>OY731408.1:8735719-9335719 GCA_963425845.1 Sphenostylis stenocarpa
AATTCTGAATATAAGCTTGCTTTGTGTTTTAAATCAAATCATCTTTTCAAGAATTGAATAAAGATAACTCATTCTTCCAAAAGAAAGTAAAGTTTTGCGAAAAAGTTTTTTAAGTTCAATTCACCCCCCTCTTGAACTCAACCATTAATTCTTTCATAGGGAGAGCTGTTGTGTGCAAGGGATTGTGTGCGGTTTATATTTCAAGCAATTTGCAAGTATAAACAATCAAAGATTTATTAAAGCCAAACAATAAACATGTTATAAATACAAGTTAAGGGCAAAAGTGTTATTTTCTTGGTTTATTTATTGTTTAAGTCGGCCCATCACTAAATGGGATTAACTCTCTAGGCTTCCCCAGCTGGAGTCGCCATGCGTCGGCTGCCTCCCTGAAAACGGGGGCGCGGTCGGAGCGGCTACGATGGTTATTTTGACCCTCTTTGATTTTCGCATTTTTATGGGTAGTTACTGACGCCTTTAGGTTGTCCAGAATGCTTAGGGCTTACACTAAGGGCGAGGTTTTCGAAAAGTGTCTTTGGGTTGTCCAGATACTTAGGGCTAACCCAAGGACTTATTTATTTTGGGTTCTATGGAGTCGCCACAGATGTTTTTCTGGAAACATCGGAAAGGGAGTTTTAAAAGGCGTTGGTTTTGAAAACCAACTTCGGTCATTAGAACCGAGTTGGGTAAGGGAGTTGGTTACGTGTAAAGGGAGTATTAGTCCCTTTACGACGCCCCATTCGGGTTCCCTATACGTGGAGCCGAGCTTATTTTATTGATAAAGCTAGAGAAAATACACTTTCGCCCTTTTTATTCTGCAGAATTTAAAAGTATGACTACATGGCCCTAATATCTATTGCATAATTCAAGATAAAAACGGTAAAGGTGAAGGGAGAGAATTTGAACCTCCGAAGCACGCTTTTTATATTAATTCTCTAAAAAAATAGGGTGCTTTATGACGGCCCTTCACTCTACAAGACGTCGGAAAACCTCTCGAGCCTGAAAATCACTCTTGAAAGCACTCGGAAGCTCCGAAATGCGTCGGAGGGATTCTGAGAGAAGTTTTTAGAGAGAAGGGAGAGCTATGCAGCTGTGGTGTGTGGAAATGAGGGGGGAGAGCCCCTATTTATAGGTTTTCGCGCTGTCGGGTGGCGAGACCGTCGGTCTCGTCTCGACAGGGGTCGAAGATCGCAGTCTCATCCAACGAGACCGCCGTCTCGACCTGTCGAAATGGCGAGACCACCGTGCGGGTGAACGAGACCTCGCGTCTCGTCCTTTCGTAGGTGGCGAGGCCGCCGTCTCGTTACGCGAGACGGCGGTCTCACCTCCTACGTGAGCAGACGGCGGTCCGGGTTGTCCAGAAGGCGGTCTCGTCCCTTCAAGCGAGAAAACTTATTTTTTGGTACGAAACTCCCTCCTATCCTAGTATGGGGCCTAATAGTCTCTCCTAATGGCTTGTTAGGCTTGTCCATCTTCAAATAGGAGGTCTTCTGGTCTTTATTTGGAGGTCGGGCAAGATTTGGGGTCTACGGACAAGCATGATGGGGCATTACTTGAATGCAAATTTTTTCATAAGCTCTACACACCCACAAACTAAACTATGTCAACTCAATATGTCTTCATCAAATCCAACAAGTGCTTCACCTGGTCCATCTTCAACTGTTGGATCCACTCCACTAGTAGCAAATGTTGGTGGATCCACACAATCACCACCCCCTATTGTTGGATCCACACCACCAGCCTATCAATCCACCCCTTCGCCCATAATTGCTTCTAATGCATCAACCCCTACTGAACCTGTTGCAGCATCACCATCTACACATATTCTAGGGACACATTCAACTTCAGCAATTAATCATAATCATGTGCAAGATGAAGAGAATGTACTGCACTCAGAGGAGGAGGTTCCCTCAGTTGGTGATCGTCCTATGATTCGACCTGTTGGATGAGGGTAAGTATCCATAAAAAATTATGACTTTTATTTTTGTGTTTAGGTTTTACTACCATTTCATGTTATGATTGTATTTTTGTGTTTAGGTTTTATCCATAAAAAATTGCATCAAAGGAAATCACATCCACCATTAAACAACAATTTGGTGAACCATGGCTAACATGGGGGGCAATCCCTAAGGCTGATCGATATTTTTTTTTTCCAGAGATTTAAGGTAATTTATTCTGCAAATAGACCACTAGGCTGATAAAATGAATATGAAGTTTCTTTGTTTGCTGGTGTTATATGCTGCATCATTGTAAGGTGATATTTTTGGTGTTATATGGTGGATTGTAAGGCTGTTATATTCTACTATATTTGTACCTTTTCAATATTTTTGTGATCATTCATTATATGTTGGATTGTCACTGTTGCAGCCGATTTTGTTGCTGATTTTAGCAACATTTGATGATGTTGTAAATGACACTTTACTGATTAATGTTTGATATGAAAAAAGCTTTTTCCATGACAAATGCATCTTCGCCCAGATTTTAGGATAAGTTCAAAGGGCCTGTTTGATATGAAAAAATGTTATACATTCTCATTTTCCTTTTGTTTTCTATTTCAAAAATCTGAATCAAAATAACTAGGTTGAAAATGGTCACTATGTTTTACAAAGGAAGGTGACATGGAGATCTGAGGATGAGGAAAGAATTAAGAAAAATTTCCACTCCAATGCCTCACATAGACTTTCAGAGATGTTTAAAGAGGCTAGAAGAGAAGGCAAGAAGCCTTATTGGATTGGAAATAATATATGGAACAACCTCTTGGAACAGTGGAACATGCCTCTATATCGATCAAAATGTGATACAGCAAAGAAAAATCAGGCATCCGATAAAGGGGGAAGTTTGCACACTGGCGGATCAATTAGTGTGCACGAACATGCCATTCGTTTGGTATGAATTTTTAAATATTTTTTATCATTCATTTATGATGTAACAATTATTTGGTAAAGACATATTTTATGTTTTTTTTATTTAGACAGAGGAGCTCGGTCGCTCAGTCCATGTGGATCAAGTTTTTCAAAAAATGCATATAAGAAAGAGTACTGGCGAATTCGTTGATGATAGGTCTAGGCGGACACATGTGAGTTTCTTTCATTAAATCTTAAAGTTTTTTATTATTTAAAAGACACATGTACAAATTGTCTTGTTTGAACAGGAAGACTTTGAGAGTAGATATTCTAGAGTATTGTCTGAGTCAACTTCTAATGTGGGTGCTTCACAATGCACTCCCCTAGACCCTGTTGAAGAGGAAAGGCTAAGGAATAGATGTTGGTTAGAGGCTGCAGGAGGAAGGTATAAGGGACGCGTGTATGGAGTTGGTCATGTTGACTCTATTGATGATTGTGTTGAAAGTTATCTACAACAGACAGAACCATGCTCCAGTCAGAAAGCTGATTCACAGAAAATTAGTCAACTGACACAACGACGGGAAAGTAGTGAGCAGTGATTGGAAAGTAGTGAGGAAAAGATTCGTATGATGAGCTCCCAGTTTGAGTCCATCCAGGCATTCATTGGCGTAGTCCTTCAATACTTACCACCTCCAGCAGCAGCAACAACACAAAACATTTTGCAACAACCAATTAATCAAGACAATAGAGATCAAGAGAAGATTGCAGAACCAAATACCGAACAACAAAATCAAGATCAACAGAAGGATGCAGATGATGATTATATGGATTATTAGCATTTTACGAAATTCTATTGGATATGTTTCATTATATTTGGATATATTTGACGTTTTTATTTTGCATTGGAACAATAAATTGTTATGTTATTTTATATATCATTTTATTTTTTCTGGTTATGAACTTGTGTATCTAGATAATTTTATATATCATTTAATGTCCAGGTCAATGCAATCAGAATAATGCAAAAAGAATGGAGAGTAGTAGATACTTCAATTACCTACAGATATATACGCAGGTAATTACCTACAAATATATTCGTAGGTAATTACCTACGAATATTACCTACGGATATATCTGTAGGTAATTACCTGCGGATATATCCATAGGTAATTAGATACAAATACATCCGTAGGTAATTACCTGCGAATATTACATACGAATACATCCATAGGTAATTACCTGCGGATATTACCTACGGATATTGAAAATCCGTAGGTAATTATTACCTACGAGGGATTTACCTATGGATTTTTGTCCGTAGGTAATCTAAATTTATCTACGGATTTTCTTGCTTACATACAAATTTGTGTTGTAGGTAATCACAAATTTTCTTGTAGTGTACGACAAAATGATAGGGAACACGTCAACCCTCTTTATAGACGTGGTCATTATAGGGGAGAGGGTGGAGTAGGGATTGAAGAGTGGAAGGATACCACGACCTTCCTCCTCCTACGCATCATTCAAGAAATCCTTGGGCAAGAAGAAGTAGGAGAACGTAAACGCCATCAGCCTCACCACTCCTTCTCCTTCTTCGAAGCCAGCTAGGCAATCCTAGAGGCAGGAAAGGAAGTTCACTCCCATTCCAACCTCTTATGGGAGTTTATTGCCTAAACTGGTGGAGGCCAAGCTCCTGGCATACATCCTGCCAAGAAAGGTGGACCCACCTTACCTTGAGTGGTATAAGCCTAATGAGAAATGTGCTTACCACTTAGGCGCTCCCGGGAACTCAGTAGAGAACTGTCGGGCCTTAAAATATAAGGTTCAGGAGTTAATAGACGCCACATGGGTCACCTTTGATGCTCCCACCCCCAGCATAGAAGTCAAACCTCTGTCGTAACCAAAGTGATAGGGTTGGATAGGGAGGACCAGTTGTTAGGGTTATTTCTCTTTTTAAAAGCTTTATTTGTATTTCTTGCGGTCCCAGCCCATGGTCGTGAGACCATCGATTAAAAGGGCATTTTGTACCTTTTCCTTTATTTCAATACATGAGACCTTTTTCATCCATATTCACATTTATTCTTTTTCCTCTTCTATTTATTATTCTTTCAAATTAACTGAATAATAAAATCTATACCTAAAACAGAACCCTTAAAATGATCATGTCTGTGATTGATGAATCTCTGTGGGATCCGGAAGCCGAAGGTGAATGGGTCGAATCTGACAGTGAACAGGAGACCATTTCTCCGAAAATGCAAAGATTGCTGGAAAGAGAAGATCGCTCCATACAGCCTTATCAGGAAGAGACAGAGACCGTCAATTTGGGACAAAAGGACGATAAGAAGGAAGTAAGTATCAGTACCCAAATTGATAGTGACATCAGGGTAGGGTTAATACAGTTATTGGAAGAATACGTGGACGTATTCGCTTGGTCTTACCATGACATGCCTGGACTTGATGCAAGCATAGTGGAGCATAAACTACCTTTGAAAGAGGGTTTCCGGCCAATAAAGCAGAAACTAAGAAGGATGAAACCTGACTGATCCTTGAAAATTAAAGAGGAAGTACAAAAACAACTAGACGCTAATTTCTTGATCGTGTCCAAATACCTTGAATGGCTGGCAAACATCGTGCCAGTCATGAAAAAGAATGGGAAAATCAGAGTGTGTGTAGATTACAGGGATCTAAATTGAGCAAGTCCAAAAGACGATTTTCCCCTACCACACATCGACAGGTTGGTGGATCACACCGCCACGAACACACTCTATTCCTTTGTGGATGGATACGTGGGGTATAATCAGATTAAGCTAGCCGTCGAAGATAGAGAAAAAAATTCCTTCATCACACTGTGGGGAACGTTCTGTTACAGAGTCATGCCTTTTGGACTCAAGAAAGCAGGGGCTACCTATCAAAGAGCCATGGTAACATTATTCCACGACATGATCCACAAAGAAATTGAAGTTTATGTGGATGACATGATTACCAAATCCAAGAACGAAATGGACCACATTCTCTATTTGAGAAAATTATTCGATCGACTTCGGAAGTATCAACTGAAGCTAAACCCGGCTAAGTGTACATTTGGAGTACGGTCAGGTAAACTACTTGGGTTTATCATCAGCAAAAAGGGAATAGAGGTAGACCCCGATAAAACAAAGGCAATTTTAGAAATGTCCCTACCGGAAACTGAAAAGGAGATAAGAGGATTTCTTGGTCGAATTAACTATATAGCAAGGTTCATCGCACAACTCACAGACAAATGTTCACCCATCTTCAAACTTTTGCACAAGAACCAACCAACAGTTTGGAATGAGGATTGCCAACAAGCTTTTGAGAAAATTAAGTTGTGCCTAACCAATCCACCAGTACTAGTGCCCCCGTTGAAGGAAAACCTTTGATTCTTTATCTATCGATACTCGATGAATCTATGGGATGTGTGCTCGGTCAACAGGATGATACGGGGAAGAAAGAACAAACCATATACTACCTCAATAAAAAATTCCTAGACTATGAGACCCGTTATACACCACTTGGAAAACCATGTTGTGCATTAGTGTGGGCAACTCAACGTCTCAGGCAGTATATGATAAGACATACAACTTGGTTGGTTTCCAAAATGGATCCAATCAAATACCTGTTTGAAAAACCCGTCCTGACCGGAAGAATAGCTAGGTGGCAAGTACTCCTTTCGGAATTTGACATCGTCTATGTCACCCAAAAAGCTATCAAAGGTAGTCCCCTAGCAGACTACCTAGCACACGGATCAACAAACGAATATCAATCCCTACAAGACGATTTTCCAGACGAACACATCATGCATATCCATATCCAACACGAAGTACCCGAGGACGATGCATGGACTATGTTCTTCGATGGAGCCTCGAACATGCTTGGACACGGTATAGGAGCAGTTTTAATATGCCCTGAAAAGAAGTACATCCCAGTAATGGCCTGGCTAAATTTCAACTGCACCAATAACATGGCTGAATATGAAGCCTGCATCTTAGGATTCCAAGCAGCTATAGATCATGGGGTGACCAAACTCAGTTTTCGGTGACTCATCTCTTGTTATCTATCAACTCAAGGGTGAATGGGAAACCAAAAATTCCAAATTGATCCCATATCTAGAGTACATCCTAAATATGATTTCGAGGATGAAAAACGTCACTTTCAAATACATCCCTCGGGAAGACAATCAGTTCGCAGATGCCCTCGCTACTTTGTCATCCATGTTCGCCTGAGATCAAGAACGTGAGATACCGATTATCCAAATAAGGTTGCATGATAAACAAGCTTTTTGTATGGTAGTAACTAGTGAGGAAGACAAATCCCCTTGGTATCAGGACATCAAGCGATACCTCACGAAGTGCGAATTGAAAGTGATGAAGATCTTATTGAATCATTTGATAAAACGAAGATCTTGTTGATTTGATGAAGTCAAAATGAAGTCAAAGTCTATTTTGTTGAAGTCAAAGGTTACTTGGTTAAAAGGGTAGAGTGATTAGTGCGTTTGCATCTATACATAGGCATAATCATTCATATCTCTCTGCTGCATGAGGTTTCATCATTTAAAAGATTTTGAAAATGACTCTAAACGTGTTTAATCTGTTAAAAACCAAAGTAATCGGTTAAATGGTTTTTAAGAAATTGATTTAACTGATATTATATGAGCTTTATCAGTTAAAATATTCTTAACACTTACATAACAAGTTTTTAACTAATAGGTTTTCGAAATAATCGATTAAAACCTTTTAAAACATACACTGGAACTATTTTAATCGATACATCTTCGAATTAATCGATTGTTTTCATTAAAGGAGTTTTTGAAAACCTTCTGCCAGTATTTTAACTGATATAGATTTGAAATAGTCGATTAAAATGACTTAGAATGTTTTGGAAAGTGTTTGGCAGTATTTTAATTGATACAAACTCGAAATAATCGATTAAAATAACTTGAAGAGTTTAGCAGGATGTTCTATCAATATTTTAATCGATGTAATCTCGAATTAATCGATTAAAACCACTTGAAAGGTTTTGAAATAAGTTCAGCCAGAATTTTAATTGATGTGTTATAAGTTAAAATCACTTTGAAAGTTTTATGAAAATATTTGGCAGGATTTTAATCGATTAAAATGCGAATTAATCGATTAAAACAACTAAGAGATTTTTTACAAAGTGTTTTAATCGATTAAAATAGACTGTTATCAGTTAAAATCACTTAGGAAGTTTTGTGAAAATATTTGGCAGAATTTTAATTGATTAAAAGGTGAATTAATCAATTAAAACAACTGAAGGGATTTTTTACAAAGTGTTTTAATCGATTGAAACGATGTCACATCAGTTAAAACAAATCTGGAAAAGGATCAAGAACATTTTAACAGATTAAAAGAAGTTTTAACAGATTAATTCAAGACTTTTAACAGATTAAAAGATTGTTTTAACATATTAATTAAACCAGCAGTTAGAACAATTCTCTATATAAACAGGATTGCTTGAGTCTTTTAAAATACACCTTTGAGCAATCAATCAAACAATCATAAGAGCTACTTTCCAGAAAGGATCACGCAAGTTTTGTGAAGTTTTTCAAAGTTCTTTCTTGAGGCAATTTTTGCATTTCTTTTGTGAAGAAACTCATTCTGCAGAGCTGCATAATCTGGGTTTGACTATTCTCATTTCTTCTCTTTGTTTCTTTACATTTCATTACTGTATTGTGGGTGTCTGGAACTGTGGGCACTGGTTTCTGTGGCTGGAATTTGGCTGCAGGGTGGTTCAAGAATAGGAAGTTGGTTCTTGGTGAAGGTTTAGGTGCAGGGACTGAAATTTTGGTTCTTGTGGTAGATTGGGTGTGTGATTGGAATCTGTAATCTGTAAAACATTCAATCTAGTGGAACTCAGCTGGAATTTGGCTGAGAACAGGACGTAGCCCTGGGATTGGGTGAACTAGTATAAATCTTGGTTGTATCTCTCTAAACCTTTCTCTCTTTAATTCTACTGCTACCTTTATTTTGATTGTTTGTTTTGTTTGATTCAAGAATTGGTCAGAACTCTTAATCTATGAAATAGATAATCTGTAAATCTCAAAAATCTTTTAAAGATCAATTCACCCCCCTCTTGATCTCAACCTCCTTTTCTAACAATTGGTATCAAAAGCAAGGTTCTTGAAATTTACTCAAGTCTTTTGATCCAAATGGCTGAAAATAATTTTTATGAGGGTGCTTGTATTAATAGACCTCCACTGTTTTGTGGTACAAATTATTCATTTTGGAAGATAAGAATGAAGATCTTTATTGAATTTATAGATATAAATGTTTGGAATATTATTGAACAAGGCTCTTATGTTCTTAACAGAGATTGGTCCAGTTTAAATGATTATGAAAAGAAAAAAATTCAAGATGACTATATTGCTAAGAATATCATTACATCTGCACTTAATAGGAATGAATTTTTCAGGGTATCTCATTGCCAGACTACTGCACAGATGTGGAAAACTCTTGAAATGGCTTATGAATAAACAATAGAGATGTGTTTGATGGTCAATTCGAATTCTCCCATGTCCAGTGTAAGTTATGATTCTTCAACAATTGCTATGAATTACAGTTCATTACAAGATGCTTTTTATGAAATGCATGCAGTAGCTAAGAAATTAGAAATTAGATTAAAAAGCATGAATAGTTTATTAGAAAACAAAATCATTCTTCTTGAAAAGAAAATTCTTGATGAAGAAACTAAGAACGAAAATCTGGAAATAGGTAATAATAATTCTGATTGCATGTGCAATGATAAAAAAGATTGTGAAAATTGTCCTGAGTTACAAAAGAAACTAGCATATTTAATAAAAACTGCATCTAAACTTGCACAAGGAAAAACCAGTCTTAATGTTATACTTGATTCTCAAAAGTTGGTTATTGATCGTGGTGGTATTGGTTTTACACCTCTTGTTAGAAAGAAAACTAGAGCATTTAAAAAATATTTTGCATATAGTAAATTTGTTTTGTCACCATTTATTACATGCTTCTATTGTATGAAAAGAGGTCATTTTGTTAAATTTTGTAGAATCAAGAAGTATGCTATACCAAGAGGTAGAATGAAGTGGATTCCCAAGAATTCATTTCAAATAACTTGATTGGACCCAATGATATAAAAAGGGTACCAGCTATATGTTAAATTTGTTTTGCAAGAACAAAATCTGGAAGTTCTTTGGTACCTAATCAGCAAATATTGATTTTGGATTCATGGACTGAGTATTTTAATTGATATAAAACTGTTTTAATCGATTAATTTCACTTAAAGAGAATACCAGAAAAGTTGTTTGTACAATTTTAATCGATTAAAATACGAATTAATCGATTAAAATGCTCTAAGGGTTTTTAGTATAGTTGTTTTAGTCGATTAAAAAGGATTTACATCAGTTAAAATCATTAAAAGGCCAAATTTAATCGATTATTTCTCGTTTTAATCGATTATTATTCTAATATATTTTTTCCAGAACAAGATTAATCGATTCAAACTCAAATTAATCGATTAATATTCTGCTTCCAGTACATAATTAATCGATTACTTATTCATTTAATCGGTTAGTACTGCAACTACACTAATTTCTCTTTCAGGCACAGCGAACTGAAGATCTTTGGTACCTTGACAGTGGTTGTTCTAAACATATGACAGGAGATGTTACAAAGTTTCACAATTTAAAACCAAAGAATGGTGGGACTGTCATCTATGGGGATAATAACAAAGGAAGAATTATTGGAATAGGTGACATCAAATGCGCAGAATCAGGTATTATTAACAGTGTACTATATGTTGAGGGTTTAAAACATAATTTGATCAGTATTAGTCAGTTGTGTGATAAAGGACACAAAGTTATCTTTGGACAAAAACAATGTCAAATCATCAAATCACATTCAGACCAGGTACTGATCACTGGTAAGAGGATCAACAACATTTATATGTTAGATACTAACTCTGCTAAAAATTGTTGTTTAATTTCTAAAGAGAATGATTCCTGGTTATGGCATAGAAGATTAGCTCATATTCATATGAATCATCTCAATAAATTGATTTCTAAAGATCTTGTAATTGGCTTACCTAAACTTAAGTTTGTGATAGACAAAATTTGTGATGCATGTCAAAAGGGCAAGCAAGTAAAGAATTCTTTTTCGCAGAAAAATATTGTTTCAACATCAAGACCACTTGAACTTTTGCACATGGATCTCTTTGGTCCTTCTAGAACTATGAGTTTAGGAGGGAATCTATATGCATTGGTTATAGTAGATGATTGGAAAATGTTTTTAAAATTAAAATCTGATACTTTCCATATGTTTAAGAAATTTGCGAAACAAATTCAAAATGAAAAAGGCTATTTCATATCTTGTATTCAAAGTGATAATGGGGGAGAGTTTTCAAATGAAAATTTTAATAAATTTTGTGAAAAACATGGTATTAAGCGTAATTTTTCTGCTCCTAGAACTCCTCAACAAAATGGTGTAGTTGAGAGGAAAAATTGTTCTCTTGAAGAGTTAGCTAGGACAATTCTTAATGAAAAATAATTACCAAAAAATACTTTTGGGCTGATGTCGTTAGTACTGCTTGTCATGTACTAAACCGTGTTTTAATTAGACTTTTTCTCAAAAAGACTCCCTATGAATTATACAAAGGTAAAAAGCCTAACATTAACTACTTTAGAGTATTTGGATGTAAGGTTTTTGTCTTAAACAATGGAAAGGAAAATCTTGGAAAGTTTGATTCCAAATCAGATGAAGATATTTTCTTGGGTTATTCATTAAATAGCCATGCCCATAGAATCTTCAACAAAAGACTAAATACTGTAGAAGAATCTGTTCATGTTGTATTTGATGTGACTAACCCAAGTATGTAGAATAATTCTGAGTTTAGTACAGAAGATGATCTTTTAGCTGATAAAATGTACCAGTTAAAATTACCAAAATCAACAATTTTTCAAAAACATGAGGAATCTATTGAAGAATTTGAGGAACAGTTGCCCAAATAATGGAAGACTCCAAGAAATCTTTCAATAAACAACATCATTTGTGAAATAAATCAGGGAGTTTCTACTAGAATATCTTTAAACAAATTTTGTAATCACATGGCATTTGTATCACAAATAGAACCAAAAACCATATCTGATGCATTAAAGGATAATAATTGGATTAATTCTATGCATGATGAATTAAATCAATTTACAAGAAATGAAGAATGAGAATTAATTCCAAAACCAAATGATGTCAATATTGTAGGAACTAAATGGGTTTTTAGAAATAAAATGGATGAAAATGGTATAATTACAAGAAACAAGGCTAGATTAGTTGCTAAAGGGTATAATCAGCAAGAAGGAATTGATTTTGATGAAACATATGCTCCTGTTGCTAGATTAGAAGCTGTTAGACTTCTACTTGCTTATGCCTCAATAAAGAATTTCAGGTTATTTCAAATGGATGTCAAAAGTGCTTTCTTAAATGGCTACTTGAATGAAGAAGTTTTTGTTACACAACCACTTGGTTTTGAAGATCATATTCATCCAGAATATATCTACAGATTAAAGAAAGCATTGTATGGTCTCAAGCAAGCTCCAAGACAATGGTATGAAAGGTTAAGTAATTTTCTCTTATCAAAGGGCTATCAAAGAGGTTTGGTTAATAAAACTTTATTTCTTAAGAAATTAAATAATGATATTATTCTAGTTCAAGTATACGTTGATGCATCATATTTGGAGCCACTAATGAGTCTTTATGTAAAGAATTTATCAAAGATATGTAGGGGGAATTTGAGATGTCTATGATGGGGGAACTCAATTACTTTCTTAGGTTACAAGTTAAACAACTTCAAGGAGGAAGTTTTCTTCATCAATCAAAATACTGCATAGACCTTCTAAAGAAATTTGAGATGCAGCATTGCAAAGAGGCATCAACACCAATGTCCACCAATTGCTATCTTGATGCTGATGAAAAGGGAAAACCAGTAGATCAAACGAAATATAGAGGGCTTATTGGTTCTTTATTATATCTCACAACAAGTAGACCTGACATTATGTTTAGTGTTTGTATGTGTGTCAGGTTTCAATCTACACCAAAAGAATCTCATCTTACTGCTGCAAAAAGGATCCTCAAATATCTCAAAGGAACTTTAAATGTTGGGTTGTGGTATCTTGGTGAGTCCAAACTAAATCTAATTGGATACTCTGACTCAGATTTTGCAGGATGTAATCTTGACAGAAAAAGTACCAATGACACTTGTCATCTCCTAGGAAGCAGTCTAATCTCATGGCATAGTAAAAAGCAATCATCTGTTGCTCTTTCTACAACTGAAGCCGAGTACATTGCAACCGGAAGTTGTTGTGCTCAATCCCTTTGGCTCAAAAACCAGCTTGAGGATTGTGGTTTAATTCTCAATAAATTCCTCTTTTATGTCATATTACCAGTGCCATTTTATTAACAAAAAATCCAATTCAGCATTCTAGGACAAAACATATAGAAATTAGACATCATTTCATTATAGATCATGTTTTAAAAGGTGATTGTGAAATTTTCTTTATAGAAACTGAAAAACAATTAGCTGACATATTCACAAAACCTCTTGCTCGTGATGGATTTTATAAAATCCGAACTGAATTAGGTATTTTAGATGCATCAAACATCACTTAGTTTCCAAATCTGGTTGTTTTAATTGATATAAACGAGCTTTAATCGATTAAAATTACTTTACAAAACTTTTTCATACTATTTTAATCAATTAAATGTCAATTTAATCGATTAAATGAATTCAAGTTTTTAAATTTCATCTTTCATTAGTGTTTTAATCGATTAAAATATTATTTGTATCAATTAAAATCAGTAACAAGATCAATTTAATCGATTATGTCCTGTTTTTAATCAATTATTACTCTGGAAAGAAAATTAAAGGCTTTAGTTAATGGTTGTTCTTGTAACATGCTACTAAAGCATGGTTCCCTTATCTTTACATGTGTCTATTGTATTCGTTACAAACATGTTAATAAAGATAAGTTTGAATCAACTTTAATTGGTCTTTAAATGAGTAATACATCTCGATGGTCTCATGATTTCTTATAATACTGTTTTCAAAATAAATTTTGTTACATGCCATGCATATTGTTTGTTTTGCTCCTCTCTTCCCTATTTTTGATGAAGTCAAAGGGGGAGAAATGATTGATTTTGATATACTCACTATTTTAGGGGGAGAAATCTAGGGGGAGAAATGATTAATTTTTTAATACTCACTAATCTATATATTTAAGTGAATTGTTCTACAAAATCATTCAAAGAGATATTATTCAAAGAGGTGTTTGTCTTCATCAAATAGGGGGAGACTGAAAGTGATGAAGATCTTATTGAATCATTTGATAAAACAAAGATCTTGTTGATTTGATGAAGTCAAAATGAAGTCAAAGGCTATTCTGTTGAAGTCAAAGGTTACTTGGTTAAAAGGGTAGAGTGATTAGTGAGTCTACATCTATACATAGGTATAATCATTCATATCTCTTTGTTGCATGAGGTTTCATCATTTAAAAGATTTTGAAAATGCCTCTAAACGTGTATAATCTGTTAAAAACCAAAGTAATCGGTTAAATGGTTTTTAAGAAATTGATTTAACTGATATTATATGAGCTTTATCAGTTAAAATTTTCTTAACACTTACATAACAGGCTTTTAACTTATAGGTTTTCGAAATAATCGATTAAAACCTTTTAAAACATACATTGGAACTGTTTTAATCGATACATCTTCGAATTAATCGATTGTTTTCATTAAAGGAGTTTTTGAAAACCTTATGTCATTCTTTTAACTGATATAGATTCGAAATAATCGATTAAAATGACTTAGAATGTTTTGGAAAGTGTTTGGCAGTATTTTAATCGATACAAACTCTAAATAATCGATTAAAATAACTTGAAGAGTTTTGAAAGATGTTCTGTCAGTATTTTAATCGATGTAATATCGAATTAATCGATTAAAACCACTTGAAAGGTTTTGAAAGAAGTTCTGTCAGAATTTTAATCGATGTGTTATCAGTTAAAATCACTTTGAAAGTTTTATGAAAATATTTGGCAGGATTTTAATCGATTAAAACAACTAAGAGATTTTTTACAAAGTGTTTTAATCGTTTAAAAAATATTGTTATCAGTTAAAATCACTTAGGAAGTTTTATGAAAATATTTGGCAGAATTTTAATCAATTAAAAGGCGAATTAATCGATTAAAATAACTTAAGGGATTTTTTACAAAGTGTTTTAATCGATTGAAACGATGTCGCATCAGTTAAAACAAATCTGAAAAATGATCAATAACATTTTAACAAATTAAAGAAGTTTTAACAGATTAATTCAAGACTTTTAATAGATTAAAAGATTGTTTTAACAATTTAATTAAACGAGCAGTTAGAACAATTCTCTATATAAATAGGATTACTTGAGTCTTTAAAATACACCTTTGAGCAATCAATCAAGCAATCATAAGAACTACTTTCAAGAAAGAATCACGCAAGTTTTGTGAAGTTTTTCAAAGTTCTTTCTTGAGGCAATTTTTGCATTTCTTTTATGAAGAAACTCATTCTGCAGAGCTGCATAATCCGGGTTTGAGTGTTCTAGTTTCTTCTCTTTGTTTCATTACATTTCATTACTGTATTGTGGGTGTCTGGAAGTGTGGGAACTGGTTTCTGTGGTTGGAATTAGGCTGCAGGGTGGTTCAAGAACTGGAAGTTGGTTCTTGGTGAAGGTTTAGGTGCAAGGACTGGAATTATGGTTCTTGTGGTAGATTGGGTGTGTGATTGGAATCTATAATCTGTAAAAAATTCAATCTAGTGGAACTCAGCTGGAATTTGGCTGAGAACTTGACGTAGCCCTGGGATTAGGTGAACCAGTATAAATCTTGGTTGTATCTCTCTAAACCATTCTCTCTTTAATTCTAATGCTACCTTTATTTTGATTGTTTGTTTTGTTTGATTCAAGAATTGGTCAGAACTCTTAATCTTTGAAATAGATAATCTGTAAATCTTGAAATCTTTCAAAGATCAATTCACTCCCCCTCTTGATCTCAGCCTCCTTTTCTAACACGAATACCCCGCGAGAATTAATGATAATGACAAAAGGACCATTCAGAAGAGAGTTGTAGGGTTCACACTGATCGGAGGAACCCTTTATAAGAAAAATTTTGACTCCAGCCTGCTGAGGTGTGTGGACCGCAAAGAGGCTCAAACCATGATTAAGGAAATTCATGAAGGAGCCTTCGGAACCCACACGCCAAGGCATGTCATGGAAAAAATGATCCTAAGGGCAGGATACTTGTGGTCCACGATGGAAGGTGATGGTCATCGATACGCCAAGCGATGTCACAAATGCCAGGTCTATGCCGACAATGTTCATGTCCCACCGGCACCCCTCAATGTCTTGGCTACACCATGGCCTTTCTCCATGTGGGGCATGGATGTTATTTCACCCATCGAGCCCAAAGCGTCCAATGGTCATCGCTTCATCCTGGTGGCCATTGACTACTTTACCAAATGGGTAGAAGCGGCGTCCTACGCACATGTGACCAAGAAAGTAGTGACCACCTTCGTCAAGAAAAATATCCTGTGTCGGTATGGCATCCCCCATCGTCTCATTACTGATAATGGGACCAATCTGAACAATAAGATGATGGAAGAATTATGCCAAGATTTCAAAATTCAACATCATAATTCCTCTCCATACCGACCCAAAATGAACGATGTAGTAGAAGCGGCCAACAAGAACATCAAGAAAATCATCCAAAAGATGGTAATAACATATAAAGATTGGCACGAAATGTTACCCTTTGCCCTGCATGGATACCGAACTTCCGTACGGACCTTCACAAGAGCCACTCCGTTTTCCCTCGTGTATGGCATGGAGGTCGTACTACCAGTGGAAGTCGAAATACCCTCCCTGCGAGTTATCATGGAAGCAAAATTGACAGAAGCAAAATTGACAGAAGCAGAATGGGTCCAAAATCGGTACGATCAATTGAACCTAATCCAAGAGAAATGATTGGACGCCATATGTCACGGACAAGCCTACCCAAAGAAAATTAAAAGGGCTTACGACAAAAAAGTCAACCCGCACACTTATCACGAGGGGGATCTAGTAATAAAGAAACTGCTTTTGGCCCAAAAGGATAAAATCGGAAAATGGGCGGCAAATTATGAGGGACCCTTTGTGGTTAAGCGAGCCTTCTCAGGAGGAGCTCTTATCCTCACCAACATGGATGGAGAAGAACTGCGCCACACAGTCAATTCAGATGCAGTTAAGAAGTATCACGCTTGAAGGAATTGCTCATGATCTGCCAGGATGAAAACCCGCAAAGGGCGTCCTGGGCAAAAGTTAGGATCCACACACCTCGCTAGGACACGTCCTAGGAAAAACTTAGAGTTTCAAAAACAAAAATAAAATAAAAAGAGCAATGGTTACCTTAGCCGAAAATCGCAAGGCGACTAAGGTAACGTCCTTCCAGAAGCAGGAAACCTCTGCATAGTCTTCACTTCGGGCTTGAGCATCTCGACTAAGGTAACTAGGAGAACCAGGGGGGCAGATGTCAGAGGCATGATTGTTATAGCTTATACAGTGTAGCCAACCTTGGCCAACCATGCTTCTAAATCCCTTTGTAAATTTGTCTGTAAGAAATATACTATTTGTTCATATCAATAAAATTGTCTTTCATTTCTTTTCTCTTGACCAAATTATGAAAATGCCTCTGTGTTGAATAAATCATAATCATGCATAAAAAACCAATACAAGAAAGTATAAGAAAAGAAAAAGAGTCAAAGCCTGCTAGGAAAATTCATAGGCAAAAATTAGGTAGTCTGCTAGATTGAAAACCCCAAAAGGGCAGTCTAGGAAAAAGTTAAGGCACTCATAAAAAAGAAAAAAGCCCGCTAAGATATGCTAGGCAAAATTAAGGCAGCCCGCTAGATCGAAAACCCCAAAAGGGAGGTCTAGGCAAAAGATAGGGTTTAATAAAAAGAAAATGAATAAAAGAAGAGTCCATCAACATAATCATGAAGGTCCAGTAGGAAATGCTAGTCACTTTCTAGATGCACCGAATAAAAATAGACTGCATTTAAGGCATTCACACAAGTAGTCACACAGAACGACTTTGTCAAAATCGAAAAAAACAAAATAATCGCCTCAGATAAATAACAAAAAATGAAAGGCATTCATGCATATAAGGAGACTAGCTTCATGTTTGTGTTTGAAAACAGGAAGCAACTAAAATAAGTCTCCAAATGAGGCTCTACCCCCAAGCGGATCAGCCTACTCAAAGGCAAAACAACGCAAACCGAAGGCCTTCACTTCCGATGAAGCAATCCGCCTACTCAGAGGAATCATCCAAATCAATGAATCCCTAATAGATTCCTACCTACTCCAGAGGCATTTACCAAGAATCTACGGAAGTCAACAAATCGGATGACTACACAAGAAGAGTCAAGAACAACGACTCCCCATGGAGTCAGTTCATAAACAAGATCAGTAAGCCGCTATTACATCAGTTCAAGCCAAGTCTTTCAGAAGAGGGCTTCAAACCGGATGGGGGTTTATACTTATCGAGTCTTACAGAAGGGGACTCCGACCAAGTCTTTTAGAAGAGGACTTTTACTCATCAACCTCAGGATCAACTACCAAAAAGAGTATCCTGTAGTCTCAAGATTGTCAACAACAAGAGCCTTACAATAGGTGGTTCAAAACTAGATCAAGTCTTACAAAAGGGGACTGATCAAGAGGGTCTTACAAAAGGGGATTCCTCAAACTGGCAGAGCCTTACAAAAGGGGGTTCGAAACCAGATCAAGTCTTATAGTAAAAGACTTCAATATCGGCGCATGAGCTAGAGTAGTAAGCCGCCACCACCACTTTGGGACAAGGAAAGTCCTAAAGATGAAGACCTACACACAGGCAAAACCATGGCGCATGAACTAGAGTAGTAAGCCGCCACTACATACATCGTCCGAAGAGCCAGCTCGGTTGCAAGGGAGTGTCCTGACGACAAATGCTGGCGCATTAGCTAGAGCGGTAAGCCGCCACCACCTTCTCTATCGGAAGGATCAACCATCATAGTGAAAGTGGCATTAAAAGATAAAGTTTTACACATCGTCTAGAAGATCAGCTCCGTCACAAAGGAGTATCCGAGAGACATAATCGACCGTCATCATCCGATAGATCAACTCCGCTACAAAGGAGTATCTTGAAGGAGGGATGCACATTATCCGAAGGTCAGCCCTGTTACAAAAGGGTATCCAGAAGATACAACCTGCCTCTATCGTCCGAAGGGTCAGCTACCGCAGCATGGAAGCATCCTGAAGACAAGAGTTCACCACCTAAGGGGTCAGCTGCCGCATCAAAGGAGCATCCCAAGGGAAAAATCTCCATCTACCGAAGGGTCAACTACCGCACCGAAGGAGCATCCTGAAGCTTCACACATATCATTTGAAGGGTCAGCCTCCGCAGCAAGGAAGCATTCTGAAGATAGTACCAGACTGCATTCACAGGTCCCGAGGGTCAGCTACCACAACAAGAGGAGCATCCAAAGGACAACCGGGCAAGAGGGTTAACTCCTTCACCCATCAATCGACCTCATGGTACATTAACCCATAGTCAATTGGTCGGGTAAAGGGGGGGGGCAGCTGTAGACCCCAAATCTTGCCCGACTCTCCAATAAAGCCGAAGATAATCCGTTTCGAAGATGGTCAAGACTTTATTAAGTCCCTAGTAGTTTTTTCTAGGTTCCATTTGAGATAGGAAGGGTTTTGAGAGATTTAGATGATGGTGCGTATGCATACTTTCCTTATGCCTTTCTTGGTTCTTCCGCTTATGAAATGATGCGATATGAATGATATGACTTTGTCAAAATTCCAATTCATTATTATTTTTCATTTGGTTTATTTTATGACATTTTATCTCTTCTGTCGGACTGCGTGGTTACTTAGCTTACAAAGAACCTGAAACTAGGCTAGCTAAAAGGCAGTATGTCCGAGATAAGGGTGTTTATTGCGAAAATATTTTTGTGATTTTTCTATTTTTATCTGTCGTTTGGTTATGCTATGTAATCAAATGCAACAAACAAATGCACACACACAATTCACTCATCCGCGAATGCGTAAGAAGACGTTTTAATCACGAGGTAGGGTTTTCCTGCAGAAAAGTGCGTTGGCAAAGGTAGGTTCTAATTGTTCTCACCAAGGCTTAGGCCCCCAATGTGCCCCTATTATAGGGTCCCCACTCTCCAGCCTTCCGACCATGCTTAGCACTAAGGGCATAGTCAGTCTTTGTGCCAAAAGAGGAAGGTTATCACCTTGAGTGGTGGTTTCCGATCATACCGGTGGGTTGCATGGCCCTCACTACGGCAAACCGTACCTGCCACCAACTCCCTATGGATTTCTCACTTGCCCCCGGGTATAGAGGGAACTGTTGTGTGCAAGGGTTTGTGTATAGTTTGTATTTCAAACAATTGCGTAAAAATAAACAAACAATAATTATTAAAGCCAAGCAAATAAACATGTTATAAAACAAGGTAGGGTAAAAGCGAAATTTCTAAGTTTATTTATTAAATCGGCCCATCACTAAATGGGATCAACTCTCTAGGCTTCCCCAGTGGAGTCGCCATCTGTCGCCTCTGTCAAAAGAGGCAGTCGGAGCGACGCGATGGTTCCGACTTCCCTTTTCGCCTTTTATACGGGTGGTGTTACAACACCTTTAGGTTGTCCGATAACCGGGCTGGACCTAAAAGCAAGGTTTTCAAAGAGGGTTCTTATGGAGTTGTCACCGATGTTTTTACCGAAAACATCGAAAAGGGAAAAAAGAAGGCGTTGGTTTTCGAAAAACCAACTTTGGTCATTATAACCAGAGTTGGGTAAGGGAGTTAGTTACGTGTAGGGAAGATATTAGCTTCCCTATGATGCCCCTTTCGGGTTCCCTATGATTGGCCGGTTATTTCGTAAATAAACTAAAAAATGATGCTTTTAACCTTTTATTTGCGGAATTAAAAGATAACGGCTACATGGCCCTTAATTAATGCACATATGAATAATAAAGCAATAAAAGAGAGAGAGAGAGAGAGAGAGAGAGAGATTGAAGAAACCTCCAGAGCAAGCTTTGATTAATTCTTTGAAAGTTAGGACGCGTTTCGGCAGTCCTTCACTCTACAACCTTGACTTTTTCTCTCTCGAAACGCTATAAAAACTCTCTAAGAACTCTCAGAAAACTCCAGAAATGCTTCGAAGGGGCTCTAAAAGAAGAATTCTAATAAATGCTAGAAGGAGAAGTGGAAGAACTGTGTGAAATGGAGGGGAGAGCGCCCCCCTTTTATAGGGATTTGCGTCTGTCAGGTCGAGACCATCATCTCGCCTGGCAAGGTCGAGACGGCCGTCTCGCCATTCAGGACGGCAGTCTCGTCTTTGACAAATGGCGAGACGGTCGTCTCGCCAATCGAGACAGCGATATCAATTTACCAAATGGCGAGAGGGCCGTCTAGCCAAACGGGAAGGCGGTCTGGCCAATGGCAAGTGGCGAGACGGCGGTCTCGACTTTGCCATTCAGCGAGACGGTGGTCCTAAAAAGTGAGACAGCGGTCTCGACCCTTAAGGTTGGAATCCTTATTTTTTGTATAGAAAAGCCTTCCTAGTCTAATATGGGGCCTAATAGTCTCTCCTAGTGGCTTTTTAGGCCTTGCCCATCTTCGAATAGAAGGTCTTCTGCTCTTTATTTTGAGGTGGGGCAAGATTTGGGGTCTACAAAGTGTATCTAGAGAAATCATCAACAATTACAAGAGCATAGTTGTCGCCACCGTTTCAAGAGGCAGTTGCAGCGACGCGATGATTCCGACTTCCCATTTTCGCATTTTGTGGTTGAGGTTACAACGCCTCTAGGTTGTCCGATAACCGGGCTGGACCTAAAAGCAAGTTTTCCAAAGGGGTTCTTATGGAGTCGTCGCCGATGTTTTTATCAGAAACATCAAAAAAGGAAAAAAAGAAGGCGTTGGTTTTTTTAAGAAAAACCAACTTTGGTCATTATAACCAGAGTTGGGTAAGGGAGTTAGTTACATGTAGGGAAGGTATTAGCTTCCCTACGACGCCCCTTTCAGGTTCCCTATGATAGGCCAGTTATTTTGTAAATAATTTAAAAATGATGCTTTTACCCTTTTATTTGCGGAATTAAAGTATGACGACTACATGGCCCTAATTAATGCATATATAAATGATAAAGCGGTAAGAGAGAGAGAGAGAGAGTAAAGAAACCTCCAGAGCAAGCTTTGATTAATTCTTTAAAAGGTAGGGTGCGTTTTGGCAGCCCTTCGCTCTTACAACGTCGAATTCTCTCTCGAAACGCTATAAAAAACTCTCTTAAAGGCACTCAGAAAACTCTGAAAATGCTTCGGAGGGGCTCTTAGGAGAAGAATTCTAAGAAATGGTAGAAGGAGAAGTGGAAGAGTTGTGTGAAATGAAGGGGAGAGTGCCCCCCTTTTATAGGGATTCACGCCTGTCAGGTCGAGACTACCGTCTCGCCTGGCAAGGTCGAGACAGCCATCTCACCATTCGGGACGGCTGTCTCGTTTTTGACAAATGGCGAGACCGTCATCTCGCCAATCAAGACGATGGTATCAATTTGCCAAATGACGAGAGGGTCGTCTCGCCAAACGGGAAGGTGGTCTCGCCAATGGTAGGTGGCGAGAGGGCTATCTCGCCAAACGAGACGGTGGTCTCGACTTTGCCATTCAGCGAGACGGCATGTTGAAACATACAAGGATATGAATGTTGAACATATATGAATATGAAGCTTGTTGATTTTGATGATGATTCAAGAACAAAGGACTTAAAGATTTGAAGACTTGTAATATTATGTAATAACTCTGTTTTGATGATTTTGAGTTTGTAATATTAGAGTCTAAGATAGCCAGCACATAGTCTAGTGTGGGTTAGAAGCGATAAGAATCACTGAGTGGGTTTTCTTAGTGGATTGTGTGTTGTGCCGTCTCTAGGGAAAGTTGTTCTTCATCCTTTATGGGATTCAAAGGAGGTGTTCATCTCTTGTGTGACTCAAGAGAGATGTATTCTTTACCTTATCTTTTCATTTGTAATCTGATTGTATAACTGTGATTATAGTGATAGCGTTAATCCTCTATTTGAGTGATTAGTAACTGGACGTAGGGTCTTTTGATCCAAACCAGTATAAATCATTTGTGTAATACTCTATCCTTGCTCTATTTACTTTACACAACAATTTAATCGGTGAAATTTGGGAAAATTTTTAAAACCCTAATTTTTGTTAAGAAATCAATTCACCCCCGCCTCTTGGTTTTTGTCTAGAAACGTAAACATTCCACTGCACGATTCTAACAAGTGGTATCAGAGCTTGCTTTGATAGTCATTCAATTTTCAAAAATGACCAGACAAAATCAAACGTTTGGCGAGGGTGCTTCTATCAATAGACCCCCACTTTTTGCGGGGCAAAATTATCCATTTTGGAAAGTTATAATGAAAATATTTTTAGAGTCTGTTGATAAAGGTGTTTGGGATGAAATTTTAAACGGACCTTTTATTCCTAAAATTACTGAAAACGAAGAAGAGGTACCAAAACCATTTTCTAGATGGTCGGCTGAGGAAAATAGAAAAGCCCAATATGATGTTAGGGCTAGAAATATTATTTCATCTGCTTTAACCCTTGATGAGTTTTACAGGATCTTTGTTTGTAAAAGTGCTCAAGAAATGTGGGAGATTTTAAGAGTAACCACGAAGGTACTGACGATGTAAAAAGAGCACGAAAGAATTCATTGATCCAAGAATATGAGATGTTCTGGATGCAACAAGGAGAGGCAATCTTTGGCGTTCAAAAGCGTTTTACGCACATAGTGAATCATCTCACTGGATTAGGTAAAAAATTTTATGTTGATGAATTAAATGTAAAAATCTTGAAATCTTTGGATAGGAAATGGCAACCTAAGGTGACGGTCATCACGGAGTCACAAAATCTAGCAACAATGTCTATGGCGGCGCTCTTTGGAAAGTTGAGAGAGCATGAACTTGAACTCGGAAGGCTAAATGATGAAGAAGGTCAACACCAAAAGAGGAGTCTAGCCTTCAAAACTGAAATTTCCAAGAGTAAGATCAAGAAGGAAGAAGAAGACTCAAAAAATGAAGAAGAAGAACAATTGAGTCTTATGATAAAGAAATTTACCAAGTTTATGAAAGCAATGGAAAGCAACCCTTCAAAGGTAAGGGAAAGGTAAGAGAAAGTACTTCTTTAAATATCAAATGTTATGGTTGTGGTGAAACAGGACATGTAAAAACCGAATGTCCAAACAAGAAGAATGAAGATAACAAAGGCAAGAAATTCTTCAAGAAGAAAGCCTACATTGCTTGGGATGATAGTGACTCAAGTTCGAAGTCAAGTGATTCAGAAATAGAAGCTAACATTTGCTTGATGGCAAAAGACAATATATCTTTCGACTTTGAGGTTAGTGATTCCTACTCTTCCTCAAGTGATGATGAAAATAACTTTGATGAATTACAAAATGCATATGAAGAATTGTTTAATGCTTTTAAGGACTTGAAAAATGAATACAGATCTGTGAAAAAGTGTTTGAACAAATCCGAAAAAGAGGTGGAGTCCTTAAAAACGAAAATTGTATGTTTAGAGGAAAAGGAGTCCTTAAAAACGAAAATTGTATGTTTAGAAGAAAAGGATAATAAGAATATAGCATGTACATCATGTAAAGAGTATGAATATGAACTTGATTTATTTAGACATTTGCTTGACAAAGCTAAGAAGGAAATAAGTGATAACTATAAGGATAAAGTTGCTATTGTTCAAAATAGAGAAATCCATCATGTTCCCTTGAAAAAGACTAAAATTAAAAATAGAAGAGTATGGGTTGAAAAAGGAACTAAAACGTCAATAGTTAGAAATGTATCAAATTCTAAAATTACATCTAATGCATGCTTTTATTGTATGAAACATGGTCATACATCAAATAGATGTAAAATTAAGCATTTTGGTGTTCCTAAAGGAAAATATGTTTAGGTTCCTATAGTTAAATGATTTGTTTGTCTCTACCCCCAAGGACCCAAAAGTTATGGGGACCTAAGATTATTATGTTCTTCTTTTGTAGGAAACTTCCAAATCCAAGAAGTCTATGTGGTATCTTGATAGTGGATGCTCAAAACATATGACCGGAGACAAAACAAAATTTGTAAGTTTCAAAGCTAAAGAACAAGGATATGTAACCTATGGGGACAACAACAAAGGAAAGATACTTGGAATTGGAAATATTGGTGGTGCAAACACTTTGGAAATAAAGGATGTGCTTCTTATTGATGGGCTAAAGCATAATCTCCTAAGTATAAGTCAACTTTGTGACAAAGGATTCAAGGTAATCTTTGAAAGTAAATTTTGTACCATACATTTGATAAATTTCGAAAATGTAGCATTGAAAGGAATTAGGCATAATAATATCTATTTGATTGATTTGGATTATATACATGATACTAGTATAACATGCTTAGTTGCTAAAGAAGAAAACCCATGGTTATGGCATAAGAGAGCGACTCATATAAATATGCATCAATTAAACAAATTAATATCAAAGAACTTAGTTGTTGGTTTGCCTAAGTTAAAATTTGAAAAAGATAGATTATGTGATGCATGTCAAAAAGGTAAACAAGTAAAATCATCCTTTAAATCTAAGAATGTTATTTCCACATCAAAACCTTTAGAATTATTACACTTAGATTTATTTGGTCCATCTAGGATAAAAAGTTTTGGTGGAAATTATTATGCTCTTATGATTGTTGATGATTTTTCTAGATATACTTGGACATTTTTCTTAACATTAAAAAGTGAAGCTTTTAAGGTCTTTAGGAAGTTTGCAAAGCAAATTCAAAATGAGAAAGACTTAAGAATTAAGGTATTAAGAATTGACCATGGTGGAGAGTTTCAAAATGAATGGTTTGAAAATTATTGTGAGGAAAATGGAATTTTGCATAATTTTTCTGCACCTAGGACTCCCTAACAAAATGGTGTATTAGAAAGGAAAAATAGATCACTAGAGGAACTTGCTAGAATAATGTTGAATGTGTTGAACATTCAAGGACTTGATGTTGCACTTGATGAACATGAAGATTGTTGATTTTGATGATGATTCAACAACTCAAAGACTTAGAGTGTTAAAGACTTGTTTTGTATTGTAATAACTCTATTTCAATTAGATTGAGTCTGTAATATTAGAGTTTAAGATAGCCGGTACATAGTCTGCACCTTAGAAGCTTCAAAAAGCTCCAATTTATCATCCAGGCTCGGCTTTAATCGATTAAATAGGGAAATAATCGATTAAAACAGTGAGAAAAACCATTTTCTGTATCTGCTCACTGGTTTAATCGATTAAACCACCTGTTAATCGATTAACAGGCTTGTTAATCGATTAACAACCCTTTTAATCGATTAAAACAGAGATTTTTGGGGTTTTGTTGATTTTGGCTCTATAATAATCGATTAACACTTCATTTAATCGATTATTTCAGTCAGATTTTGATTTTCAACTTCAAATCAACCCTATTTTCGAAAACCCTATTTCCAAGAACCCTAATTCCGAAATTCCCAATTCCCAAACCCTAATTTCTCTACTTAAGCTTCTCTATGGCACTCAGAAAAGAAGAACAACCTTTTTCATACAAAAGTTAAGTGTTGTGAGTGCCAGAGAACTGTTTGTTGCAAGCAAAAGGGGCTTTTGGAACCTGGTGTGGGCTAGAAGCGATAAGAATTACTAAGTGGAGTTCTTAGTGGATTGTGTGCTGTGTCGTCTCTAGGGAAAGCTGTTCTTCATCTCTTGTGGATTTTAAGAGAGGTGTTTTCTTTACTTTGTCTTGTTCAATTGTAATCTGTTTGTAACAAATGTGATTATAGTGACAACGTTAATCCTCTGTTTGAGTGATTAGCAACTGGACGTAGGGTCTTTTGATCCGAACCAGTATAAATCTCCTGTGTAAGACTCTATCTCTTTCTCTATTTACATTTACACAGTTTTTAATCGGTAAAATTTGGGGAAAATTTTGAAAACCTAATTTTTGTTAAGAAACCAATTCACCCCCCTGAAGCACTTGGTGGATTTGATGAAGACATAGATATAACTTAGGTTGTGGGTGTGTAGATGATTAGGTTTTTAGTTTAAGCACTTAATCTCTTGATAGTCCATTATATTTTGTGATAAGCGCCTTATAATGTTGCATCCCATTGAAAATCGTTTTTCTGCATGAAAAAAAAACTAACAATTAAGTATTAAAAGAACAAACTAAGTTTTTCAATCTGTTGAAAAGGATTTTCAATCTGTTAAAATCACTTAACAGAATAAGTGGTCATACATAATCGTATTTTCAATTGATTGATTCGCGGAATCAACAAGTTAAAATAACTCAATGAATTTTTCAATATCAAAGTTTCGCATTTTTCAATCTGTTAAAATGATTTTAATCTGTTGAAACAGAAAGACTATTTTTTCAGTCTAAGAGTTTTTCAGAAAATTAATCTGTTGAAATAATTTTTAATCTGTTAAAACAGAGAGGCTATTTTTTTAACTAAGTGTTTTCAGGATTTCAATCTGTTGAAATGATTTTTAATCGATTGAAATAGAGAACTGACATTTTTCATAAAACTGTTTCAATCCATTAAAAACTCGAATCAATCGATTAAATGGAGCTTTAAATGAAATCAATCGATTGAATCGATGTTTTAATCGATTGAAATATATTCTGATCGATCATAGTTTCATTCTGATCGATCATAACTCGGTCTGATCGATCATAGTTTCATTCTGATCGATCATAACTCAGTCTGATCGATCATACTTAAGTTCTAATCGATCAGAGTCTCTTCTAAAAATGTTTTACTTTAAACTAATTGATCTTTTGACTCTCTGAAACAGTTTTTGACAGTTGGAACATTCTGATTCTATGCTTTACTCTATATATACAGAATTGATCTATCTTTTGAAATACATATACACTACACTACTTGAGAAATCTTGTGAAATCAATCTGTGAAACTTTCATATACGTGACTTTCTCTGCATTCAAGAATCCTTTCATATCATAAGGTGCTGTGATCAGAATTGTGGTCAATCAAAGAGAGAAAGTGCTGTTAGAATTTGTTCTGGACAATTAGAACTTCAAGTCCAGGTTTTTTCTTTCCATACTCTTTTGTAAAAGTGTGATTGTGCAGGTTGGATTGTGATCTGCACTTGGTTCAGTAACTGGGTTTGGTTACTGGGTGGTTTTCAAGATTCTGTCTTGTGGGTTTGCAAGATAGTTCTTGGGGTAGATTGGTGAGTATCTACTGGTTGTAATTTTTCACTTGGTATTAGTGGAACTTGACAGGTTTGTCAAGAACTGGATGTAGCTCTGGATTAGAGTGAACCAGTATAAATTTGTGTGTTAAATTTCTTCTTTCATCTCTTTTATTTTCTGTCTATAAACTTGTTGTGTTTAAACCAAATTACCTTTGCAAAGATTGAATAAAGATAACTCATTCTTCCAAAAGAAAGTAAGTTTTGCGAAAAAGTTTTAAAGTTCAATTCACCCCCCCTCTTGAACTCAACCATTAATTCTTTCAATTGGTACCAGAGCTGGTTCTTGTATGTTACTCAAGGAATCGGTCCAATGGCTGAGGGAAAGATGAATTTTTTAGAAGGAGCCTCCAGAAACAGGCCTCCACTTTTTTCTGGTGTGAATTATTCTTTCTGGAAGATTAGAATGAAAATCTTTATTGAATCCCTTGATAGAGGCATTTGGGAAACAATTGTTAATGGTCCTTACAAACCAACTCATACTGTAGATGGTAAAGTAGTCGAAAAAGATTGGGCTGAATTAACTGATGTAGAAAATAGGAGAGTTCAATATGATTATACTGCAAAAAATATTATTACCTCTGCTTTAAATCTTGATGAGTTTTTCAGGGTGTCTCAGTGTTCCTCTGCCAAAGAGATGTGGGAAATTTTAGAGGTCACACATGAAGGAACATCTGATGTGAAAAGGGCAAGAAAGCATGAATTAATCAGGGACTATGAGTTGTTTAAAATGCAGCAAGGAGAAACAATTGCAGATGTGCAGAAAAGGTTCACGCACATAGTCAATCATCTAATTGGGTTAGGAAAGACTTTTGACAAAGAAGAGTTGAACATCAAAATCTTAAAGTGTTTGGACAGAACATGGCAACCAAAGGTGACAGCAATATCAGAATCAAGAGACTTGACTGAAATGACTACCGCTTCACTTTTTGGTAAGTTAAGGGAACATGAGTTGGAAATCAATCGGTTCAAAGAACAAGAGAATGCAGAAAAGAAAAGTAGAAATATTGTTCTCAAGACGATTGAAGAAAACAGTGGATCTGAAGAAGATGAATCAGAGAACCTGACTTTGTTGGTTAAGAAATTTGGGAAATTTCTTAGAAGAAAGAACAGAACTGGCCAAGTAAAAAGGTACAATGATAAAAAGACTGAATCTGTTCAAAATACTATTACTTGTTATTCTTGTGGTAAACAGGGTCACATAAAGAGTGATTGTCCGGAAAAGACCAAGAATCAGAACAAGAAAGAATCAAGATACAATGGGAAAAAGGCCTATATAGCCTGGCAAGACAATGATTCATCTTCCAGCTCTGAATCCGAAAGTGAAGAGGTGAACTTGTGTTTGATGGCTGGCTATGAATCCTCTTCATCACATGTAAGTTCAACTCCTACAGAGAATGAAATGAATTACAGCACATTACTGAATGCTTTCAATGAAATGCATAGTGAAGCCAGAAATTTATCTCATACAAATAATCGGTTGAAAGGTTTAAATAACTGGTTAGAAAATAGAGTTAAAGTTCTGGAAAATGAACTATTAGAAAGCAAAACAGATTTAGAACATCTAGATATTATATATTCATCTGCGGATAATGTTGCTGTTAATAAGAATTGTGAAAAGTGTATTGTTTTACAAAATAAGGTTGATTACTTGACTAAAACCTTGACAAAATTTACTCAAGGTAAAGAGAATTTAGATGCACTTCTTGGGTCTCAAAACTGTGTGTTTGAACATTCTGGAATCGGGTACAAACCTAAGAATGGGGTAAAAACTAAAAAATATTTGAACTTCTTTTCATACAGAAAAACAACAGCATCCCCTTTCTCATCTTGTCATTACTGCATGAAGAAAGGACATACTATAAAATACTGTCATGCTAGAAAATATTTTGTGCCGCAAGGTAGGAAGAGATGGGTTCCAAAACATGTTAAACAGAAAATTTGACTCCTAAGGACCCAAAATACGTAAGGGTACCAAATACTTGATGTTTGATCTTTCAGGAACAGCAACAAGAGTCCCTTTGGTACCTAGACAGCGGATGCTCAAGGCACATGACAGGTGACATTTCAAAATTCCAGAAGCTGAAATTGAAGAATGGAGGTCATGTGACTTATGGAGACAACAACAAGGGAAGAATTCTAGGTTCTGGAGATATTGGAGATAGTAAATCAGTAACCATTCACAATGTCCTTCTTGTTGAAGGTCTTAAGCACAATCTCATAAGCATAAGTCAGTTATGTGATCTTGGTCACAAAGTCATTTTCAAACCAGAAAAGTGCATTATCTGTGAGCCAGAATCTGATACGGTAATGTTGGTAGGTAAGAGGTTAAACAACATATACATGTTAGATATCAAACAGTCTATATCATCTCAAAGTTGTTTTCTTACTAAAGAAGAAGAATCTTGGTTGTGGCATAGAAGGCTTGCTCATATACATCTTAACCATCTTGACAAACTGATTTCAAAAGAATTAGTTTCTGGGCTGCCTAAGCTTCAAATCTTGAAAGACAAAATCTGTGAAGCTTGTTTGAAAGGCAAACAAACTAGAAAATCTTTTTCAAACAAAAACATTGTTTCAACTTCTAAACCTTTGGAACTGCTTCACATGGATTTGGTTGGTCCTTCAAGGAATAAAAGCCTAGGTGGTAATCTTTATATCATGGTAATTGTTGATGACTTTTCCAGATTTACCTGGACTATTTTTCTTAAAGCCAAATCTGATTCTTACAAATCTTTCAAAAAGCTTGCCAAGGTTTTACATAATGAAAAAGGGTATTTCATTACATCTATTCAAAGTGACAATGGTGGAGAATTTGTAAATGAAAAGTTTGAATCATTTTGTGAAAAGTTTGGCATAAAACACAATTTTTCTGCTCCAAGAACTCCTCAACAGAACGGTGTTGTGGAAAGAAAGAACAGATCTATTGTGGAACTTGCTAGAACAATGTTGTGTGAAAATTCTTTACCTAAATACTTTTGGGCAGATGCAGTAAACACTGCTTGTCATGTTTTGAATAGAGTCTTGATTAGACCCATGCTTAAGAAAACCCCATATGAACTGTATAAAGGAAGAAAACCCAACATAAACTATTTCAGGGTTTTTGGATGTACATGTTTTGTTTTAAACAATGGGAAAGAAAATATTGGCAAGTTTGATGAGAAATCTGACAAAGGAATCTTTCTTGGTTACTCAACTCACGGCCATGCATATAGAATTTACAATTTAAGATTGAAATCAGTTGAAGAATCAGTACATGTTGTGTTTAATGAGTCTCCTCGAGTGGTGCAGAATAGAACAACAGGTACTGCAGATGAAGAAGAATTAACTGATAATTCTTATCAGTTGAAACATGCCAGAAACACAGATCAGTGTACTGTTGAAGAAGGTGATCCATCAGTGGACCCAGCAAAAGCTGATCACCCAACAATTACTGAAGAACAGGAAGAAGATGTTCTGGAAGAGCTTCCTAAAGAGTGGATTGTCCCAAGAGATCTCTCTCTAGACAATGTCATCGGGCAAATTAATAAGGGAGTATCTACTAGACATTCTCTTAACCAATTCTGTAATCATATGGCATTCATTTCACAAATAGAGCCTAAGACAGTTAAAGAAGCATTAAATGATGAATACTGGGTTAGTGCCATGCATGATGAGCTTAATCAATTTGAAAGAAATAAAGTATGGGAACTAGTTCCTAAAATCAAAGATATCAATATAATTGGTACTAAGTGGGTATTCAAAAACAAGCTAGATGAACACGGCATTATTACTAGAAATAAAGCTAGGTTGGTAGCCAAAGGGTATAACCAACAAGAGGGTATCGATTTTGATGAAACCTTTGCACCTGTAGCTAGACTTGAAGCTGTTAGATTATTATTAGCTTATGCTTGTATAAGTGGTTTCAGATTACTACAGATGGATGTAAAGAGTGCCTTTCTTAATGGACTCATCAATGAAGAAGTATATGTTTCTCAACCTCCTGGGTTTGAAGATCACAAGCATCCTGACCATGTCTACAAATTGAAAAAGGCCCTTTATGGTTTAAAGCAAGCACCTAGACAATGGTATGAGAGGTTAAGTAACTTCTTAATTGATCAAGGGTACAAGCGAGGTGAAGTTGATAAAACTCTATTCATTAAGAAATCTGGAACTGACATTATTCTGGTGCAGGTGTATGTAGATGATATCATTTTCGGTTCCACTAATAATGCCATGTGTAATAAGTTTGTAAAAGAAATGCAAAGTGAATTTGAAATGTCTATGATGGGAGAATTGAATTTCTTCCTTGGTCTCCAGGTTAAACAATTAAGAAATGGCATTTTTCTTAGCCAATCTAAATACTGCAATGAATTGTTAAAGAAATTTGATATGCACAATTGCAAGGAATCCTCTACACCCATGTCTACTAACTGCTGTCTAGACTTAGATGAAAAAGGAAAACCTGTTGATCAAACTAAATATAGAGGTTTGATTGGTTCACTACTATATCTAACTGCTAGTAGACCTGACATTATGTTTAGTGTGTGCCTTTGTGCAAGGTTTCAGGCAAATCCAAAGGAATCACATCTTACCGCTGCCAAAAGGATTCTGAAGTACCTTAAGGGAACAGTTAATGTTGGACTATGGTATCCTGAAGGTACATCCCTAAAACTTGTTGGATTTTCTGATTCTGACTTTGCAGGATGTAGATTGGACAGAAAAAGTACCTCTGGTACTTGTCATTTACTGGGGAGCAGTCTTATATCGTGGCACAGACAAAAAGCAAGCGTGTGTTGCTCGTCAATGCTAGAAGCTGAATACATTGCAGCTAGGAGCCGTTGTGCTCAAAGCATCTACCTCAAGCAACAACTGATAGATTATGGAGTGACTCTAAACAAGGTACCTCTGGTTTGTGACAATACTAGTGCAATAAACTTAACTAAGAATCCTATTCAACACTCTAGAACTAAGCATATTGAAATTAGACATCACTTTATTAGAGAACACGTATCTAGGGGTGACTGTGAGATATTATTCATTGAATCTGAAAAACAGTTAGCTGATTTATTCACCTGAACCACTTCCTAGAGATAGACTTAATATGCTTAGGACTGAATTAGGAATTCTAGATATATCTAGTATTGCATAACTGATTCTTTACAGTGATTGTATGCTTTTTAACAGGCTGATAACAAGTTCAATCGATTAATAATTGCATGAATAACTTGATATTATTTGTTTCAATCGATTGAAATTGCGAAATAATCTGTTGATTTCCTGATTCTTACTCACTGGTATTGATATGTTATTAGTTCAATCGATTAGATAAGCTTTTAATCGGTTCATTTCATTAACCTTGTAGCTCTGCATACTTTCTTCTATAAATCAATCGATTAAATCTTCGATTCAATCGATTGAATTCACTTATGGTACTCTGCATGATTATCTTTTACAATAACAATCGATTTAATTCTCGATTCAATCGGTTTATTTTACTTCTGAGTATCTGAGATTACAAAATCAATTGGTTTCACGGAATATCAATTGATTATTTTTTTTAGGGCTAGTTGTATGTACTTTGTCTCTAAACAATTTCTGCAGAGTGGATTGAATGCATTTACAACAAGATAAACTTCAACTACTCTCTTAAATATCAAAGATATCCAATAAAAGTTGATTGACTCTGATTGGATATCAGATGTGAGGGTAATTAAGGTACACAGTACACATTCCTTCTCTCTCTCCACCTTTATCATCACTGCACAGAAGCAGAAAAGTAGTTATTCAGTAAAGACAAAATTTTTGAAGCTGAAAGGATTGTATATTCTTATTCCTGTAGTATTATTTCCTTCTTTGAACTTTCTCTTTTCTCGGTTTTTCTCTGTTCTGCTCATCCCAAAAATAAAATATGCTCAAGCGCACGAAGTCTGGTAGGAAGAAGTCCAGCAGAGGCGAGTCTTCTACTGCAAGGCAAGAACAGAATGTTGGAGGAAGGATTGAAACTTGGTTCAATGGGGACCAAGAGAAAATGGATTTGTTTATCCATGAATTGAGCAGGAAGCAAGTCGACATTCCAAAGATGTTAAAGTTCTCCTGGTTTGATGCCGAAGGATTCAGGGGCATTCGAAAGCTACTACAACACCAAAAGCTTCAGAAGTTTCTGGAGTTAAATGGTAGGATTTATCCTGATTTGATTAAAGTTTTCTTCACAAATTTATCCTTTGAAGGTTCCACTTTGAAAACCCAAGTTAAAGGTGTAGACATTGAAATTACACCCAACATCTGGAAAGAGGTTGCTGGAATAAAGGATGCTGGTGTAAAAGTCACCAAAGGATACACTTCAGATGTGGAGGAATTTAATAAGCTCACACCCAGGGGGAGCAATCATGCGGTGCTAAACGAAGGAGATTTAGTACTGATGTACTGCATTCACCACAGGATACGGGTGAACTGGGTCTTCGTCATCAAGGACCACATGATCAAAGCCAAGAGACTTAGTGATTTCAGGTATCCTTATGCTATTCTGATTTCTAAGTTTTTAACACATTTTGGTGTCAATGTAGAAGGAGAACTTGTTGAAACCATCCGACCAACGAATGAAATAAATAAATCTGTGATTCACAAAATGGGATTCATTAAAATTGATGGTGAATGGATCTCGAAAGAAGATGCTGGGAGAAGTGAAGAAAGTGATGAAGAAGAGCAAGAGGAAGGAATCAACACTGATATTCCTGGAACTTCTGCAGCACGTCCGTCTGATCCAATGGAAGAAATGACCCCACTAGAAATGATTCCATACAATCCACCGCCTGATCGTGGCACGCCTCTGTCTCAGTTCGAAAGAACAATGTTACATCAAATGAGCGAACTGCAATCAGACCAAAGGAGGCATATGCAGATGACTGCTGCTCTGAGGGCTCGGCAGCATTATTTGGATGAAAATTTCATTGCAAGGTTCCAGCATATTGATAATCAACTAGAAGATATTTACAATAGGATTGTGGAACTACAATTCAATCAAGGCCCCGGGGACGAATGAAGACTTTTTATGTTTCTGTTATTCTGTTTTCTTTTCTTAGTTTTTTTATGTTCTGTTTTTTATTCGGGGTACCCACGTGGCCCCATTGGACTGTAACTAAAACAATCTATTTGATGCAGTCAAATAGGGGGAGAAGTATTTTGCTTAAAACTGTCACTACACACACACCACAAAATATATGTCTCTGGTCCATTATTTTTTATGCAGGTGCAGTGGTTATTTGTCTCCATCAAATAGGGGAGATTGAAGCACTTGGTGGATTTGATGAAGACATAGATATAGCTTAGGTTGTGGGTGTGTAGATGATTAGGTTTTTAGTTTAAGCACTTAATCTCTTGATAGTCCATTATATTTTGTGATAAGCGCCTTATAATGTTGCATCCCATTGAAAATCATTTTTCTGCATGAAAAAAAAACTAACAATTAAGTATTAAAAGAACAAACTAAGTTTTTCAATCTGTTGAAAAGGATTTTCAATCTGTTAAAATCACTTAACAGAATAAGTGGTCATACATAATCGTATTTTCAATTGATTGATTCGCGGAATCAACAAGTTAAAATAACTCAATGAATTTTTCAATATCAAAGTTTCGCATTTTTCAATCTGTTAAAATGATTTTAATCTGTTGAAACAGAAAGACTATTTTTTCGAGTCTAAGAGTTTTTCAGAAAATTAATTTGTTGAAATAATTTTTAATCTGTTAAAACAGAGAGGCTATTTTTTTAACTAAGTGTTTTCAGGATTTCAATCTGTTGAAATGATTTTTAATCGATTGAAATAGAGAACTGACATTTTTCATAAAACTGTTTCAATCCATTAAAAACTCGAATCAATCGATTAAATGGAGCTTTAAATGAAATCAATCGATTGAATCGATGTTTTAATCGATTGAAATATATTCGATCGATCATAGTTTCATTCTGATCGATCATAACTCTGATCTGATCGATCATAGTTTCATTCTGATCGATCATAACTCGATCTGATCGATCATACTTAAGTTCTAATCGATCAGAGTCTCTTCTAAAAATGTTTTACTTTAAACTAATTGATCTTTTGACTCTCGAAACAGTTTTTGACAGTTGGAACATTCGATTCTATGCTTTACTCTATATATACGAGAATTGATCTATCTTTTGAAATACATATACACTACACTACTTGAGAAATCTTGTGAAATCAATCTGTGAAACTTTCATATACGTGACTTTCTCTGCATTCAAGAATCCTTTCATATCATAAGGTGCTTGTGATCGAATTGTGGTCAATCAAAGAGAGAAAGTGCTTGTTAGAATTTGTTCTGGACAATTAGAACTTCAAGTCCAGGTTTTTTCTTTCCATACTCTTTTGTAAAAGTGTGATTGTGCAGGTTGGATTGTGATCTGCACTTGGTTCAGTAACTGGGTTTGGTTACTGGGTGGTTTTCAAGATTCTGTCTTGTGGGTTTGCAAGATAGTTCTTGGGGTAGATTGGTGAGTATCTACTGGTTGTAATTTTTCACTTGGTATTAGTGGAACTTGACAGGTTTGTCAAGAACTGGATGTAGCTCTGGATTAGAGTGAACCAGTATAAATTTGTGTGTTAAATTTCTTCTTTCATCTCTTTTATTTTCTGTCTATAAACTTGTTGTGTTTAAACCAAATTACCTTTGCAAAGATTGAATAAAGATAACTCATTCTTCCAAAAGAAAGTAAGTTTTGCGAAAAAGTTTTAAAGTTCAATTCACCCCCCCCTCTTGAACTCAACCATTAATTCTTTCACCCCCCTCTTGGTTTTTGTCCGACCACGCGAACATTCCGCTGCGCGATTCTAACAAGTGGTATCAGAGCTTGCTTTGATAGTCATTCAAATTTTTCAAAAATGGCCGGACAAAATCAAACTTTTGCCGAAGGTGCGTTTATCAACAGACTCCCACTTTTTGCGGGTCAAAATTATCCTTTCTGGAAAGTAAGAATGCAAATATTTTTAGAGTCTGTTGATAGAGGCGTTTGGGACACTGTTTTAATCAGTCCATTTGTTCCTAAAGTTACTGAGAACAGTGTTGAAGTTCCTAAACCTTTTTCTAGATGGACTGCAGAAGAAAATAGAAAAGCACAATTTGACGTTAGGGCTAGAAATATAATTTCATCTGCTATAACCCTTGACGAGTTTTACAGAATTTTTGTGTGTAAAAGTGCTCAGGAAATGTGGGAAATGCTAAGAATAACCCAAGAAGGTACCGACGACGTCAAAAGAGCAAGGAAAAATTCTCTAATCCAAGAATACGAGATGTTCCGGATGCAACAAGGTGAAACGATATTTGACGTTCAAAAACGTTTCACTCATATTGTGAATCATCTCACCGGATTAGGTAAAATTTTTGACGTTGATGAACTAAATGTTAAAATCTTAAAATCTTTGGATAGGAAATGACAACCTAAGGTGACAACCATCTCGGAGTCACAAAACCTTTCCACAATGTCTATGGCGGCGCTCTTTGGAAAGCTTAGAGAGCATGAACTTGAACTTGGAAGGCTAAATGAGGAAGAAGGTCAATACCAAAAGAAGAACCTAGCCTTCAAAACCGAAATTTCCAAAGGAAAAAATAAAAAGGAAGAAGAAGACTCGGAGAACGATGAAGAAGAATTGAGTCTCATGATTAAGAAGTTCACAAAATTCATGAAAGCTAAAGGAAGACATCCTTTCAAAGGTAAGGGAAAGGTAAGAGAAAGTACTTCCGTTAATATAAAATGTTATGGTTGTGGTGAAGCAGGGCATGTAAAGACCGAATGTCCAAACAAGAAAAACGATGAAAACAAAGGCAAAAAGGTCTTCAAGAAGAAAGCCTATATTGCTTCGGACAACAGTGATTCAAGCTCGGAATCAAGTGACTCGGAAGTAGAAGCAAATATTTGCTTAATGGAAAATGACAACATATCTTCTGATTTTGAGGTAAGTGATTCCGACTCATCTTCTAGTGATGATGATAACAATTATGATGAATTGCAAAATGCTTATAATGAATTGTTTAGTGCTTTCAAGAATTTGAAAAACGAATATAAACTGGTAAAGAAGAATTTAAGTAGATCCGAAAAGGAAATAGACTCCTTAAAAATGAAAATCACATGTTTAGAAGAAAAGGAGTCCTAAGAAACGAAAATTGTATGTTTAGATGAGGATAATGATAAGAAATTAGAATGTACAACTTGTAAAGAGCATGAATATGACATAGATATTCTTAACCATTTGCTAGACAAAGCTGAAAAAGAAATAGATGATCTTAAGAAGCATGAAATGGTGTTTGCTCAAAATAGTGTAAATCAACGAGTTCCTTTGAAAAAGTCTAAAAAGAAAAATAAAAGAGTATGGGTAGAAAAAGGAACTAGAGCATCTATGATTAGAAATGCATCATTTTCAAATACTACATCTAAAGCATGTTTTTATTGCATGAAACAAGGTCACACGTCAAATAGATGTAAAATTAAACATTTTGGTGTACCTAAAGGTAAATACATTTGGGTTCCTATAGTTAAATAATTTGTTATGTCTCTAACCCCAAGGACCCAAAAGTTATGGGGACCTAAGTTTACTATGTTCTTGTTTTGTAGGAAACTTCCAAATCTAAGAAGTATATGTGGTATCTTGATAGTGGATGCTCAAAGCATATGACCAGTGATAAATCAAAATTTGTAAGTTTCAAAGTTAAGGAACAAGGATATGTAACTTATGGTGACAACAACAAAGGGAAGATTCTTGGAATTGGAAACATAGGTGGTGCAAATACTTTGGAGATTAAGGATGTGCTTCTTGTTGATAGATTAAAGCATAATCTCCTTAGCATAAGTCAACTATGTGACAAAGGATTTAAGGTAATATTTGAAAGCAAATTTTGCACCATTCATTTGATAGATTCCGAAAATGTAGAATTAAAAGGCATTAGGCATAATAACATATATTTGATTGATTTAGATTGTTTACATGATTCTAGTATAACATGCTTAGTTGCTAAGGAAGAGAACCCTTGGTTATGGCATAAGAGAGCTACTCATATAAATATGCATCATTTGAATAAATTGATTTCAAAAGACTTAGTTATTGGTTTGCCTAGGTTAAAATTTGAAAAAGATAGATTGTGTGATGCATGTCAAAAGGGTAAACAAGTAAAATCATCATTTAAATCAAAGAATGTCATTTCCACTTCAAAACCCCTAGAATTATTACATTTAGATTTATTTGGACCTTCTAGGATAAAGAGCTTTGGTGGAAATTATTATGGCCTTGTGATTGTTGATGATTACTCTAGGTATACTTGGACATTTTTCCTAACTATGAAAAGTGAAGCCTTTAAAGTCTTTAGAAAATTTGCAAAACAAATTCAAAATGAGAAAGACTTAAGAATTAAAGTTTTAAGAAGTGACCATGGTGGTGATTTTTAAAATGAAAAGTTTGAAAGTTATTGTGAAGAAAATGGAATACTACATAACTTTTCTGCTCCTAGGACTCCCCAACAAAATGGTGTACTTGAAAGGAAAAATAGGTGATTAGAGGAACTTGCTAGAACTATGTTAAATGAATCTAATGTTCCTAAATATTTTTGGGCTGATGCGGTTAGTACTACATGTTATGTTTTAAATAGAATGCTCATTAGGTCAATTATAAAATTAACTCCCTATGAATTGTTTAATGGTAGAAAGCCTAATGTTGCTCATTTGAAAATTTTTGGATGTAAGTGCTTTGTGTTTAATAATGGAAAGGATAACCTAGGAAAATTTGACTCTAAAGCTGATGAGGGCATTTTCTTAGGTTATTCATTAACAAGTAAGGCTTACAGGGTGTTTAATAGAAGAACTTTGAATATAGAAGAATCTATTCATGTTACATTTGATGAAATTGTAGACCTTGGGGGAAATCCTCTTGAGTCAAATAAAGAACTTGCAGGTGATGATGAATATATAAGAGAGGCTCTTGATGAATTGTATTTGGAAGAAAATGAGCCTTCTCAAACACCTGAATTAGCAAAAGAATGGCAATCACCAAGAGGACTCTCAATGGACAATATCATTGGTGATATCTCAAAAGGGGTAAGAACAAGAAATATGACTAACTTTTGTATGTCTGTAGCTTTTGTGTCTCAGATAGAACCCAAAAATGTGGAGGAAGCACTTAAAGATGAACAATGGTGCATAGCTATGCAAGAAGAACTTAACCAATTTGAAAGGAATCAAGTCTGGGAATTAATCCCAAGGGAAGAATCACATCAAGTTATTGGAACCAAATGGGTGTTTAGAAATAAGCTTGATGAAGATGGAAATATAACAAAGAATAAAGCCAGACTTGTTGCCAAAGGCTATTGTCAGGAGGAAGGTATAGATTATGATGAAACTTATGCTCCTGTTGCCAGGTTAGAGGCTATACGCCTACTTCTTGCTTATGCATCTTTAATGAAATTTAAATTATATTAAATGGATGTTAAGAGTGCATTTTTGAATGGTTTTATTAAAGAAGAAGTTTATGTGGAGCAACCCCTTGGATTTGAAGATTTTAGTTTTCCTAATCATGTTTTTAAATTAAAGAAAGCTTTATATGGGTTGAAACAAGCTCCTAGATCTTGGTATGAAAGGCTAAGTAGTTTCCTAACTTCAAATGATTTTTCTAGAGGAAAAATAGATTCTACTTTGTTTATAAAGAAAGTAAAAGAGCATATCTTATTGGTCCAGGTATATGTTGATGATATTATTTTTGGATCAACTGATAATTCGTTATGTGTAGAATTTGCTCAGATAATGCAGGGAGAGTTTGAAATGTCTATGATGGGAGAATTGACATTCTTCCTTGGACTACAAATCAAGCAACTTAAAGATGGCATTTTCATCTCTCAAACCAAATACTGCAAAGAGATTCTTAAAAAGTTTGGAATGGACACCTCAAAGGAAGCTAACACACCCATGGGAACTTCATGCTATCTAGATAAGGATGAATCAGGTTTGGAAGTTAATCAATCTATGTATAGAGGTATGATAGGTTCACTGTTATACTTAACTGCTAGTAGACCTGATATTATGCATTCTGTTTGTGTGTGTGCTAGATTTCAGGCTTGTCCAAAAGAATCTCACCTAATTGCAGTAAAACATATTTTAAAATATTTAAAAGGAACTACTGGTTTTGGCTTATGGTATCCATCTGATGCTTGTACTAGTTTAATAGGATATTCTGATGCTGATTATGGTGGATGCAAAATTGATAGAAAGAGTACTAGTGGGACATGTCATTTGTTAGGTTCATCCTTAGTATCTTGGCATTCTAAGAAACAAGCTTGTGTTGCTTTATCTACCACTGAAGCTGAATATATTGCAACTGGTAGTTGTTGTGCTCAAATTCTGTGGATGAAACAACAATTAGAAGATTATAGTATATTTTTAAATGACATACCTTCGATGTGTGATAATACGAGTGCAATTAATCTTACTAAGAATCCAGTAATGCACTCTAGGACTAAGCACATAGAAATTAGACATCACTTTTTGAGAGATCATATCAGCAAAGGAAACTGTAAAATAGAGTATGTTGATACAAAGCATCAATTAGCAGATATTTTTACTAAGCCTCTACCCAAGGATAGATTTTATGATCTTAGAAGAGACTTAGGGATATTAGAAATAGCTTAAATTCTGCTTATTTAGACAATTTTTGGATGATTGTAATGTTAAAATTCATTATACAGAATGTTAATAGTTTATCATGTGTTAAAACCTTAAATATTTGATGTACTCTCTGGAATAATTGATTAATTGGAGTTATAATCGGTTATTTGCATCCAAAACACTCAAAACAGGGCATTCCTCTCTGGATTAATCGATTAATTCGCCAATTAATCGATTAAATACAGCATTAATCGATTAACTGCACAATTTATTCGATTAAATGGTTCTGTCACTGGTTTAATCGATTAATCTGAGTGTTAATCGATTAAACCTGGCAAGTTTGGCTTCCTAGCCATTGCCAACGAATTTCTTGACTTATATTCTCTTCCATATGACCGTTATGTTGAACATTCAAGGACTTGATGTTGCAAATAATGATCATGAAGAATGTTGATTTTGATGATGATCCAAGACCTTAAAGACTTAGAGTATTGAAGATTGAAGATTGATGATTTCTGTATTGTAATAACTCTGTTTTAGTTTGATTGAGTCTGTAATTATTGAATCTAAGATAGCTGGTACATAGTCTGTAACTTAGAAGCTTCAAAAAGCTCAAATTTATCATTCAGGCTCGGCTTTAATCGATTAAATAGGTAAATAATCGATTAAAACAGTGAGAAAACCATTTTTCGTACAAACTCACTGCTTTAATCGATTAAACGACAAAATAATCGATTATTTCGATACAGTTCAGTATGAATAATCGATTATTTCACCAAATAATCGATTAAACCAGAGAGTATTGGGTTCTGACGTATTTGGCTCTGTTTTAATCGATTATTACTCCAAATAATCGATTATTCCAGTCTGTTTCTGATTTTAAACTTCAAACAAACCCTATTTTCGAAAACCCAATTACCAAGAACCCTAGTTTCGAAATCCCCAAATCCTAAACCCTAATTTCCCTACTTAAACTCTCCTTTGGCACTCAGAAAAATAAGAACAACCTTTTCCATACAAAAGTTAAGTGTTGTGAGTGCCAGAGAATTGTTTGTTGCAAGGAAAAGGGGCTTTTGGAACCTGGTGTGGGCTAGAAGCGATAAGAATCACTAAGTGGAGTTCTTAGTGGATTGTGTGTTGTGCCGTCTCTGGGGAAAGTTGTTCTTCATCTCTAGTGGGTTTCAAGAGAGGTGTCATCTTTTACTTTATCTCTTCCATTGTAATTTGTATTGTAACAATTTGTTTATAGTGACAACGTTAATCCTCTGTTGAGTGATTAGCAACTGGACGTAGGGTCTTTTGATCCGAACCAGTATAAATCTCCTATGTAAGACTCTATCCCTTTCTCTATTTACATTTACACAGTTTTTAATCGGTAAAATTTGGGGAAAATTTTGAAAACCTAATTTTTATTAAGAAACCAATTCACCCCCCCTCTTGGTTTTTGTCCGACCACGCGATCATTCCGCTGCGCGATTCTAACAAGTGGTATCAGAGCTTGCTTTGATAGTCATTCAAATATTTTTGAAAATGGCCGGACAAAATCAAACTTTTGCCGAAGGTGCGTCTATCAACAGACCCCCACTTTTTGCGGGTCAAAATTATCCTTTCTGGAAAGTACATATGCAAATTTTTCTAGAGTCTGTTGATAGAGGCGTTTGGGACGCAATTTTAAACGGTCCATTTGTTCCTAAAATTACTGAGAACGGTGTTGACGTTCCTAAACCTTTTTCTAGATGGTCTGTAGAAGAAAGTTGAAAAGCACAATTTGATGTTAGGGCTAGAAATATTATTTCATCTGCTCTAACCCTTGATGAGTTCTACAGAATTTCTGTTTGTAAAAGTGCACAAGAAATGCTTAGAGTAACCCACGAAGGAACTGACGACGTCAAAAGAGCGCGTAAAAACTCCCTAATCCAAGAGTACGAAATGTTCCGGATGCAACCTGGTGAAATGATATTTGACGTACAAAAGCGTTTCACTCATATTGTGAATCATCTCACCGGATTAGGTAAAGTATTTGACGTTGATGAATTAAATGTTAAAATTTTGAAATCTTTGGATAGGAAATGGCAACCTAAGGTGACGGCCATCTCGGAGTCACAAAATCTTGCCACTATGTCTATGGCGGTGTTATTTGGAAAGCTTAGAGAGCATGAACTTGACCTTGGAAGACTAAATGAGGAAGAGGGTCAATACCAAAAGAAGAATCTAGCTTTCAAGACCGAGATTTCAAAAAGCAAAAATAAGAAAGAAGAAGAAGAAGACTCCGAAAATGATGAAGAAGAGATGAGTCCTTTTATAAAGAAGTTCACCAAATTGATGAAAGCAAAAGGAAGACATCCTTTCAAAGGTAAGGGAAAGGTAAAAGAAAATTCTTCCATTAATATAAAATGCTATGGTTGTGGTGAAGCAGGGCATATGAAGACCGAATGCCCAAACAAGAAAAATGATGAACATAAGGGCAAAAAGCAATTCAAGAAGAAAGCCTATATTGCTTGGGATGACAGTGATTCAAATTCAGGATCAAGCGACTCGGAGATAGAAGCAAACATTTGCTTGATGGAAAATGACAACATATCATCTGACTTTGAGGTTAGTGATTCCGACTCATCCTCAAGTGATGATGAAAATGATTTTGATGAATTACAAAATGCATATAATGAATTGTTTAGTGCTTTTAAGGACTTGAACAATAAATACAAAGCTGTGAAAAAGAGTTTAAGTAGTTCCAAAATGGAGGTAGAGTCCTTAAAAATGAAAATCACATGTTTAGAGGAAAAGGAAACCTTAGAAACGAAAATTGTATGCATAGATGAGAATGATGATAAGACTATAGCATGTGCAAACTGTAAAGAGCATGAATATGACATAGATATTCTTAATCATTTGCTAGACAAATCCGAAAAGGAAATAGATGATCTTAAGAAGCATGAAACGGTATTTGCTCAAAATAGTGTAAATCATCAAGTTCCTTTGAAAAAGCTTAAAAGTAAAAATAGAAGAGTATGGGTTGAAAAAGGAACCGAAACTTCAATAGTTAGAAATGTATCATATTCTAAAATTACATCTAATGCATGCTTTTATTGTATGAAACATGGTCATACTTCAAATAGGTGTAAAATTAAACATTTTGGTGTTCCTAAAGGAAAATATATTTGGGTTCCTATAGTTAAATGAATTGTTTGTCTCTTATATTTATTCAAAGAAAATTGATCATTTAGTATGTTTTAAATAGAATGCTCATTAGGTCAATTATTAAATCTACTCCATATGAATTGTTTAATGGTAGAAAACCTAATGTTGCACATTTAAAGATTTTTGGATGTAAATGTTTTGTGCTAAATAATGGAAAGGACAATCTAGGAAAATTTGATTCAAAAGCTGATGAGGGCATTTTTCTTAGGTTATTCATTAACTAGCAAGGCTTATAGGGTGTTTAATAGGAGAATGTTAAATATTGAAGAATCTATTCATGTTACCTTTGATGAGATTGTAGACCTTGGGGGAAATCCTCTTGAGTCAAATAAAAGACTTGCAGGTGATGATGAGTATATAAGAGAAGCCCTTGATGAACTATACTTGGAAAATAATGAGCCTTCTCAAACTCCTCAATTAGCAAAAGAATGGCAATCACCTAGAGGACTCTCAATGGACAACATCATAGGTGACATCTCAAAAGGGGTAAGAACTAGAAATATGACAAATTTCTGTATGTCTGTTGCTTTTGTGTCACAGATAGAACCTAAAAACATTGAGGAAGCACTTAAAGATGATCAATGGTGCATAGCCATGCAAGAAGAACTTAACCAATTTGAAAGGAATCAAGTCTGGGAATTAATCCCAAGAGAAGAGTCACATCAAGTTATTGGAACTAAATGGGTATTCAGAAATAAGCTTGATGAAGATGGAAACATAACAAAGAATAAAGCCAGACTTGTTGCAAAAGGCTATTGTCAGGGGGAAGGTATAGATTATGATGAAACTTATGCTCCTGTTACCAGGTTAGAGGCTATACGCCTACTTCTTGCTTATGCATCTATGATGAAATTTAAATTATATCAAATGGATGTTAAAAGTGCATTTTTAAATGGTTTTATTAAAGAAGAAGTGTATGTAGAGCAACCCCCTGGATTTGAAGATTTTAATAATCCTAATCATATTTTCAAATTAAAGAAAGCATTATATGGTTTAAAACAAACTCCTAGATCTTGGTATGAAAGATTAAGTAGTTTCCTAACTGCAAATGATTTTTCAAGAGGAAAAATTTATTCTACACTGTTCATTAAGAAAGTAAAAGAACATATCTTATTGGTCCAGGTATATGTTGATGATATAATTTTTGGATCAACTGATAATTCGTTATGTGTAGAATTTGCTAAGATTATGCAGGGAGAGTTTGAAATGTCTATGATGGGAGAATTGACATTCTTCCTTGGACTACAAATCAAGCAACTTAAAGATGGCAATTTCATCTCTCAAACTAAATACTGCAAGGAGATTCTCAAAAAGTTTGGTATGGACACCTCAAAAGAAGCCAACACACCCATGGGAACTTCATGCTATTTAGACAAGGATGAATCAGGTTTGGAAGTTAATCAAACTATGTATAGAGGTATGATAGGATCACTATTATACTTAACTGCTAGTAGACCTGATATTATGCATTATGTCTGTGTGTGTGCTAGATTTCAGGCTTGTCCTAAAGAATCTCACCTAATTGCAGTAAAACATATTTTAAAATACTTAAAAGGAACTACTGGGTTTGGCTTGTGGTATCCGTCTGATGCTTGTATTAGTTTATTAGGATATTCTGATGCTGATTATGGTGGATGTAAAATTGATAGGAAAAGCACTAGTGGGACATGTCATTTGTTAGGTTCATCCTTAATATCATGGCATTCTAAGAAACAAGCATGTGTAGCTTTATCTACCACTGAAGCTGAATATATTGCAGCTGGTAGTTGTTGTGCTCAAATTCTGTGGATGAAACAACAATTAGAGGATTATAGCATATATTTAAATGACATTCCATTAATGTGTGATAATACGAGTGCAATCAATCTAACTAAGAATCCAGTAATGCACTCTAGGACTAAACATATTGAGATTAGACATCACTTTTTAAGAGATCATATCAGTAAAGGAAACTGCAAAATAGAGTATGTAGACACTAAACGTCAATTAGCAGATATATTTACTAAGCCTCTACCCAAGGATAGATTCTATGATCTTAGAAGAGACTTAGGGATATTAGAAATAGCTTAAAATCTGCTTAATTTGACTGTTTCTGGATGATTGTTATGTTAAAATTCGTGGTGTAGCATGTTCATAGGTTATTATGCATATAAATCTCAAAAACTTGATATAGCCTCTCGGAATAATCGATTACTGGAAGTGATAATCGATTATTTTCCCTCAAAACGTCCAAAACAGGGTATTCTCCTCTGGAATAATCGATTATTTCGTGAAATAATCGATTAAATGCCTCAGATAATCAATTATTTGCTAGAAATAATCGATTAAAGCTGTCTGATATAGAGATAATAGATTATTTTGAGATATAATCGATTAAATGCGACCAGTCTTGCCTCCTAGCCGTTGCCAACGGATATTGAAGTGTGTCGTTTAGATAATAGATTTGATGCACACTTTAATGATCATGATAGTGAAGAATTTTAAATTCTGTTATGCATTTTCTTTTGTTATTGTCTTGATGTTGTAATGGATGAATGATTATGAAATAAAATATGATGCTTCTTTCATGCTATGATTAAGGGGGAGCTTTCTCTAAATTATGCATATTTTGAGGGGGAGATCTAATGTTTGTTCTTTCAGAGTTCTTTTTTATTATAATCAAAATAGGGGGAGAAAAATTTAAAGCCTATATTCAATTTTAAATTTTATCTGGTATGTTTAATGTGTGTGTTAGTATGACAGATAAAACAGGTTATTACAAGGGCTTTAAAAAGATAATTTTGATCATCATCAAAAAGGGGGAGATTGTTGAACATTCAAGGACTTGATGTTGCAAATAATGATCATGAAGAATGTTAATTTTGATGATGATCCAAGAGCTTAAAGACTTAGAGTATTGAAGATTGAAGATTGATGATTTCTGTATTGTAATAACTCTATTTTAGTTTGATTGAGTCTGTAATTATAGAATCTAAGATAGCCGGTACATAGTCTGTAACTTAGAAGCTTCAAAAAGCTCAAATTTATCATTCAGGCTCGGCTTTAATCGATTAAATAGGTAAATAATCGATTAAAACAGTGAGAAAACCATTTTCTGTACAAACTCACTGCTTTAATCGATTAAACAGCAAAATAATCGATTATTCCGTACAGTTCCATACAGATAATCGATTATTTCACCAAATAATCGATTAAACCAGAGAGTATTGGGTTCTGACGTATTTGGCTCTGTTTTAATCGATTATTACTCCAAATAATCGATTATTCCAGTCTGTTTCTGATTTTAAACTTCAAACAAACCCTATTTTCGAAAACCCAATTACCAAGAACCCTAGTTTCGAAATCCCCAAATCCTAAACCCTAATTTCCCTACTTAAACTCTCCTTTGGCACTCAGAAAAATAAGAACAACCTTTTCCATACAAAAGTTAAGTGTTGTGAGTGCCAGAGAACTGTTTGTTGCAAGGAAAAGGGGCTTTTGGAACCTGGTGTGGGCTAGAAGCGATAAGAATCACTAAGTGGAGTTCTTAGTGGATTGTGTGTTGTGTCGTCTCTGGGGAAAACTGTTCTTCATCTCTTGTGGGTTTCAAGAGAGGTGTCATCTTTTACTTTATCTCTTCCATTGTAATTTGTATTGTAACAATTTGTTTATAGTGACAGCGTTAATCCTCTGTTGAGTGATTAGCAACTGGACGTAGGGTCTTTTGATCCGAACCAATATAAATCTCCTGTGTAAGACTCTATCCCTTTCTCTATTTACATTTACACAGTTTTTAATCGGTAAAATTTGGGGAAAATTTTGAAAACCTAATTTTTATTAAGAAACCAATTCACCCCCCCTCTTGGTTTTTGTCCGACCACGCGAACATTCCACTGCGCGATTCTAACACGTTAGACATGCTTGTTATAAATAGGGCCCTCCATTTCACTTCTACTCACTTCTATCTCTTGAAATCAAGCTTTCTTGCCTTATTCTTGCAATCTTGCCCTCTTCTCAATACATTTAGCTTTCTAAATCTTCTTGTTATTCCTCAAATCTTTCAATGGCCTCATCTTCTCGTGCTAAGATCCCTACTAGAAGAAGATCTGCACCCTCATCTCGTCCCCGTCCTAATTCTGTAGAAGGATGGATTTCTGATACAGATGGTCAACAAGAATTTCTGACCTATTGGAAGGAACGTGCTATTATCTCTCCAAAGTTCATTATTGGTGAGCAGTTCATCAATAGGGGATTCAACTTTCCCAACCTTCTCTAAATTCAAGGAGTTCTCCCTTTCATCCAAATGCAAGGTACGTATTATCCTGACCTTGTTAGGGTATTTTACTCTAGATTTAAATTTAGAGATCAAATTGCTACCTCTAGAGTAAAAGGCGTCACAATTATTCTTGACGACGATATTTGGGAGAACGTTGCCCACTTTCCAATTAGAGAAGATGCTATTAACATTTATGGTGAGTTAGATGATTTTGACAGGTTCTTAGCTTACCGTTCTTTTCTGCGAAATCCCTCCATGGAGATTGGGCGTCTCCTTCTTGCTGGACCTTTAAAGAAGGAGGAACGCATGATTCTACATCTACTTGTCTGGATTCTATGTCCTCGGGCTACAAATCATGCTCAATGTTCTTCAATTGATCTTAGGATTATTCATGCCATAATGAATAATGAGCCCTTAGATTGGGGCGTTCTTGTCACCATGACTATGTTAAAAGCCAAACGCCATCCCACCTTCAAAATTCCATATGCCCTCCTTGTCTCTCGGATTCTTGAATATAAGGGAGTCAATGTCGAAGGTGAACAAACAGTAAGAACAAATAACTTGAATCGCATGCTTGACAACACATTGATCCAACTACAAATGGTGCGTGTCAACGACATTTATGTTCACAAGGATGATGTTCCGAATCAAGGTGGTGACAATGAAGATTCTGATGAAGATATGCCTCTTGCTGCTGAGTTTCCCTCTAATCAAATCCAAAGTGTTGGAACTTCCTCTACTCATCATGAAACCCGACAATCCATGGAAGACATGTTATCTGACATGAATCAGAGAATGCAGTCATTCTTCACTCTTTCTGGAGCACGACATGAGGAAATAATTCACCGTATATCTGATGTAGATAATAAAGTGTGCCGTTTAGAAAATAGATTTGATGCACACTTTCATAGTGATGATAGTGAAGAATTTTAAATTTGTTGTTATTTCCTATATTGTAATGATTGCTTATCTCTGAAATAAAATATGGTATTCTGTTATTGCTTTGATTGAGGGGGAGTTTTCTCTAAGTTATGCATATTTTGAGGGGGATCTCTTATGTTTGTAATAGATGAATTATGTTTGATTCTAATCAAAATAGGGGGAGAAAATATTTAAAGCCTAAAATGATTGTTTTTAAATATTATCTGGTATGTTTAATGTGTTTGTTAGTATGACAGATAAAATAGGTTATTACAAGGCTTTAAAAGATAATTTTGATCATCATCAAAAAGGGGGAGATTGTTGAACATTCAAGGACTTGATGTTGCACTTGATGAACATGAAGATTGTTGATTTTGATGATGATTCAAGAACTGAAAGACTTAGAGTGTTGAAGACTTGTTTTGTATTGTAATAACTCTGTTTCAATTAGATTGAGTCTGTAATATTAGAGTTTAAGATAGTCGGTACATAGTCTGTGTAACACCCTACCTTATAAACCCTCACTCAGAAGAATTAATAATTTTTTAGCATAAATTTTTTTTTAACCGATAATAATCTTTCCCTTGTACATAATATTAATATACATAAATTTTCAATAATACATTCCTGCATTTCATCATTTTAAAAAGTACTAAAAGTAAACATTCATAATTACATATAGATAAAATATTAGTACAGTCCTCCAAATATTAAGGCAACATTGGGGATACTTCCTACAGAGCAGACTAACTACACAAAACAGTGAATACTACTCAGTACCATGTAGGTCTATATACTACAAAAGACTATCTATAAAAGTTTGGATATGTTTATCCTAATACATGTTGCCATCATTGTGGCTCCCAGCTAACGAGTATGAGTATCATACTCATCAGGTGTGGAATCTGTGCCATCTCCCTCTCTTCAAACAATGACCGATCAGGTCCAACGAGTACCGCAAGCACAAAGGAAATAAAGAAAATAGAAAGACAAGAGGGTGAGCAACAGTTCATACATCATTTTAAAATCAACATCATAAACATTCACAAGTTAATCAAATTTCAAATGATTGATGTTAATGATGCATGATCCTAATATGTTTTCTAAAATGTTTATGCATACGGGCCCGAATCATTTCTCAAATCAGTACTGGGGTAGCCAGGAGTTGACACTACTAGGCATGGAAAATCCACCCACGGGATTGTTGAGACCCATGCTCAAATATAAACCCAGTAGCTCACTGACCATTGATATACGGTAAGAGCACAGTCAGGTATAGCAGAGTTTGTACAGTGGGATCCCCGACAACAGGTAGCGAGCCTGGGTCTTTTGGGGCCTCCAACCACTACGCTTCCTATCCTCAAGTCCTCCCTCAGGGCCTCCCTATCGTATTCTCAGAGTCCATAATCTCCGATTCCCCAGATTTCACAAATCACCATTTTCAAATGAGTAATGTATGAGTCCCTAAGTGGTTTTTCTTAGAAATTCATATTTTTCCAAAAATTTGACAGAGTTTCCCCTGTAATACAGACTTCCCAAAAATTTCCAATCACCTATTACAAGCAGAAAACTTCCAATACAGTTCAAAAAGGGTTCACAACCCATCATCCAATTCTTTCAATTTAATTTTCAATGAATTTTCTCATGAAAAACCACCATGCATATAAATGCTCACTCAAAGACCATATCATAATAGAGTACCAAGCATATATTTTACACCATCATACACGTAAGCAATTCATGATCACTTTCACAACCAAGCATATAATAAAATCAAAATGATCAATCATAACAAATTTAGACAAATTCAACAAATAAGGTCAAACAAGTTTATGATGTAATCCTTACTATATAGCCCACCCCTTACCTGATACGTTCACACTTATTCCTTTCAAAGCTTGATGTTGTGTTTCAGCAAAATCTATAAACGTAATAAAATGCTAGTTAGAATCTTATATTTCTATGATTCTATCTCATGAGAATTTAAATTCATTTTGTATTGTTAATCCATTTCTAATAATATTTTAAGCTCACATTTAGCTTACAATTAACTTAGAAATTATCCTATTTTGTAGGCACTTAGAGTAGAAAGAATCCTAATAACAACCATGGACAAGGTTCAGTATTTCGAAATTTTCTAGAGTTATATAAACTATTTTGGCATGAAATTTGAGCCAAAATTTCAATAACTTAATTACCTATAATATTGATGAAGGAAATAAATTCAAATACCCTATAGAATAGATGCAGTTTTCAGTTTTAAGTGGTTATTTCCAACTGGGCTCAATTACAATAACACTCTGAACATGCCTTGGTAATTTGACTATACCTCATGCTAAACATAAGCTATTGACATGAAACAAATTTCTAAATTTCGGGGATATAATTTCCTACAACTTTTATGAAGGAATAAAGTCCTCATTTCATACGTATCAATCCCAGTAATTCAAAAACCGAGGCTGTTGAAATAGGGCAACATCTTAACGTCACAGCTAGAACACTTGACAGTAAAATGGGTATAACTTGAGCTACCAATATCCATTTAATGTAAAACCAGTTTCTAAATTTCGACAACTTAAAGGGATACAACTTTCATGAAGATACCAATTCCTAATTCTATTCACAAAAGTCCCAAAAATTCAAGGAATAGTACCTACGAATTAGGGCTCTTAAAGTTTTTAGCTTAACAACTTCTAATCCTCAATTTTAAGCATCATTCTAGTATTCTAGGTGTAAAACCTACAATAACCTTCTTCCTACATCCATTCAAGTTGAGCCAAGTGAGGAGAAAAATAGAAAATGCACCGTTTTGAAAAATAAAACGGTAGAAATGTAGAGGAGATTGAGATAAACCAACTTACCTATTGGAGCTTCTCAAGAAAACCAAGATTTCTCCCTCAAAATGACGCTTGAAGGTAAGAAAACTTTTGAGAGAAAGAGAGAAATGAGGAACTAGGTTATAGATTACAAAATAATGACACTCTATCTTTTTAAAGTTAATATTTCACCTAATAATCCGCTCAGCTCATTTCTGATGCGCCCAGCGGATTACATGCCGCAAGTAAGCAAGAGAATTTGAACCACAATCCGCTCAGCGCATTTCTGATGCGCCCAGCGGATTACATTACAAAAAAACTTATCTTTATTTTCTCCTTCCAGGATTTGAACTCACAACCCTTAAGACTCCAACATCACTCCAAACCATATTAACCATCATATGTTTCTTATCTATTTATACACATAATAAACTTTTTATGTACCCACACTCAATGCATAAAAGAAAACAATAATTTCTAAATGTGATAATTAAAATTGTTAAGTCCATATTCTTTAAAATTTCAACCTTAAATCATATAACTACTATCAGACGTCCAGTTGCCCGCGAAACGGATCAATTTTAAGTATTTTCTAAAAATTCCAAAAAAATTCTAGAAAATCACAAATAATCTAATAAACATAAAACTCTATAGTTCCTTTACCCAATTCCTAATAATTTAATTATTAAAATTTTGACAAAGATTTTGTCAAAATTTAACAAACCAGGGGTATTAAGAATCAGGATGTTACAGTCTGCACCTTAGAAGCTTCAAAAAGCTCCAATTTATCATTCAGGCTCGGCTTTAATCGATTAAATAGGGAAATAATCGATTAAAACAGTGAGAAAAACCATTTTCTGTATCTGCTCACTGGTTTAATCGATTAAACCACCTATTAATCGATTAACAGGGCTGTTAATCGATTAACAACCCTTTTAATCGATTAAAATAGAGAGTTTTGGGGTTCTGTTGATTTTGACTCTGTAATAATCGATTAACACTTCATTTAATCGATTATTTCAGTCAGATTTTGATTTTCAACTTCAAATCAACCCTATTTTCGAAAACCCTATTTCCAAGAACCCTAATTCCGAAATTCCCAATTCCCAAACCCTAATTTCTCTACTTAAGCTTCTCTATGGCACTCAGAAAAGAAGAACAACCTTTTTCATACAAAAGTTAAGTGCTGTGAGTGCCAGAGAACTGTTTGTTGCAAGAAAAAGGGGCTTTTGGAACCTGGTGTGGGCTAGAAGCGATAAGAATCACTAAGTGGAGTTCTTAGTGGATTGTGTGTTGTGTCGTCTCTAGGGAAAGTTGTTCTTCATCTCTTGTGGATTTCAAGAGAGGTGTTTTCTTTACTTTGTCTTGTTCAATTGTAATCTGTTTGTAACAACTGTGATTATAGTGACATCGTTAATTCTCTGTTTGAGTGATTAGCAACTGGACGTAGGGTCTTTTGATCCGAACCAGTATAAATCTCCTGTGTAAGAATCTATCTCTTTCTCTATTTACATTTACATAGTTTTTAATCGGTAAAATTTAGGGAAAATTTTGAAAACCTAATTTTTGTTAAGAAACCAATTCACCCCCCCTCTTGGTTTTTGTCCGACCACGCGAACATTCCACTACGCGATTCTAACAGAATGAATCGAATGTTCCTAAATATTTTTGGGCTGATGTTGTAAGTACTGCATGTTATGTATTGAATAGGATGCTTATTAGGCCAATTATAAAATAAACTCCTTATGAACTGTTAAATGGTAGAAAGCCTAATGTTGCTCATTTAAAAATATTTGGATGTAAATGCTTTGTTTTGAATAATGGAAAAGATAACTTAGGAAAGTTTGACTCAAAAGCCGATGAGGGGATTTTCTTAGGTTATTTACTAACTAGCAAAGCATATAGAGTGTTTAATAGAAGAACTTTAAATGTTGAAGAATCTGTACATGTCACCTTTGATGAAATTGTAGACCTTGAGGGAAATCCTCTTGAGTCAAATAAAGAACTTGCAGGTGATGATGAGTATATAAGAGAGGCTCTAGAAGAAATGTACTTAAATGAGAATGAGCCTTCTCAACCAACTAACTTAGCAAAAGAGTGGCAATCACCAAGAGGACTCTCAATGGACAATATAATTGGTGATATCTCAAAAGGGGTAAGAACTAGAAATATGACCAATTTCTGTATGTCTGTAGCTTTTGTTTCACAGATAGAACCCAAAAGTGTTGAAGAAGCTCTTAAAGATGACCAATGGTGAATAGCAATGCAAGAAGAACTTAATCAATTTGAAAGGAATCAAGTCTGGGAATTAATTCCAAGAGAAGAATCACATCAAGTAATTATAACAAAATGGGTATTTAGAAACAAACTTGATGAAGATGGAAATATAACAAAGAACATAGCCAGACTTGTTGGCAAAGGTTACTGTCAAGAGGAAGGTATTGATTATGATGAAACTTATGTTCCTATTGCCAGGTTAGAGGCTATACGCCTACTTCTTGCCTATGCATCATTGATGAAATTTAAATTATATCAAATGGATGTTAAAAGTGCATTTTTGAATGGGTTTGTCAAAGAAGAAGTTATGTGGAGCAACCTCCTGGATTTGAAGATTTTAAATATCCCAATCATATTTTTAAATTGAAGAAAGCATTATATGGTTTGAAACAAGCTCTTAGGTCTTGGTATGAAAGATTAAGTAGTTTTCTAACTTCAAATTATTTTTCTAGAGGAAAAATTGATTCCACTTTGTTTACTACGAAAGTAAAAGAACATATCTTATTAGTTCAAGTATATGTTGATGATATCATTTTTGGATCAACTGATAATTCCTTGTGTGTAGAATTTGCTAAGATAATGCAGGAGAATTTGAAATGTCAATGATGGGAGAATTAACATTCTTCCTTGGACTTCAAATCAAACAACTTAAAGATGACATTTTTATCTCTCAAACCAAATACTACAAAGAGATTCTCAAGAAATTTGGAATGGACACTTCAAAGGAAGCTAACACACCCATGGGAACTTCATGCTATTTAGACAAGGATGAATCGGGTTTGGAAATTAATCAATCTATGTATAGAGGTATGATAGGTTCACTGTTATACTTAACTGCAAGTAGACCTGATATTATGCATTCTATTTTGTGTGTGCTAAATTTCAAGCATGTCCAAAAGAATCTCACTTAACTGCAGTAAAAAGAATTTTAAAATATTTAAAAGGAACTACAGGTTTTGGTTTATGATATCCATCTGAAGTTTCTCCTAGTTTAATAGGTTATTGTCGCCGCCGTCAAAAAGAGGCGGTCGGAGCGACGCGATAGTTCCGACTTTTCCATTTTTCGCATTTTTATGGGTGTGGTTACGACGCCTTTAGGTTGTCCGATAACCGCGCTGAACCTAGAGGCGAGGTTTTCGAAAAGGTGTTCTTGGATTGTTTGATAACCGGGCTATCCCAAGAACTAATTTGAAGGGGTTCTTATGGAGTCGCCACCGATGTTTTTATCGGAAACATCGAAAAAGGAGGAAAAAGGCGTTGGTTTTCGAAAACCAACTTTGGTTGTTAAAACCAGAGTTGGGTAAGGGAGTTAGTTACGTGTAAGGGAAGTGTTAGTTCCCTTACGATGCCCCTTTCGGGTTCCCTATGATAGGCCAACTATTTTATAAACAAACTTTTGAAAAGACGCTTTTACCCTTTTATTTACGGAATTAAAATAACGACTACATGTCCCTAATGTCTATTACGCAATTTAATCATAAAAATAAAGACAATAAAAGAGAGGGAGAGAATGAAGAAACCTTTGAGGCAAGCTTTTTGATTAATTTTCTTGAAAGTAGGGTGCGTTTTGGTAGCTCTTCGCTCTTTACAATGCCGAAAACTCTCTCGAAACGCTAAAAAAAGCTCTCTAAAACTCTCAGAAACTCCAGAAATGCTTTGGAGGGACTCTAGGAAGAGAATTTGAAGAAAGTGTAGAAGGGAAGGTGGAAGAACTGTGTGAAATGAGGGGGGGAGCGCTCACTATTTATAGGGATTCGCGCCTGTCAGGTTGAGATGACCGTCTCGTCTGACAAGGTCGAGACGGTCGTCTCGCCATTTGGGACGGCGGTCTCGACTTGCAAAAGTGGCGAGATGGCCGTCTCATTTGTCGAGACAGCGGTATCGACTTTTCCAATGACGAGAGGGCCTTCTCGCCAAACAGCAGGGGGGTCTCGCCATTGGCAAGTGGCGAGACGGTCGTCTCGCCAAACGAGATGGCGGTCTTGACTTGCATCAATGGCGAGACGGCGGTCCCGAAAAGCGAGACGGCGGTCTCGACCCCTGAAAGCAAAAATCCTTATTTTTATACAGAAAATCCTTCCTATCCTAATATGGGGCCTAATATTCTCTCCTAGTGGCTTCTTAGGCTTCGTCCATCTTCGAATAGGAGGTCTTCTGCTCTTATTATGAGGTCGGGCAAGATTTGGGGTCTACAATTATTCTAATGCTGATTATGGTCGATGTAAAATAGATAGAAAGAGTACTAGTGGAACATGTCATTTGTTAGGATCATCATTAGTGTCTTGGCATTCTAAGAAACAAGCATGTGTTGTTTTATCCACTACTGAAGCTGAATATATTGCAGCTGGTAATTGTTGTGCTCATATTTTATGGATGAAACAACAATTAGAAGACTATAGTATCTTTCTAAGTGATATTCCTTTGATGTGTGATAATACAAGTGCAATAAATCTTACTAAGAATCCAGTAATGCACTCTAGAACTAAGCATATAGAGATCAGACATCATTTCTTAAGAGATCATATTAGTAAAGGAAATTGTAAAATTGAATATATTGATACAAAGCATCAATTAGCAGATATTTTTACTAAACCTCTTCACAAGGATAGATTCTATGATCTTAGAAGAGACTTAGGAATATTAGAAATAGCTTAAAATCTGCTTAACTAATCAATTTTTTCATGATTGTACTGTAATAATCGATTATGCAGGGTGTTAATCGATTATCATGTGTCTAAACCTTAAAAATTTGATGATCTCTCTGGAATAATCGATTATTTGAAGCAATAATAGATTATTTGCACCTAAATGTTCAAAATCTGAAGTTTCTCTTTGGAATAATAGATTATTTCAAGCAATAATCGATTAACCACTCATTTAATCGATTAACACCATCAGTTAATCGATTATCTGGTTCTTTTGTTGGTTTAATCGATTAACTGAAGCTTTAATCGATTAAACTGGGACGTTTTCTTATTCTTGAAAGTGATGAAGATCTTATTGAATTACTTTGGCAAAGATCTTGTTGATTTGATGAAGTAAAAAATGAAGTCAAAGGCTACTTTGTGGTAGTCAAAGGTCACTTAGATAAAAGAGTAGAGGGATTAGTGAGTCTGCATCACTGCTTAGGTATAATCATTTTTATCTCTCTGCTGCATGGGGTTTCTTCATTTAAAAGATTTTGCAAATGCCTCTAAAAAATGTTTAAACGGTTAAAAACAAAGTATTTTGATAAAAGGTTTTTTAATTAGCTATTTTAACTAATAGCATATAAGCTTTATCAACTAAAATGTTCTTAACACTTTTGTAACAGGTTTTTAACCGATATGTTTTCGAAATAATCGATTGTTTTCATTACAAGGATTTTTGAAAACCTTCACGCGATATTTTAACCGATATAGAATTGATAAAATCGATTAAAATGACTTAGAATTTTTTGAAAAGTGTTCTGGCAGAATTTTAATCAATACAAACTCGAAATAATCGATTAAAACAACTTAGAGTGTTTTGAAAGTTGTTCTGTCAGTATTTTAATCGATACAAATGCGAAATAATCGATTAAAACAACTAAGAGTTTTTTCCAGAACGTTTTAATCGATTAAAACATGTTTGCTATCAGTTAAAATAACTTAGAAAGTTTTATGAAATCTTTTGGCAGAATTATAATCGATTAAAATGCGTTTCAATCGATTAAAATAACTAAGTGAACTTTTTTCAAAGTGTTTTAATCGATTAAAACAGATTGTTATCAGTTAAAATCACTTAGAAAAGTTTATAAGAATATTTTGCAGTATTTCAATCGATTGAAAGACGAATTAATCGATTAAAACAATTTAGAAGATTTTTTTACAAAGAGTTTTAATTGATATAAACGTTGTCGTATCAGTTAAAACAAATCTGGAAAATAATCAAGAACATTTTAACAGATTAAAAGAAGTTTTAACAGATTAAAACAAGACTTTTAACAGATTAAAAGATTATTTTAACAGATTAAATAAACCAGCAGTTTTGAAAATCTTCTATATAAACAGAGTTGCTTGAACTTTTTAAAACACATCTTTTAGCAATCAATCAAGCAATCATAAGTGCTACTTTCAAGAGAGAATCGCGCTAGTTCTGTGAAGTTCATTGAAGTTCTTTCTTGAGGCAAAATTGCATTCTTTTGGAGAAGAAACACATACTGCAGAACTGCATAAATTTTGTTTGAGCATTCTAAGTTTCTTCTATTTGTTTCTTTACTTTCTTTACTGTATTGTGGGTGCTTGGAATTGTGGGCACTGGTTTCTGTAGCTGGAATTTGGCTGCAGGGTTGGTCAAGAACTGGAATTTGGTTCTTGGTGAAGGTTTAGGTGCAGGAACTGGAATTTTGGTTCTTGTGGTAGATTGAGTGTGAGATTAAAGTTGTAATCTGTAAAACGTTCAATCTAGTGGAACCCAGCTGGAATTTGGCTGGAGCTGGACGTAGCCCTGGGATTGGGTGAACCAATATAAACCTTGGTTGTATCTTTCTAAACCTTTCTCTTCTTTAATTCTGTGACTGCATTTATTTTGATTGCTTGTTGTGTGTGATTCAAGAACTGGTCAGATTTCTTAATCTTTGAAATAGATAATCTGTTAATTGCGAAAATCTTTCAAAGATCAATTCACCCCCCCTCTTGATCTCAGCCTACTTTTCTAACAGTTCTAGCCGTTTCAAACAGCTCTTTTGGCACTCCTTCACTCAAATATGACCGTTTATGATCGTTTTTCATGTTCCCCATATATAGGAAACCTTCATTTCACTTATCCACACCTCAAATTCTTGAATCCAAGCATTCTTGCATCATTCAAGCTCTCTTGCCTTCTCCCAAACTCACTTGCCTTCAAAACTCTCTTGCTTTTCTTTCTTTCTAATCCTAATGGCCTCCTCATCACGTGCTAAGATCCCAACAAGAAGAAGATCTGCTCCTGCCTCTCATCCTCGTCCAAATTCTGTTGAAAGATGCATCTCAGACGATGAGGGTAGACAAGAATTTCTCACTTTCTGGAAGGAAAGGGGTATCATTACTCCAAAATAGATTATTGGTGATCAATTCATCAATAGGGGATTTAATTTTCCAAATCTTCTTGAAATTCAAGGTGTTCTCCCATTTATCCAAATGCAAGGTACTTACTACCCTGATCTTGTTAGGGTATTCTATTCTCATTTTAAATTTAGAGATCATGTAGCTACTTCTCGTGTCAAGGGTGTGACTATCATCCTTGATGATGATATATGGGAAAATATTGCCCATTTTAATGTAAGAGAAGATGCTATCAATATTTTTTGTGGAGTTAAAGGACTTTGACAGGATTATGGCCTACCGATCTTTTCTCCGAAACCCCTCCATGGAAATTGGGCGTCTTCTTCTGGCTGGCTCATTAAAGAAGGAGGAACGATTGCTACTGCATCTTATTGTCTGGATTCTATGTCCCCGGGCAACCAACCATGCCTAATGCTCATCCATTGATCTTCGCATTATTCATGCCATCATGAATAATGAGCCAATAGACTAGGGTAGTCTAGTCACCATGACAATGCTTAAAGCCAAGCATCATCCTACTTTCAAAATTTCATATGCTCTTCTCATTTCTCGTATTTTAGAATACAAAGGAGTGAATGTTGAAGGGGAACAAAAGCTAAGGACGATAAATTCAAATAGAATGCTTGACAGCACCCTAACACAGTTACAAATGGTGCGTGTCAGTGAAATCTATGTGCACAAAGACGACGCTCCCAACATGGCTGAAAATGCTGAAGATTCTGTTGAAGAGATGTCTGCAGCTGCTGAATTTCCTACTGAAAATATACATACTGTTGGGACATCATCTGCCCCTCCCACATCCCGCCAATCAATGGAAGATATGCTCTTTGATATGAATCAAAGAATACAAGAATTATTCACAATCTCTCAAGAATGGCATGAGGAAATCATTCGCCGTATCTCAGATGTAGATGATAGGGTTTGTAACTTAGAGGATAGGTTTGATGCTCAATTCAATAACGATGCAAGTGAAGAGTTTTAATCTCTTCCTCATATTTTCTTTGTTGTAATTACTTTAAATTATAAAATAAAATTGGTAATTTTTGCATTTTTTGAGGGGGAGTTATTTTCTAAATTATGCATTCATTGAGGGGGAGCTTTCATTTTTTGATCATAATCAAAATAGGGGAAGAAATTATTTAAAGCCTCTTATGTTTCTTATGTTTATTAAATTTCAATGTTATTTGGTATGTTTAATGTTTTTGTTAGTTGTGACACATAACACAGGTTATTACAAAGAGCTTTAAAGGAATTTTGATCATCATAAAAAAAGGGGGAGATTGTTGAAACATACAAGGATATGAATGTTGAACATATATGAATATGAAGCTTGTTGATTTTGATGATGATTCAAGAACAAAGGACTTAAAGATTTGAAGACTTGTAATATTATGTAATAACTCTGTGTTTGATGATTTTGAGTATGTAATATTAGAGACTAAGATAGCCAGCACATAGTCCACTCTTTAAAGGTTCTAAAAACTCATTTTTATCAAAAACATACTAGATTAATCGATTAAATGGTAGGATAATTGATTATTACAGAGAGAAAACCATTTTTCAGCATCTGCTCTCTGGAATAATCGATTAAACCACTTGTTAATCGATTAACTAGGTTGTTAATCGATTAAATGCCTAGTTAATCGATTAAACTGGGCTGTTTTGGGTTCCCTGCGAATTTGGTTCTAGAATAATCGATTAACACTCAAAATAATCGATTATTTCAGTCAGATATGTGTTTTGAATTTCAAAATTGGACCAAGTTTCGAAAACCTTATTCCCAATTCATCTGGTTTCGAAAATCCCCAATTCCCAAACCCTAATCTTTCTACTTAAGGTTCTCTAAGGCTCTCTGCAAAGTGAACAACCTTTTTCAAACAAAAGTTGAGAGTTGTGACTTCCCGAGAACTGTTTGTTGGAGGAAAAAGGGGGTTTTTAAACCTAGTGTGGGCTAGAAGCGATAAGAATCACTGAATGGGTTTTCTTAGTGGATTGTGTGCTCTGTCGTCTCTAGGGAAAGCTTTTCTTCATCCTCTGTGAGATTCAAAGGAGATGTTCATCTCTTGTGTGACTTAAGAGAGGTGTATTCTTTACCTTATCTTTTCATTTGTAATCTGATTGTATAACTGTGATTATAGTGACAACGTTAATCCTCTGTTTGAGTGATTAGAAACTGGACATAGGGTCTTTTGATCCGAACCAGTATAAATCATCTATGTAATACTCTATCCTTGCTCTATTTACTTTACACAACAATTTAATCGGTGAGATTTGGGAAAATTTTTAAAACCCTAATTTTTGTTAAGAAACCAATTCACCCCCCTCTTGTTTTTGTCCAGAAACGCAAACATTCCACTGCGCGATTCTAACACGGTAGTCCTGAAAATCGAGACGACAGTCTCGACCCTTAAGGTAGAAATCCTTATTTTTTGTATAGAAAAAACCTTCCTAGTCTAATATGGGGCCTAATAGTCTCTCCTAGTGGCTTTTTAGGCCTTGCCCATCTTCGAATTGGAGGCCTTCTGCTCTTTATTTTGCGACCGGACAAGATTTGGGGTCTACAGCTGCCCCCCCTTTACTCCACCAATTGACTATGGGCTTTCGTACCATAAGGTCAATTGGTGGGTAAAGGAGTTAACCCTCATGTCCGGATATCCTCTGGATGCTCCTTCGACGCGGTAGCTGACCCTCGGGATGATAAATGTGAGTAAATGTAGAATTTTTGTCTTCAGGATACTTCCATGCTGCAGAAGTTGACCTTTCAGACGATAGATGTGTGGTTAATGGGTATGAACCCCCATCCGGTTTGAAGTCCTCTTCTGAAAAACTTGGTCGGAGTCCTCTTCTGTAAGACTCGATGAGTATAAACCCCCATCTGGTTTGAAGTCCTCTTCTGAAAGACTTGGTCGGAGTCCCCTTCTATAAGACTCGATGAGTATAAAACCTCATCTGGTTTGAAGTCCTCTTCTGAAAGACTTGGTCGGAGTCCCCTTTTGTAAGACTCGATGAGTATAAACCCCCATCCAGTTTTAATGAGCCCCCATTTTGTAAGGCTTTGCCGATTTTGAGGAATCCCCTTTTGTAAGACTTGATCTGGATTTAAACCCCCTTTTGTAAGGCTCTCGCTATTTGATAATCTTGAGACTACATGATACTTTTTCTGGTAGTTGATCGTGATGCTGATGAGTATGAACCCTCATCTGGTTCTGAGTCCTCTATTTTGGACCTAAAAATGTGCTGGCGTCTTACTGTTTCTGGTCATGTGCTGACTGTATGGGGAGTAATTTTGTTTGAAGATTGTTGTGTTGACCTTTTGTTGTAGTCATCCGGTGTGTCAGGGATTCTTTGATTTTTGGCTTTTACAATAACCATCCAACTTATTGATTGTCGGGGTTTCTTTGATGAATGCCTCTTAGGTAGGCAGGAATCCACTGGGGATTGGTTGACTTCCCAGGGATCTGATTTTGGTTTGCCCCCTGGAGTCTTGACTCCTTGTTAGGTACTGGTGTGAGCTGGTTTTGCGATGCTCTTATTTCATTGGGGAATGGGCATTCTGTTTACCTACAAGTTAGGATTTTAATTTGGCTTTTTTCCGCAATTTATCTCTTTTTTATCGCAATTTTGAAATCTGGCTTTTTTTTATGGGGATAATGCGTGCACCTTTTTTTATGGGGATAATGCATGCGCCTTTTTACTTTTTAGTTTCTTTTATGCATGCAGGCTTTTTCTTCTTTTTGGGGATCTGCATGGGATAAAATTTTCTTTGGTGATCTATCAGGGGATTATCGACTTCCCTAGGGATTTGATTTTTCTTTTGTGAGCTGACCTTGTGAAGCTCTTATTCTACTTGGGGATGGAGATTTCCTATTCTTCCTTTTTGTAGATTTTTCTGGTATGGTCCACTATGAGATTTTATTCGATTTTCTTTGTCATGGCCTTTTTTGTCATCTGCTGGAGATGAAGGGTTTTTCTTTTTCTTTTGTGAGAACCCTGTGAAGGTTTGGATTCCTTGATCGTTTGATGATTCATGTGGTGGCAATGTTGAGCCTTGGGGTAATATTTTTGGTTTTCAGCCTCTGGAGTAAGCAGGGATCTGCTTAGGGATAACTGAGTCTTTCTATTGGTTTTTCTTTTTGATGTGCCTTCTTTTTATTGGGTAGAAGGAAGATGGTTGAAGCTTTGTCTTTGGAAGCTCTTGTTCTGCTTAAGACACTTGATTATTGACGAATTGCTCTGTTTTCTTGAGGGGAGCTTTATTTGGAGACTTGTTTTGAGTGCTTCCTGTTTTCAAACACAAACATGGAGCTAGTCTCCTTATATGCATGAATGTTTTTCATCTTTTTGTTATTTATCTGAGGCGATTTTTTTTGTTTTTTCTTTTTGACAAAGTCCTTTTGTGCGACTATTTGTGTGGATGCCTTAAATGCAATCTATTTTTATTTGATGCATCTAGAAAAGTGACTGGCATTCTCCTGTTGGACTTTCATGATTATGCTGATGGGCTCATTTTTTATTCATTTTTTTATTAAGCCCTAACTTTTTCCTAGACTGCCCTTTTGGAGTTTTCGATCTAGCGGGCTGCCTTAATTTTTTGCTAGGATATCTTAGCAGACTTTTTTCCTTTTTATGAGTGCCTTAACTTTTGCCTAGACCGCCATTTGCGGGTTTTCGATCTAGCAGGCTGCCCTAATTTTTGCCTAAGAATCACCTAGTAGGCATCATTCTTTTTGTCTTTATTTTTCTTTTTCTTTTTCAATGCTTCCTTGTTTATGATGCATGAAAAGTCCTTGACAAAATGACTTTGCACATATTTATGATTTATCAACGTAGAGGCAATTTCATAAACTGGTCAAGAGAAATGAAATGAATGAGAATTTTATTGACATGTATGGGCAAAGGTTTATTATTTTCATAGAAGGATTATAAATGGAATTTAGAAGAACGGGTGGCCTAGGCTGGCTACACTGTATGGGCTTCAACAATCATGTCTTATGATATCTACCCCTTGGTTTCCCTAAATGCCTTAGTTAAGATGCTCGAGTCCGGAGTGAAGACTATGCAAGGCTACTTGCTCCTGGAAGGGTGTGACCTTAACTGCCATTCGGTTTTTTACTAAGGCAACCATTGCTCTTAAGGGATTTTTCTTTGTTCTCTTCTTCCCCTTTTCTTCTTTCTTCTTTTTTTTGTTTTTTGTTGTTTTTTTGTTTTGTTTTTGTTTTCTTTTTTTTTTTGGGGAAAAAGCCTCTAAATTCTGCCTAGGACGTATCCTAGCGAGGCGAGTGGTCCCTAACTTTTGCCCAGGATGCGCTTTGTGGGTTTTCATCCTGGCGGGTCATGAGCAATGCCCTTCAAGCATAATACTTCTTCACTGTATTGGAGTTGACTGGGTGTCGAAGTCCTTTTTTATCCATGTCAATGAGGGTAAGATTTCTTCCTGAGAAAACTCGTTTAATCGCAATTTGCCGCCCATTTTCCTATTTTGTCTTTTTGGGCTGGAAGCAATTTGTTTACCATTAAATTCCCCCTCGTGGTAAATATGGGGGTTGACCTTGTTTTATTGTAAGCCCTTTGATCTTCTTTTGGTGGGCTTGTCCTCGAAATATGGCGTCTAACCGTTCTTCTATGGTTTGAGTGGTTGCATCGGCTTTGGACCCACTAGGCTTTTGTCAGTTTTGTTTCCATGGTAACTTGTCGAGGGAGGTATCTCGACCTCTTTTGGGAGTACGACCTCCATGCCATATGTAAGGGAGAATAGAGTAACTCTCGTGGAGGTTCGTACAGACGTTAGATATCTTATGAAGGGCAGAGGATAACGATCCTTGTAGGTTTAGACCATGTTCCGGATGATCGTCTTAATGTTCTTATTGGCTGCCCCTTACTACATCTTTCAGTTTAAGTCGATAGAGAGAGGGTTTTTGGATTTTGAGATCTTGGCATGTCATATGCATGCGTCCACATACTCTCTTGGCAATTGTATCACTCCTTCCTTGACATTGTTGTTGATTTGGGTATTTTTCTTCCTATCATTGTTTCCTTGCCCCCAAATTGATGGCCTCGGTTTCTTCCTTAATGAGCAATATAGACTGAGCCATATAGACTGAGCTTCTCTTTTGAACAACCTTTGTATGTCCGGGGAGACAGTCCCCTTCTCACTGTCTGACTCGGTCCATTCGCCTTCGGCTTTTCGATCCCCAAAGAGTCATCCATCACAGACATGATTGCTGTTATTTGGTTCTATTTAGGCTTAGATTTTATCATCATTTATTTTGAAATAATAATGAGGGAGAAAAGAATGAAAAAAATATGAATGTTTATGCAAATGCCTCATTGTATTGATGAAAACAAAATATTTACAAAGCCCTTTTAATCAAAGATCTCGCGGCCATGGGTAGGGACCGCGAGAGATGCAGGAAGCCTAAAAATATGAAGAGCCCTAATCAACTGGCCTTCTCTTATCCCACCCCATTATTCTGGTTGTGATAGAGGCATGGTATCCATGTTGGGAGCGTCGAAGGTGATCCACCCGACATCCAACAACTTTTGGACCTTATACTTTAGGGTCATACAATTCTCAACGGAATGCCCAGGAGTGCCTGAGTAGTAATCACATTTTTCATTCGGCTTGTACCAATCAGGGTAGGGTGGATCCATCTTCTTCGGAGGGACACGTACTAGGAGGTTGGCATCTACCAACTTTGTCAGTAGACTCCCATAGGTGGTTGGAAGGGGAGTAAATTTTCTCTCTTGATTCCTTAACTGTCTAGCTGGTCGTGAAGAGGAAGAAGGAGTAGCAAGGTTGATGGTATTCACGCTTCTCTCCTCCCTCTTGCTAAGGAACTTTTTGAATGGGGCATTGGATGAGAAAGGTTGTGCCATCCTCCCACTTTTCAGTCCTTGCTCCACTCTCTTGTCGATGATTACTATATCCATATAAAGAGTTGACGTGTTCCCTATCATCTTATCATAATAGGGGCCCGTTAACGAATTGATGAACAAGGATACGATTTCCTTATCTAATAGCAGAGGCTCTACTTGGGTGGCCAACTCCCTCCAACACTGAGCATATACCTTGAAGGGTTCGTCATTTCTCTTACTCAAAGCTTGTAGATCTAACCTATCTAGGGCCAGATCGATATTATATTTATAGAGACGAAGGGGGTGTCTGCCAGCTGTTTCCAGTTTTGGACTTGTCCCCCCTCTAGTTGCATATACCAGTTCAAGGCTGAATCGGCCAAGCTCTCCTGAAAACATTGGATCAGGAGTTCCTCATTATCAGCATATGAAGCCATTTTACGGCAGTACATTGTAAGATGGCTCTTGGGGCAAGTCATTCCCATGTACTTTGGGAAATCTGGAACCTTGAATTTGGGGGGAAATTGGATATTCTTAATGAGCACATGTCGGCCGCTTCTTTAACATCAAAATTATGCCCCTCCATAGCCCTTAACCTCTCTTCGAGGGCAGAAATCTGTTGCTTGGAAACTTCAGGAGTTTGGATGATTATTGCCCTCACTTCGGGCTGTACGTGAGCTCCCTGCTCAAGCTCATGGTCGGAACCCCCTTCTTCCTCATGATATGAAGTATGGTGACTGTGAGGGTTCTCCTTGTGTAAGTTCTGCTGACGCATTAACTCCATTAGCTGCGCCATTTGTTCTTTCATGGAGTTAAGCTCAGCGGTGAGTTTGCAATTTTGCTCTTCTAATTGTTCCATCCTCTTGGCTTTCCGTGCGCAAGTGAGGACAGGAAGAAGACCAGCCACTTTCTAGAGTGCATAATGAATTAGGGTTTTTATTAAAAAATGAATGATTGGTGTGGGATAGATATGCCTCAAGACAATGGCTTTGGTATCATCCTTAAAGCTTACGCTTTGCGGAGTGTCATACCCACTTCGGTAGAATGGTTCCTTCCTCATAAAGGTCACCATATACCTTAACACACTTGTCTCTTCCTTATGGAAGATTACAAGCGCATTTGGGCCTCTTTCGCCTTTGTCTTAGGGATAACTAATGCCCCCTATAATGAATGTATTTATGCATGCACTAGTAAAAATAAGGACTTTTTATGATAAAAGGGGCGGCAGATGTTCAAAGTGCGATAACTTTTGACTGGGACGTCGGATTTGGACGCACAACATATCAAGACGAAGAGAAAAAGGTGAAGAACAAGGTTATAAATCCCAAAGGGGATTTGGCCTAGCAATTTTCCCAATAAACGCTCCTAAGACCCATTTTTGAGAGATTTATTAAGATGATGCATATGCATACTTTCCTTATGCCTTTATTTTCTCTCTTGGTTTTTCCACTTATGACATGATGTGATATGAATGATTTGACTTTGTCATAAACTGCTTTATGAGTTTATTTTTCATTTATTGGATTCATTTGATTTTTGTTTTACAGTCTTTTATCTCTTCTGTCGGACTGCGTGGCTACTTAGCTTATAAAGAACCTGAAACCAGGCTAGCTAAAAGGCAGACTATCCGAGATAAGCGTGTTTATTGCGAAAATATTTTTGTGTTTTTTTCTATTCTTATCTGTTGTTTGGTTATGCTATGCAATCAAATGCAACAAACAAATGCACACACACAATTCACTCATCCGCGAACGCATAAGAAGACGTTTTAATCATGAGGTAGGGTTTTCCTGTAGAAAAGTTCGTTGGCAAAGGTAGGTTCTAACTGTTCTCACCAAGGCTTAGGCCCCCAAGGTGCCCCCATTATAGGGTCCCCACTCTCCAGCCTTCCGACTATGCTTAGCACTAAGGCCATAGTCAGTCTTTGTGCCAAAAGAGGAAGGTTAGCACCTTGAGTGGTGGTTTTCGATCATACTGATGGGTTGCATGGCCCTCACTACGGCAAACCGTACCTGCCACCCACTCCTTATGGATTTCTCACTTGCCCCCGAGTATAGAGGGAACTGTTGTGTGCAAAGGTTTGTGTGTAGTTTGTATTTCAAACAATTGCGTAAAATAAACAAACAACAGTTATTAATGTCAAGCAAATAAACATGTTATAAAACAAGGTAGGGTAAAAGCAAAATTTCTAAGTTTATTTATTAAACTGGTCCATCACTAAATGAGATCTGTCGCCGCCGTCAAAATGAGGGCGGTCGGAGCGACGCGATGGTTTCGACTTCCTTTTGATTTTCGCATTTTGGTGGTTACAACGCCTTTAGGTTGTCCGATAACCGGGCTGAACCTAGGGGCGAGGTTTTCGAAAAGGCGCTCTTGGATTGTCCGATAACCGGGCTAATCCAAAAGCTTGTTTTGAAGGGTTCTATGGAGTCGCCACCGATGTTTTTACCGGAAACATCGGAAAAGGAGTTAAAAGGCGTTGGTTTTCGAAAAACCAACTTTGGTCGTTAGAACCAGAGTTGGGTAAGGGAGTTAGTTACGTATAAAGGAAGTGTTAGTTCCTTTATGACGCCCCTTTCGGGTTCCCTATGACAGGCCAGCTATTTAAAAATATTTAAACCGATGAAAATTATGCTTTTACCCTTTTATTCTGCGGAATTTAAAATTACGACTACATGGCCCTAGTATCTATTGCATAATTTAAAATTAAAGCGATAAAAGTAGAGAGGGAGAATATAAACCTCCGAAGCACGCTTTTATATTAATTCTTTTAAAAAAGGGTGCTTTGTGGCAGCCCCTCACTCTACACAGCGTCGGGAACTTCTCAAAACGCCGAAAAACACTCACAGAAACACTCAAAAGCTCCGGAAATGCGTCGGAGGAGTTCTAGAGAGAGAAACTTAGGTGATTTCTAGAGAGAAGGAGGAGAAACTCTGTGTGAAATGAGGGGAAGGGAGGCCTTATTTATAGGGATTCGTGCCTGTCAGGTCGAGATGGCCGTCTCGTCTAACAAGGTCGAGATGGCCGTCTCGACCCCAAAAGGCGAAAATCCTTATTTTTGTGCCAAAAATCCCTCCTATCTTAGTATGGGGCCTAATAGTCTCTCCTAGTGGCTTCTTAGGCTTCGTCCATCTTCGAAAAGGAGGTCTTCTGATCTTTATTGTGAGACCGGGCAAGATTCGGGGTCTACAACTGCCCCCCCTTTACCTGACTAGTCGGCTGTTGGCTTGTTGTGCCAGACAGATCGACAAGAAGGTAAAGGAGTTGACCCTCTTGCCCGGTTACCCTTCGGATGTTCCGTCTTGCGGCAGTTGATCTTCTAGGGAAAGGTATGCTTTTAGGATGCTTCTTCTGGCGATAGCTGATCCCTTCGGCTGATGAGTACGAACCCCCATCTGGTTTGACGAGTATGAACTCTCGCCCGGTAAGCCCCCTTTTGTAAGGCCTGATGAGTATACACCCCCATCTGGTGCTTGACGAGTATGAACCCCCGTCCGGTGAGCCCCCTTTTGTAAGGCCCGATGAGTATACACCCCCACCTGGTGTTATGCCCCTGGATGCTCCTTCTTGCGATAGCTGATCCTTTGGTCGTGGTGGCGGCTTACTGCTCTAGCTCATGCGCTGGGAGTTGAGAAGTGCTTTCTTGTCTTTGTTTGTTTTTTATGGGAATGGTCATCCGGTCTACGGCGGGGATTTTGTTGGTGTTCATCCAGCTTGTTGGTTGCTGGGGATTCTTTGACTTGATCCTTTTGATAGTGGTCATCCGACTTTGCTGGTTGTCGGGGATTTTTGATGAGTGCCTCTTAGGTAGGCAGGAATCCTCTAGGGATTTGTTGATCTTGGTGACGCCTCTTGAGTAGGAGGATATCCATTGAGTTTCTGGTAACGCCTCTGAGTAGGCAGATGCTTCATCGGAAGTGAAGACTTTTGGTTTCAGTTGTTTTGCCTCTGATTAGGCTGATATTCCCTTATGAGGATGCTGGCTCTTGCTTGCCTGGTCTTGCCTATGCATAGGCATATGACATTCTGAGGATGAATATGAAGTTTTGCCTTTGTAGTAGGCTCACTAGGGATGATCTTGCTTTTTGATTGATCCACCGGGGAATTGGTTGCCTACTCGGGGATCTAATTTTGACTTCCCCCCCTGAGGGAATGGAGTTTTGACTCCTTGTTGGATGTTGTTGGTATGAGATGGCTTTGCCGATACTCTTGTTTTTGTTGGAGGAATGGAATTTCCGATTCCTTCTTTTTTGGTTGATTTTTCCTTTTTCTGAGGTGATCCACTTAGGGAGTTTATTGATTGCCTAAAAGTTAGGATTGATTTCGCCTTTTTTTCGCGATTTATCTCTTTTTTATCGCGATTTTGAAATCTGGCTTTTTTATGGGGATAATGCATAAGCCTTTTTACTTTTTAGTCTCTTTTTATTACGCTGGTTTTTTCCCTTCTTTTTGGGGGGTCCACTAGGGATGACGTTTTATTTCTTTAGTGATCCACCCGGGAATTAGTTGACTTCCTGGGGATCTGATTTTTCTTTTCTAGGAATGGAGTCTTGGCTCCTTGATTGATGTTGATGCGAGCTATACTTGTGAAGCTCTTATTCCACTGGAGGATGGGAATTTCTGATTCTTTTTTGTAGACTTTTTAGGAGATCCACTTGAGGATTTTTTTATTCGGCCTTCTCTGTTGTTGCCTTTTCTTTTGGACATCCTCTGGGGATGCAAGAGTTTTCTTCTTTTTTTTCCCTTTTTTTTGTTGAGCTCTTGTTGGTATGGAGATTGGACTCTTTTGACTGTTGATGATGATGGGCTCTTGAAGCCTTTATTCTCCATTGGGGAGTGTGGAGGAGACTTTGGGTGAGTATGCTTGATGACTCATGTAGTGGTAATGTTGAGCCGTGAGGAATGTTTTTGTTTTGCCTTCGGAGTAGGAAGGGATCCTCTTCGGGATGACTAAGCCTTTTCGTCGGCTTTTCTTTTATGATGTCTGATGATTGTGCCCTCTTTTATTGGGTGATGATTGGAGCTTTGGCTTCTGGAAGCTTCTTATGACAACTTGCTCTTCTTTCTTGAGGGAGAGCAATGTTTGGAGACTTCTTACTTTCTTATGTCTTCTTTTCTGGGTAGAAGGATGGTAGCTGGAGCTCTTGATTTTCAGAAGCTCTTATTCTGCTGAGTCGCTTGATTGACGACTTGCTCTGTTTTCTTGAGGACATTATTGGGAGACTCAGTCTCAGTGTTCCTATTTTCAATCACAAACATGGAGCTATTCTCCTTATATGCATGAATGCTTTTCATTTTTTGTTATTTGTCTGAAGTAATTTTTATTTCTTTCATTTTTGACATTGACAAAGTCGTTTTGTGCGACTACTTGTGTGTGGATGCCCTAAATGCAATCTATTCTTTTTGATTGATGCATCTGGAAAAGTGACTGGCATTCTCCTGCTAGACTTTCATGATTATGATGAAGGACCCCTCTCTTTTATTCATTTTTTGGTTTAGCCCTATCTTTTGCCTAGATCACCCTTTTTGGGGTTTTCGGTCTAGCGGGCTGCCTTAATTCTTGCCTAGGATATCTTAGCGGGCTTTTTCCTTTTTTATGAATGCCCTAACTTTTGCCTAGACCACCCTTTGCGGGTTTTCGATCTAGCGGGCTACCCTAACTTTTGCCTAAGAATCTCCTAGCAGGCATTATTCTTTTTATTGTCATTTTTTATTTCTCTTCTTTTTTAAGAGATAGGAGTCTATCATATGCATGCAATGTTTGCGATATGCATCCTATAATACTATTTCAATTAATTTTTTAAAAGGATTAACCAATGTGCTTTTACTTCTGATGAGAGTAGGTTGCACCGATTTCGCCGTCTTGACTTTGTCGTGACCGAAGAATGACTGTGTTAATTGTAGAGCAACTTGCCATGTTAGTGCGCCCCTCCCTTTCCTTGGGGATGTCGATCCTCCTATTGATTACTATCTCCACATTTCCCTACTAATTACTAGAATTTCGTAGTGGTAAGGGTCAAGAGAAAAGAAGGAAGAGGATATTTAATTCAAAGGCTTGTGTTTTAGAATTGTTTTATTTTTGACAAAAAATGGTTTTTGTAAGCACGGCTAGTCAAGGTTGGTTAGAGTAGTTTAAACAAATGTTTTGTTTATGGAGTGGTGCCTTATTCTATGGCGCTTGCTATGACTGATTGACTTCCCTAGTCTGCCCTTTGGGTTTTCAGCTTAGGATGTTGTGTTTTGTTTTGTCCTAACTTTTGTCTAGGTTTCTTTTTTCTTGCTTTGGAAACCTAGCGGACTTTATTTTGTAACCCTAACTTTTGCCTAGGCTACCCTTTATGGTTGTTCGGGTTTCCTAGCGGGTTTACCCTAACTTTTGCGTAGCCCCCTTAATGGGTTTCCTACCGGGTACCTTGCCCCTTTTTTTTTGGCCTTAGCTTCTATGGGCTTCCTTTGATTTTTGTTTTCTTTTTGCACAACATTGGCGAAACACGACTTTACTTATGATGAGGTAAAACTTTATTTTGTGCTTCTAGTCAATCAGTGGTGATGGATTTGACTTTTATTTTGGTCAATGGCGCATTTTGATTACTTTGACGCACTTTTGAAAACGTTTGCTTAAACATGGTTATTAATGAGGTTTAGACATTAATAGTAAGAAGAGAAGCAGATAGTAAGAATGACATTCTTTGTAATTAATAGGGAAATGTGTGCCCTACAATGCTCGGGGGTCGGGCTAGCCCCGAGGAGTAATCTCTAATAGTCATTGGATTTACAAACCCTAAGAATCAGAAGGAGAACACCTAATGACTAAAGTCGCTTTTGACGCTTGGACCCCTTTATTTGGGAAAATCTGATTCAAGGTGCAGAGGGGAGACTTCCCTTTTCTCCATGTAGCTTGATCCTTTGTAGGGTAAAGCTTCAAAGGATTGTCTTTAAAATCTGGTGGCTCCCTTATTCCTGGAGAGTTTTTAATGAGCCCTTGGTTTGGGCGGCATCCATATTTCCTCATCATGTGGGTCACCTTCATATCGTTGGGGAAGTCTTTTCATATCGGGAAAAGATATTTCAAAGGTCCTCTTCAGTCGCATCCATTCAAGGTAGGGCAAACGACTTGCTGATCTGAATGTCGTCTTTAGCTTTAACAGTGACTAGCTTGCCGCCTACCCTGAGTTTGTCTCTTTGACGGAGCGTTGAAAGAATTGCCTCAGCGTCGTGAATCCAAAGTCTCTTCAATTTCCTCTTTGTATTATGTTTCCTTCGGTCTTATTATTTTTTCCTTTATTCTTAGGAGCGTCATCTTATATGTCCTTGGTGAAATAGATTCTTCCACTTCTAATCTTGTCTCCGAATGCCGGCTATGCTGGAGATATCTTCATTGGTAGGCGATGTTTTTGCGTATCTCCATGGTACAACTTTTTTGATGTGGGAGGCATGAACAAACGCGATGACATCCTTTCCCCCTCTCCTTTATTTACTTAGATGACCAACGGTTGAGGCTTATTATCCTCCTTAGGCGGATCAACCGTTGGAAAAAACTTGATGACAAAATGTTTTCTCTTCATCTTATTCCGATTCGTGGGAAGCACATCAATCAATCCTTTCTTTTTATTATCTTATTAAAGTGAGAATGAATGCAATTTATGAATGCAATTCATGAATGCAATAGACGGTTGAGATGATGAAAACAAACAATTTTATTTTTTCATCTAGACAGTGTACATTCCTCAATGCAATGAAGTACATTTTTAAAAGCGGAAAGCCATAAGCGGGTTTAAAATTTCTATGCATTTTCTTTTTGACTTCCCGTGCATGGCATGCGAATGCCCTAATCCTCTTTTCATGGTATTGAGGAATGTCCACTTCTTCAATTGTCTATTATTAGATGCATGTTATGAGGATGAAGTTTGGTGAATGCATGTATGCAAGTGTTTGTTTTTTCCTAAACATTATCATGTTTAATTTTCTAACATGATGTATGATAGTGTTTGAGATTTTGTGTTTTTTTTTTGTATGCGGATGAGGACATGAAGAATACCAGCCGCTTTCTAGAATGCAAGAAGATTTTTATTGTTTAAAACAAATTATTTATGAGATGGATATTCCTTAGAATGAATGTATTTATGCATGCACCAGTACAAAAGGGCGGTAGATGTTCAAAGTGACATAACTTTTGACTGAGATGTCCGATTTGGACGCACAACATATCAAAACGAAGAGAAAAAGGTGAAGAATCAAGTTGCAAATCCCATAAGGGATTTGGCCCAGTAATTTTCCCAAAAAACGCCTCTAAGACCCATTTTTTAGGGATTTATTAAAATGATGTGTATGCATACTTTCCTTATGCATTTATTTTTCTCTCTTGGTTTTTCCACTTATGACATGTAATATGAATGATACGACTTTGTCAAAATTATTTTAAATGTTTTTAATTATCTTGTTTATTTTGGATTTATTATTATTATTGTATTTTTATTTTTATTGTATAGTCTTTTATCTCTTCCGTCGAATCTGCGTGGCTACTTAGCTTACAAAGAACCTGAAACCAGGCTAGCTAAAAGGCAGACTGTCCGAGATAAAAATATGGCTTTATGCGAAAGAATAATTAACGACCCTTATCTCTTCTGTCGGACTACATGGCTACTTAGCTTACAAAGAACCTGAAACCAGGCTAGCTAAAAGGCAAACTGTCCGAGATAAGGGTGTTTATTGCAAAAAATATTTTTGATTTTTTGTTGTTTGGTTATGCTTATGCAACAGACAAATGCAACAAACATATGCACACACAATTCGAACAGGCGAGAAGTCGTTTTAATCACGAGATAGGGTTTTCCTGTAGAAAAGTGCATTGGCGAGGGTAGGTTCTAACTGTTCTCACCAGGCTAAGGCCCCCAAGGTGCCCCCATTATATGGTCCCCACTCTCCAGCCTTCCGACCATGCTTAGCACTAAGGCCATAGTCAGTCTTGTTGCCAAAAGAGGAAGGTTATCACCTTGAGTGGTGGTTTCCGATCACACCGGTGGGCACAAGGCCATCACTACAGCGAACTGTACCTGCCACCAACTCCCTATGGATTTCTCACTTGCCCCCGGGTATAGAGGGAACTATTGTGTGCAAGGGTTTATGTACAGTTTTTATTTCAAACAATTGCGTAAGTATAAACAAACAACAGTTATTTAAAGCCAAACCGTAAAACATGTTATAATACAAGGTAAGGGCAAAAACATTATTTTCTTGGTTTATTTATTTTTTAAGTCGGCCCATCACTAAATGGGATCAACTCTCGAGGCTTCCCCAGTGGAGTCGCCATCTGTCGCCGCCGTCAAAACGAGGGCGGTCGGAGCGACACGATGGTTTCGACTTCCTTTTGATTTTCGCGTTTTGGTGGTTACAACGCCTTTAGGTTGTCCGATAACCGGGATGAACCTAGGGGCGAGGTTTTCGAAAAGGTGCTCTTGGATTGTCCGATAACCGGGCTAATCCAAAAGCTTGTTTTGAAGGGTTCTGTGGAGTCGCCACCGATGTTTTTACCGGAAACATCGAAAAAGGAGTTAAAAGGCGTTGGTTTTCGAAAAACCAACTGTGGTCGTTAGAACCAGAGTTGGGTAAGGGAGTTAGTTACGTATAAAGGAAGTGTTAGTTCCTTTATGACGCCTCTTTCGGGTTCCCTATGACAGGCCAACTATTTAAAAATATTTAAACTGATGAAAATTATGCTTTTACCCTTTTATTCTGCGGAATTTAAAATTACGACTACATGACCCTAGTAGAGAGGGAGAATATAAACCTGCGAAGCACGCTTTTATATTAATTCTTAAAAAAAAGGGTGCTTTGTGGCAGCCCCTCACTCTACACAGCGTCGGGAACTTCTCGAAACGCCGAAAAACACTCACAGAAACACTCAGAAGCTCCGGAAATGCGTTGGAGGGATTCTAGAGAGAGAAACTTAGGTGATTTCTAGAGAGAAGGAGGAGAAAATCTGTGTGAAATGAGGGGAAGGGAGGCCCTATTTATAGGGATTCGCGCCTGTCAGGTCGAGACGGCCGTCTCGACATTCCAGACGGCCGTCTCGCCTTGCAGGAATGGCGAGATGGCGGTCTCGCTAAACGAGACGGCGGTCTCGCCTTTCGCGAGTGGCGAGACAGCGGTCTTGCCAAACGAGATGGCGGTCTCGCCACTTGTGCAAGGCGAGACGGCGGTCTCGACCCCAAAAGGCGAAAATCCTTATTTTTGTGCCAAAAATCCCTCCTATCTTAGTATGGGGCCTAATAGTCTCTCCTAGTGGCTTCTTAGGTTTCGTCCATCTTCGAAAAGGAGGTCTTCTGATCTTTATTGTGAGACCGGGCAAGATTCGGGGTCTACAAGATCAATTCTCTAGGCTTCCCCACTGGAGTCGCCATCTGTCGTCGCCGTCAAAAGAGGCGGTCTGAGTGATGCGATAGTTCTGACTTTCCTTTTTCGCGTTTTGTGGGTGAGGTTAGAACGCCTCTAGGTTGTCCGATAACGAGGGTGGACCTGGGGGCGAGGTTTTCGAAAGAGAGCTTTTAGGTTGTCCGATAACCAGGCTGGACCTAAAAGCAAGTTTTCCGAAGGGGTTCTTATGGAGTCGTCACCGATGTTTTTACCGGAAACATCGAAAAGGGAAAAAAAGAAGGCATTGGTTTTTTTAAGAAAAACCAACTTTTGTCATTATAATCAGAGTTGGGTAAGGGAGTTAGTTACGTGTAGGGAAGTTATTAGCTTCCCTACGACGCCCCTTTCGGGTTCCCTATGATAGGCCGATTATTTCGTAAATAAATTAAAAATGACGCTTTTACCCTTTTATTTGCGGTGTCGCCGCCGTCAAAACGAGGCGGTCGGAGCGACGCGATGGTTTTATCGACCCTCTTGTTTTCGCGTTTTTTATTGGTGGGTACAACGTCTTTAGGTTGTCCGATAACCGGGCTAACCTAGAGACGAGGTTTTCGAAAAGTGTTCTTGGGCTGTCCGATAACCGGGCTAATCCAAGGACTTATTTATTTTGGGTTCTATGGAGTCGCCACCGATATTTTTACCATAAACATCGGAAAAGGGGTTTAAAAAGGCGTTGGTTTTCGAAAACCAACTTTGGTCATTAGAACCAGAGTTGGGTAAGGGAGTTGGTTACGTGCAAAGGGAGTATTAGTCCCTTTGCGACGCCCCTTTCGGGTTCCCTATGATAGGTCGGCTTATTTTTATTGATAAACTAGAAAAACGCACTTTTGCCCTTTTTATTCTGCGGAATTTAAAAGTGTGACTACATGGCCCTACTGTCTACTGCATAATTTAAGATAAAAGCGGTAAAGGTGGAAAGAGAGAATTTGAACCTCCGAAGCACGCTTTTTTATATTAATTCTCTGGAAAAATAGGGTGCTTTATGGCAGCCCTTCACTCTACAAGACGTCGGAAACCTCTCGAACGCCGAAAATCACTCTTGAAAACACTCAGAAACTCCGGAAATGCGTCGGAGGGATTCTAGAGAGAAGTTTTAGAGAGAAGGGAGAGTTATGCAGCTGTGGTGTGTGGAAATGAGGGGGGGAGAGCCCCTATTTATAGGTTTCCGCATTGTCAGGTGGCGAGACCGCCGGTCTCGTCTGACAGAAACGAGACCGCCGTCTCGCACAACGAGACCGCCGTCTCGTTTAACAGAAGCAACGAGACCGCCGTCTCGTACAACGAGACCGCCGTCTCGTTTTGCAGAAGCAACGAGACCGCCGTCTCGTACAACGAGACCGCCGTCTCGTTTTGCATAAGCAACGAGACCCCGGTCTGGGTGAACGAGAACCCGGTCTCGTTTTCGTTGGTAACGAGACCCCGGTCTGGGTGAACGAGAACCCGGTCTCGTTTTCGTCGTCAACGAGACCCCGGTCTGGGTGAACGAGACCCCGGTCTCGTTTTCGTCGTCAACGAGACCCCGGTCTGGGTGAACGAGACCCCGGTCTCGTTGGAGCATCTGTCGCTCAAGCGAGTACATGTGAGTACATCGGTCGCTTGAGCGAAACTCGACCCGGCAGCCCCCTTTGGTTGCAGCATCCGTCGCTCAAGCGAGTACACCAGTCGCTTGAGCGAGATTCGACCTGGGAGTCCTCTTTGTTTGCGGCATCCGTCGCTCAAGCGAGTATATGTGAGTACATCGGTCGCTTGAGCGAGACTCAACCCGGAAGTCCCCTTTGATTGCGGCACCTGTCGCTCAAGCGGCGGACGTACTCGCTTGAGCGAGACTTGACCCGGGAGTCCCCTTCCATGCGAGAAACTTTATTTTGGGCCAAAAAAGCCCTCCTATCTTGGTACGGGAGCCTAATAGTCTCTCCTAGTGGCTAACGGCTTCGGCCGTCTTCGAATAGGGGATCTTCTGACTTTATTTGGAGCCCGGGAAAGATTTGGGGTCTACAGCTGCCCCCCCTTTACCCATCCAGTCGACTGCTGGCCTTCTGTTGTCAGGAAGATCGACTGGAGGGTAAAGGAGTTGACCCTCTTGCCTGGTTGCCTTTCGGATGTCCTGTCTTGTGACGGATGATCCTCTGGGGAGATGTGGTGGTCGTGTGCCTCCGAGATACTACTTCTGACATAGCCGATCCCTTTGGTGAACACGTGGTAGAACCTCCGGATACTACTTCTGACGTAGCCGATCCTTTGGTTGATGGGTATAAACCCCTCATCAGGCTGGTACGGTCCGTTGTGTGGGACCGGATGGGTATGAACCCCCCCATCAGGGTGGTAATTGTGACTTCACTGGGGATCCAGGTGCAATGGTGCGTGCAGATAGGTATAAACCTCCTATCAGGCTGGTACAGTCCTCAGCGTAGGACTGGCGGTGGTGGCGGCTTCCTTGGGGAGTCGGGTGGCTCATGCGCCGCAAGGCGCTTCTCGTGTGTTGGTTGATAGGTATAAACCCCCTATCTGGCCGGCGCAGTCCACTGCGTAGGACCGGTGGTGATGGCGGCTTCTCGCTCGAGGTCGCTCATGCGCCGACTCTACGGGGAATAATTTCGTGCTCGTGCACTTCCAGGATACTACTTCGACGTAGCCGATCCTTTCGATGGACACGTGGTAGAACCTCCGGATACTACTTCGACGTAGCCGATCCTTCGGTTGATGAGTATAAACCCCTCATCAGGCTGGTAATCGCGATCCGTTGTGCGGGACTCGGACCGGTACGAGCCCCCCATCGGGGTGGTACAGTCCGTTGTATAGGACTCGGATGGGTATGAACCCCCATCGGGGTGGTACGATCCGTTGTATGGGACTGGATGGGTATGAGCCCCCCATCAGGGTGGTAATGGCAGTCCGTTGTGCGGGACTGGACGGGTACGAGCCCCCCATCAGGGTGGTACAGTCCGTTGTATGGGACTGGATGGGTATGAGCCCCCCATCAGGGTGGTAATGCGACTTACTGATCTGGCTTGGGCGCAGATCAAGCGCATCTCTCTGGAGAGTGCTGCTTGAGTTGATTGCTCTTTGGATTTCTTGAGTAGTCATCCGGGCCATGCCGGGGATTTTGTTGGTGATCAATCGGCTTTTGCTGATTGCTGGGGGTCCTTTGTTTTTGTTCTTTTGGTAGTGATCATCCAATCCTTGCTGGTTGGTTGGATGGATCTTGGTTTTGTTTGGCCTTTGTTTGGTGGTTGAGACTTTATTGGTTGGTGCGATGTTTTTAACCCTGCCTTTTTCTCGCGGTTTTGGATTTTGGCTTTTTCCTGAGTGCATGCCTTTTTCCTTTTTAAGCCTCTTTTGTTGCGCCGGCTTTTGTAACGGAGGCAAAAGGTCGACGAAATCATATTGGGATACCTTTGGCTGTTTTTCATGAATGCAAGCACGAGGCTAAATGCTTTCTATAGTATTTTTGTTTGTTTTACTCTTGACAAAGTCGTTTTTGTGTGACTACTTGTGTGTGGATGCCCTAAATGCAGTTCCATTTTGAGGACATTTAGAAAGTGACCGGTGCTTTCGTTCTTTTGTTTTCTTGTGATTATTCTTTTTGCACTTTTTGTTTTAACCCTATTTTTTGCCTAGACCGCCCTTTGCGGGTTTTCGATCTAGCGGGTTTTAATTCTTTCCGTGAGGCATTTTGATGAGCTTTTTCCTTTTTATAAAAGCCTTATCTTTTGCCTAGACCGCCCTTTGCGGGTTTTCGATCTAGCAGGCTACCCTGTGCTTTTTACTTGGGACGACCCTGGTTGGTGATGTGCGTCTTTTGTTTTTATGCTTGCTCAAATTGCTTATTTTATGCATGCTCATATTTCGTTAATACAGAGGCATTTACGCAAGTAGGTAAGGAGAAGAAAAGACAATTTCATTGATATAACGATATGGTTTATTTTTACATGGAGGTTTACAAGAGAATTTGTAAGCATGGCTGGCCGGGGTTGGCTACACTGTATGAGGGTACCACAATCATGTCTGTGATTTTTGCTTCCCCATTCTTCCTGGTCGCTTCAGTTGAGATGCCTGAGCCCGGAGTGAAGACTACGCGAAGTTTGCTTGCTGTTGCAGAAGTATTACCTTAGTCGCCTTTGCGGTTTTCGGCTAAGGTAATCATTGCTCTCCCTTTTTTTTTTTTTTTTTTTTTTTTTTTTTTGTGTGTGTGCCTCTACTTTTTGCCTAGGACGTGTCCTAGCGAGGTATATAGGCCCTATCTTTTGCCCAGGATGCTCTTTGCGAGTTTTCATCCTGACGGGTCATGAGCAATGCTTTTTAAGCGTAATATTTTTTCACCGCATCTGAGTTGATAGGATATCGGAGCTCTTCTCCGTCCATATTGGTGAGGATAAGGGCTCCCCCTGAGAAGGCTCGCTTGACCACAAAGGGTCCTTCATAGTTAGCTGCCCATTTCCCGATTTTGTCTTTCTGTGCTGGGAGTAGTTTCTTAACCACTAAATCTCCCTCTTGGAAGGTACGGGGATTAACTTTCTTGTCGTAGGCTTTCTTGATCTTTCTTTGGTAAGCCTGCCCCCGGCATATGGCGTCTAGTCTTTTTTCTTCAATTAAGTTCAACTGATCATACCGGTTCTGGGCCCATTCAGCCTCTGTTAATTTGGCTTCCATGACAATCCGCAGAGAGGGTATTTCAACTTCTATTGGTAGCACGGCCTCCATTCCGTATACGAGGGAAAACGGGGTAGCCCCTGTGGAGGTTCGAACCGATGTTCTGTAGCCGTGCAGGGCAAAGGGAAGCATCTCATGCCAATCCTTATAAGTGACCACCATTTTCTGGATAATTTTCTTGATATTTTTGTTGGCTGCCTCTACTGCACCATTCATCTTTGGTCGGTACGGAGAGGAATTGTGGTGTTGGATTTTGAAGTCTTGGCATAATTCCTCCATCATTTTGTTGTTGAGGTTGGTCCCATTATCAGTAATGAGCTTATGAGGAATGCCGTACCGACATATAATGTTTTTCTTGATGAAGGTGGTCACCACTTTCCGGGTTACGTGCACATATGATGCCGCTTCAACCCACTTGGTGAAATAGTCGATTGCCACCAATATGAAGCGATGGCCATTAGATGCTTTGGGTTCGATGGGTCCGATGACATCCATGCCCCACATAGAAAATGGCCATGGTGTAGCCAGGTTACTGAGAGGTGCGGGCGGCACATGAATGTTATCGGCATAAACTTGGCACTTATAACATTTCTTAGCGTATTGGTGACAATCAGCTTCCATCGTGGACCAATAGTACCCTGCCCTGAGAATTTTCTTTGCCATGACATGCCCGGGTGCGTGGGTTCCAAAAGTCCCCTTGTGGATTTCTTTTATCAGTGTTTGGGCTTCCTCTTGGTCCACACACCTTAATAGAGTGGAATCGAGGCTCTTTTTGTAGAGGGTTCCTTCAATCAATGTGAACCCTATGGCCCTTTTGCGAATGGTTCGCTTATCATTGTCACTGATTCCCTCGGGGTATTCTCCCTTTATGAGGTACCGCTTAATGTCATGGTACCAGGGGTTTTGACCGCGCTCGTCATTTACTGCCATACAGAAAGCTTGCTTATCGTGTAGTTTGACCTGAATGATTGGCATCTCATGTTCCTGGTCCAGGGCAAACATGGATGATAGTGTGGCGAGGGCGTCGGCAATTTGATTATCCTCCCTAGGGGTGTACTGGAAGGTGACACTTTCCATTCTTGCGACCAGCTCGTGGATGTACTCTAGGTATGGGATCAATTTGGCGTTTCGGGTTTCCCATTCACCCTTAAGTTGATAGATAACGAGGGATGAATCGCCGAATATTTTGAGCTTAGTGACCCCATGATCTAAAGCTGCTTGGATTCCCAATGCACATGCTTCGTATTCGGCCATGTTATTGGTGCAATCAAAATTAAGCCTGGCTGTTACAGGAAAGTGTTTCTTTTCAGGGGATATCAAGATAGCGCCTATCCCGTGTCCAAGCATGTTGGAAGCCCCGTCGAAGAACATGGTCCACATCTCTTCTTTGGTCTCTTCGTGTTCGATGTGCATAATGTGCTCATCGGGGAAATCATCTTGCAGAGATTGGTATTCATTTGTGGATCCCTGGGCTAAATAATCCGCTAGGGGACTTCCTTTAATAGCTTTCTGGGTGACATGGATAATGTCAAATTCTGAGAGGAGTACTTGCCACCTAGCTATTCTTCCAGTCAAAATAGGCTTCTCGAGGAGGTATTTGATTGGGTCCATTTTAGAGACCAACCATGTTGTATGTCGAGCCATGTACTGTCTGAGACGCTGAGTGACCCACACCAATGCACAACATGTTTTCTCGAATGGTGTATAGCGGGTTTCATAATCTGAGAATTTTTTACTGAGATAGTAGATGGCTCGCTCCTTTTTCCCGGTTTCATCATGTTGGCCAAGCACACATCCCATGGATTCTTCAAGAACTGCCAAATATAGGATCAGAGGTCTCCCTTCAACGGGTGGTACCAATACTGGTGGATTGGTTAAACAATCTTTGATTTTATCGAACGCCTGTTGGCATTCTTCGTTCCACACCGTTGGCTGATTCTTGCGCAACAGTTTGAAGATAGGGATACATTTATCCGTTAACTGTGCGATGAAGCGGGCAATGTAGTTTATCCGGCCTAAAAAACCTCTGACCTCCTTTTCTGTGCTTGGTGGGGGCATTTCCAAAATTGCCTTTGTTTTGTCGGGATCCACCTCGATTCCTCTTTCACTGACAATGAACCCCAGAAGTTTTCCCGACCGCACTCCGAAAGTACATTTTGCCGGGTTTAGCTTAAGTTGGTACTTCCGGAGTCGATCAAAGAGTTTCCGAAGATATTGGATGTGATCCGTTTCATTTCTGGACTTGGCTATCATGTCGTCCACATATACTTCTATTTCCTTGTGGATCATGTCGTGGAATAATGTAACCATAGCCCTTTGATAGGTTGCCCCCGCATTCTTGAGTCCGAAAGGCATTACGCGATAACAAAAAGTCCCCCATGGTGTAATGAAGGAGGTTTTTTCTCTATCCTCCACGGCCAGTTTGATTTGGTTGTACCCTGCGTACCCATCCATGAAGGAATACAACGTGTTGGTAGCGGTATGGTCCACTAGCGTGTCTATATGTGGTAGGGGAAAGTCGTCCTTTGGACTTGCTCGATTAAGGTCCCTATAATCCACGCAGACCCTGACCTTCCCGGTTTTTTTGATGACGGGTACTATGTTGGCCAACCATTCTGGGTACTTGGAAACTACCAGGAAATTAGCATCCAACTGCCTCTGCACCTCCTCTTTTATCATTAAAGACCAGTCAGGTTTAATTCTCCTGAGCTTTTGCTTTACAGGTGGGAACCCCTCTTTTAGTGGCAATCTGTGCTCCACTATGCTCGTGTCAAGCCCTGGCATGTCATGGTATGACCAGGCGAATACATCCACATATTCTTTTAGGAGTAGTATTAATCCTTTTTTCGTGCTATTTTCCATTTGGGTGCCTATGTTCACCTTTTTATCCTCGTCCTCTTTCCCCAAATTTACAGTTTCTATCTCTTCTTGATGTGGTTGTATGATGCGTGTTTCTTTTTCCAGCATCCTTCGCATGTCCGGAGAAATGGTCTCCTGCTCACTGTCGGACTCAGTCCATTCGCCTTTCGTTTCCGGAGTCCATGGGGATTCATCAATCACAGACATGATGCGTTTTAGGTTCTGTTTTAGTCATAGATTTTATTATTCAATTTATTTCTGAAAGAATAATAAATGTAAGAGAGAAAAGAATGAATGGAATGAATGTTGACGAAAAAAATGCCTCGTATATTAAGGAAAATGATGTTATTTACAAGCCCTTTTTGGTCAGAATTCCTGCGGCCACGGGCGGGGACCGCAGGAGATATAGAGAAAGCTAAAAAGAAACCCTAAGGCTGGTCCTCCTAGTCCTCCCTCTTTGCTACTCTGGCTTCGACAGAGGTTTGTCATCTGTAGCAGAAGCAGAGGTGTCAAAAGTAATCCACCCGGCGTCGATTAACTCTTGAACCCGATACTTGAGGGTCAAGCAGTTCTCTGTAGAATGACCGGGTGCGCCCGAATGGTAAGCGCATTTTTCGTTCGGCTTATACCATTCGGGGTAGGGAGGTTCCAATTGCTTCTTGGGAGGAGCGCAGGTCAAGAGCTTGGCCTCCAACAGCTGAGGTAGCAGCAACCCGTAGGAAGTGGTGATAGGAGTGAACTTCCTCTCTTTCTTGCGGGGCTGCTTGGGCGTTTGTGGGGTAGGAGAAGGAGTGGTAAAATTGATTGCGTGCACAGACTCGTCCTTCTTCTTGCCGGCGGGCTTCTTGAAGGAGACACCAGCTTGGGAAGACTGTGCGATCTTCCCGCTCCTTAATCCTTGCTCCACCCTCTCGCCTACAGTGACTATATCTGAGAAGAGGTTGGAGGTACTGGCTATCGCCTTGTCGTAGTACGCTCCAGTCAATGAATCGATGAACATAGCCACTGTCTCTTTGTCCGTCAAAGGAGGCTCTATCTGGGCTGCCATTTCCCTCCACCTTTGGGCATATGCTTTAAAGGGCTCGTCGCTCCTTTTGCTCAGAGTTCTGAGATCTGACCTATCAGGGGTCAGATCGATGTTGTAACGGTAGCGGCGGAGAAAAGCGTCTGCCAACTGCTTCCAGTTCTGGACCTGCCCTCTCTCCAATCGCATGTACCGGTTGAGAGTCGTATCCTGCAGACTCTCCCGAAAGCAATGGATCGGGAGTTTCTCGTTGTCGGCATGGGCGGCCATCTTACGGCAATACATCGTAAGATGGTTCTTAGGGCAGAGTCAGTCCGGCGTACTTGGGGAAGTCCGGGACCTTGAATTTGGGAGGGAAGCGGATGTCTTTCACGAGGCACATATCGGCCACCTCCTCGACGTCGAAGTTATGTCCTTCGACCGCCTTCAGCCTCTCCTCCAGGGCGGAGAGTTGTTGTTTGGATACTTCTGGGGTAAGGATGCGTGCAGTCTTGGCATCCTTCCCGCCGAAGAAGTATTCTTCTTCTTCTTCCTCTTCGTGATGGGAAGGGGCATTTTCAGCTTGGCCCTCGGCGCCTTTGCTCTGGCCTTGGCGTATAACCTCCATTAGTTGAGCTACCTGCTCTCGAAGGGTATTAACTTCTGCAGTGAGCTTCCGGTTTTGCTCCTCTAGATTTTCCATTGCCTTCGCCTTTTGCGCACGAGTACGAGTAGGAAAAGGACCAGCCACTTTCTAGAATGTCCGAAAAAGTTTTATTAATGCATGTTAAGTGCTTAAACTAACATGGGATATGCTTTATGCATGAGAGTTTTTTTTTTATTTAAATGATGCTGAATGTACTCCTCTTTTTATTTTCTCTCTTCGGTTTTTCTTTACTCATGATATGATGTAATATGGATGTTTTGACTTTGTCAAGAGTTGTTTCGTTTATTTTTGGGTTTTTTGACAATCTTTATTTTATAGCCTCTTATCTCTTCTGTCGGAACTGCGTGGCTACTTAGCTTACAAAGAACCTGGAACCAGGCTAGCTAAAAGGCAGACTGTCCGAGATAAAATGTGGCTTTATGAAAGAATATTTATCGTCCCTTATCTCTTCTGTTGGAACTGCGTGGCTACTTAGCTTGCAAAGAACCTGAAACCAGGCTAGCTAAAAGGCAGACTGTCCGAGATAAGGGTGTTTATTTGAAAAATATTTTTTGGGTTTTTTGTTCTGTTGTTTGTTTATGCTATGCAACAAACAAATGCGACAAACATATGCACACACAATTCGATCATCCCCGAACCGGCGAGATTCCGTTTTTATCACGAGGTAGGGTTCTCCTGCAGAAAAGTGCGTTGGTTTAGGGTAGGTTCTAGCTGTTCTCACCAGGCTAAGGCCCCCAAGGTGCCCCCATTATAGGGTCCCCACTCTCCAGCCGTCCGACCATGCTCAACACTAAGGCCAGAGTCGGTCTTGTTGCCAAAAGAGGAAGGTTATCACCTTGAGTGGTGGTTTCCGATCACACTGGTGGGCACAAGGCCCTAACTGCAGCGAACCGTACCTGCCACCCACTCCCTATGGTTATCTCACTTGCCCCCGGGTATAGGAGGAACTGTAGTGTGCAAGGGTTTGTGTGCAATTTGTATTTCAATCAATTGCGTAAGTATAAACAAACAACAGTTTATTGAAAGCCAATCAATAAAGCATGTTATAAATACAAGTTAAGGGCAAAAAGTTTTATTTTCTTGGTTTATTTATTGTTTAAGTCGACCTATCACTAAATGGGACTAACTCTCTAGGCTTCCCCAGTGGAGTCGCCATCTGTCGCCGCCGTCAAAACGAGGCGGTCGGAGCGACGCGATGGTTTTATCGACCCTCTTGTTTTCGCGTTTTTTATTGGTGGGTACAACGTCTTTAGGTTGTCCGATAACCGGGCTAACCTAGAGACGAGGTTTTCGAAAAGTGTTCTTGGGCTGTCCGATAACCGGGCTAATCCAAGGACTTATTTATTTTGGGTTCTATGGAGTCGCCACCAATATTTTTACCATAAACATCGGAAAAGGGGTTTAAAAAGGCGTTGGTTTTCGAAAACCAACTTTGGTCATTAGAACCAGAGTTGGGTAAGGGAGTTGGTTACGTGCAAAGGGAGTATTAGTCCCTTTGCGACGCCCCTTTCGGGTTCCCTATGATAGGTCGGCTTATTTTTATTGATAAACTAGAAAAACGCACTTTTGCCCTTTTTATTCGCGGAATTTAAAAGTGTGACTACATGGCCCTACTTGTCTACTGCATAATTTAAGATAAAAGCGGTAAAGGTGGAAAGAGAGAATTTGAACCTCCGAAGCACGCTTTTTATATTAATTCTCGGAAAAATAGGGTGCTTTATGGCAGCCCTTCACTCTACAAGACGTCGGAAACCTCTCGAACGCCGAAAATCACTCTTGAAAACACTCGGAAACTCCGGAAATGCGTCGGAGGGATTCTAGAGAGAAGTTTTAGAGAGAAGGGAGAGTTATGCAGCTGTGGTGTGTGGAAATGAGGGGGAGAGCCCCTATTTATAGGTTTCCGCGTTGTCAGGTGGCGAGACCGCCGGTCTCGTCTGACAGAAACGAGACCGCCGTCTCGCACAACGAGACCGCCGTCTCGTTTAACAGAAGCAACGAGACCGCCGTCTCGTACAACGAGACCGCCGTCTCGTTTTGCAGAAGCAACGAGACCGCCGTCTCGTACAACGAGACCGCCGTCTCGTTTTGCATAAGCAACGAGACCCCGGTCTGGGTGAACGAGAACCCGGTCTCGTTTTCGTTGGCAACGAGACCCCGGTCTGGGTGAACGAGACCCCGGTCTCGTTTTCGTCGTCAACGAGACCCCGGTCTGGGTGAACGAGACCCCGGTCTCGTTTTCGTCGTCAACGAGACCCCGGTCTGGGTGAACGAGACCCCGGTCTCGTTGGAGCATCTGTCGCTCAAGCGAGTACATGTGAGTACATCGGTCGCTTGAGCGAAACTCGACCCGGCAGCCCCCTTTGGTTGCAGCATCCGTCGCTCAAGCGAGTACACCAGTCGCTTGAGCGAGATTCGACCTGGGAGTCCTCTTTGTTTGCGGCATCCGTCGCTCAAGCGAGTATATGTGAGTACATCGGTCGCTTGAGCGAGACTCAACCCGGAAGTCCCCTTTGATTGCGGCACCTGTCGCTCAAGCGGCGGACGTACTCGCTTGAGCGAGACTTGACCCGGGAGTCCCCTTCCATGCGAGAAACTTTATTTTGGGCCAAAAAAGCCCTCCTATCTTGGTACGGGAGCCTAATAGTCTCTCCTAGTGGCTAACGGCTTCGGCCGTCTTCGAATAGGGGATCTTCTGACTTTATTTGGAGCCCGGGCAAGATTTGGGGTCTACATGCGGAATTAAAGTATGACGACTACATGGTCATAATTAATGCATATATAAATGATAAAGTGGTAAAAGAGAGAGAGAGAGAGTAAAGAAACCTCCGGAGGAAGCTTTGATTAATTCTTTAAAAGGTAGAGTGCGTTTTGGCATCCATTCGCTCTTACAACGTCGAATTCTCTCTCGAAAAAACTCTCTTAAAGGCACTTAGAAAACTCCGGAAATGCTTCGGAGGGGCTCTTAGGAGAAGAATTCTAGGAAATGGTAGAAGGAGAAGTGGAAGAGCTGTGTGAAATGAAAGGGAGAGCGCCCCCCTTTTATAGGGATTTGCGCCTGTCAGGTCCAGACGACCGTCTCGCCTGGCAAGGTCGAGACGGTTAACTCGCCATTCAGGACAGCGGTCTCATTTTTGACAAATGGCGAGACCGTTGTCTCGCCAATCGAGACGGCGGTAACGATTTGCCAAATGACGAGAGGGTCGTCTCGCCAAATGGGAAGGCAGTCTCGCCAATGGTAGGTGGCGAGACGGCCGTCTCGCCAAATGAGACGGCGGTCTTGACTTTGCCATTCAACGAAATGGCGGTCTCGAAAAGCGAGACGGCGGTCTCGACCCTTATGGTAGGAATCCTTATTTTTTGTACAGAAAAACCTTCATAGTCTAATATGGGGCCTAATAGTCTCTCCTAGTGGCTTGTCGCCGCCGTCAAAAAGAGGCGGTCGGAGCGACGCGATGGTTTTATCGACCCTCTTGATTTTCGCGTTTTTTATTGGTGGTTATAACGTCCTTAGGTTGTCCGATAACCGGGCTAACCTAGAGATGAGGTTTTCGAAAAGTGTCCTTGAGTTGTCCGACAACCGGGCTAACCTAAGGACTTATTCATTTTTGGGTTCTATGGAGTCGCCACCGATATTTTCACCATAAACATCGGAAAAGGGGTTTAAAAAGGCGTTGGTTTTCGAAAACCAACTTTGGTCATTAGAACCAGAGTTGGGTAAGGGAGTTAGTTACGTGTAAAGGGAGTGTTAGTCCCTTTACGACGCCCCTTTCGGGTTCCCTATGATAGGCCGGCTATTTATGAATAATTAATTAAACTGGAAAATTGCGCTTTTACCCTTTTATTATGCGGTATTTAAATTTATGACTACATGGCCCTAACGTCTATTGCATAATTTAAATGAAAGCGGTAAAGTAAAGAAAGAGGTTTATGAACCTTCGAAGCAAGCTTTCTTATATTCTTTAAAAAAAAAGGGTGCTTTGTGGCAGCCCTCTCACTCTACAACTCTCAGAAACTCCGGAAATGCCTCGGAGGGATTCTTAAGAAGATTTAGAACGCTCGATCTATGCCTAGAGACGCTCAGAAACTCCGGAAATGCCTCGGAGGGATTCTTAGAGAGAGAAAATCTAGAGAGAAGGGAGAGCTACTGTTTTTCTGTGTGGAAATGAGGGGGGGAGACCCCCTATTTATAGTTTTTCGCGCTGTCAGGGTCCAGACCGCCGTTCTCGTCTGACAGGGTCCAACGAGACCGCCGTCTCGTCCAACGAGACCGCCGTCTCGTTTTTGTAGGCAACGAGACCGCCGTCTGGGTGAACGAGAACGCCGTCTCGTTGGAGCATCCGTCGCTCAAGCGAGTACACCAGTCGCTTGAGCGAGACTTGACCCGGGAGTCCCCTTTGTTCGAAGCATCCGTCGCTCAAGCGAGTACATCAGTCGCTTGAGCGATACTTGACTTGGAAGTCCCCTTTGTTTGAGGCATCTGTCGCTCAAGCGAGTACATCAGTCGCTTGAGCGAGACTCGACCCGGAAGCACCTGTCGCTCAAGCGAGTACGTCCGTCGCTTGAGCGAGACTTGACCCGGGAGTCCCCTTCAACGCGAGAAACTTTATTTTGGGCCAAAAAACCTTCCTATCTTGGTACGGGAGCCTAATAGTCTCTCCTAGTGGCTTGTTAGGCTTCGGCCGTCTTCAAATAGGAAGCTTTCTGACTTTATTTGGAGGCCGGGCAAGATTTGGGGTCTACAGCTGCCCCCCCTTTACCTGACTAGTCGACTGTTGGCCTGTTGTGCCAGACAGATTGACAGGAAGGTAAAGGAGTTGACCCTCTTGCCCGGTTACCCTTCGGATTGCCGTCTTGTGGCGGATGATCCTCTGGGGAGATGTTGTGGTCATGTACCTCCGAGATACTATTTCTGACATAGCCGATCCCTTTGGTGAACACGTGATAGAACCTCCGGATACTACTTCCGACGTAGCCGATCCTTCGGTTGATGGGTATAAACCCCCCATCAGGCTGGTACGGTCCGTTGTGTGGGATTGGTGGTAGTGGCGGCTTACTGCCCGGGTGGCTCATGCGCCGACTCTCTGGGGAATGATTTCTGTGCTCGTGCACTTCCAGGATACTACTTCTGACGTAGCCGATCCCTTCGATGGACACGTGGTGGAACCTCCGGATACTACTCCCGACGTAGCCGATCCTTCGGTTGATGAGTATAAACCCCCCATCAGGTCGGTAGCTGCGATCCGTTGTGCGGGACTCGGATGGGTACGAGCCCCCCATCGAGGTGGTACAGTCCGTTGTGCGGGACCGGATGGGTATGAACCCCCATCGGGGTGGTACAGTCCGTTGTGCGGGACCGGATGGGTATGAACCCCCCATCAGGGTGGTACAGTCCGTTGTGCGGGACCGGATGGGTATGAACCCCCCATCAGGGTGATAATGCGACTTACTGATCCGGCTCGAGCGCAGATCAGGCGCAGCTCTCTGGAGAGTGATTTTTGTTGGTGGATATTCTTGGTCTTCTTGAATAGTCATCCGGGTCGTGCTGCGGATTTTTGTTGGTGCTCATCCAGCTTGCTTGTTTGCTGGGGATTCTTTGTTTTTTTATCTTTTTGTGGTGATCACCCGACTCTTGCTGGTTGGTCGGGCGATCTTTTGTTTGTTGTTCGACTCTTGCTTGGTCGTCGAAACTTTTTGGTTGTCGGGGATTTTTGATTTTGATTTTTTGGTAGTGATCCTCCGACTTTGCTGGTTGTCGGGGATTTTTGATGAGTGCCTCTTATGTAGGCAGGAATCCTCTGGGGATTTGTTGATCTTGGTGATGCCTCTTGAGTAGGCGGATATCCAATGAGTTTACGGTAATGCCTCCGAGTAGGCGGATGCTTCATCGGAAGTGAAGACTTTTGGTTGCATTTCGTTTTGCCTCGACTAGGCTGATATTCCCTTATGGGGATGCTTGGCTCTTACTTGCCAGGTCTTGCCTATGCGTAGGCAAATGACATTCGAGGATGAACCCGAAGTTTTGCCTTTGCAATAGACTCACTAGGATGATCTTTCTTTTTTGGTGATCCACCTGGGAATTGATTGCCTTCCCGGGGATCTATTTTGTCTTGCCCCTTAGGGAGAAATGGAGTTTTTGACTCCTTGTTGAATGCTTGTTGTTTTGAGCTGGCTTTGCCTATGCTCTTATTCCGCTGGGGATGATCAAGCCTTTCCGTTGGCTTTTTCTGGTGTACCTTTGTTTATTGGTGTAGAAGGTTAGAGCTATTTTCCTTGAAGCTTTTTATTCTGCTGCATTGGTTTTGATTTCGCCTTTTTCCGCGATTTGTCTCTTTTTTATCGCGATTTTGAAATCTGGCTTTTTTATGGGGATAATGCGTAAGCCTTTTTACTTTTTAGTCTCTTTTATTACGCTAGCTTTTTCCCTTCTTTTTGGGGATCCGCAGGGGATGAAGTTTTCTTTGGTGATCCATCAGAGGATTGTCAACTTCCTGGGGATCGGAATTTTCTTTTCTGGGATGGAGTCCTGACTCCTTCATTAATGTGATGCAAGCTATACTTGTGAAGCTCTTTATTCAACTAGGGGGATGGATATTTCTTATTCTTCCTTTTTGTAGATTTTGCTGGGAGATCCATTTGAGGATTTTTATTTGGCCTTCTCTGTCATGGCCTTTTTTTGTCATCTGCTGGAGATGAAGGGTTTTCTCTTCTTTTCTCTTCTTTCTTTTTGTTGAGCCCTTGATGGTTTGGACCCTTTTGACTGTTGATGATGATGAGCTCTTGAAGCCTTTATTCTCCATTGGGGAGTGTGGAGGAGACTTAGGGTGAGTGTGCTCGATGACTCATGTGATGGCGGTCTTTGAGCCATGGGGTAATTTTTGTGTTGCCTTCGGAGTAGGCGGGGATCCTCTTGGGGATGACTAAGCCTTTCCGTCGGCTTTTCTTTTATGATGTCTTGATGATTGTGCCCTCTTTTATTGGATAGAAAAATGATGGCCGGGGCTTTGGCTTACGGAAGCTTCTTATTTCTTCGAGCTTATTTGATGATGACAACTCGCTCTTCTTCTTATATGTGCCTTTTTTTTTTTTTTGGGGGTAGAAGGATGGTAGCTGAAGCTCTTGATTTCGGAAGCTCTTATTTTGATGAGTTGCTTGATTGACGACTTGCTCTGTTTTCTTGAGGACATTATTTGGAGAGTTGGTCTCGGTGATCCTGTTTTCAATCACAATCATGGAGCTAGTCTCCTTATATGCATGAATGCTTTTCATTTTTTTTGTTTTTTTGTTTTTTTGTTTTTTTGTTTTTTTTTCTTTTCTTTTTTTATCTGAAGTAATTTTTATTTCTTTCATTTTTTGTCTTGACAAAGTCGTTTTGTGCGACTACTTGTGTGTGGATGCCCTAAATGCAATCTATTCTTTTTGATTGATGCATCTGAAAAGTGACTGGAATTCTCCTGCTGGTCCTTTTATGATTATGATGAAGGGCCCCTCTCTTTTATTCATTTTTGGTTTAGCCCTATCTTTTGCCTAGATCGCCCTTTTTGGGGTTTTCGGTCTAGCGGGCTGCCTTAATTTTTGCCTAGGATATCTTAGCGGGCTTTTCCCTTTTTTTTTTATGAATGCCCTAACTTTTGCCTAGACCGCCCTTTGCGGGTTTTCGATCTAGCAGGCTACCCTAACTTTTGCCTAAGAATCTCCTAGCAGGCATTATTCTTTTTATTGTCATTTTTTCTTTCTCTTCTTTTTTTTGAGAGATAGGAGCCTATCATATGCATGCAATGTTTGCGATATGCATCCTATAATGCTATTTCAATTAATTTTTCAAAAGGATTAATCAATGTGCTTTTACTCTTGATATGCTTCGACGTTTTGTACTTTCGTTGACGAGAATAGGCTATACCAATTTCGCCGTCTTGACTTTATCATGACCAAAGAATGATTGTGTTTAATTGTAGAGCGACTTTGCCGTGTCGGTGCGCCCCTCCTTTTCCTTGGGGATGTCAATCCTTCTATTGATTACTATCTCCACATTTCTCTACTAATTACTAGAATGTTGTAGTAGTAAGGGTCAAGAGAAGAGAAAGAAGAGGATATTTAATTCAAAGGCTTGTGTTTTAGAATTGTTTTATTTTGACAAAAAATGGTTTTTGTAAGCACGGCTAGCCAAGGTTGGTTAGAGTGTTTAGGCTAGTTTAAACAAACGTTTTGTTTATGGAGTGACGTCCTATTGTATGGCGCTTGCTATGATCGATTGACTTCCCTAGTCTACCCTTTGGGTTTTTAGCCTAGGATGTTGTGTTTTGTTTTGTCCTAACTTTTGTCTAGGTTTCTTTTTTTTTTTTGTTACTTTGGGAATCCTAGCGGACTTTATTTTGTAACCCTAGTTTTTGCCTAGGCTACCCTTTATGGTTGTTCGGGTTTCCTAGCGGGTTTACCCTAACTTTTGCGTAGCCCCCTTTAATGGGTTTCCTACCGGGTATCCTGCCTTTTTCTTTTGACTTTTGGCTTTTATGGGCTTCTTTTGATTTTTGTTTTCTTTTTGCACAACATTGGCGAAACATGACTTTATTTATGACGAGGTAAAACCTTATTTTGTGTTTCTAGTCAATCGGTGATGATGGATTTGACTTTTATTTTGGTCAATGGCGCATTTTGATTACTTTGACGCACTTTTGAAAACGTTTGCTTAAACATGGTTATTAATGAGGTTTAGACATGAATAGCAAGAAGAGAAGCGGAAAGTAAGAATGGCATTCTTTGTAATTAATAGGGAAATGTGTGCCCTACAATGCTCGGGGGTCGGGCTAGCCCGAGGAGTAATTTCTAATAGTCATTGGATTTACAAGCCCTAAGAATCGAAGGAAAACACCTAATGACTAAAGTCGCTTTTGACGCTTGAATCCCTCTACTCGGGAGAATCGATTTGAGGTGCGAAGGGAGACTTCCCTTTTCTCCGTTGTGCGGCTTGATCCTTTATAGGGTAATGCTTTAAAGGATCGTCTTTAAAATTTGGTGGCTCTCTTATTTCTTGAGAGTTTCTAACGAGCCCTTGGTTTGGGCGGCATCCATATTTTCTTATCTCGTGGGCCACCTTCATATTGTTGGGGAAGTCTTTTTATATTGGCAAAAGGTATTTCGAAGGTCCTTTTTAGCCGCTTTTATTCAAAGTAGGATAGACGACTTGCTGATCCGAATGTCGTCTTTGTGACCAGGCTTATTGCCTAGCGTCATGAGTCCAAAGTCTTCTCGGTTTCCTCTTTGGATTATGTTTTTCTTCGGTCTTTTTATTTTTCCTTTATTCTTGGGAGCATTGTCCGGTAGCTCCTCGGGGAGTAGATTCTTCCATTTCTAATTTTGCCCCCAATGCCGGCTATTGTGGAGATATTCTTGTTAATGGGCAGTGTTTTTGCGTATCTCCATGGTGCAACCTTATTTGATGTATGGGGTGAACAAATGTAACGATATCCTTGCCCCTTCTTCCTTATTGACTCGGATACCCAACGGTTGAGGCTTATTATCCTCCTTGGGCGGATCAACCGTTGGAGAGAACTTGATGACGAAGGCTTATTCTCCATCTTATTCTAATTCACGGAGAGCACATCGACTAATCCTTTCTTTTTATTATCTTATTATTATGAGAATGAATGCAATTCATGAATGCAACGCAATAGACGGTTGAGAGATGATGAAAAGAAACAATTTTATTTATTTCGTCCATACAGTGTACATTCCTCAATGCAATGTTTTGAAGCCTAAATAGGCGGGTTAGAATTTCTATTTAATTTCTTTTTTTTTGTGCATGGCATGCAAATGCCTTACCCTCTTTTCATGGTATTGAGGAATGTTCACTTTCTTCAACTGTCTATTGTTAGATGTATGAAGTTTGGTGGATGCATGTATGCAAGTGTTTGTTTTTCCTAAACATTATCATGTTTTATTTTCTAACATGATGTATGATAGTGTTTGGGATTTTATGTGTTTTTTTTTTTTGCATGAGGATGACGAGCATGAAGAATACCAGTCGCTTTCTAGAATGCCAAAAGATTTTTATTGTTTAAAATGAATGATTTATGAAATGGATATTCCTTAAGACAATGGCTTAGGTATCCTCTTTAAAGCTTACGCTTTGTGGGGTATCCTACCCACCTTGGTGTAATGGTTCCTTACCCATCACGGATTTGACAAGTATAATGGGGGTCACCATCACACCTTAGTACACTTGTCCCTTCCTTGCCGCGAAGGTCACAAATGTGCTCGGGGCCTCTTTCGCCATTGTCTTAGGGATATCTAGTGGTCCCTAGAATGAATGTATCTATGCATGCACCATTACAAAAGGCAACAGATGTTCAAAGTGACATAACTCTTGACTGAGATGTCCGATTTGGACGTACAGCATACCAAAACGAAGAGAAAGAGGTGAGGAATCAGGCTGCAAATACCCGTAGGGGATTTGGCCCAGTAATTTTCCCAAAAAAACGCCTCTAAGACCCACTTTTTAGGGATTTATTAAAATGATGTGTATGCATACTTTCTTTATGCATTTATTTTCTCTCTTGGTTTTTCCACTTATGACATGATGAATGATATGACTTTGTCAAAATTGTTTTTATAAGTGTTTTATTGTTATTATCTTATTTTGTTTATTTTGGATTTTTATTTTTTATTAGCCTTTTATCTCTTCTGTCGGAACTGCGTGGCTACTTAGCTTGCAAAGAACCTGAAACCAGGCTAGCTAAAAGGCAGACTGTCCGAGATAAAATGTGGCTTTTATGTGAAAAATTATTTAGCGTCCCTTATCTCTTCTGTCGGAACTGCGTGGCTACTTAGCTTACAAAGAACCTGAAACCAGGCTAGCTAAAAGGCAGACTGTCCGAGATAAGGGTGTTTATTTGTGAAAATATTTTTGTTTTTTTTTTTTGTTCTGTTGTTTGTTTATGCTATGCAACATACAAATGCAACAATCATATGCACACACAATTCAGTCATCCCCGAACAGGCGAGAGTTCATTTTTATCACGAGGTAGGGTTTTCCTGCAGAAAAGTGCATTGGCGAGGGTAGGTTCTAACTGTTCTCACCAGGCTAAGGCCCCCAAGGTGCCCCCATTATAGGGTCCCCACTCTCCAGCCGTCCAACCATGCTCAGCACTAAGGCCAGAGTCGGTCTTGTTGCCAAAAGAGGAAGGTTATCACCTTGAGTGGTGGTTTCCGATCACACTGGTGGGCACAAGGCCCTAACTGCAGCGAACCGTACCTGCCACCCACTCCCTATGGTTATCTCACTTGCCCCCGGGTATAGGAGGAACTGTAGTGTGCAAGGGTTTTGTGTGCAATTTATATTTCAATCAATTGCGTAAGTATAAACAAACAACAGTTTATTGAAAGCCAAACAATAAAACATGTTATAATACAAGGTAGGGTAAAAGCGCTATTTTCTTGGTTTAATTATTTTTAAGCCAGCCCATCACTAAATGGGATCAACTCTCTAGGCTTCCCCAGTGGAGTCGCCATCTGTCGCCGCCGTCAAAAAGAGGCGGTCGGAGCGACGCGATGGTTTTATCGACCCTCTTGATTTTCGCGTTTTTTATTGGTGGTTATAACGTCCTTAGGTTGTCCGATAACCGGGCTAACCTAGAGACGAGGTTTTCGAAAAGTGTCCTTGAGTTGTCCGACAACCGGGCTAACCTAAGGACTTATTCATTTTTGGGTTCTATGGAGTCGCCACCGATATTTTCACCATAAACATCGGAAAAGGGGTTTAAAAAGGCGTTGGTTTTCGAAAACCAACTTTGGTCATTAGAACCAGAGTTGGGTAAGGGAGTTAGTTACGTGTAAAGGGAGTGTTAGTCCCTTTACGACGCCCCTTTCGGGTTCCCTATGATAGGCCGGCTATTTATGAATAATTAATTAAACTGGAAAATTGCGCTTTTAACCTTTTATTATGCGGTATTTAAATTTATGACTACATGGCCCTAACGTCTATTGCATAATTTAAATGAAAGCGGTAAAGTAAAGAAAGAGGTTTATGAACCTTCGAAGCAAGCTTTCTTATATTCTTTAAAAAAAAAGGGTGCTTTGTGGCAGCCCTCTCACTCTACAACTCTCAGAAACTCCGGAAATGCCTCGGAGGGATTCTTAAGAAGATTTAGAACGCTCGATCTATGCCTAGAGACGCTCAGAAACTCCGGAAATGCCTCGGAGGGATTCTTAGAGAGAGAAAATCTAGAGAGAAGGGAGAGCTACTGTTTTTCTGTGTGGAAATGAGGGGGGGAGACCCCCTATTTATAGTTTTTCGCGCTGTCAGGGTCCAGACCGCCGTTCTCGTCTGACAGGGTCGAGACCGCCGTCTCGTCCAACGAGACCGCCGTCTCGTCCAACGAGACCGCCGTCTCGTTTTTGTAGGCAACGAGACCGCCGTCTGGGTGAACGAGAACGCCGTCTCGTTGGAGCATCCGTCGCTCAAGCGAGTACACCAGTCGCTTGAGCGAGACTTGACCCGGGAGTCCCCTTTGTTCGAAGCATCCGTCGCTCAAGCGAGTACATCAGTCGCTTGAGCGATACTTGACTTGGAAGTCCCCTTTGTTTGAGGCATCTGTCGCTCAAGCGAGTACATCAGTCGCTTGAGCGAGACTCGACCCGGAAGCACCTGTTGCTCAAGCGAGTACGTCCGTCGCTTGAGCGAGACTTGACCCGGGAGTCCCCTTCAACGCGAGAAACTTTATTTTGGGCCAAAAAACCTTCCTATCTTGGTACGGGAGCCTAATAGTCTCTCCTAGTGGCTTGTTAGGCTTCGGCCGTCTTCAAATAGGAAGCTTTCTGACTTTATTTGGAGGCCGGGCAAGATTTGGGGTCTACATGGCTTTTTAGGCCTTGTGAATCTTCGAATTGGAGGTCTTCTACTCTTTATTTTGCGACCGGACAAGATTTGGGGTCTACAATAGTAATTTCCACCAAAACTTTTTATCCTAGATGGACCAAATAAATCTAAGTGTAAAAGTTCTAAAGGTTTTGATGTGGAAATAACATTCTTAGATTTAAAGGATGATTTCACTTATTTACCTTTTTGACATGCATCACATAATCTATCTTTTTCAAATTTTAACTTAGGTAAACCAACAACTAAGTCCTTTGATATTAGTTTGTTTAATTGATGCATGTTTATATGAGTCGCTCTCTTATGCCATAACCATGGATTTTCTTCCTTAGCAACTAAGCATGTTATACTAGTGTTAGATACACAATCCAAGTCAATCAAATAGATATTATTATTCCTAATACCTTTTAATGCTATATTTTCGGAATCTTTCAAATGAATGGTGCAAAACTTACTTTCAAAAATTACCTTGAATCCTTTATCACAAAGTTGACTTATACTTAGGAGATTATGCTTTAACCCATCAACAAGAAGCACATCCTTTATCTCCAAAGTATTTGCACCACCAATGTTTCTGGTTCCAAGTATTTTTCCTTTATTATTGTCTCCATAGGTTACATATCCTTGTTATTTTGCTTTGAAACTCACAAATTTCGTTTTTTCTCCGGTCATATGTCTTGAACATCCACTGTCAAGATACCACATAGACTTCTTGGATTTGGAAGTTTCCTACAAAACAAGAACATGATAATCTTAGGTCCCCATAACTTTTGGGTCTTTGGGGTTAGAGACAATCAAATCATTTAACTATAGGAACCCAAACATATTTTCCTTTAGGAACACCAAAATGCTTAATTCTACACCTATTTGAAGTATGACCATGTTTCATACAATAAAAGCATGCATTAGATGTAATATTTGAATATGCTACATTTCTAACTTTTGAAGTTTTAGTTCCTTTTTCAACCCATACTCTTCTATTTCTATTTTTAGGCCTTTTTAATGGAACATGACAGTTTTCTCTATTTTGAACAATAGCCTTATCCTTATAACTATCACTTAATTCTTTCTTAGCTTTATCAAGCAAGTGGCTCAGTATATCAATATCATATTCATACTCTTTACATGATGCACATGCTATATTTTTATTATCTTTTTCCTCTAAACATGCAATTTTCGTTTTCAAGGATTCTACCTCTTTTTCTGATTTATTCAAACACTTTTTCACAGATTTATATTCATTTTTTAAGTCTTTAAAAGCAGTAAATAATTCTTCATATGCATTTTTTAAAGCATCATAATCATTTTCATCATCACTTGAGGAAGAGTCGGAATCACTAACCTCAAAATCGGAAGAAATGTTGTCATTTTCCATCAAGCAAATGTTTGCTTCAATTTCCGAATCACTTGACTTCGGACTTGAGTCACTATCATCCAAAACAATGTAGGCTTTCTTTTTGAAGAATTTCTTGCCTTTATGATCTTCATTTTTCTTGTTTGGACAATCGGTTTTTACATGTCCTATTTCACCACAACCGTAACATTTAATATTTAAGGAAGTACTTTCTCTTACCTTTCCCTTACCTTTGAAGGGTTGCTTCCCTTTTGCTTTCATGAACTTTGTAAATTTCTTTATCATGAGACTCAAATTTTCATCATCTTCATTTTCCGAGTCTTCTTCCTCCTTCTTGTTCTTGCTCTTAGAAATTTCAGTTTTGAAGGCAAGGTTTCTCTTTTGGTGTTGGCCTTCTTCTTCGTTTAGTCTTCCGAGTTCAAGTTCATGTTCTCTTAGCTTTCCAAAAAGTGCCGCCATAGACATGGTAGTAAGATTTTGTGACTCCATGATGGTCGTCACCTTTGGTTTCCATTTCCTATCCAATAATTTAAGAATTTTTACATTTAACTCATCAATATCAAAAATCTTACCTAACCCGGTGAGATGGTTCACAATATGTGTGAAATGCTTTTGAACGTCAAAAATCGTTTCTCCTTGTTGCATTCGGAACATCTCATACTCCTGAATCAATGAGTTCTTTCTTGCTCTTTTAACGTCATTGGTACCTTCGTGGGTTACTCTTACATTTCCCACATTTCTTGAGCACTCTTACAAACAGATATCCTGTAAAACTCATCAAGAGTTAAAGCAGATGAAATTATATTTCTAGCCCTAACATCATATTGGGCTTTCCTATTTTCTTCAGCCGACCATCTAGAAAATGGTTTTGGTACCTCTTCTCCGTTTTTAGTAATCTTAGGAATAAAAGGATCGTTTAAAATTGCATCCCAAACACCTCTATCAACAGACTCCAAAAATATTTGCATTCTTACTTTCCAAAAAGGATAATTTTGCCCCGCAAAAAGTGGGGGTCTATTGATAGAAGCACCCTCGGAAAAACTTTGATTTTGTCCGACCATTTTTGAAAATTGAATGACTATTAAAGCAAGCTCTGATACCACTTGTTAGAATCACACAACGAAATGTTTGCGTTTACGGACAAAAACCAAGAGGGGGGGGGTGAATTGGTTTCTTAAACAAAAATTAGGGTTTTAAAATTTTTCCCAAATTTCACCGATTAAAATGTTGTGTAAAGTAAATAGATAAGGGATAGAGGATTACATAGTTGATTTATACTGGTTCAGATCAAAAGACCCTACGTCCAGTTGCTAATCACTCAAAAAGAGGATTAATGCTGTCACTATAATCACAGTTTACAAACAGATTACAAATTGAAAAGATAAGGTAAAGAAAACACCTCTCTTGAGTCACACAAGAGATAAACACCTCCTTTGAATCCACAAAGGATGAAGAACAGCGTTTCCTAGAGACGACACAACACACAATCTACCAAGAAACCCACTCAGTGATTCTTATCGCTTCTAGCCCACACTAGGTTTCAAAAGCCCCTTTTTCTTCCCTACAAAAAGTTCTCTAGCAGTCACAACTCTTAACTTTTGTATGAAAAAGGTTTGTTAATTTGCAGAGAGCCTTAGAGAACCTTAAGTAGAGAGAATAGGGTCTGGAAATTGGGGATTTTCGAAAATAGAAGAATTGGGACTAGGGTTTTCGAAACTTGGTCCAAATTTGAATTTCAAAACACATAACAGACGCATATAATCGATTATCTTGAGTGATAATCAATTATTCCAGAGCCATTTTCGCAGGGGAACAAAACTGGACCAGGATAATCGATTATCTGGCCAAATAATCGATTATTTGCTTATGATAATCGATTATCCTGAGTGATAATCGATTATCACAGAGAGGTTTTCTTGATAATGATTTTCTTGCTGTAATAATCGATTATCCAGGGTGATAATCGATTATCACAGTGTAATTTTGATAAAAATGAGTTTTTAGAGCTTTTAAAGGATGGTTTATGTGTTGGCTATCTTGGACTCTAATATTATAGGCTCAAAAACATAAAAACAGAGTTATTACATAAGATTACAAGTCTTCAAATCTCTAAGTCCTTTGTTCTTGAATCATCATCAAAATCTACAAGCTTCATATCCTTGTATGTTCAACATGGTCATCCTTGAACGTGATGCCCAAGTGCACACTCGACAAGTTGACCATTCAAGGAACCCGCATGCATTCAAGCAGCACTATCGTTTGAGCCTTCGACGGATCCAAATGAGAAATAGTGGGAGAAATCAATCTGCCAATCCAAGTCAGACCCACTATCTTCAACGTCGATTTCCACGTGATGGATATAACTTCAGCATACAGTTGTCTCCTTGGCAGACCTTGGATTCACGACGCTAAGGCAGTACCTTCAACGCTCCACCAGAAAGTCAAGTTTATAGTAAACAACAAACTGGTCATGATCCAAGCAGAAGATGAAGAGGCCAACCCTATGTGGATGCGGCTGAAGAGGCCTTGAAACATCTTTTCAAGCGCTTGAAATCGCCAATGTAGAAAGACTTCCCGGTAATACGATGGTAGCCCGCATGATGATGAAGTATGGTTACCATCATGGCCAAGGGCTCAGTGCAAACTCCCAAGGAATAAATGAGCCCCCGGAATTCAAAGATAATCCCTTGAAGCATAGCCTAGGATATGACCCTACAAAGGGCTTGTAGACCCCTAATTTTGCCCGGCCGCTCAATAAAGGCTAAGAAGACTTTCTATCTGAAGATAAAGCTTCGGTGGACGTCTATCGGCATCAATCGACTTCCGAATAAAGAAAGGAAAGCTTCCCGGGAGTCCCAGAACACAAAATCTGGCCAAAACAGTCGAGACAGCCGTCCCAGAAGTCGGGACAGCCGTCCCAGTCAGTCCAGACGACCGTCCCACATGCCAGACGGCTGTCTCAACCATTGTTGACACTTGGGACGGCTGTCCCAGATCCCAGACGGGCGTCCCGAGCTGTGAGGCTGAAAAAACTATAAATAGGAGCTCATTTGAGCGTTTTTACACACTCCAGACACTTCTCTTTTCTCCCTCTTTCGAATGAACTCTCCGATTGCCTAATAAGATAACAATCGGTTAAGGAAGTTTCTTCTGGCATTCGATTCTTCTTAGAATTACAGTAGAGTTGGTCCTGTAATCGGGGAGGAGAGTCTTTGTAGAGCGGGGGATTGCCAAAACGCATCCTCACAGTTAAAGATTTGCAATAAAAAGCTTGTTACAGAGGTTCTTTTCACTTCTCTTATCTTTTATTGCTTTATTTATTGCTTTATGTATGCAATAGAAAATAAAATCATGTAGATAACTATTTTTAAAATATTGTACAATAAAATAGGGTAATAGCGTAATTTCTCTTAATCTTCACTTTATGAATTAATCCGTCATAGGGAACCCGAAAGGGGCGTCGTGGGGTGCTAACACCTTTCCCACGCGTAACTAACTCCCTTACCTAACTCTGGTTATAATGGCCAAGTTTAGTTTTTCTTAAAATCAACGCCTTTTTATCCTTTTCCAATGTTTATGGTCAAAACATTGGTGGCGACTCCATAAGAACCCTTTTGCGAAAACCTTGCTTTTATTAGAGGATAGTTCAGTTGTTGAGCACCTCGGAAGCAATGAACACATTTTAAAATAAAACACGAGTCTAAACCATCTTTTTACGACCGCTCGCATAAATGTTCGAGATGTCCCTAGACGTCGGAATGGACGGCAGCGACAGATGGCGACTCCAGTGGGGAAGTTAGAGAGTTGATCCCATTTAGTGATGGATTAATTCAAACTAAGCAAAGATTTGAAATTACGCCTTTACCCTCCGTTGTATGTTTTATTGTATGGCTTTAATAACTGCTGTATGATTATTTTATGGAAATTGTCTTAAATATAAACTGTACACAAAAACCCTTGCACACTACAGTCCATCTATACTCGGGGGCAAGAGTGAATACCTATAGGGATTGGGTGGCAGATACGACCGACTTGTTTGCACATGGGGCTACAACCGTTGTTGGAAAACCACCAACTCAAGGTGATAACTCTCTTCTTTTGGTCCAAGGATGTCGACACGGAGTTCCGTGCATGACCCGAGGATTGAGAGATTCAGAGGTCCCTATAATGGGGGCACCTTGGGCACCTTTGGCCTTGGTGAGAACAGTTTAGAACCTCCTTAACCAAGCACGTTTCTGCAGGAAAACCCTACCTCGAAATTAATGTGACTCTGCTCATGGATGAATGAATTGTGTGTGCATTCATTTGTTACATTTGTATTGATGCATTGGCATAGGGTAATCATACAACAGACAAAAATAGTAAAAATCCTATAAACCATAAAAGTGATAAGAATAAAAATAGTAAAAATCCTAAAAACCAAGCACTATCATGTATCATACTAAGAATAAAACATGATAATACTTAGAAAAAACAAACACCTGCATGCATGCATTTACAAAGACTCATCCTCATATCATGCATTTTCATTTCTTTTAGATAATGGAGGGATCCAGTAATAGACAGTTAAAGAAAGTGGAAATCCTTCTATGTCGTGTAGAGAAGCTAAGGCAGTTGTGTACATATATGCCGCCAGAGGTCAGTGCTAATTTTGAGAAATCTTATGGAAGGATTCTTGAACTCCTGAAAATCAGCATCGATCCTATCTTTGTTAGAGCATTGGTCCACTTCTGGAATCCCGTCCTGCACTGTTTTGAGTTTTCGCAGTTTGATTTAGTACCAACCTTAGAACAATATGAACTCATGGTTAGATGGCCTCAGTCAGTCGGGGTCTATGTCTGCTCAGGAGTATATGTTGATGTGAATAAGGTTGCTACTATTATACGATTGCCTCCTCATCAATCCATCCTAGAGGGAAAAGGGAACATCCGAGGTTGGAAAATGTCAATAATAGAAGACCACTTAATCTCTTTGGCTGAAAAGAAAGATTGGTCAACCTTCAACAAAACTCTAGCATTGGCAATGTTCGGAATCATATTATTCCCATTTCATGTGAACGTTGTGGATCATGCTGCAATAGATGCATTCTTTGCCTGGGATGTATACTCCAAGAGTCCTATACCTGCAATTCTCGCTGATACCCTGCTTTCAGTAGATTTTTTCCGATAGAAACAGGGGAAAACACTTAGATGTTGTACTTCATTACTATATGTATGGGGCATTACTCATTTCTACGCTTCAAGCTACATGGGCATATTCCCTGATCCTTTAAGGAGTTTTTCGAAAATCCCTCTTCAACATCATCAAGCTTTAGAATGGAAAACTGAGTTAGAAAATTGGAAAATAGAGCATGTATCATGGGTTTGCCCTTGGTTCCGACCCGGTTATATTCTTATACGATGCGGAGATTACCTGAGCATACCACTACTAGGCCTCAGGGGTTGCATAGCTTACTCTCCCAAGATAGCTATGAGACAACTCATGAGAACCCAAACTGTGCCAACTCAAGAAGAGCTCAGAGGGATGAGTCTATGCCATTACTCCCATAACTTTGAAGAAGTATTTGTTGTCCGGAAAGCATGGGAAAAACCAGTCTATATAGGAGATAAAGAACTCAGAAAGGTTCAGGTGTCTACGTCCCATGAATATGAGGAGTGGGGGAAAAGTAGAAGGATACCCCAACCATCTGCTACATTCACTACAATATTAGTTAATGAAGAGCTACAATTGCAGGTCAATGCCTTAAACAAAAGGGTAGAAGTAATTGAAGCTCAGTTGAGGGCTTTTGAAGAGAAAGAACAAGAATCAACCCTTATAATAGATGGTTTAAAAAGGCAGTGTAAAAAGAAGGACCATGAAATAGAGCGCCTTAAGAATGATTGTGCTGATTACCAAGAAGAGACTAAACAAGCATTGAAAATTCTGAAGCTTGAACAAGATAGTCTATTCCGGGACATGAATGATGAAGTAGCATATCTTGAGAGTGCGCTTGCAGAACAGGCAAAAACGATCAAGTTAATACAAGATGACCTAGCAGAAACTCGGTCAGAAGCACAAAAATTGTGGGAAACCGCTGAAAGATGTAGAGAAAACCTGGATGAGCTACATGATAAAGAAAGAGATGGATTAGCTCAGTATGGTCAATTACTTCGTGAAAGAGACCAAGTAATAGAGAGGTCTGACCAACAACAAGCCTTGATCATTTATCAGGAAGAAAAGATAAAAGAGGCTCGTCGATATAGTGAAGATATGAGCCAGGCGGTATATGAGCAAGGTAAGATGCTCATAAATCATGTGAGAATAGTTGAAGATGAATTACGAAGAAAGCCTAATTTACCTATAGGATTCTTCAAGCTCCTCCGTTTTTGTCAACACTTACTTCAAAGAATTGTATAGAAGGATGAACACTTTCTAGATAAAATAAAAAAGGATTATCCTTAAACTGTCTATTGCATTCATAAGTTGCATACATTCATACATCCCTCCTCATTTTAATAATAAAGATAATAAAAAGAAAGGATTAATTGATGTGCTTTCTACAAATCAGAATAAATGGAAAAGAAGCCTTTCGTCATCAAAATCCCTACAACGGTCGATAGACCCAAAGATGATAACAAACAAGCACCATTGGTCATTCCAATCAATAAAAGGGAAGAGGCAATAACACCTTTACGTTTATTCATGCCTCGTCCTTTCCCTTATTCATCAAATAAAGTTGTACCTTGGAGATACTCAGAAGAATCACCAGTCAATCAAGATGTCTCCAACATAGCCGGTATATGGGGCATGACTAGAAGCGGAAGAATATACTCCCCCAAGAATTACAAGATAATATTCCTAAAGATAAGGTAAAAAAAAAAGCCGAAGAGGAAAAAGAATCCAAGGAGGAGACAAATAAGTTACTCCAGTACATAAGACAAAGTGAGTACTCCATCATTGATCAACTCAATCGCACCCCTGCAAAGATAACTTTGTTATCACTTATAATGAGTTCGGAGCCGCATCGAAACGCACTGTTAAAGGTTTTGAATGAATCATTCGTTCCGCATGCAATATCCCAAGACAAGTTTGAAGGAATCATTGGTAACATTACAGCCAATGATCATCTTACCTTCACAAATGAAGAACTCCCTTTAGAAGGGTCAAATCATAACAAGCCCTTGCATATTTCTGTCAAATGCAAGGAATATCTCATTTCCAAAGTTCTAGTGGATAATGGATCATCCTTAAACGTCATGCCAAAAGGCACACTTGACAAGATAACAGTGCAAGGAACCCACATGTGCCCGAGTAACACAATTGTTCGAGCCTTTGATGGATCAAGACGTGAAGTAGTATGAGAGATTAGTCTACCAATCCAAATTGGCCCTACTATTTTTAACATAGACTTCCATGTAATGGATATCACTCCAGCATATAGTTGTCTCCTTGGTAGACCTTGGATTCATAGCGCTAAGGCAATACCTTCAACGCTCCACCAGAAAGTCAAGTTTGTGACAAATGATAAACTCGTCACGGTTAAAGCTGAAGAAGACATTTTAATTAGCAAACCATCTGTCCAACCATATGTGGATGCAGTTGAAGAGGCTCTTGAAACATCTTTTCAAACGCTTGAAATTGCCAACATAGAAAGACTTCCTAGTAATGCAAAGGTGGCCCATATGATGAAAAGATATGGATATCGCCCAGGATAGGGGCTCGGAAGGAATGCTCAAGGAATAAAAGAGCCACCAGATTTCATAGATAATCCTTTAAAGTATGGTTTAGGGTACAACCCTACAAAAGATCAAACTATACGGAAAACAGGGAAGTCTTACCCCTCAAAGACAATATTCCGAAAAGGAGGGGTATTAGCGCAAAGGGTAGCGTTAGTCATTAGGTGTCCTTCTTCCAATTCTAAGGGATGTAAACCTAATGACTATTAGAGATCACTCCTCGGGATAGGCTTGACCCCCGAGCATCTCTAGGGCACACATTTCCCCAAAATTACAAAAGAATGATATTCTTACTATCTGCTTCTCTTCTTGCTAAATATGTTTATACCCCATTTTAAATAAACAATGTTTAGATAGACGTTTTGTTTCAAATGCGTCAGAACAATCAAAGCGTCACAAAGCAAAGTCAAATATGATTGATTAACTAGAAACACGAATAAGATCTATCTCGATAGAACCAAGTTTCGATAATGTTGTGCAAAAAATATATATAAAAAAAAGAGGAGCCCGTTAAGGCCAAAGGCCAAGACAAGAAAATAAAAGGGCAAAATACCCGGTAGGAAACCCACAAAGGGGGTTGTACAAAAGTTAGGGTAAACCCGGCAGGAGACCCGAACAATAATAAAGGGTAGCCTGAGTTAGGGTTACGAAAAGTTCGCTAGGTATTCCTAAAAATAATACAAAAAGGAAGCCTAGACAAAAGTTAGGACATAAGCACAACATCCTGGATTGAAAACCTGAAAGGGCGGGCTAGGAAAGTTAATTAATCACAAAAAGGCGCCGCAAAACAGTAAATAAAGACGCCATATCATAAGAACAAAACGTTTGTCTAAACTAGCCTAAACACCAACCCACCTTGGCTAGCCATTCTTACAGAAACCTTTATAAAAAATATATCCCTCTAAAACACAAACCCTTGTTATAAATCCTTTTCTTTCTCTTCTCTTGACCATTTCACTATAAAGCATTCAAGTAATAAAGGGGAAATGTGGAAACATAGTGATCAATAGGAAGGTTGAAACCCCTAAGAAAAGGAAGGGGGGCATTGACATGACAGTTGCCCTACGCACAAAAGATTGCTCTTTGGCTATAGCAAGAAAAGTCTGATACGGCAAATAAGTACAGTTAAGCTTGTTGATCAAGAAACATGATGACAGAAAGATACTACACCAAGAATGCGCCCAAAGACAAAGCACATCAGTTAAAACTTTCGAAATATTAATTGAAATAGATCATAGGATGCATATCATGAAACATTACATGCATTAAACCATCAATGAATGGAGTCATATCTTCCTTCTCATCAAAAAAACATGAAAACAACTTGAAAAGCTCGAGACAGCCGTCCCAAGGGTCGAGACAGTCGTCCCAAACAGCAAAATTCAAGTGGGACGCCTGTCCCACATTTGAGACGCCCGTCTCAAGGCAAAAATTTGAGTGAGACGGCCGTCCCACTTCCCAGACGGCCGTCCCAAGGTAAAAATTTGAGTGAGACGGTCGTCCCAACCCCAGACGCCCATCCCGACCTTCCTGACTGCTCCTATAAATTCTAGACGCAGATCCTTGCATTTGAACCCCATTCCAAGCCTTCCATCTTGCTTCTCCTCCCTTTCTACACGTTTTTAGCATTCTTGAGTGAGTAAGGCACAAAATGGAGCCTGGAGAGGCTTCATCTAGGAGAAAATGCACCCGGACCTCCACCAGAGGAACTCCCGTCACCAACGCCCTGCTAGCAGAATCACATCAACAGAGGTTGGCAAATATCCAACAATATTCTTGGCATCCCATGCTACGTCTGGATTTTGAAATCCTAACTACATTCGGCTGGGATCAAGACATTAGACGGTTCATCCAAAACATAGGATGGGATTTTCTACTTCGTGAGCCACCCTCTCGAATCCATCATACTGCCACGCTGGAGTTCCTTGCCTCTGTCAATCTGGTGGAAATGTCGTCCATGACCCCCAGAGTGCCACTTACTTAAGCTGTTTCCTATTGGATGGATGGGGCATACCGGACCACCTTTCTAGATGACTTTAATGTCATAATGGGTTTCTGCCAACGAACGGATATGAGAACGCCAGAATATAAGTCTGCATACTATGAGAAACCTGCTGCTCTCACTACCACCAGCATGTGGAAAGAAATCACTGGAGCACAAACCCTGCCGTCACATCTAAAGGGTGCTGCTTTTTCTCCTCCACTCCGCATATGCCACAAATTGCTAGTCGGGACCATACATAGCCGGAAGGAAAGCCAAGGAAAGGTAACACTGGCTGATCTTTTTATTGTCTATTGTATGCATCAGGGGCATCGATGCAACCCAGGGTATGCCTTCCTGAAAGCCTTAAAGGATTATGGAACTCGTGGCTCAACAGGAGCTATCATGGTGGCTCCCTTTCTCACCCCTTTAGCTGAATATTGGGGATGTACTGACAGAGAAGACATTCCAGCTAGCCTCCAACCAGAACCGATTAATGGGGGAACACTAGTCCACATGAACATCCTTAGTTGACAAGGATCAGGGTTTATTTTAAACCCCATAATCTCAATTTCACTAGATATGTGTGATTTCAACGTACCACAGGATATCCCCGCGACTTCGAAGTCCCAGCAGTAATCATATGATCCAGACTTCGCCGGATTATAACGACGTATGGATGACGAGCATGCCTACATGGAAGGGCAATTCCAGTTCATGCAATAGTAGTTCAGTCAACTGACCATGAGGCAAGAAAGGACGAACCACCAAATAGAAAATTTGGTCTAGACTTAGGCAAGGTTCTAGCGTCGCATGCTCCGCCGCATCCCTTCGCCAGCACCATCCTCCCACTCCAGCCCAAAAGCAGATGATTAGGATGTTTTTAGATATTTTCTATTAGTCTAAGAATGCTTGAATGTATCACCCAAAAAAAAAAAGAAAAAAGGGGAAGTAATAAATAAAAGTTGTTATTTCTATTTACATTTCAAAAAGCCCACGTGTACAAAAATTATTATAATAAAATAAAAAGGCACACGTGATATATCAAAAAGCCAGATTTCAAATAACTCGCGAGAAAAAAACAAAATCGTGAAAGAAAAGGCGAAATCAAAACCATTTCAGCAGAATAAAGAGCTTCAAGGAAACTAGCTCTAACCTTCTACCCCAATAAATGAAGGTACACTGGAAAAAGGCCAACGGAAAAGGCTCAATGACCCCCAAGTGGATCCTTGCCTATTCCAAAGGCAAAACAAGAAATTACTCCACGGCTCAGCATCACCACCATATGAGCCATCAAACATAGTCATTTAAAGCTCCAACCACCATCCTTCCATCCAAGAAAGAGGAAGCCATCAACGTAGAAAAGCTAACGGAAAAGCTTGATCACCCCAAGCGGATCTTCGCCTACTCCAGAGGCAAAACAAAAAGATTACCTCACGACTCAACTTCATCACCACATGAGTCATCGATCACATTCATCCAGAATCTCTGCTACTTCCCCAAAGGAGAATAAGGACTACACAAAGATTAACCAAAGAAGATATAGAGTCAAAATCTCCATATCCCAAGGGGTTCAACAAAAAGAAAGAAAATAAAAATCTTTCATTCCCCAATAGAGGCCACAAAAAAAGGCCGAATAAAAATCTCCAAGTAGAGCATCTCAGAAAAATCTACAAAATGAGGAAAACAAAAAATTCCCATCCTCCAGTTCAATAAAGAGCTTCACAAAGTCAGGAGCCAAGACTTCGTCATAAAAATCAAATCAAAGTTGGATCCCCAGGAAGCCGACAAACTCCTTGGTGAATCGCCAAAAAAGAGAAAAAAAAGAAAATCTCTTCATCCCCAGCAAATAATAAAAAAAGTCTGCATCCATAAAAGAAATTAAAAAAGGCGCACACATTTAAGAAAGCCAAATATCAAAATCGCGAAAAAAGAGATAAAACCGCGAGAAAAAGGTAAAAACCCATTCCCCAGCAGAATAAGAGCATAGGCAAAGCCAGCTCAAAATAGCAGCATCCAACAAGGAGTAAAAAACTCCATTCCTCCCTAGGGAGCAAGTCAAAATAGATCTCTGGGAAAGCAATCAATTCCCTGGTGGATCATCAAAAAGAAAAAACTATCCCCAGTGAGGCTATCAGCAAAGGCAAAACTACAAATTTATATCCTCAGGGAGTTAATTGCCTATAACGCCCAATATGGATATCCCTAGTGGAATGCAAAGCCTTCACTTCCAATGAAGTCTCTGCCTACCCAGAGGAATTATCAAGAGCAAATATCCCCAAGTGGAACATCAGCCTATTCAGAAAAAAAAAAACAACACAAGCATAAAGTCTTCACCATTATTGAAGCATCTGCCTAATCAAGAGACACAATCAACAAAAATAAAAAATCCCCGATGGATTCCTGCCCAAATAAGAGGCAACAAACAAAGAATCCCCGACAAGACCGGATGGCTAAACAGAAAAGCCAAGAATAAAGAATCCCCGGCAAGACCGAATGGCTAAACAAAAAAGCCAAAAACAAGAAATCCTCGGCAAAACCGGATGAAAAAAATAGAAAAGTCAAAAAAGAAAAAATCAATCACTCTCCATGGAATGGGCGCATGATCAGAGACAGTAAGCCGCCAACACATCTCCAAAAACCGGATGAGGGTTTGCACTCATCAAAAGATTGAATGCCAAAAAAGAGCATCCCAAGAGCCTTATAGAATAGGGTTCGTACCAGATGAGGGTAGATACTCATCAGAATCTAGCAAAATGCATATTCATACCAAGTGGGGGTAGGTTCCCACAAGAGCCTTATAGAATAGGGTTCGTACCAGATGAGGGTAGGTACTCATCAAAATCTAGCAAAATGCAGATTCATACCAGGTGGGGGTAGGTACCCACAAGAGCCTTATAGAATAGGGTTCGTACCGGGTGGGGGTAGGTACCCACAAGAGCCTTATAGAATAGGGTTCGTACCAGATGAGGGTAGGTACTCATCAGAATCTAGCAAAATGCAGATTCATACCAGGTGGGGGTAGGTACCCACAAGAGCCTTATAGAATAGGGTTCGTACCGGGTGGGGGTAGGTACCCACAAGAGCCTTATAGAATAGGGTTCGTACCGGGTGGGGGTAGGTACCCACAAGAGCCTTATAGAATAGGGTTCGTACCAGGTGGGGGTAGGTACCAACAAGAGCCTTATAGAATAGGGTTCGTACCAGGTGGGGGTAGGTACCCACAAGAGCCTTATAGAATAGGGTTCGTACTGGATGAGGGTAGGTACTCATCAGAATCTAGCAAAATGCAGATTCATACCAGGTGGGGGTAAGTACCCACAAGAGCCTTATAGAATAGGGTTCGTACCAGATGAGGGTAGGTACTCATCAGAATCAAGCAAAAAGCGGATTCATACCTGGTGGGGGTAAGCACCCACAAATGTCTAGCAAAATGCAGACTCATACCTGGTGAGGGTAAGTACTCACCAGACCCTTATAAAAGAAGGTTCAAACCAGATAGGGGTTGGTACCTATCAATAGTATTTATCATCTGGAGTGTAGACCCCTAATTTTGCCCGGCCTCTCAAAAGAAAAAGCTAGAGGAACTTCACCCAAAGATGGAGTTCATCCGGCTTCCCAAAAACGAGGAAACCTCCCGCAACCAATACAGAGATCGCTCGTCTACACGATAACGAACAAAGGAGACTTCCTACACGAAGATAAAGCTTCAACGGACACCTATCGGCATCAACAGGCCGTCCCAAACACAACAAGTGGTCCCAAACACAACAGGTGGTCCCAAACACAACAGGTGGTCCCAAACGCAACAGGTGGTCCCAAACGCAACAGGTGGTCCCAAACGCAACAGGTGGTCCCAAACGCAACAGGTGGTCCCAAACACAACAGGTGGTCCCAAACACAACAGGTGGTCCCAAACGCAACAGGTGGTCCCAAACGCAACAGGTGGTCCCAAACACAACAGGTGGTCCCAAACACAACAGGTGGTCCCGAAACGCGAAAACTGGCCAGAACAGGTTGAGACGGCCGTCCCAAGTTGGGACGGCCGTCCCAACCTCCAGATTCGGTTGGGACGCGCGTCCCGAAGTTGGGACGGCCGTCCCAAGGCCAATTTCAAGTGGGACGGCCGTCCCGAGTCCCCTGGTGGTCTCGCCCGTGTAAAAATGACATTTGGGACGGCCATCCCGAGTCCGGACGGCCGTCCCAACCCGGACGATGGTCCCAAAGTGCGCCAACTGCGAAAACTATAAATAGGAGGCTCATTTGCCACTTTTTCAGAACACAGACACTCCAGAAGAGCTCTGAAACACTCAGAGCACTTGTCTACTTCTCTCCCTCTCTCGAATGATCTTTCTGATTGCCTTAAATAGGTAACAATCGGTTAAGGAATTATATTCCGGCATTTGATTCTTCTTTAAATTTTTAGTGGAGCCGATCTTGTATTGGTGAGGAGAGTCTGTATAGAGAGAGGGGTTGCCAAAACGCAGCCTCATAGTTCGAGATTCTCAATATAAAGCTTGCTACGGAGGTTCTTTTCAATTCCCTTCTCTTTTATTGCTTTATTTATTGTTTGATTTTATTTATTATGTCATGTAGAATAAAATCATGTAGATAGTCATTTTAATATCTCTTTTATTGCTTTATTTAGCTTTATTTATATAAAATTATGTAGATAGTCATTTCAATATTATGCAATAAAATAGGGTAATCGCGTAATTTCTCATAATCTTCACTTAATGAATTAATCCGTCATAGGGAACCCGAAAGGGGCGTTGTGGGGTGCTAACACCTTCCCCACACGTAACTAACTCCCTTACCCAACTCTGGTTATAACGGCCAAGTTGTTTTTTTTTATATAAAATCAACGCCTTTGTTTTTCCTTTTCCAATGTTTCTGGTCAAAATATTGGTGGCGACTCCATAAGAACCCCTTTTCGAAAACCTTTTAAAACAAATACGCGAGTCTAAACCATCTTTTCGTGACCGCTCGCATAAACGTTCGAGACGTCCTCCGACGTCGGAAAGGGACGGCGGCGACAGATGGCGACTCCACTGGGGAAGCTAGAGAGTTGATCCCATTTAGTGACAGATAAATTCAAACTAAGTAAAGATTTGAAATTACGCCTTTACCCTTCTGTATGTTTTTATCGTATGGCTTTATATAACTGCTGTATGATTATTTCTGCAATTGTTTGAAATATAAATTGCACACAAAAACCGTTGCACACAACAGTCCCTCTATACCCGGGGGCAAGAGTGAATATCTATAGGGAGTGGGTGGCAGATACGATCGGTTAGTTGGCACACGGGGCTACTACCGTTGTCGGAAAACCACCAACTCAAGGTGATAACTCTCTTCTTTCGGTCTAAGGGTGTCGCCACGGAGTTCCGTGCATGACCCGAGGATTGAGAGATTGAGAGGTCCCTATAATGGGGGCACCTTGGGGACCTTTGGCCTGGTGAGAACAGTTAGAACCACCTAAACCAAGCACGTTTCGCAGGAAAACCCTACCTCGTGATTAAATAAGCGTGGCTCTGCTCGTGGATGTATGAATTGTGTGTACATACGTTTGCTGCATTTGTATTGATGCATTAGCATAGGGTAATCATACAAAAAAAAATGAAAAAACAAGTTAAAATCATAAAAATACCTTTATTATAAAATAAAAAAAATTATTAATAAAAGTCTCATAATTCATATCACCTTTTCTTCATCAAAAATAAAAAGGGAAGAAAATAGGACTCTCTTCATCAAAATCCATAAACATTCATATAGATAAGTTTTCTTTTCGAGAAAAACCCAAGTACTACCATGAATCATATTAGGAACAAAACATGATAATACTTAGAAAAACAAACACTTGCATACACGCATTTACAAAAACTCATCCTCATATCATGCATTTTCATTTCTGCTAGACAATGGAGGGATCCGAGTAATAGACAGGTTAAAGAAAGTGGAGATCCTTCTATGCCGTGTAGAGAAGTTAAGGCATTTGTGTACATGTATGCCGCCAGAGGTCTATGTTAACTTTGAGAAGTCTTACGGAAGAATTCTTGACCTCCTGAAAATCAGCATTGATCCAATATTTGTTAGAGCATTGGTCCACTTCGGAGTCCCGATTTACACTCGCTTCGAATTCTCGCAGTTTGACTTGGTACCAACCTTAGAAGAATATGAACTCATGGTTAGATGGCCTCAATCGGTTGGGATTTATGTCTCGCTCAGGAGAATATACGGCCGTGAGTAAGGTTGCTACTATTATACGATCGCCTCCTCATCAATCTACCCTAGAGGGAAAAGGGAATATCGAGAGGTTGGAAAATGGCTATAATAGAAGACCACTTAGTCTCTTTAGCTGAAAAGAAGGACTGGTCTACATTCAATAAGACTCTAGCATTAGCAATGTTCGGAATCATATTATTCCCATTCCATGTGAACATCGTGGATCATGCTCGCAATGGACGCATTCTTTGCCCGGGATGTATATTCACAGAGTCCTATACCCGCAATCCTTGCCGATACCCCGCTTTCGTAGAATTTTGCCGACAGAGACAGGGAAAAACACTCGGATGTTGTACTTCACTGCTATATGTATGGGGTGTTACTCACTTTTACGCCTCAAGCCACATGGGTGTATTTCCCGACCCTTTAAGAAGTTTCTCAAGAATCCCTCTTCAACATCGTCAAGCTTTAGAGTGGAAAGCCGAGTTAGAAAACTGGAGCATAGAGCATGTATCTTGGGTTTGTCCTTGGTTCCGACCCGGTTATATTCTCGGTACGATGCGGAGATTACCCGAGCATACCACTTCTAGGTCTCGGAGGTTGTATAACCTACTCTCCTAAAATGGCTATGAGACAACTTATGAGAACCCAGATTGCGCCAACCCAAGAAGAGCTCGGAGGATCGAGTCCGTGCCACTATTCCCATAGCTTTGAAGAAGTATCTCGCTGTCCGGAAAGCATGGGAAAGACCGAGTCTACATGGGGGACAAAGAACTTGGAAAGACTCAGGTATCTACATCCCGCGAGTACGAGGAATGGAGGAAAAATAGAGGGATACCCCAACCATCTGTTATAATCACTATAACTTTAGTGAATGAAGAGCTGCAATTACAAGTCAATGCATTACATAAAAAGGTTGAAGTCATGGAAGCTCAGCTAAGAGCCTTCGAAGGAAAAGAGCAAGAATCAGCCCTTATAATAGATGGTCTAAAAAGGCAATGCAAAAAGAAGGACCATGAGATAGAGCTTCTCAAGAATGATTATGCTGACTACCAAGAAGAAGCTAGACAAGCATTGAAGATGCCGAGGCTTGAGCAAGATAGCCTATTCCGGGACATGAGCGATGAAATAGCACATCTTGAGAGTACGCTTGCAGAACAGGCAAAAACGATCAAGCTAATACATGATGATCTAGCGAATACTCGGTCAGAAGCACAAAAGTGGTGGGAAACCGCTGAAAAATACAGAGAAGACCTGGAGGAGCTACGTAAAAAAGAAAAAGATGGATTAGCTCAATACGGTCAACTACTTCGTGAAAGAGACCAAGTAAGAGAGAGGTCTGACCGAGCAAGCATGCTTTGATCGTTCATCTAGGAGAAAAGATGAGAGTGGCTCGTCGAGATAGTGAAGATATGAGTCGAGGCAAGTACATGAGCAAATCAAGATACTCGGAAACCATGTGAGAACAACTGAGGATGAATTACGAAGAAAGCCTAATTTACCTATAGGATTCTTCAAGCTTTTCCGTTTTTGTCAAGCACTCGCTTCAAAGCATTGTATAGAAGGATTTACACTTTCTAATAAAAAGATTTTTTTCCCTTAAATTGTCTATTGCATTCATAAATTGCATACATTCACATATCCCTCCTCATTTTAATAAATAAAGATAATAAAAAGAAAGGATTAACCGATGTGCTTTCCACGAATCGGAAAAATGGAAAAGAAGCCTTTCGTCATCAAAATCTCTACGACGGTCAATAAATCCGAAGACGATAACAAACAAGCATCGTTAATCATTCCAATCGATAAAAGGGAAGAAACAATAACGCCTTTACATTTATTTGTACCTCGTCCTTTCCCTTATTCATCAAATAAAGCTGTACCTCGGAGATACTCGGAAGAATCGACGGTCAATCAAGACATCTCCAACATAGTCGGTATTGGGGGCATGACAAGAAGCGGAAGAATATATTCCCCCAAGGAATTACAAGATAATATTCCTAAAGATAAAATGAAAAATAAAGCCGAAGAAGAAAAGGAATCCAAGGAGGAGACAGATGAGCTACTCCAGATACATAAGACAAAGTGAGTACTCTATTATTGATCAACTCAATCGTACTCCAAGCAAAGATAACTTTGTTATCACTCATCATGAGTTCGGAACCGCATCGAAGCGCACTATTAAAGGTTTTGAATGAATCATTCGTTCCACATGCAATATCCCAAGACAAGTTTGAAGGAATTATTGGTAATATCACAGACTAATAATCACCTTACTTTCACAAATGAAGAACTCCCTTTAGAAGGGTCAAATCACAACAAGCCCTTGCATATTTCGTTAAATGCAAGGAATATCTCATTTCCAAAGTCCTAGTGGATAATGGGTCATCCCTAAACGTTATGCCTAAAGGCACACTCGACAAGATAACGAGTGCAAGGAACCCACATGCGCCCGAGTAATACAATTGTTCGAGCCTTTGATGGATCAAGACGTGAGGTAATAGGAGAAATTAGCCTACCAATTCAAATCGGACCTGCTACCTTTAACATAGACTTCCACGTGATGGATATCACGCCAGCATACAATTGTCTCCTTGGTAGACCTTGGATTCATAGCGCTAAGGCAATACCTTCGACGCTCCACCAGAAAGTCAAGTTTGTGACAAATGCTAAACTATTCACAGTTCAAGCTGAAGAAGACTTTCTAATAAGCAAACCGTCTGTCCAACCATATGTGGATGCGGCTGAAGAGGCTCTTGAAACATCTTTTCAAGCACTCGAAATTGCCAATATCGAAAGACTTCCTAGTAGCATGAAGGGGGCCCAGATGATGAAAAGATATGGATATCGCCCAGGACAGGGGCTTGGAAAGAACGCTCAAGGAATAAGAGAGCCACCAGATTTCAAAGATAATCCGCTAAAGTATGGATTAGGGTATGACCCTACAAAAGATCAAGCCAAAAGGAAAATAGGGAAGTCTTACCCCTCGAAGATGGTATTCCGAAAAGGAGGGGTGTTAGCGCAAAGGGTAGCGTTAGTCATTAGGTGTCCTTCTTCCGATTCTAAGGGATGTAAATCTAGTGACTATTAGAGATCACTCCTCGGGGTTTGCCCGTCCCCCGAGCATCTTTAGGGCACACATTTCCCTGAAATTACAAAAGAATGCTATTCTTACTATCTGCTTCTTTTCTTGCTAAATGTATCTATACCCCATTTTAATAAACAAAGTTTAGATAAATGTTTTGTTCTAAATGCGTCAGAATAATTAAAGCGCCGCAAAGAAAAGTCAAAAAAATGATTGATTAACTAGAAACACAAATGAAATCTATCTTGACAAAATCAAGTTTCGACAATGTCGTGCGAAAAAATATACGCATATAAAAGAAAAGCCCGTTGAGGCCAAAGGCCGAGACAAAAGATAAAAGGGCAAAATACCCGGCGAGAAACCCACAAAGGGGGCCGCACAAAAGTTAGGGTAAACCCGACAGGAGACCCGAACAATAATAAAGGGTAACCTGGGCAAAAGTTAGGGTTATGAAAAGTCCGCTAGGTATTCCTAAAAAATAAATACAAAAAGGAAACCTAGACAAAAGTTAGGACAAAAAGCACAGCATCCTAGGCTGAAAACTCGAAAGGGCGGACTAGGAAAGTTAGTCAATCAGCCAAGAAGGCGCCATAAAACAGTAAACAACGACGCCACATCATAAGAATGAAACATTTCTCTAAACTAGCCTAAACACAGACCAACCTTGGCTAGCCATTCTTACAAAAACCTCTATTATAAAAAAATATCCCTCTAAAACACAAGCCTTTGTTGTAAATCCTTTTCTTTCTCTTCTCTTGACCATTTCACTATAAAGCATTCAAGTAATAAAGGGGAATGTGGTAACATAGTGATCAATAGGAAGGTTGAAATCCCTAAGGAAAGGAAGAAGGACATTGACATGGCAGTTGCTCTACGAACGAAAGATTGCTCTTCGGCCATAGCAAAGAAAATTCCAAACGGCAAATCAATACAGCTAAGTTTGTTATCCAAGAAACAAGATGACGTTAAGGTACAACACCAAGAATGCACCCGAAGTCAAAGCATATCAGTTAAAACTTTCGAAATATCAACTGAAATAGATCATAGGATGCATATCATAAAGCATTACATGCATTAAAACATCAATGAAGGGAGTCCTATCTTCAAATTCATCAAAAATCACTCAAAAAATCAAAAAACCAGCATAAGAAGCTTGGGACGGCCGTCCCAAAGTCCAGACGGCCGTCCCAAGTGTCATTTTTCATTTGAGACGTGCGTCTCAGGAGGGGGTCCCAGCCTATGCAATTCTGCCATTTGGGACGGCCGTCCCAACCCAGACGGCCGTCCCAAACTCTCCTGCGTGGCCTATATAGGTGGGGCGCGGGTTTGAGCCTTGGTACCTCATTCCAAGCATTCCTATCTTGCTTTTCCTCCTCTTCCATACATTTTTAGCATTTCTAAGAGAATAGAACTCACAATGGAACACGGAGAAGCTTCGTCCAGAAGAAAACGCACCAGGACTGCTGCTAGAAGAGCTCCTGTCACTAGCATGATGATGGCTGAAGCACACCAACAACGACTGGCAAATATCCAACAATTTGCCTGGTACCCGATGCTGCGACTAGACTTCGGGATCCTAGCTACATTCGGCTGGGAGCAAGATGTCAGAAGATTCATCCACAACATAGGATGGGATTTTCTGCTCAATGAAGCACCTACTCGGATCCACCGCACAACAACAATGGAGTTTCTTGCCTCTGTCAACATGATGGAAATGCCATCTACAACTCCTGGAGTGCCACCAACACAAGCCGTCTCCTACTGGATGGACGGAGCCTACCGGACCACTGCTCTGGATGACTTCAATGTCATCATGGGTTTCTGCCAACGAGCAAGTACAAGAACACCAGAGTATCGGTCTGCATATCTGGAAAAACCTATTGTTATCACCACCACCAGTATGTGGAAGGAGATTACTGGAGCTATCAATCTCCCATCTAATCTGAAGGGTGTAGCCTTCAATCCCCCTCTTCGCATCTGCCACAAATTGCTTGCTGGGACCATTCACAGCAGGAAGGAAAGCCAGGGAAAGGTCACGCTGGCTGATCTTTTTATAGTCTACTACATGCATCAGGGACACCGATGCAACCCAGGATACGCCTTCCTGAAGGCTGTAAAGGAATGCGGTACTCGGGGACCAGCGGGAGCGATCATGGTGGCTCCCTTCCTTACCCCTCTTGCTGAATACTGGGGATGTACCGACGGAGAAGATCTCCCAGCTGAACTTCGACCAGAATCGATCAACGGAGGAATGCTGACGCACATGAATATCCTCAGCAGAGAGGGGTCAGGTTTCATCTTAAACCCTATCATCTCGATTTCATGGGATATGCGCGATTTCAATACGCCGCAAGATATCCCTACTACCTCGAATCCCGGCAGCGAGTCACGAGATTCCGATTTCCCGGCCTGTACCGACGCCCGGACGAGGAGCATGCATACATGGAAGGAGAGTTCCAGTTCATACGCCAGCAGTTTGGCCGGCTAACCGTCGGGCAAGACAGGACGGACCGCCGGATAGAGAGCCTGGTCCGGACTCGAGGCGAGATTCCAGCGCGCCTACTCCGCCGCTTCCCTTCACCGGTACCATCCGCCCATTCCAGCCCGAGGCGGACGATTAGGATTTATTTATATAGCTTTACTGGTGTCTTAAATATGCTTGAAATGTATCCAACAAAAAGCAGTAATGAATAAAAATCGTTATTTCGTTTTACACTTCGCATTCAAAAAGCCCATGTGTACGAGTAAAAGGCACACATGATCTACTAAAAAGCTAGATTTCAAAACAGCTCGCGATAAAAACTAAACCGCGATGGAAAAAGGCGAAATCTGAACCACTTTAGCAAAATAAAGAGCTTCGAAGAAACTGGCTCCAATCACCAACCTTCTACACCAATAAAAGAAGGTACATCAAAAACAAAAAAAGCCAACGGAAAGGCTTGATAATCCCCAAGAGGATCCTTGCCTACTCCAAAGGCAAAACAAAAAGCTTACTCCCCGACTCAACACCACCACATGAGTCATCAAACATAGTCATTCAAAGCTGCAATCAGCATCCTTCCATCCAAGAAAGAAGGACACCATCAAAATGAAAAAGCCAAATGGAAAGGCTTGACCATCCCCAAAAGGATCCTTGCCTACTCCAAAGGCAAAACAAAAAGACTACTTCACGACTCAGCTTCATCGCCACATGAGTCATCAAACACACTCATGCAAGAGTCTCCGTTACTTCCCAAAGCGAGAATAAGGAGAATAAGGACTACATAAGAGTCCATCAAAGAAAATACGAAATCAAATCCTCCACATCATTAGGGGGCAACCAAAGGAAAAGAAAGAAAAACTTTTTATCCCTAACGGAGGCCACCATAAGAAAAAGGTCAAATAAATGTCTCCTAACAGAGCATATCAAGAAACGTCTACAAAAAGAGGAAAACAAAAGATTTTTTCCATCTTCCAACTCAAATAAGAGCTTCACAAAAGTCGGAGCCAAGACTCCATCATAAAAAATCAAACCAAGGATTTGATCCCCAAGAAACAAAGAAAAATTCCCCAGGGATCACCAAAAAGAAAAGAGGAAGAAAAAATATATATCCTTTCTCATCCAAAGATCAAGCCAATGTGCATAAAAGGAGCACATATGCAACAACTAAATCGCAAAAAAAGAGAAATTACAAGAAAAGGGTAGAAACCCATTCCCCAGCAGGAATAAGAGCATAGGCAAAGCCAGCTCAAACAAATAAATGGTCAAAAACTCCATTCCTCCCTTAGGGGCAATCCAAAATAAGATCTCCGGAATGAAATCAATTCCCCGACAGATCACCGAAAAGAAAATCCCCATCGAGCCTACCAAATGAAGGCAAAACTACAAAGTTTATATCCTTAGGGAATCGCGTATAAATTCCCAAATACATATATCCCCAGTGAAAAGCAAAGTTTGCACTTCCAACAAGTGCAAGCAAAGCCAATATCCCCAAGAAATGGGAAATCGGCCTATGCAAGAGGCAATCCAAAACCTAAGTCTTCACCACTATTGAAGCATATGCCTAAATCAACAGGCACAACCAAATAGAAATCACATCCCCAAGTGGGTTCTTGCCTAAACAAAAGACACAATCAACAAAAAGCTCAAATCCCCGGAGGATTTCCGCCCGATCAAGAGGCGCAACCAAACAAGAATCTCCCCAAGTGAATTTCCGCCTAATCAAGAGGCGCAACTAATAGAAAACAAATCCCCAGAGGATTCCTGTCTAAAAAAGAGGCAATCAAAAATCCTCGGCAAAGACCGGATGGCTAAAAGAAGAAGCCAAAACAATGAAATCCCCATGGCTAAACAGAAAAGCCAAAATCAAAGAATCCTAGGCAAAAGCCGGATGGCTAAAATAAGAAAAGCCAAAATACGAAATCCTCGGTAAAACCGAGATGACTAAAATAGAAAAGTCAAAAAGAAAAAATTACTCCCCGGAGACGCATGACCAAAAACGAGTAAGCCGTTAACTCATCTCCAAAATAGATGATCATAGGATTGACTACAAGAAAAGTTCATCCTATAAAGCCTTGTGAAAAAGGCTTATCATTCACACCGGGTGGGGGTGTGTACTCACCTAAACCTTGTGAAAAAGGTTTATCATTCACACCGGGTGGGGGTGTGTACTCACCTAAACCTTGTGAAAAAGGTTTATCATTCACACCGGGTGGGGGTGTGTACTCACCTAAGCCTTGTGAAAAAGGCTTATCATTCACACCGGGTGGGGGTGTATACTCACCTAAGCCTTGAAGAATGAGGCTTATCATTCACACCGGGTGGGGGTGTGTACTCACCTAAACCTTGTGAAAAAGGTTTATCATTCACACCGGGTGGGGGTGTGTACTCACCTAAACCTTGTGAAAAAGGTTTATCATTCACACCGGGTGGGGGTGTATACTCACCTAAGCCTTGCAGAATGAGGCTTATCAATCACACCGGGTGGGGCTGCATACTCACCTAAGCCTTGAAGAATGAGGCTTATCATTCACACCGGGTGGGGGTGTGTACTCACCTAAACCTTGTGAAAAAGGTTTATCATTCACACCGGGTGGGGGTGTGTACTCACCTAAACCTTGTGAAAAAGGTTTATCATTCACACCGGGTGGGGGTGTATACTCACCTAAGCCTTGCAGAATGAGGCTTATCAATCACACCGGGTGGGGGTGCATACTCACCTAAGCCTTGAAGAATGAGGCTTATCATTCACACCGGGTGGGGGTGCATACTCACCTAAGCCTTGAAGAATGAGGCTTATCATTCACACCGGGTGGGGTTGTATACTCACCTAAGCCTTGCAGAATGAGGCTTATCAATCACACCGGGTGGGGGTGCATACTCACCTAAGCCTTGAAGAATGAGGCTTATCATTCACACCGGGTGGGGTGCGTACTCACCTAGGCCTTGTAGAACGAGGCTTATCAAAAATGCATCAGGTGGAGTAAAAATACTCACCGGGAGCATTGTAAAAAATGGGTACAAAGACCTTACTTCTATTAAAGGATAGTTTGGTGATTGAGCACCTCGGAAGTAAGTACCCATAAGAGTTTAAGCAAAACGTAAACTCATACCAGGTGAGGGTAAGTACTCACCAAAACCTTGCAGAATAAGGTTCATACCTAGTGGGGGTAGGTACCCACAAAAGTCTAGTAAAAATACAGACTTATACCCGGTGAGGGTAAGTACTCACCAAAGTCTTAACAAAAGGAGGCTCAAACCAGATAGGGGTTAGTACCTATCAAAATATTTATCATCTGGAGGATCAACAAGGAGCAGCATCCGAAGGATGACCGGGCAAAAGGGTTAACTCCTTCCCCTACCAACTAATTTTGTCGGCATATTAAAACCAACGAATTAGTTAGGCGGATGAAGGGGGGCAGCTGTAGACCCCTAATTTTGCCCGGCCTCTCAAAAGAAAAAGCTAGAGGAACTTCACCCGAAGATGGAGTTCATCCGGCTTCCCAAAAGCGAGGAAACCTCCCGCAACCAATACGAGATCGCTCGTCTACACGATAACGAACAAAGGAGACTTCCTACACGAAGATAAAGCTTCAACGGACACCTATCGGCATCAACAGGCCGTCCCAAACACAACAAGTGGTCCCAAACACAACAGGTGGTCCCAAACACAACAGGTGGTCCCAAACACAACAGGTGGTCCCAAACACAACAGGTGGTCCCAAACGCAACGGTGGTCCCAAACGCAACGGGTGGTCCCAAACACAACAGGTGGTCCCAAACACAACAGGTGGTCCCAAACGCAACAGGTGGTCCCAAACACAACAGGTGGTCCCAAACACAACAGGTGGTCCCAAACACAACGAGTGGTCCCGAAACGCGAAAACTAGCCGAACAGGTTGAGACGGCCGTCCCAAGTTGGGACGGCCATCCCGACCCTCCGGATTCGGTTGGGACGCGCGTCCCGAAGTTGGGACGGCCGTCCCAAGGCCAATTTCAAGTGGGACGGCCGTCCCAGGTCCCCCGGTGGTCTCGCCCGTGTAAAAATGACATTTGGGACGGCCATCCCGGTCCAGACGGCCGTCCCAACCCGGACGGTGGTCCCAAAGTGCGCCAGCTGCGAAAACTATAAATAGGAGGCTCATTTGCCACTTTTTCGAACACGGACACTCCGGAAGAGCTCTCGAAACACTCGGAGCACTTGTCTACTTCTCTCCCTCTCTCGAATGATCTTTTCGATTGCCTTAAATAGGTAACAATCGGTTAAGGAATTATATTCCAGCATTTGATTCTTGTTTAAATTTTTAGTGGAGTCGATCTTGTATTGGTGAGGAGAGTCTGTATAGAGAGAGGGGTTGCCAAAACGCAGCCTCATAGTTCGAGATTCTCAATATAAAGCTTGCTATGGAGGTTCTTTTCAATTCCCTTCTCTTTTATTGCTTTATTTATTGTTTGATTTTATTTATTATGTCATGTAGAATAAAATCATGTAGATAGCCATTTTAATATCTCTTTTATTGCTTTATTTAGCTTTATTTATATAAAATTATGTAGATAGTCATTTCAATATTATGCAATAAAATAGGGTAATCGCGTAATTTCTCATAATCTTCACTTAATGAATTAATCCGTCATAGGGAACCCGAAAGGGGCGTTGTGGGGTGCTAACACCTTCCCCACACGTAACTAACTCCCTTACCCAACTCTGGTTATAACGGCCAAGTTGTTTTTTTTATATAAAATCAACGCCTTTGTTTTTCCCTTTCCAATGTTTCTGGTCAAAATATTGGTGGCGACTCCATAAGAACCCCTTTTCGAAAACCTTTTAAAACAAATACGCGAGTCTAAACCATCTTTTCGTGACCGCTCGCATAAACGTTCGAGACGTCCTCCGACGTCGGAAAGGGACGGCGGCGACATGGAGGATCAGCAAACTTCAGCAAAGGAGCATCCGAAAGATGACCGGGCAAAAAGGGTTAACTCCTTCACCTACCAACTAACTTTGTGGGCACATTAGGCCAACAGTTAGTCAGGCAGGTGAAGGGGGGGGGGGGGCAGCTGTAGACCCCTAATTTTGTCTGGCCGCTCAATAAAGGCTAAGAAGACTTTCTATCTGAAGATAAAGCTTCGATGGACGTCTATCGACATCAATCGGCTTCTGAATAAAGAAAGGAAAGCTTCCCGGGAGTCCCAGAACACAAAATCTAGCCAAAACAGTCGAGACAGCCATCCCAGAAGTCAGGACAGCCGTCCTAGTCAGTCCAGACGGCCGTCCCACATGCCAGACGGCCGTCTCAACCATTTTTGACACTTGGGACGGCCGTCCCGACCTCTGCAGACGGCCATCCCTATTTTCTGCACCCCAGACAGTCGTCCCGAGCTGCCAGGCTGAAAAAACTATAAATAGGAGCTCATTTGAGCATTTTTACACACTCAAGACACTTCTCTTCTCTCCCTCTTTCGAATGAACTCTCTGATTGCCTAATAAGGTAACAATCGGTTAAGGAAGTTTCTTCTGGCATTCGATTCTTCTTAGAATTATAGTAGAGTCGGTCCTGTAATCGGGGAGGAGAGTCTTTGTAGAGCAGGGGATTTCCAAAACGCATCCCCAAAGTTAAAGATTTGCAATAAAAAGCTTGCTACGGAAGTTCTTTTCACTTCTCTTCTCTTTTATTGCTTTATTTATTGTTTTATGTTTGCAATAGAAAATAAAATCATGTACATAGCTATTTTTAAAATATTGTACAATAAAATAGGGTAGTAGTGTACTTTCTCTTAATCTTTACTTTATGAATTAATCTGTCATAGGGAACCCGAAAGGGGCGTCGTGGGGTACTAACACCTTCCCCACACGTAACTAACTCCCTTACCTAACTCTGGTTATAATGGCCAAGTTTGGTTTTTCTTAAAATCAACGCCTTTTTATCCTTTTCCAATGTTTATGATCAAAACATTGGTGGCGACTCCATAAGAACCCTTTTGTGAAAACCTTGCTTTTAGTAGAGGATAGTTCAGTTGTTGAGCACCTCGGAAGCAATGAACACATTTTAAAATAAAACGCGAGTCTAAACCATCTTTTCGCGACCGCTTGCATAAACGTTTGAGATGTCCCTAGACGTCAGAACGGACGACGGTGATAGGGTCGAGCTGTGAGAAGAAAAGGGAAGTCTCCCCTCCGCACACTCAAGCAGATCTTCCGAAGCGGAGGGATACAAGCGTCGAGAGCAACTCTAGTCATTATGAGTTCTTTTTCCTTTCTTAAGGGATGTAAACCCAATGATTGTTAGAGATTATCCCTTGGGGCTAGCCCGACCCCCGGGCATATAAAGGGCACATATTCCCCTCTTAATTAATAAGAATACAATTCTTAATATTTGCTTCTCTTCTTGCTATTCATGTCTAGACCTCATAATAACCATGTTTAAGCAAACATTTTCAAAAGTGCGTCAAAATAAGCAGAACACGCCATCGCCACAAAATAAATAATCAAACTGATTGACTAGAAACATAGAATAAGGTTTTACCTCATCATAATAAAACTGTGTTTCGCCAGTATTGTGTAAAAAGAAAAATAAATCAAAAGAAGCCCATAGAAGCCAAAGGAAAAAAAAAGGGCAAATTACCCGCTAGGAAACCCGAACAACAATACCGCCTAGGCAGAAGTTAGGGATACAAAATAAGGTCCGCTAGGATTTCCAAAACAAGAAAAAAGGAAACCTAGACAAAAGTTAGGACCAAAACACAATATCCTAGTCTGAAAACCCAAAGGGCAGTCTGGGGAAGTCAATCAGCCATAAGAAAGCAAATAGAAATTGGCTAAGACGCAGATCCTCAAAAGAAAACATTTGTTTAACATTAGCTTAAACACTTTGACCAACCTTGGCCAACCATTCTTACAAAATCCCCCTTTGGATAAAAAACAAAAAATATAACCGTCTAAAATACAAGCCTTTGAATAAATTATCCTCTTACTTCTCTTCTCTTGACCCTTATCACAATATTTTGATAATTAGTGGGAGAATATGGAGGCATATAATCAACAAGAGGATTGAAACCTCTAGAGGAAGGAAAAATTACACTGACATGGAAAGTTTGCTCCTCAGTCAACAATTATTCTTCGGTCATATTAAGTATAGAATGGTACAAACAAGTACAGCTAAAAAACGATATTAGAGGGGCCTCGTTTTCAAAAGACACATCAGTTAATCCTTATAAAAAATTAACTAAATAGTATTATAGGACACATAACATGAAAACATTGCATGCATAGATGTTTGTGAACAGCGTCCTATATCTTCCCAAAAAAAAAACCTCAAAAAGCCCAGACGGTCGTCTCGTTTGGTGAGACCTTAGTCTCGCCATTCATCAATGGCGAGATCGCCATCTCGTCATTCATTGAAATTGAGACCGCCATCTCGTCATTCGCTAAAGGCGAGATCACCGTTTCGTTTGGCGAGACGGCCGTCTCGCCATGTCGCGAATAGCGAGACCGCCGTCTCGACATTCCAGACGGCGGTCCGGAACCTCAAAAATTTGAGACGGTCGTCCCGAATCCCAAATGGCAGTCTCGACCAAAAATGATTTTCTATATATAGGGCTTTTAGGTCAGTTTCAAGGCATTCCATTTCTGCATCCTCTCATACATTTTCATACATATTTGAGTATCTTTAAGCATAATGCAACAAGGAGAGTCTTCAAGGCCCCGAAAGAGAGGTCGGGCATCCGGCCAAAACGCCCTAGCGCCACAAGCTTTGCCAGATCAGACACAGCTCATGCCGTAACATCAGGCCAGACTCGACCATATTAGGATCTACTCCTGGCACCCTATGCTGCGCCTGGACTTCAGCATCCTGACCGAGTTCGGTTGGGACGAGGATGTATGAGGCTACATCACAGCATCAGGTGGGACTTCCTCCTCTAGGACCCTCCTACTCGCATCTACCGAGAGGGTGTGATGGAGTTCCTTGCCTCCGTCACAATAATCGACATGCCAGCGCTGTTCTCGGGTGTCCCTCCGACGAGGATGATCTCGTACTACATGAATGGGACCTAACGGACGATGACGTTGGATGAGTTCAACATCACCATGGGCTTCAACCAGCCTGCGAACACCCTGACGCCAGAGTACTAGGGAACCATCTATGAGCCCTCCTCTCCGCATTTGCCACCAGCTGCTGGCAGGGACGATCCATGCACGGAAGGAGAGTTAGGGGAATATTACTCAGCCCAATCTCTTCGTGTTGCACTGCATGCTTCACGGACGTCGGTGTAACCCCGTCTACTTTTTCTTGCGGGCTCTGAAGGACTTCGAGAGCTGCCTCGTTGGAGCCATTCTCATGGCTCCCATCATCACCCCGTTTCCCAAGAGATGGGGATGCACCAACAGGGAGGACATCCCCTCTATCCTCAGACCTGAGCATATTAGTGGGTCCATGCTCATCAGCATGGGCATGCTCATCAGGCAAGGGTCCAAGTTGGCCCTCCACCCGGTGCTCGCCATCACTTTGGACATTCGAGATCTGGATGAGTCAGCGGAGATCCCCATGCCCCCAGAGTTTGAGCAGCAACAACAGTAGTATGGGGATGACTTTCCCGACATCCACCACCACATGGATGATATCCGCCAAAAGTTAGACCATATGTCCCTGATGCAGGACGTCTTCGAGATGCGGCTGGAGACTATCAGCCAGAGGCAAGAAGGAGTGATACAAAGCCTGGACATGATTGGCCAACATGTGCTCGGGATGATCCGGAGCCAGGAAGAGTTTCAGAGGCACATGCTCCGGCAGTTTCCTCCTCTTGAGCCATCTTCAGCCTCGCAGTCAAGCCCCCCGCCGCCGCCTTAGGAACATTGTTGTATATATATATATATATTGTACAAAATTCATGGTATATATAAATAAAATCTTTTGGTTCCTTTACTCTCTTTCAAAAAAAAGCCAGCATAATAAAAAGAGGCTAAAAAGTAAAACGGCTTACCCACTATCCCAAAAAAGCAAAAATCCAAAATCGCGAGAAAAAAAAATAAACCGCGGAAAAAGGCGAGATTAAAAAATCCCAAGCCTTAACCACCATCAAAGAGAAAAGGCAAACAAGCAAAACGCCCGCTTGCTCAAAGGCATTACCTAAAATCAACAAAATCCCCAGCGGATTCCTGCCTATGTAAAAGGCGCACACCAAAAATCCCCGACAACCAACAAAGTCAGATGACCATTACAAAAGCTCAAAAACAAAGAATCCCCAGCACTCAACTAGCTGGAAGAAGACCAACAAATCCTCGGCACACCGGAAGACTTCATCAAAAAAATAAAAAAAAAACAGAATATCAAGCAGAAACACTCCTCACAAAGAACGGCGCATGAGCTAGAGCAGTAAGCCGACACCACAACTTTGGGACAAGGAAGGTCCCGAAGACAAAGACCTGCACATAGGTAAGATCACTGTGTATGAGTCAGAGCAGTAAGTCGCAACGGTCTTACAAAGTGGACTTCACAACCAGACGGAGGTTCGTACTTGTCAAACCAGATGGGGGTGCGTACTCATCAAGCCTTACAAAAGGGGCTTAAACCAAACGGGGGTTTGTACTCGTCAAACCAGATGGGGGTGCATACTCATCAAGCCTTACAAAAGGGGGCTTAAACCAGATGAGGGTTCGTACTCGTCAAACCAGATGGGGGTGTGTACTCATCAAGTCTTACAAAAGGGGGCTTAAACCATACTTTATAACTAGATGGAGGTTCGTACTCATCAACCGAAGGGGTCAGCTACCACATTGAAGGAGCATCCCGGAGGATCACATTTAGCGTCCAAAAGGTCGGCTACCACAACAAGGGAAGCAACCGAAGGACAACCGGGCAAGAGGGTTAACTCCTTCACCCTCTAACCGATCTTTTTGGCATGTTTAGCCAACAGTCGGCTAGTTAGGTGAAGGGGGGGCAACTGTAGACCCCAAATCTTGCCCGGTCTCAAAATAAAGAGCACAAGACTTTCGTTCGAAGATGGGCAAGGCCTAAAAGGTCCCTAGGATTGATTAATAGGCCCCATATTAGAATAGGAAGGATTTTTGTATACAAAAAATAAGAAATTCCACCCAAAGGGTCGAGACCGCCATCTCATTTGGCGAGACCTCCGCTCACCATTGGCTAAAGGCGAGATCGTTGTCTCGTTTGACAAGACCATCGTCTCGTCACTCGCCAAAGGCAAGACCGCCGTCTCGCCACTTGCCGAAGGCGAGACAGTAGTCCTAACCTGACAGGTGCGAATTCCTATAAAAGGGGGGACTTTCTCACTCTTTTCACACAATTCTACAACTTTCCCTACTACACAATTCTCAAAATAATCTCCTAGGACCCCTCTGAAGCATTTCCAAAGTTCTTAGAGTTCTTAGAGAGCGTTCTAAAGTGCTGCTAGAAAAGAGCGAACATCATTGTACAGCATGGGGTTTGCTAAAAAGTGCCCTTTTCAAGAACATATTATATAAAAGCTTGCTTTGAAGGTTCTTCCATACCTCTTTCTCTACTTTATTGCTTTTTAGATAATATCTTTGTGCATTAGTTATTAAGGGTCATGTAGTCGATAACTTATTTTTTGCAATGAATAAATAAGGGTAAAAGCATAGTTTAAAGTTCGTATTTCTTTATAAAAATGGTCCATCATAGGGAACCCGAAAGGGGCGTCATGGGGAAACTTATACCTTCCCCACACGTAACTAACTCCCTTACCTAACTCTAGTTGTAATGACCAAAGTTGATTTTTCTTAAAAACCACTGCCTTCTTTTTCCTTTTCCAATGTTTTTGAACATTGGTGGCAACTCCTCAAACCCTTTCGAAAACCTCGCCCTTAGGTCCAGCCCGATTATCGGACAACCTAAAGACGTTGAACCACATTTTTAAAAAACGAGAGTCAAACAAAACCATCGCACCGCTCTGACCGCCTCTTTTGACCGCAGCGACATACCAAAAGGAAGATTGAAGTGGGTTCCCAAGAAATCATTTCAAATAACTTGATACGACCCTATTATCTTAAAAAGGGTACCAAATTGTGCTATTTTTTTTTTGCAGGAACAAAAATTTGGAGATCTATCAGTACCATGTCAACAAATAAGTATTCTGGATTTAAAGGATTTAAATTTTTTCAGAAACTAGTTGTTTTAATTGATATAAAAATGTTTTTAATCGATTAAATTCACTTATAGAGAAATTCTGAAAAGTTGTCTGTATAGTTTTAATCGATTATTCATAGAAATAATCGATCAAAAGCTCTCGGGTTTACAATTAATAATCCAGATCTCTGTTTAATCAATTAAAAATAATTTACATCAGTTAAAATCATTAAATGGTTAAAATTAATCGATTTTTTTTCGTTTTAATCGATTAAAATTCTGTTGTTATTTGATTAACCATATCCAGTACAAAAATAATCTATTTTTTTCTGTTTTAATCGATTATTACATTGGTGCTACTTCTGACCTACGATTCCATATCAAAATAATTGATAAATCTGATAATTAATTGATTAATTAGTTCTTGGAAATTGCTTTGTAGACCCCTAATTTTGTCCGGCCTCTCAATAAAGGCTAAGGAGACTTCCTATAACAAAGATAAAGCTTGCCCGCCCTCTCAATAAAGGCTAAGGAGACTTCCTATAACAAGATAAAGCTTGCCCGACATCTCAATATAGGCCAAGAAAACTTCCTATATGAAGATAAAGCTTCAATGGACGTTTATCGGCATCAATCGACGTCCGAATAAAGAAAGGAAAGCTTCCTGGGGGTCCTAGAACACAAAATCTGGAAAAAACAGTCGAGATGGTCGTCCCAGAAGCCCAGACGGCCGTCCCAACTTGTTTTGAGGCTCGGGACGGCCGTCCCAAATCCCAGACCGTCGTCCCAACTTCCCCAGACGGCCATCCCTGATTTCCAAGCTCCAGACGACCGTCCCAAGCTGCCAGGCTGCGAAAACTATAAATAGGAGGCTCATTTGCCACTTTTTGACACTCCAAACACTGGTCTTCTCTCCCTACTTCGAATGAACTCTCCGATTGCCTTAAAAAGGTAACAATCGGTTAAGGAATTGTATTCCAACATTCGATTCTTCTTTAAAATTTAGTCGAGTCAATATTGTATTCGGGGAGGAGAGTCTTTGTAGAGTGGGGGATTGCCAAAACGCATCCTCACAGTTAAAGATTTGCAATACAAAGCTTGCTACGAAGGTTCTTTTCACTTCTCTTCTCCTTTATTACTTTATTTATTGCTTTATGTATGCAATATAAAATAAAATCATGTAGATGGCCATTTTTTAATATTATGCAATAAAATAGGGTAATAGCGTAATTTCTCATAATCTTTACTTAATGAATGAATCCGTCATAGGGAACCCAAAAGGGGCGTTGTGGGGGTGCTAACACCTTCCCCACACGTAACTAATGTTAGAAAAGTAGTTTTAGATCAAGAGGGGGGGTGAATTGATCTTTGAAAGTTTTTTGCAAATAACAGATTATCTATTTGTAAAAATAAGATTTCAGATCTGTTCTTGAATCACAAAGCAAGCAATTTAAAAATAAATGCAGCAACAGAATTAAAAGAGGAGAAAAGTTTAGAAAGATATCACCGGTGTTTATACTGGTTCACCCAATACCAGGGCTACGTCCAGTCTCCAGCTAAATTCCAGCTGGGTTCCACTAGATCAAATGTTTTACAGATTACAATCTTACACTTAATCTACCACAAGAACCACAATTCCAGTTCCTGCACCTAACCTTTCACCAAGAACCAAATTCCAGTTCTTGACAACCTCTACAACCAAATTCCAGCTGCAGAGAAACAGTGCCCACAATTCCAGGCACTAAACAATACAAAAAGAATGTAAAGAAATGAAAAGAAGAAACTAGAATGCTCAAACCAGTTTTATGCAATTCTGCAGTGAGTTTCTTCTTCAAAAGAAAGCAATTTGCCTCAAGAAAGAATTTCAAAGAACTTCACAAAAACTGGCGTGAATCTTTCTTGAAAGAGTGCTAAAGTTTGCTTGCTTGATTGCTAAAGATTGATGTTCAATTGTTGTGTTTAAAATGTTCAAGCCAAACTGTTTTTATAGAAAATTTTCAAAACTGCTGGTTTAATCAATCTGTTAAAAAATCTTTTAATCTGTTAAAAGTGTAGTTTTAATCTGTTAAAACTTCTTTTAATCCATTAAAGCGTTCTTGATTATTTAACAGATTTGTTTTAACTGATACGACAACGTTTATATCAATTAAAACTCTTTACAAAAAATCTTCTAATTTGATTTAATCGATTGTTTTGTGTTTCAATCGATTAATATACTGCAAAACTTTATTGTAAAATTTTCAAAGTGATTTTAACTGATAAAAATAAGTTTTAATCGATTAAAACGCTGTGTAGAAATTTTCTAAGTTGTTTTAATCGATTGAAACGTGTTTTAATCAATTGAAAAAGCTCTGATCGGTCATAACTCAATTCTGATTGATCATATCTGATTCTGATCGGTCATAACTCAATTCTGATCGATCATATCTGATTCTGATTGGTCATAATTGCATTCTGATCGATCATCCATAATGTTAAGTGGATTTAATCGATTAAAACCAAGTTGTATCGATTAAAATACTGAAAAAATACTTCTCTTAACATTTTAAGTGATTTTAATCGGTTACATCGAAACTTTATTAGTTAAAACACTGACAGAAGGTTTTCAAAACTTTCTTTAACGAAAACAACCGGTTATTTCAAAATTATATCAGTTAAAAACTTGTTTAAAAAAGCTTTTGTTAAAATACTTTGTTTTTAACTGCTTAAATGGTTTTAGAGGCATTTTGCAAAATCTTTTAAGTGAAGAAACCTCATGCAGCAGAAAAGATAAAAATGATTATACCTAAGCATAGCTGCGAACACACTAATCTCTCTACTCTTTTATCTAAGTGACTGTTTACCGCTACAAAGATGACTTTGACTTTATCTTTGACTTCATCAAATTAACAGGATGGATCTTTGCCAGAGTATTTCAATAAGATCTTCATCACTTTCAACTAACTCCCTTACCCAACTCTGGTTATAATGGCCAAGTTTGGTTTTTCTTAAAATCAATGCCTTTTTATCCTTTTCCAATGTTTACGGTCAAAACATTGGTGGTGACTCCATAAGAACCCCTTTTCGAAAACTTTGCTTTTATTAGAGGATAGTTCATTTGTTGAGCACCTCGGAAGCAATGAACACATCTTTTCGCGACCGCTTGCATAAATGTTCGAGATGTCCCTAGACATCGAAACGGACGGCGGCGACAGATGGCGACTTCACTGGGGAAGCTAGAGAGTTGATCCCATTCAGTGACGGATAAATTCAAACTAAGTAAAGATTTGAAATTACGCCTTTACCCTCCGTTGTATGTTTTATTGTATGGCTTTAATAATTGTTGTATGATTATTGTCTGCAAATTGTTTGAAATATAAATTGCACACAAAAACCCTTGCACACAACAGTCCCTCTATACCCGGGGGCAAGAGTGAATACCTATAGGGAGTGGGTGGCAGATACGACAAGTTTGTTGGCACACGGGGCTACAACCGTTGTCGGAAACCACCAACTCAAGGTGATAACTCTCTTCTTTTGGTCTAAGGATGTCGACATGGAGTTCCGTGCATGACCCGAGGACTGAGAGATTGAGAGGTCCCTATAATGGGGGCACCTTGGGGACCTTTGGCCTTGGTGAGAACAGTTTAGAACCACCTAAACCAAGCACGTTTCTGCAGGAAAACCCCACCTCGAAAATAGCGTGGCTCTGCTCGTGGATGAATGAATTGTGTGTGCATTCGTTTGCTGCATTTGTATTGATGCATTAGCATAGGGTAATCATACAACAAACAAAATAGTGAAAAACCCTAAAAATCATAAAAGTGATAAGATAACCAACTTTATCTCGGACAGTCTTCAGTTAAGCTAGTCTGGTTTCAGGTTCTTTGTAAGCTAAGTAGCCACATTGACCGACAGAAGAGATAAAGGGTCATAAAAAATATAAAAATAATTCAAGCCATAAAAATACCTCTTACAAAAGATTCGTGACAAAAGTCTTATGCTTCATACAACATATGTTCATAAAAATAATAAGAGAAGAAAATAGGACTCTCTTCATCAAAATCCATAAACATCCATATAGATAGTATTCTTTTCAAGAAAAAACCAAGTACTATCATGTATCATATTAGGAATAAAACATGATAATATTTAGAAAAAAAAAACACTTACATGCATGCATTTACTAGGACTCATCCTCATATCATGCATTTTCATTTCTTTTAGATAATGGAGGGATCCAGTAATAGACAGTTAAAGAAAGTGGAAATCCTTCTATGCCGTGTAGAGAAGTTAAGGCAGTTGTGTACATATATGCCGCCGGAGGTCAGTGCTAATTTTGAGAAATCTTATGGAAGGATTCTTGACCTCCTGAAAGTCAGCATTGATCCTATCTTTGTTAGAGCATTGGTCCACTTCTGGAATCCCAATCTACACTGCTTTGAGTTTTCGCAGTTCGATTTAGTACCAACCTTAGAAGAATATGAACTCATGGTTAGATGGCCTCAGTCAGTCGGGGTCTATGTCTGCTCAGGAGTGTATGTGGCCATGAGTAAGGTTGCTACTATCATACGATTGCCTCCTCATCAATCCATCCTAGAGGGAAAAGGGAACATCCGAGGTTGGAAAATGTCAATAATAGAAAACCACTTAATCTCTTTGGCTGAAAAGAAAGATTGGTCTACCTTCAACAAAACTCTAGCATTGGCAATGTTCGGAATCATATTATTCCCATTTCATGTGAACGTTGTGGATCATGCTGCAATAGATGCATTCTTTGCCTGGGATGTATACTCTAAGAGTCCTATACCTGCAATTCTTGTTGATACCCTGCTTTCAGTAGATTTTTGCCGACAGAAACAGGGAAAAACACTTAGATGTTGCACTTCATTACTATATGTATGGGGCATTACTCACTTCTACGCTTCAAGCTACATGGGCATATTCCCTGATCCTTTAAGAAGTTTTGAAAAAATCCCTCTTCAGCATCATCAAGCTTTAGAATGGAAAACCGAGTTAGAAAATTGGAACATAGAGCATGTATCATGGGTTTGCCCTTGGTTCCGACCCGGTTATATTCTTGTACGATGCAGAGCTTACCTGAGCATACCACTACTAGGCCTCAGGGGTTGTATAGTGTGACACCTTTAATACCAACATTCACTTTATTATGATTTATTAATTATTATTGGTTCCTTTTTGTATTTGATTACCAATACACTTTTGTAGAAGTAAAGTACACAATAATTAGAACATACACTTAGTGATTAATATACATATCATTCATAAGTGTCAAGTATAACTAGATAGTAAATATACATAAAGTCATCCCAAAATACACCTAAGAAGGGTTCACAATACCAGAGTAAACAAACTAATTAGACAAACTAATTATACAACCTAACTAAAGAGGAGATATATTCTGTACGTCCACTAAAATGAAGTATCTCTTGTAGCACTGTAGTGGTGTCCGATCAAGTCTTCTACTTAGTACTTGCAGTGATCGTATTTAAACTTTACTTGGAGATGATACCGGGGATGAGTTGTGTTCAACGTCACCTATGCAAACATTTCATAATAACAATACATGCACAGAAAGGGTAAGACAACTTTATATTCACTTAGAGCATGCAAATAACATTGGGTTAATTAGAAATTACATATACAAACATACTAGTAATCAGCACACAAATGATATGATATTATGAATGCAATGTATTCACTAATCTTTTCTAGGACACATCCTAGTATGCAAGACCATGGGGATCCCAAAACCACTTTCTCTTTTCTTTTCTTTTTTCTTTTCGAGAAGGATCAGGAGTTTCACTGGAATCTCTCACCGCCTTGCGGTAGTATACTCATAATTACTTGTCCAGCTCAACCGATCATGAGAAACCCCGGGGCTTTAGTCGGGATAATCAAGCTTGGTAGTGAGAGTCTCACAGCTTAGGTAGCGAGCCCGAGCCACATATGAGCTCGATCACACTCAATCATCCCCGAGGTTAGCATGGAGCCGACCCCGATTTTCCATATCCTCCTCATACACTCAATCTCCGACTCATGAACATGATGCATGACTTATCATAACTTCTTCACACTCTTTCAAATTTGTTTCACCTCATTATACTTAAATCACATCTTAACTTCTTCAAAATAATACTAGGTTATTTCTTAAGAAAAATCGACGAGTTTCCCTGTAAATCGGACATTCCCAAAATTTTTAACACCTCGTAAAATAACCAAAAACAGCCCAGAACACTTCTACTTTTCACCAAACCATCCTTCCACCTCATCATATTCATCATCACTCAAAATAATAATTTTCTCAATTTTAATTTATTTTTCTTAAATAATAGTAATAATTGCAAATAATTTCCTCAAAATTATTAAAAATTCATTTTCACTTACAATTACTTGTTTTCTCCTAGATCAAAATTATTCCAATACTTTTGAAAAATATTTATTAATTAAATAAAAATATAAAAATTCACTTCATAATTAAATTATAAAATTCAATTTAATATATAAAAAAAATAGTTTTCTTTCTCACATAGTTCATTTCTCACACCTTTCCTCCATTCCACCAAATTATACAATGCAATTCTATATGCTAATCCATCTTAACAAAAACATTGCACAATAATTTTCTACTTATCATGCTTCATAACATACATACAATATATCTCAATAATCAATTTAAAGCAATTATCAGAATACTAAACATAGAAATAAGCTAATTCTCAATCTAAATTCATCAATAAATCATATAAAATTACTAATGATTAAGCAATCGATTCAAACAACATTCATGGATGCCTTATAATCATACAAGGTTCCATACACTCAAGTTGCTCCATTTAGAAGCCATAAATTTCACATAATCTTAAAACTTTAAAAATTCATCAAAAATAGAAATGATATTCAAATAATTCCAAATAAATTTCTAATTAACTTAGAAGTAAGGGACTTCTTCTCAATGCTATTTCAAGCAAAAATGAATTATAAAAGTTATCCTACCCCTTACCTTATGTTGTAACTTGGTGAAGAGTAACTCTTGATCAAATAATCTATCAAGTCTTTGAGTCTCCTCTTTGCACCTCTAAGTAGTCTCCTACATACCAATTAAATACCCCAATTAAATCCTTAATTCCAACCATATTAGACCTCTAAAATCTCACCTCCTTCATAGCCTAAAATTCTAAAATTCAAGACTATGGTTCTTTGAGTTATAAAATCATTTTTAGGGCCTAAATTGATGCTAATGGAATTAATACAAGTAGAAGAGAGTAATGGAAGTAATACACTTAGAGTAGGAAGAATCCTAATAACAAATATGGACAAGGTTCAGTATTTCAGAATTTTCTAGAGTTATATAAACTGTTTTGGCATGAGGTAAGAGCCAAAATTTCAATAACTTAATTACCTACAATATTGATGAAGGAAATAAATTCAAATACCTTGTAGAATAAATGCAGTTTTTCAGTTTACAGTGGTTGTTTCCCAACATGGCTCAACCACAATAACACTCTGAACATGCCTTGGTAATTTGACTATAACTCATGCTACACATAAGGTATTGACATGAAACAAATTTCTAAATTTCGGAAATATAATTTCCTACAACTTTTATGAAGGAATCAAGTCCTAATTTCACACGTATCAATCCCAGTAATTCAAAAACCGAGGCTGTTGAAACAGGGCAACCTCTTAACTTCACAGCTATAGCACTTGACAGTAAAATGAACATAACTTGAGCTACAAATATCCGTTTGATGTGAAACAAGTTTCTAAATTTCTATAACTTAAAGGGCTACAACTTTCATGAAGATACCAATTCCTAATTCTGTTCACAAACGTCCCAAAATTCAATAAACAGTGACCTACGAATTAGGGTTCTTAAGCTTTTTAGTTTAACCACTTCTAATCCTCAATTCTAAGCATTATTCTAGTATCCTAGGTATAAAACCTACAATAATACTCTTTCTACTCCCATTCAAGCTTAGCCAAATGAGGAAAAAATTGAAATTGCACCGTTTTGAAAAATAAAACCGTAGAAATGTAGAGAAGATTGAGAGAAACAAACTTACCTCTTGGAGCTTCTCAAGAAAATCAATATTTTCCCTTCAAAATTAAGCTTCAAATTGAGGAGGGTTTGAGAGAAAGTGAGAAAATGGGAGAAGGGAAGAACTTACGGAAGTTGCAGAGAGTGTATGTCTTTTTGAAAGTCAAATTCTTATTTTTTTATATATATTATTATTTTATTATTATTTTATTATTATTATTTTTTTAAATTTTTTTTTTTAATTCCGAAAAATCACAAATAATCTAACAAACATAAAACTCTATAGTCACTTTCCCCAATTCCTAATAATTTAATTATTAAAATTTTGACAAAATTTTTAAAGGTACTAAGAATTAGGATGTTACATATAGCTTACTCGCCCAAGATAGCTATGAGACAACTCATGAGAACCCAGACTGTGCCAACTCAAGAAGAGTTCAGAGGGTTGAGTCTATGCCATTACTCCCATATCTTTGAAGAAGTATCCGTTGTCCGGAAAGCATGGGAAAGACCAGTCTATATAGGAGATAAAGAACTCGAAAAGGTTCAGGTATCTATGTCCCATGAATATGAGGAATGGAGGAAAAGTAGAAGGATACCCCAACCATCTGCTACATTCACGACAACATTAGTTAATGAAGAACTACAGTTGCAAGTCAATGCCTTAAATAAAAGGGTAGAAGTAATGGAAGCTCAATTGAGGGCCTTCGAAGAAAAAGAGCAAGAAGCAACCCTTATAATAGATGGTTGTAGACCCCAAATCTTGCCCGACCTCATAATAAAGACCAGAAGGCCTCCTTTTCGAAGATGGATGAAGCCTAAGAAGCCACTAGGAGAGGCTATTACGCCCCATACTAGGATAGGAGGGATTTTTGGCTCAAAAATAAGGATTTTCGCCTCTTAAGGTCGAGACCGCCGTCTCAGATTCGAGACCGCCATCTCGCCTTGCACGGATGGCGAGACTGCCGTCTCGTTTGGTGAGACCGCCGTCTCGCCATTCCTGCAAGGCGAGACCGCCGTCTCAATTGGTGAGACCGCCGTCTCGACCTGACAGGCGTGAATCCCTATAAATAGGGCCCCCATTCCCCTCATTTCACACAGTTCCTCCATTCTCTCTCTAGACGTTTCACCAAATTCTCTTTCTAGAACCCTTCCGAAGCATTTCCGGAGTTTCTGAGAGTTTTCTAGAGTGTTTTAGAGCGTTTTCGAGAGATTCCAGCGCTGTAAAGAGTGAAGGGCTGCCAAAAAGAACCCTATTTTTGTAAAGATTAATAGAAAGCTTGCTTCGGAGGTTTTCACTCTCTCTCTATTTTTACCGCTTTAATTTTAATTATGCAATAGAAACTAGGGCCATGTAGTCATAATTTTAAATTCCACAAAATAAAGGGTAAAAGCGTATTTTTCGCCGGTTTATTTATTTATCCAAAGTAGCTAGCCTATCATAGGGAACCCGAAAGGGGCGTCGTAAGGGAACTAACACTTCCCTTACACGTAATTAACTCCCTTACCCAACTCTGGTTCTAATGAACAAAGTTGGTTTTTCGAAAACCAACGCCTTTTTAACTCCTTTTCCGATGTTTCCGGTAAAAACGTCGGTGGCGACTCTAGAGAACCCTTAAAAAACTAGTTCTTGGTTTAGCCCGGTTATCGAACAATCCAAGAATGCTCTTTCAAAAACCTTGCCCCTAGGTTCAGCCCGGTTATCGGACAACCTAAAGGCGTTGTAACCACCAATAAAAAACGTAAAAATTGGAAAGTCGGAACCATCGCGTCGCTCCGACCGCCCTCGTTTTGACAGCGGCAACAGATGGCGACTCCGCTGGGGAAGCCTAGAGAGTTGATCCCATTTAGTGATGGACTAGTTTGATAAATAAAAGACTTAAAAGATTACGCTTTTACCTTACCTTGTATTATAACATGTTTTAATGCTTGGCTTTAATAACTGTTGTTTATTTATATTTACGCAATTGTTTGAAATACAAATTGTACACAAACCCTTGCACACAACAGTTCCCTCTATACCTAGGGGCAAGTGAGAAATCCATAGGGAGTGGGTGGCAGGTACGGTTCGCTGTAGTGATGGCCTTGTGCCCACCAGTGTGATCGGAAACCACCACTCAAGGTGATAACCTTCCTCTTTTGGCACAAAGACTGACTATGGCCTTAGTGCTAAGCATGGTCGGAAGGCTGGAGAGTGGGGACCCTATAATGGGGGCACCTTGGGGGCCTAAGCCTTGGTGAGAACAGTTAGAACCTACCCTTGCCAATGCACTTTTCTACAGGAAAACCCTACCTCGTGATTAAAACGACTTCTCGCCTGTTCATGGATGTTCAAATTGTGTGTGCATCTGTTTGTTGCATTTGTCAGTTGCATAGCATAACCAAACAACAGAAAAATCACAAAAATCACAAAAAACCCTTTTGCAATAAACACCCTTATCTCGGACAACATGCCTTTTAGCTAGCCTGGTTTCAGGTTCTTTGTAAGCTAAGTAGCCACGCAGTCCGACAGAAGAGATAAGGGACGTAAATTATTCTTTCGCATAAGGCCATTTTTTATCTCAGAAAGTCTGCCTTTTAGCTAGCCTGGTTTCAGGTTCTTTGTAAGCTGAGTAGCCACGCAGTCCGACAGAAGAGATAAAAGGCTATAACAAAAAGATAAAAATCAAAAAATTTTCAAAAAGAATTTTGACAAAGTCGTATCATTCATATCGCATCATGTCATAAGTGGAAAAACCAAGAGAAAAAAAATAAATGCATAAAGAAAGTATGCATACGCATCATTTTAATAAATCCCTAAAAAATGGGTCTTAGAAGCGTTTATTGGAAAAATTACTGGCCAAATCCCCTTTGGGATTTGCAACTTGATTCCTCACCTTTTTCCCTTCGTTTTGATATGTTGTGCGTCCAAATCGGACATCTCAGTCAAAAGTTATGTCACTTTGAACATCTACCGCCCTTTTGTAATGGTGCATACATAAATACATTCATTCTAGGAGCACTAGATATCCCTAAGACAGTGGCGAAAGAGGTCCCGAGCACATTTGTGACCTTCGTGACAAGGAAAGGACACGTGTACTAAGGCGTGATGGTGACCCCCATTATACTTGTCAAGTCTGTGATGGGGAAGGAACCATTACACCAAGGTGGGTAGGATACCCCACAAAGCATAAGCTTTAGGGAGGATACCTAAGTCATTATCTTAAGGAATATTCATCTCATAAATCATTCATTTTGAACAATAAAAATCCTTTTGCATTCTAGAAAGCGACTAACATTCTTCATACCCTCATCCGCATACAAAGAAAAACACAAAATCCCAAACACTATCATACATCATGTTAGAAAATAAAACATGATAATGTTTAGGAAAAAACAAACACTTGCATATATGCATCCACCAAACTTCATCTTCATAACATGCATCTAATAATAGACAATCGAAGAAGTGGACATTCCTCAATACCATGAAGAGAGGATTAGGGCATTCGCATGCCATGCACGGGAAGTAAAAAAGAAAATAAATAGAAATTCTAACATGCGTATGGGTTCATTTAGGCTTCTCCACTTTTTTTTTTTTTTTAAATGTACTTCGAAACATTGCATTGAGGAATGTACACTGTCTGAATGAAATAAATTAAATTGTTTGTTTTCATCATCTCTTCAAGTGTCTATTGTATTCATAAATTGCATTCATTCTCACTTTAATAATAATAAGATAATAAAAAGAAAGGATTAATTGATGTGTTTTCCATGAATTGGAATAAGATGAAGAGCAAACCTTTTGTCGTCAAGTTCTCTCCAACGGTTGATCCGCCTAAAGAGGATAATAAGTCTCAACCGTTGGGTATCTGAGTTAATAAGGAAGAAGGGGCAAGGATATCGTTACATTTGTTCACCCCATACATCAAATAAGGCTGCACCATGGAGATACGCAAAAGCACCGCCCATTACACAAGGATATCTCTAGCATAGTTAGCATTGGGGGCAAAATTAGAAATGGAAGAATCTATTCCCCCAAGGAGCTGTAAGATGACACTCCTACAAATAAAGAAAAAATAAAAAGACCGAAGAAAAACATAATCCAAAGAGGAAACTGAGTAGACTTTGGATTCATGACGCTAAGGCAGTTCTCTCAATGCTCCGCCAAAGAGAAAAACTCACGGTAGGCGACAAGCTGGTCACGGTTCAAGCTAAAAATGACATTCGGATCAGCAAGTTGTTTGCCCTACCTTGAATGGATGCGACTGAAAAGGACCTTTGAAATATCTTTTGCCAATATGAAAAGACTTCCCCAACGATATGAAGGTGACCCACATGATGAGGAAATATGGATGCCGCCCAAACCAAGGGCTCATTAGAAACTCTCAAGGAATAAGGGAGCCACCAGATTTTATAGACAATCCTTTAAAGCATGGCCTAGGGCATGACCCTACAAAGGATCAAGCTTCACGGAGAAAAGGGAAGTCTCCCCTCCACACCTTGAATCAAATTTTCCCAAATAGAGGGTTCAAGCGTCAAAAGCAACTTTAGTCATTAGGTGTTCTCTTTCTGATTCTTAGGGTTTGTAAATCCAATGACTATTAGAGATTACTCCTCGAGGCTAGCCCGACCCCCGAGCATTGTAGGGCACACATTTCCCTATTAATTACACAGAATGTCATTCTTACTATCTGCTTCTCTTCTTGCTATTAATGTCTAAACCTCATTAATAACCATGTTTAAGCAAACGTTTTCAAAAGTGCGTCAAAGTAATCAAAATGCGCCATTGACCAAAATAAAAGTCAAATCCATCACCACTGATTGACTAGAAACACAAAATAAAGTTTTACCTCATTGATGAGTCATTATTTTCCCGCATTTTCTTATCTTTATATACTTATCTTAATTGGTGCATTGTGTTTAATTGTCTATTATTAGTGCATTTTCATTGATTGGGCTTCATTGGGCTAATAATTTAGATTTTAATCTATTTGATCTAATTTTTACTCATTATTAATTTTAGGACAGTTTAAAGTAATTTTGGACTTGAAAAGTTGGGCCAAATGTCACTCATCATAAGTAAAGTCGTGTTTCGCCAATGTTGTGCAAAAAGAAAACAAAAATCAAAGGAAGCCCATAGAAGCTAAGGACAAAAAAAAAAGGGGCAAGATACCCAGTAGGAAACCCACAAAGGGGGCTACGCAAAAGTTAGGGTAAACCCGCTAGGAAACCTGAACAACCATAAAGGGTAGCCTAGGCAAAAATTAGGGTTACAAAATAAAGGCTGCTAGGTTTCCAAAGCAAGAAAAAAGAAACCTAGACAAAAGTTAGGACAAAACAAAACACAACATCCTAAGCTGAAAACCCAAAGGGCAGACTAGGGAAGTCAATCAGTCATAGCAAGCACCATAGAATAAGACGTCACTCCATAAACAAAACGTTGTTTAAACTAGCCTAAACACTCTAACCAACCGTGGCTAGCCGTGCTTACAAAAACCATTTTTTTGTCAAAATAAAACAATTCTAAAACACAAGCCTTTGAATTAAATATCCTCTTCTTTCTCTTCTCTTGACCCTTACCACTACGACATTCTAGTAAGTAGTAGGGAAATGTGGAGATAGTAATCAATAGGAGGATTGACATCGCCAACGAAAGGGAGGGGCGCACTGACATGGCAAGTCACTCTACAATTAACACAATCATTCTTCGGTCATGAAAAAAATCAAGACGGCAAAATTAGTACAGCCTATCAGGTCGACAAAGCACATAACTTCAGAAGCTCATCAGAAGTAAAAGCACATTGGTTAATCCTTTTGAAAAATTAATTGAAATAGTATTGTAGGATACATATCATAAACATTGCATACATGCATAGGGTCCTTTCTCTCAAAAAGAAAAGAGAAATGAGAAAAATAAAAATAAAAAATAATGCCTGCTAGGAGATTCCTAGGCAAAAGTTAGGGCATTCATAAAAAAGGAAAAAAGCCCACTAAGATATCCTAGGCAAAAATTAAGGCAGCCCACTAGACCGAAACCCCCAAAAAGGAAGGTCTAGGCAAAAGATAGGGTTAAACCAAAAAATGAATAAAAGAGAGGGGTCCTTCATCATAATCATAAAAATTCCAGCAGGAGAATGTCAGTCACTTTTCCAGATGCATCAATCAAAAAGAATAGACTGCATTTAGGGCATCCACACACAAGTAGTCGCACAAAACGACTTTGTTAATGTCAAAAATGAAAGAAAAAAAAATTACTTCAGACAAATAACAAAAAACGAAAAGCATTCATGCATATAAAGATACTAGCTCCATGTTTTGTGATTGAAAACAGGATCACTAAGACTGAGTCTCCAAATAATGCCCTCAAGAAAACGGAGCAAGTCGTCAATCAAGCGACTCAGCAGAATAAGAGCTTCTAGAAGCCAAGGCTCCAACATTTTCCCTCCACCCAATAAAAGGAAGGCAATCATCAAGAAAAAGTCGACGGAAAAGCTTAGTCATCCCCAAGAGGATCCCTGCCTACTCCGAAGGCAAAACAAAAATACTCCTCACAGCTCAACATTACCACCACATGAGTCACCAAACACACTCACCCAACGTCTCCTCCACGTTCCCCAATGGAGAATAAAGGCTTCAAGAGCCCATCATCATCAACAACCAAAAGAGTCCAATCTCCATACCAACAAGGGCTCAACAAAAAAAGGAAAAAAGAAGAAAACTCTTGCATCCCCAGAGGATGTCCAAAAGAAAAGGCAACAACAGAGAAGGCCGAATAAAAATCCTCAAGTGGATCTCCTAAAAAGTCTACAAAAAAGAATAAGAAATTCCCATCCTCCAGTAGAATAAGAGCTTCACAAGTTTAGCTCGCATCAACATCAATCAAGGAGCCAAGACTCCATCCCTAGAAAAGAAAAATCAGATCCCCAGGGAGTCAACTAATTCCCTGGTGGATCACCAAAGAAATAAGACGTCATCCCTAGCGGACCCCCCCAAAAAGAAGGGAAAAAGCTAGCGTAATAAAAAGAGACTAAAAAGTAAAAGTAAAGAGGCTTACGCATTATCACCATAAAAAAGCCCGATTTCAAAATCGTGATAAAAAAGAGATAAATCGCGAAAAAAAGGCGAAATCAATCCTAACTTTTAGGCAATCAATAAAATCCCTAAGTGGGTCACCACAGAAAAGGGAAAATCAACGAAAAAGAAGGAATCGGAAATCCCAATGAAACAAGAGTATCGGAAAAGCCATCTCATACCAACAACATCCAACAAGGAGTCAAAACTCCATTCCCTCAAAGGGGAAATCAAAATTAGATCCCCGGGAAGGCAACCAATTCCCCGGTGGATCAATCAAAAAGAAAGATCATCCCCAGTGAGCCTACCGCAAAGGCAAAACTTCATATTCATCCTCAGAATGTCATTTGCCTATGCATAGGCAAGACCTGGCAAGCAAGAGCCAGCATCCCCATAAGGGAATATCAGCCTAGTCAGAGGCAAAACAAATGCAGCCAAAAGTCTTGACTTCCGATGAAGTATCTGCCTGCTCAGAGGCACCATCAAAATCAACAAATCCCCAGAGGATTCCTGCCTACCTAAGAGGCACTCATCAAAAATTCCCGACAACCAGCAAAGTCGGATGACCACTACCAAAAGATAAAAATCAAAGAATCCCCAGCAACCAACAAGGCTGGAAGAACACCACAAAAATCCCCAGCACAATCTGGACGACCAAATCAAAGACAAGAGAACACATCTCAACACCGGCGCATGAGCTAGAGCAGTAAGTCGCCACCATGGCCAAAAGGATCGGCTACCGCAAGAAGGAGCATCCGGAGGCACAACACCAGATGGGGGTGTATACTCATCAGGCCTTACAAAAGGGGGCTTATCGGACGAGGGTTCATACTCGTCAAACACCAGATGGGGGTGTCTACTCATCAGGCCTTACAAAAGAGGGTTTACCGGGCGAGGGTTCATACTCGTCAAAACCAGATAGGGGTTCGTACTTATCAACCAAGAGGATCAGCTATCACCATAAGAAGCATCCTGGAAGCACACCTTTTTCCAGAAGATCAACCGCCGCAAGTCGGGACGTCTGAAGGACAACCGGGCAAGAGGGTCAACTCCTTTCCCTCCAGTCGATCTCCTTGGCACAGCAGGCCAGCAGTCGACTAGCCGGGTAAAGGGGGGGCAGCTGTAGACCCCAAATCTTGCCCGACCTCAGAATAAAGACCAGAAGGCCTCCTTTTCAAAGATGGATGAAGCCTAAGAAGCCACTAGGAGAGACTATTAGGCCCCATACTAGGATAAGAGGGATTTTTGGCTCAAAAATAAGGATTTTCGCCTCTTAAGGTCGAGATCGCCAACTCGGATTCGAGACCGCCGTCTTGCCTTGCGCGGATGGCAAGACCGCCGTCTCGTTTGGCAAGACGACCGTCTTGACCTTGTCAGACAAGACGGACCGTCTCGACTTGACAGGCGCAAATCCCTATAAATAGGGCCCCCATTCCCCTCATTTCACACAGTTCTTCCATTCTCTCTCTAGACTTTTCACCAAATTCTCTTTCTAGAACCCCTCCGAAGCATTTCCGGAGTTTCTGAGAGTTTTCTAGAGTGTTTTAGAGCGTTTTCGAGAGATTCTGGCGCTGTAAAGAGTGAAGGGCTGCCAAAAAGCACCCTATTTTTGCAAAGATTAATAAAAAGCTTGCTTCGGAGGTTTTCACTCTCTGTCTCTCTCTATTTTTACCGCTTTAATTTTAATTATGCAATAGAAACTAGGGCCATGTAGTCATAATTTTAAATTCCGCAAAATAAAGGGTAAAAGCGTATTTTTCACCGGTTTATTTATTTATCCAAAGTAACTAGCCTATCATAGGGAACCCGAAAGGGGCGTCGTAAGGGAACTAACACGTAACTAACTCCCTTACCCAACTCTGGTTCTAATGACCAAAGTTGGTTTTTCGAAAACCAACGCCTTTTTAACTCCTTTTCTGATGTTTCCGGTAAAAACGTCGGTGGCAACTCCAGAGAACCCTTAAAAAACTAGTTCTTGGTTTAGCCCGGTTATCGGACAATCCAAGAACGCTCTTTCAAAAACCTCGCCCCTAGGTTCAGCCCGGTTATCTGACAACCTAAAGGCGTTGTAACCACCAATAAAAAAGGCAAAAATTGGAAAGTCAGAACCATCGCGTCGCTCTGACCGCCCTCGTTTTGACGGCGGCGACAATGGTCTAAAAAGGCAATGTAAAAAGAAGGACCATGAAATAGAGCGTCTTAAGAATGATTGTGCTGATTATCAAGAAGAGACTAAACAAGCATTGAAATTTCTGAGGCTTGAACAAGATAGTCTATTTCGGGACATGAATGACGAAATAGCACATCTTGAGTGTGCGCTTGCAGAACAGGCAAAAACGATCAAGTTAATACAAGATGACCTAGCAGAAACTCGGTCAGAAGCACAAAAGTGGTGGGAAACCGCTGAAAGATACAGAGAAATCCTGGATGAGCTACATGATAAAGAAAGAGATGGATTAGCTCAGTATGGTCAATTACTTCGTGAAAAAGACCAAGTATTAGAGAGGTCCGACCAACAACATGCCTTGATCGTTCATCAAGAAGAAAAGATAAAAGAGGCTCGTCGATACAGTGAAGATATGAACCAGGCGGTACATGAGCAAATTAAGATGCTCAGAAATCATGTGAGGGTAGCTGAAGATGAATTACGAAGAAAGCCTAATTTACCTATAGGATTCTTCAAGCTGCTCCGTTTTTGTCAACACTTGCTTCAAAGCATTGTATAGAAGGATAAACACTTTCTAGTTAAAATAAAAAGGATTTTCCTTAAACTGTCTATTGCATTCATAAGTTGCATACATTCATACATCCCTCCTCATTTTAATAATAAAGATAATAAAAAGAAAGGATTAATTGATGTGCTTTCCACAAATCAGAGTAAATGGAAAAGAAGCCTTTCGTCATCAAAATCACTACAACGGTCGATAGACCCAAAGATGATAACAAACAAGCACCGTTGATCATTCCAATCGATAAAAGGGAAGAGGCAATAACGCCTTTACGTTTATTCATGCCTCGTCCTTTCCCTTATTCATCAAATAAAGCTGTACCTTGGAGATACTCAGAAGAATCATCAGTTAATCAAGATATCTCCAACATAGCCGGTATTGGGGGCATGACTAGAAGCGGAAGAATATACTCCCCCAAGGAATTACAAGATAATATTCCTAAAGATAAGGCAAAAAATAAGGCCGAAGAGGAAAAAGAATCCAAGGAGGAGATAGATGAGTTACTCCAGTACATAAGACAAAGTGAGTACTCCATCATCGATTAACTCAATCGCACTCCTGCAAAGATAACCTTGTTATCACTTATAATGAGTTCGGAGCCGCATCGAAGCACACTGTTAAAGGTTTTGAATGAATCATTCGTTCCGCATGCAATATCCCAGGACAATTTTGAAGGAATCATTGGTAATATTACAGCCAATAATCATCTTACCTTCACAAATGAAGAACTCCCTTTAGAAGGGTCAAATCACAATAAGCCCTTGCATATTTCTGTCAAATGCAAGGAATATCTCATTTCCAAAGTTCTAGTGGATAATGGATCATCCTTAAACGTCATGCCAAAAGGCACACTTGACAAGATAACAGTGCAAGGAACCCACATGCACCCAAGTAATACGATTGTTCGAGCCTTTGACTGATCAAGACGTGAAGTAGTAGGAGAGATTAGTCTACCAATCCAAATCGGCCCTACTATTTTTTACATAGACTTCCACGTGATAGATATCACGCCAGCATATAGTTGTCTCCTTGGTAGACCTTGGATTCATAGCGCTAAGGCAATACCTTCAACGCTCCACCAAAAAGTCAAGTTTGTGACAAATGATAAACTTGTCACAGTTCAAGCTGAAGAAGACTTTTTAATTAGCAAACCGTCTGTCCAACCATATGTGGATGCGGTTGAAGAGGCTCTGGAAACATCCTTTCAAGCACTCTAAATTGCCAACATAGAAAAACTTCCCAGTAATACAAAGGTGGCCGATATGATGAAAAGATATGGATATCGCCCAGGACAGGGGCTCGGAAAGAATGCTCAAGGAATAAAAGAGCCACCAGATTTCAAAGATAATCCTTTAAAGTATGGTTTAGGGTACGACCCTACAAAAGATCAAACCATACGAAAGACAAGGAAGTCTTACCCCTCAAACACGATATTCTGAAAAAGAGGGGTATTAGCGCAAAGGGTAGCGTTAGTCATTAGGTGTCCTTCTTCCAATTCTAAGGGATGTAAACCTAGTGACTATTAGAGATCACTCCTCGGGGTATGCCCGGCCCCCGAGCATCTCTAGGGCACACATTTCCCCAAAATTACAAAAGAATGCTATTCTTACTATCTGCTTCTCTTCTTGCTAAATATATCTATACCCCATTTTTAATAAACAAGGTTTAGATAGAGGTTTTGTTCCAAATACGTCAGAACAATCAAAGCGTCATAAAGCAAAGTCAAATATGATTGATTAACTAGAAACACGGATAAAATCTATCTCGATAGAATCAAGTTTTGACAATGTTGTGCAAAAAAAAATATATATACAAAAAAGGATAGCCCGTCAAGGCCAAAGGCCAAGACAAGAAAATAAAAGGGCAAAAAACCCGGCAGGAAACCCACAAAAGGGGGCTGCACAAAAGTTAGGGTAAACCCGCCAGGAGACCCGAACAATAATAAAGGGTAGCCTGGGCAAAAGTTAGGGTTACGAAAAGTCCGCTAGGTATTCCTAAAAAATAAATACAAAAAGGGAAACCTAGACAAAAGTTAGGACATAAGCATAACATCCTAGGCTGAAAACCTGAAAGGGCGGGCTAGGAAAGTTAATCAATCACAAAAAGGTGCCACAAATCAGTAAAGTAAAGACGCCACATCATAAGAACAAAATGTTTGCCTAAACTAGCCTAAACAGAGACCAACCTTGGCTAGCCATTCTTACAGAAACCTCTATTGAAAAAATATATATCCCTCTAAAACACAAGCCCTTGCTATAAATCCTTTTCTTTCTCTTCTCTTGACCATTTCACTATAAAAGCATTCAAGTAATAAGGGGAATGTGGAAATATAGTGATCAATAGGAAGGTTGAAATCCCTAAGGAAAGGAAGGGGGGCATTGATATGGCAGTTGTCCTACGAACAAAAGATTGCTCTTTGGCTATAACAAGAAAATTCCGAGACGGCAAATCAGGTACAGGCAAGCTTGTTAATCAAGAAACATGATGACAGAAAGGTATAGCACCAAGAATGCGCCCGAAGTCAAAACACATCAATTAAAACTTTCAAAATATTAACTGAAATAGATCATAGGATGCATATCATGAAACATTACATGCATTAAAACATCAATGAACGAAGTCCTATCTTCCTTCTCATCAAAAAACATGAAAACCAACTCGAAAAGCTTGAGACAGCCGTCCCAAGGGTGAGACGACCATCCCAAACAGCCAATTTCAAATGGGACGCCCGTCTCTGGGCCAAATTTTCAAGTGAGACGGTCGTCCCACTCCTCAGTTGGCTGTCCCAAAGGAAAATTTTCAAGTGAGACGGCCGTCCCAACCCCAGACGGTCGTCCCAACCCCAACTATCCTGGCTCCTCCTATATATGTTAGGCGCGGATCCTTGCCTTGGTACCCCATTCCAAGCATTCCATCTTGCTTCTCCTCCCTTTCTACACACTTTTAGCATCCTTAAGTGAGTAAGGCATACAATGGAACGTGGAGAGGCTTCGTCCAGGAGAAAACGCACCAGAACCTCCGCTAGAGGAACTCCTGTCACCAACACTCTGCTGGCAGAACCACATCAACAAAGGATGGCAAATATCCAACAATTTTCCTGGCATCCCATGCTATGGTTGGATTTTGAAATCCTAGCTACATTTGGCTGGGATCAAGATGTTAGAAGGTTCATCCACAACATAGGATGGGATTTTTTTGCTTCGTGAGCCACCTACTCGAATCCACCGTACTGCTACGTTGGAATTCCTTGCCTCCGTCAATCTGGTGGAGATGTCGTCCATGACTCCCGGAGTGCCACCTACTCAAGTCGTCTCCTACTGGATGGATGGGGCATACCGGACCACTTTTCTGGATGACTTTAATGTCATAATGGGTTTTTGCCAACGAGCAGACACGAGGACACCGGAATATAGATCTGCATATCTCGAGAAACCCGCTGCTCTCACTACCACCAACATGTGGAAAGAAATTACCGGAGCACATACACTACCAGCACATCTTAAGGGTGCAGCTTTTTCTCCGCCACTTTGCATATGCCATAAACTACTAGCCGGGACCATACATAGCCGGAAGGAAAGCCAAGGGAAGGTAACGCTGATTGACCTTTTTATTATCTATTGTATGCATCAAGGACATCGATGCAACCCAGGATATGCGTTCCTGAAAGCTGTAAAGGATTGCGGAACTCGTGGCTCAGTAGGAGCCATCATGGTGGCTCCCTTTCTCACCCCTTTAGCTGAATATTGGGGATGCACTGACGGAGAAGACCTCCCAGCTAGCCTCCAACCAGAGCCGATTAACAAAGGAACACTGGTCCATATGAACATCCTTAGTCGACAAGGATCAGGGTTTATTTTAAACCCCATAATCTCGATTTCGCTGGATATGCGTGATTTCGACACACCATAGGACATCCCTGCGACTTCGGAATCCCAACAGCAATCATATGATCCAGACTTCGCCGGCTTATATCGACGTATAGATGATGAGCATGCCTACATGGAAGGGCAGTTCCAGTTCATACGACAGCAGTTCATTCAGCTGACCATGAGGCAGGATAGGACCGATCGTCAAATAGAAAAATTGATTCAGACTCAGGCAAGGTTCCAGCGCCGCATACTCCGCCGCATCCCTTCGCCAGCACCATCCTCCCATTCCAGCCCAGAAGCAGATGATTAGGAGGTCTTTAGATATTTTCTAGTAGTTTAAAAATGCTTGAATGTATCACCAAGAAAAAAGAAGAAGTAATAAATAAAATTTGTTATTTCTGTTTACATGTTAAAAAGCCCACGTGTACAAAAAAATTATAAAAGAAAAAGGCACACGTGATATATTAAAAAGCTAGATTTCAAATAACTCGCGATAAAGATCAAAATCGCGAAAGAAAAAGGCAAAATCAAAACTATTTCAGCAGAATAAAGAGCTTCAAGGAAACTAGCTCTAATCTTCTATCCCAATGAACGAAGGTGCACCGGAAAAAGGCCAACGGAAAGGCTCGATGATCCCCAAATGGATCCTTTCCTACTCCAAAGGTAAAACAAAAATATTACTTCATGACTCAGCATCACCACATGAGTCGTCAAATAATCATTTGAAGCTTCAATCAACATCCTTCTATCCAAGGAAAAGGAAGTCATCAACATGAAAAAGTCAACGGAAAGGCTTGATCATCCCCAAGCGGATCCTTGTCTACTCTAGAGGCAAAACAAAAAGATTACCTCACGACTCAGCTTCATCACCACATGAGTCATCGAGCACATTCACCCAGAATCTCCACGACTTCCCCAAAGGAGAATAAGGACTATACAAGAGTCCATCAAAGAAAATACGGAGTCAAATTCTCCATATCCTCAGGGGTTCAACAAAAAGAAAGAAAATAAAATCTTTCATTCCCCAATAGAGGCACAAAAAAATGCCGAATAAATATCTCCAAGTAGAGCATTTCAGAAAAATCTACAAAAAGAGGAAAACAATAAAATTTCCATCCTCCAGCTTAATAAGAGCTTCACAAAGCTAGGAGCCAAGACTCCATCGTAAAAATCAAATCAAAGATTGGATCCCCAGGAAACCAATAAACTCCCTGGGATCGCCAAAAAGAAAAGAGAAAAAATAAATCTCTTCATCCAGCAAATAACAAAAAAGCCAGTGTGCATAAAAGGCGCACACATTTAAAAGCCAAAATTTTCAAAATCGCGAAAAAGAGATAAAATCGTGAGAAAAAGGTAAAAACCTATTCCCCAGCAGAATAAGAGCATAGGCAAAGCTAGCTCAAAATAACAGCATCCAACAAGGAGTCAAAAACTCCATTCCTCCCTAAGGGACAATTCAAAATAGATCTCCAAAAAATGATCAAATCCCCGGTGGATCACCAAAAAGAAAAACTATCACCAATGAGCCACGACAGAGGCAAACTACAAATTCATATCCTCAGGGAGTTAATCGCCTATAACACCCAATATGAATATCCCCAGTGAAATGCAAAACCTTCACTCCCAAGAAAGCATCTGCCTACTCAGAGGCAAGCAAAGAGCCAATATCCCCAAGAAACAGGAAATCAACCTATACAAGAGGCAATACAAGTCCAAAGCACAAAGCTTCCAATAAAGCATCTGCCTACTCAGAGGTATTATCAAGAGCAAATATCCTCAAGTGGAACATCAACCTATGCAGAGGCGAAAAACAACAAGTATAAATCCTTCACCACTATTGAAGCATCTGCCTAATCAAGAGGCACAATCGACAGAAACCAAAAATCCCCAATGGATTCCTGCCTAAATAAGAGGAAACCAACAAAGAATCCCCGGCAAGACCGGATGGCTAAAAAGAAAAGCCAAAAGCAAAGAATCCCTGGCAAGACCGGATGGCTAAAAGAAAAGCCAAAAACAAAGAATCCCCGGCAAAGCCGGATGGCTAAACGAAAAAGCCAAAAAGCAAAGAATTTCCGGCAAGACCGGATGGCTAAAAAGAAAAGCCAAAAAGCAAAGAATCCCCGACAAAGCCGGATGGCTAAACAAGAAAAGACAAGAACAAAGAAATCCCCGGTAAAACCGGATGACTAAAACAGAAAAGTCAAAAAGAAAGAAAATCAATCACTCCCCACGGAATAGGCGCATGATCAGAAACAGTAAGCCACCAACACATCTCCAAAACCAGATGACCATAGGATTGACTATCAAAAAGTGCATCCTGAGAGCCTTGCAGAATGGGGCTCATTCAGAACCTTGCAGAACGGGGTTCATACCAGGTGAGGGTAGGTACCCACAAGAGCCTTGCAGAACGGGGTTCGTACCGGGTGGGGGTAGGTACCCATCAGAGCCTTGCAGAACGGGGTTCGTACCAGGTGGGGGTAGGTACCCATCAGAGCCTTGCAGAACGGGGTTCGTACCAGGTGGGGGTAGGTACCCATCAGAGCCTTGCAGAACGGGGTTTGTACCAGGTGGGGGTAGGTACCCATCAAAGCCTTGCAGAACGGGGTTCGTACCAGGTGGGGGTAGGTACCCATCAAAGCCTTATAAAATAAGGTTTGTACCAGATGAGGGTAGGTACTCATCAGAATCTAGCAAAAATGCAGATTCATACCAGGTGGGGGTAGGTACCCACCAGAGCCTTATAAAATAAAGTTTGTACCAGATGAGGGTAGGTACTCATCAAAATCTAGCAAAAATGCAGATTCGTACCAGGTGGGGGTAGGTACCCACCAGAGTCTTATAAAATAAGGTTTGTACCAGATGAGGGTAGGTACTCATCAGAATCTAGCAAAAATGCAGATTCGTACCAGGTGGGGGTAGGTACCCACCAGAGCCTTATAAAATAAGGTTTGTACCAGATGAGGGTAGGTACTCATCAGAATCTAGCAAAAAATGCATATTTGTACCAGGTGGGGGTAGGTACCCACCAGAACCTTATAAAATAAGGTTTGTACCGGATGAGGGTAGGTACTCATCAGAATCTAGCAAAAAATGCAGATTCGTACCAGGTGGGGGTAGGTACCCACCAGAGCCTTATAAAATAGGGTTTGTACCGGATGAGGGTAGGTACTCATCAGAATCTAGCAAAAAATGCAGATTCGCATCAGGTAGAGTAAAATACTCACCAGAGCATTACAAAAAACGGGTTGCGAAAACCTTACTTTTATTAAAGGATAGTTCAGTTGTTGAGCACCTCGGAAGTAAGTACCCACAAAGAACCTTGCAAAACGGGGTTCATACCAGGTGAGGGTAGGTACTCACTAGAGCCTTGCAGAATGAAATAGGGTTCACACCAGATGAGGGTAGGTACTCATCAAAAAGCATATTCATACCTAGTGGGGGTAGGTACCCACAAGAGTCTAGTGAAATGCAGACTCATATCTGGTGAGGGTAAGTACTCACCAGAGCCTTATAAAAGAAGGCTCAAACCAGATAGGGGTTGGTACCTATCAAAATTATTTATCATCCGGAGGATCAGCAAACTTCAAGCGAAGGAGCATCTGAAGGATAACCGGGCAAAAAGGGTTAACTCCTTCCCCTACCAACTAACTTTGTCGGCATATTAGGCCAACAATTAGTCAGGCAGGTGAAGGGGGGGCAGCTGTAGACCCCTAATTTTGCCCGGCCTCTCAATAAAGGCTAAGGAGACTTCCTATAACAAAGATAAAGCTTGCCCGACCTCTCAATAAAGGCTAAGGAGACTTCCTATAACAAGTTAAAGCTTGCCCGACATCTCAATATAGGCCAAGAAGACTTCCTATATGAAGATAAAGCTTCAATGGACGTTTATCGGCATCAATCGACGTCCGAATAAAGAAAGGAAAGCTTGCCGGGGGTCCTAGAACACAAAATCTGGCAAAAACAGTCGAGATGGCCGTCCCAGAAGTTGGGATGGCAGTCCAGACGACCGTCCCAACTTGTTTTGAGGCTCGGGACGGTCGTCCCAAATCCCAGACGGCCGTCCTAACTTCCCCAGACGGCCATCCCTGATTTCCAAGCTCCAGACGGTCGTCCCAAGCTGCCAGGCTGCGAAAACTATAAATAGGAGGCTCATTTGCCACTTTTTGACACTCCAGACACTGGTCTTCTCTCCCTACTTCGAATGAACTCTCCGATTGCCTTAAAAAGGTAACAATCGGTTAAGGAATTGTATTCCAACATTCGATTCTTCTTTAAAATTTAGTCGAGTCGATATTGTATTCGGGGAGGAGAGTCTTTGTAGAGCGGGGGATTGCCAAAATGCATCCTCACAGTTAAAGATTTGCAATACAAAGCTTGCTACGAAGGTTCTTTTCACTTCTCTTCTCCTTTATTGCTTTATTTATTGCTTTATGTATGCAATATAAAATAAAATCATGTAGATAGCCATTTTTAAATATTATGCAATAAAATAGGGTAATAGCGTAATTTCTCATAATCTTTACTTAATGAATGAATCCGTCATAGGGAACCCGAAAGGGGCGTTGTGGGGGTGCTAACACCTTCCCCACACGTAACTAACTCCCGTACCCAACTCTGGTTATAATGGCCAAGTTTGGTTTTTCTTAAAATCAATGCCTTTTTATCCTTTTCCAATGTTTACGGTCAAAACATTGGTGGCGACTCCATAAGAACCCCTTTTCGAAAACCTTGCTTTTATTAGAGGATAGTTCAGTTGTTGAGCACCTCGGAAGCAATGAACACATTTAAAAATAAAAACGCGAGTCTAAACCATCTTTTCACGACCGCTCGCATAAACGTTCGAGATGTCCCTAGACGTCGAAACGGATGGTGGCGACATGCTTTTATATAGTTTAATTGAAAGATTTTCAACAAATCAAAAATTGATTTTTCAAAATTCGTTGTTTATCAAAATCTGCAAAAAGCATTTACTGTATTATTTGACTAAGTCATTTCCTATCTGAAGAAAAAATTAACTTATGTACCCATTGCCCAAAGCATGCGCCTCTACAATCAGTCAAGGGAACACATTCAATTAAAGCTGAAAACATAGCAGGTCTGATATTCGGACTTCAAAAATTTGAAATCTGATCTCTGTTCATCAGTGAAGAACCAGGTTACTCATCCTCTTGACTCATTTTTAGCTTTTCTTCCTCTTGTTCTCATATTCCTTTCAACCAAATTCCATTCTCGAAAAATGTTTAAAAGATCAAAATCTAGGAGGAAAAAGCAAAAGGGGAATCCTCCTCCGCAGCTGGAAATCAAGGGGGCCACCGTGAAAATTGGTTTAATGGTGATGTCGAGAAGATGAATAATTTCATCACTCATGTTATCCAGAAATAGCTTATGATTCCTAAATACATACGGTTTGTGTGGCTGGATGGAGAAGGCTTTACTCCACTAAGAAGACAACTGAAGAGTTAGAAATTGAAGACCTTCTTGGAGTACACAGGCAAATTTCAACCTGATATTGTAAGGGTCTTCTATGCCAACCTCACTGTAAGTAGCTCCACTATTAGATCACAAGTTAAAGGAGTCAACATGGTCATTACTCCTGAAGTTTGGGAACAAGTGGCTGGACTTCGTGATGTTGGTGCCAAAGTTGAAAGCAATGAGGGGGAGATTGATGGAAATGTCCCTACATTCCCAAGAGATGATTTTGATGATGATTCAAGTCAACTACATTCAAGTCAACACCATTCAAGATGAATTAAGGACAAGCTGAATTTATGGCATTGGTGAAAATGTGAAACATTTCCCTACATGCTCAAGATATGTTTTTGATAAAGATGATGATTCAAGCAAGCCCAAGATGATTCCTGAAGACTAGATAGAGTCTTAGAATGTTGGATATGGAGGTACAAGTTGATGAAGTAATATTATGCATAAGCCTCCAAAGCACAAGTGTGATAAAATTCATAACATTATATTTTTCTCTGTCATAATCAAGTATGATGCATCAGAAATGGAAAAATAATTTTCTCTGTCATAATTGATTATACTGGTAATATAATCAATTATGGCAATTCAAATTTGAAAAATATATCCATTTTAAAGAATAAATGTTTTTGAATACATCCTGATTTTCTCTATGATATTATTAATGTCCAACGGCCATTTTCTGATGCTTTTTTTCTATTTAATAAATTTTTGATGAAAAATCACAAACACACAATTACAGAATTCGAAAATACAATTTACATTCAATCAGTTTTGAGAAAAGAATTCTGAGCAAGGCAATAGAGATATTTTAAACCTTTAGAGAAAACCTTCTTCTCTATTGTCTTTTGTGCTTTCATTGTTAATCACACTTGTTCTTGGAGATTGGCATTCTACAGGTTTCTACAATTTGTTGTCTCCATTACCCAGGTGTGTCTGTTCTTATTTTTATTACCTTCATCCTTTTTGTATTGGTGAAAAGGAAGTTTTTTTCATCCCTAGTGTGATTCTAGGGAGGTGTTCATCCTTAGTGGGATTCTAAGGAGGTGTTTTCATCCTTTGATTTGTTCAGAGGAGGTGTTCATCCCTAGTGGGATTCTAGGGAGGTGTTCATCCTTAGTATGTTTCTAAGGAGGTGATTGTCTTTTTAATTAGTTTACTTTTTACTGGTTCTTTTGCAGAGTTGATTGTAATTTGTAAACTGAATTTGAAAGATAGTGAATGGGGAGTCACTCTTGTGTTAAGAATTGACTGGGAACTGGATGTAGGGTTGGTTATACCCGAACCAGTATAAATCTATGTGTGCTCTTCTCTTTCCCTTATCTATTTCTCCTTTCCTGATTATATTATGGCTTCCGCTTTATCTGTGTTCAAACAAATTATTGACTCACAAATAAATTTTTAATTTGACATCTATTTTAATTTGTGCATCTATTCACCCCCCCCCCCTCTAGATGCCATTTGTCTAACAAGTGGTATTAGAGCTTGGTTAGATAAGATATTTCTAAATGATCTCTCAAGATGTCTATGCAGAATTAGGTTTACAGGGAAGGAGCCTCAATAAACAGACCACCATTATTTGAAGGAGAAGATTATCAGTTTTGGAAGGCGAAAATGGAAATATTTTTACAAACACTAGATTATGGTGTTTGGGATGCTGTACTCAATGGTCCTTACATTCCGATGAGAACAACGGAGTCTAGAGTTGTTCGAAAGACTTTTGATCAATGGATGCCGGATGAAAACAAGTGTGCCCAATATGATGTAAGAGCCCGAAACGCTATTGTTTCTACCTTAACTCGTAATGAATTTTTCAGGGTCTCGCAATGCAAGACGACAAAAGAAATATGGGACACTCTTGAAGTAACACATGAAGGAACAAATGAAGTAAAGCGAGCACGTAAGAACACACTCATCCAGGAGTATGAATTATTTCAAATGTAACAAAATGAAAGCATCACGGATTTCCAAACACGCTTCACGCATATAGTAAATCACTTGAAAGCATTAGGAAAGAGTTTTGACAATGAGGAGTTGAACACAAAGATCTTGAAATCCTTAGACAGGAATTGGAAACCAAAGGTCACTGCTATTACAGAATCAAAGGATCTCACAAAAATGAATATTGCTACTGTATTTGGAAAGTTGCGAGAACATGAGATGGAGCTACAAAGGTTAAAGAATGATGAACAGAATCAAGCCAAGACGATAGCTCTAAAAGTAGAAAAATCTTCACAAGACAAAAGCAAAAATGAAGGTAAGTTTTCGGATTCCAATATGTCTCTTTTTGTTAAACAATTTTCTCGCTTTATGAAGAATAGGAAAAAGAGACAGCAAAGAAAGGAGAAAACAAATAAATTTCATTGCTATGAATGTGGAAAACTTGGTCATATCAAACCAGACTGTCCGGAACTTAAGAAAGAGAAGAAAGATATGAAAGAGAAGAAAGAAAAGAACGATACCTATAAGAGCAAACGCAAAGCTTATATTGCTTGGGAGGATAATGATTCTTCCACAACACAAGAGAGTTCTTCTGAAAGCAGTGATGGAGAAGAAGAAGCAAATATTTGCTTGATGACAAAAAGTGATGATGAAGCCTCATCACAGGTAAGTAGTACAAATTCCTTAAATGAATATGATGAGTTATTTAAAGAATATCAAGATATGTATGAAGGTTTTACCAAGTTATATAAGAAATACAATGCACTTAGGCAAAAGTTTAGTGCATTAGAAAATATTGTTGGTATTCTTGAAAAAGAAAATGAGTGCTGATATATTTTTAATTAAGACGGAAAAACAATTAGCTGATATATTCACAAAACCTCTTACTCGTGATCGTTTCTATAAAATCAGAACTGAATTAGGAATCTTAGATGCATCAAACATCACATTATTCATTTATTCTGATCATTTTAATTTATATAAAATTATTTTAATCGATTAAATTCATTTTTTTATGTTGTTTTAATCGATTATTTCACGAATTAATCGATTAAAAGCTCTTAATTTTCTAACTGCACATTTTTCATTAATATTTTAATCGATTAAAAATAGATTGTATTAATTAAAATCATTAACCGGTTCAATTTTAATAAATTTTGCTCTATTTTTAATCGATTATTATTCGAGATTCAAAATAAAGACTTTAGTTAATGGTTGTTCCGGTAACATGCTACTAATGCAAGGTTTCTTTATCTTTACATGTATCTATTGCGTTCATCACAAACATATTAATGAAGATAAGATTGAATTTGTATTTTCTTGAAAGAATAATATATCTTATGTTTCTCTAAATTTGTATTTTCTTCTCTGATTTTGGTGTTTGTTATATTCTGGATGCACTTTAAAATCTTGAGATATTATGTATATGTTTTTTATAACCTTCTTTTCCTATTTTTGATGAAGTCAAAGGGGGAGAAATTAATATTGAATGCTCCCTAGAATGCTCCCTAGAATGCTCATTAATTTGTGTATTCAAGTATTTTTTTTTGCAGATCAAGATCCTTAAAAAGAGGTGTTTGTCTTCATCAAATAGGGGGAGACTGAAAGTGATGAAGATCTTATTGAACTTTATGATAGAATGAAGATCTTATGGATTTGATGAAGTCAAAGGCTACTTGTGAAAGAATTAATGGTTGAGTTCAAGAGGGGGGGGTGAATTGAACTTAAAAACTTTTTCGCAAAACTTTACTTTCTTTTGGAAGAATGAGTTATCTTTATTCAATTCTTGAAAAGATGATTTGATTTAAAACACAGCAAGATTATATTCAGAATTTAAAAGAGATGATAGAAAGAAATCAACACACAAATTTATACTGGTTCACTCTAATCCAGAGCTACGTCCAGTTCTTGACAAAACCTGTCAAGTTTTCACTAATACCAAGTGACAATTACAACCCGTAGATCCTCACCAATCTACACCAAGAACTATCTTTTCAACCTATAAGATAGAATCTTGAAAAACACCCAGTAACCAAATCCAGTTACTGTACCAAGTGTAGATTACAATCCAATCTACACAATTCACACGATACAAAAGAATAAGGAAAGAAGAAACCTGGACTTTGAATTCTAATTGCCCAGCACCAATTCTAAAGCACTCTCTCGCTGTGAATGACCACAATGTTGATCAAAGCACCTTATGATATGACAAAATCTTGAATGCGAGAGAGAAAACGTAGATGAACGATTCACAGATTGATTTCTCAAGTTTTCTCAAGTAGTGTGTTGTATATATTTTTTAAAAGATAGATCAATACTGTTTATATAGAGTAAAACAAAGTTTCAGTACGTGTTCTCTATCAAAATCTGTTACAGAGAGAAAAACAATCAATTAAATTTGAAGTATATCAGATAAAAAGTGATTCTGACCGATTAGAATAGAAGAATAATCGATTAGACTGAATTATGATCGATTATATTTAAACTATGATCGATCAGAATATATTTCAAGCTGATTGAAACCGCGATTCAATCGATTGATTTCACTTAAAGGTTCATTCAATCGATTGATTCGAGTTTTCAATGGATTGAAACAGACTTTATGAAAAATAATAGTTCTCTGTTTCAACCGATTAAAAATCATTTCAACTGATTGAAATCCTGCAGACTTTTAAGACTTCGAAAATGACTTTCTGTTTCAACGAGTTGAAAACCATTTCAACATATTGTCTTTCCGAAAACATTTAGACTTAAAAAATATCTTTATTTTAACAGATTGAAAAACGTTTCAACTCGATTGTTTTTCCGAAAACTCTTAGATTGAAAAATATCTTTCTTTTTCAACAGATTAAAAAGTATTTCAATTTGATTGTTTTTCCGAAACCTTCATATTGAGAAATTTATTTTAACTTGTTGATTCTGCGAATCAATCAATTGAAAATACGATTATATAGAACCACTTATTCTGTTAAGTGATTTTAACCGATTGAAAATCTTTTTCAACAGATTGAAAAACTTAGTTTGTTCTTTTAATACGGAAAATGATTTTCAATGCTATGCGGAAGATTAAGGCGCTTCATCACAACATATAATGGCCTATCAAGGAATTAAGTGCTCAAGTTAAAAAACCTAATCATCTACACACCCACAACCTAAACTAAATTTATGTCTTCATCAAATTATATCTAAGTCTTCATCAAATCCACCAAGTCCACCAAGTGCTTCAATCTCCCCCTATTTGATGGAGACAAATAACCACTGCACCTGCATAAAATCGGACCGGAGACATGCATACCGGAGACATATATTTTGTGATGTGGTGTGTGTGTAGTGGCAGTTTTAATCAAAATAATTCTCCCCTATTTGACTGCATCAAATAGATTGTCATGGATACAGTCCAATGGGGCCACTTGGGAACCCCCAAATAAAAAGCGAGAATATAAAACCAACTAAGAAAAGAAAAAAAAAAAAAAAAAAGAATTATCAGCAGACATTGATCAGTAAACTTCAATCATCTCCGGACCTGGGTTGAATTGAATTTCCACAATTCCGTTGTAAATGTCTTCAAGTTGATTATCGATGTGCTTGGAACCTTGCAATAAAATTCTCATCCAAATAGTGTTGTCGAGCCCTTATAGCCGTAGTCATATTCATATGCCTCCTTTGATCGACTTGAAGTTGATTCATTTGTCTGCAAGCATTGTTCTTTCAAACTGTGACGAGAGGTGTGCCACGGTCGGGGGTGAATTATATGGAATCATCTCCAGTGGGATCACTTCTTCCATAGGATCGGATGGATGAGCTCCGTAAGTGCCAGGAATATCGGTGTTGATATTTTCTTCCTCTTGTCCATCTTCATCACTTTCTTCATCTCTTCCAAGCATCCTCCTTGGAGACCCACTCACCATCAACTTTCATAAATCCCATTTTGTGAAGCATAGAGTTATTTATTTCGTTTGTTGAACGAATCTGTCTCGACAAGTTCTCCTTCAAGATCAACACCAAAATATGTTAAAAATTTGGAAATCAAGTATAGCATAGGGGTACTCGAAATCACTGAGTCTTTTTGCCTTGATCATGTGGTCTTTGATGACAAAAACCCAGTTCACCCGAATCCTGTGGTGAATGCAATACATTAGTACTAAATCTCCCTCATTTAGCACCGCATGATTGCTCCCCCTGGAGTGAGCTGCCAAGACACAATGCAGGCAAGCAACCTTTCTTCCAATTTTAGTTTCCCAAGTATTGAACGAGTCGACAGAGTCATGCCTATTCTTCATGCATGACCGAAAATATTGAACCTTATTAAATTCCTCCACATCGAAGTACACCCTTTGGTGACTTTCACTCCTAAATCCTTTAAACCAGCAACCTCCTTCCGGATGTTAGGAGTAATCTCAATGTCCACACCTTTAACTTGGGTTTTCAAGGTGGAACCTTCAAAGGACAAATTTGTGAAGAAAACTTTGATCAAGTCGGGATAAATCCTACCGTCCAACTCCGTAAACTTCGAAGCTTTTGATGTTGCAAGCAGCTTTCTCGATGCCTCTAAATCCTTCAAGCATCAAACCAGGAAAACTTTAACAGCTTTGGTATGTTGACTTGTTTTCTCGCTCAACTCATGGATAAACAGATTCATTTGCTCTTGGTCCCCGTTGAACCAAGTCTCAATCCTTCCTTCAACATTTTGTTCCTGCCGAACGTAAGACGACTCGCCCCTGCTTGATTTCTTTCTTCCGGACTTCGATCGTTTGAACATGCTTGATGAGCAAAACAGAGAGGAACATAGAAAGAAAGAGTTCAAGTTAAGGAAATAGGAATACGTAAATCGTTCGACTTCGAATTTTGTCTTTAGTCTTTTTGTGATCTTGCACAGTGATGATAAAGGTGGAGAGAGAAGAGTTTGATACAGAAACACTTAATTACCTTCGCAGTATGTATCCAATCGGAGTCAATCAAGTATTAAAGGAAGTGGTTGAGATTTTATCTCATTGTAAATGAGTTCAACCTAATCTGCAGAAATTACTTGTGTGCGAGCCAATTCATTTAATTTCAATTAATCAATTGATTTTTCCCGTAACCAATTGATTTCGCACTTCGCGAAATTCATAAGTGAAATAAACCAATTGAATCGATGAATAAATCGATTGTTTTTGCAAAGGAAATTTAAGCAAAGTACCATTAGTGAATTCAATCGATTGAATCGAAGATTTAATCGATTGATTTATAGAAGAAAATTTGCAGAGCTACAGGGTTAGTGAAATAAATCGATTAAAAGTGTATCTAATCGATTGAACTAATAACATATCAATACCGAGAGTAAGAATCAGGAAATCAACAGATTATTTCGTAGTTTCAATCGATTAAAACAAATAATATCAAGTTATTCATGCAATTATTAATCGATTGAACTTGTTATCGACCTGTTAAAAGACATACAATTACTATAAAGAATCAGTTATACAATACTAGATATATCTAGAATTCCTAATTCAAATCCTAAGCATATTAAGTCTATCTCTAGGAAGTGGTTTAGTGAATAAATCGACTAATCTGTTTTTCGATTCAACAAATAATATCTCACAATCACCCCTAGATACGTGTTCTCTAATAAAGTGATGTCTAATTTCAATATGCTTAGTTCTAGAGTGTTGAATAGGATTCTTAGTTAAGTTTATCGCACTAGTATTGTCACAAACCAGAGGTACCTTGTTTAGAGTCACTCCATAATCTGTTAGTTGTTGCTTGAGATAAATGCTTTGAGCACAACAGCTCCCAACTGCAATATATTCAGCTTCGCAGTTGATAGAGCAACACACGCTTGCTTTTTGTCTGTGCCACGATATAAGACTCGCTCCCAGTAAATGACAAGTACCGAGGTACTTTTTCTCGTCTAATCTACATCCTCGCAAAGTCGAATCGGAAAATCCAACAAGCTTAAGGGACGCACCTTCAGGATACCATAGTCCAACATTGACTGTTCCCTTAAGGTACTTCGAATCCTTTTGGCAGCGAGTAAGATGTGATTCCTTTGGATTTGCTCGAAATCTTGCACACGGACATACACTAAACATAATGTCAGGCCTACTAGCAGCTAGATAAAGCGAGAACCAATCAAACCTCTATATTTAGTTTGATCAACAGATTTCCCTTTTTCATCTAAATCTAAACAAGCAGTTAGTAGACATTGGTGTAGAGGATTCCTTGCAATTGTGCATATCAAATTTCTTTAACAGTTCATTGCAGTATTTAGATTGACTAAGAAAAATGCCATTTGTTAATTGTTTAACCTCGTAGACCAAGGAAGAAATTCAATTCTCCCATCATAGACATTTCAAATTCACTTTGCATTTCTTTTACAAACTTATTACACATGGCATTATTGGTGGAACCGAAAATGATATCATCCACATACACCTGCACTAGAATAATGTCAGTCTCAGATTTCTTAATGAACGAAGTTTTATCAACCTCACCTCGCTTGTACCCTTGATCAATTAGGAAGTTACTTAACCTCTCATACCATTGTCTAGGTGCTTGCTTTAAACCATAAAGGGCCTTTTTTAATTTGTAGACATGGTCAGGATGCTTGTGATCTTCAAACCCAGGAGGTTGAGAAACATATACTTCTTCATTGATGAGTCCATTCAGAAAGGCACTCTTTACATCCATCTCGTAGTAATCTGAAACCACTTAAGCAGGCATAAGCTAATAACAATCTAACAGACTTCAAGTCTAGCTACAGGTGCAAAGGTTTCATCAAAATCAATACCCTCTTGTTGGTTATACCCTTTGGCTACCAATCTAGCTTTATTTCTAGTAATAATGCCGTGTTCATCTAGCTTGTTTTTGAATACCCACTTAGTACCAATTATATTGATATCTTTGATTTTAGGAACTAATTCCCACACTTTATTTCTTTCAAATTGATTAAGCTCATCATGCATGGCACTAACCCAAGTATTCATTATTTAATGCTTCTTTAACTCGTCTTAGGCTCTATTTGTGAAATGAATGCCATATGATTACTGCAATTGATTAAGAGAATGTCTAGTAGATACTCCCTTATTAATTTGCCCGATGACATTGTCTAGAGAGAGATTTCTTGGGACAATCCACTCTTTAGGAAGCTCTTCCGAACACCTTCTTCCCGTTCTACAGTAATTGTAGATGGATCAGCTTTTGCAGGTCCACAGATGGATCACCCTCTTCAACAAGATGTCGATCTCGTGCTATCGGACATTTCAACCGATAAGAATTATCAGCTAAATCTTCTTCATCGCCAGCACTGTTGATCTATTCTCGCACAACTCGAGGAGACTCATTAGACACAACATGTACTGTTTCTTCAACAGATTTAAGTCTTAAATTGTAGACTCTATATGCATGGCCGAATTTCGTTTGGATGTTTTGAAAATGATTTTCAGGAACAAACTGATTAAACAAATTATTTTACTAATTTGGTCTTTAATATTCGTTTTGACAATGCAATAGTAAAATGATCGAATAATACTTGAAAGAATCGATCGTTTCAGTATTGGAAGAGATCTAGAAGATGATACCGAATTTAAATCGATTAAAACGAAAATGAGTCGATTAAATTTGATGCCTTAGTGATTTTAGTTGATATAAATTCATTCTAATCGATTAAAACAACTAAAACTCAAATCATGAGAACATTTTAATCGATTGATTCGCATTTCAATCGATTAAAACTGCATCTGACAGCATTTACTAATATCTTCTCGTAAGTTATTTTAATCGATTAATACTGGTTTATATCAATTAAAACAATCAGCTTTAGACAAACGAACCTGATTCGTAGCTCGAACTTCAAGGGATTCCCGGACTTTGTTCCTGCAAAACAAGTTAAGAATTTTTCTCGGTACCCTTTATGATTACTCGGGTCCAATTAGGTTATTTGAAATGAATTAATTTTTGGAACCCATTTCTTCCTACCTTGCGGCACAAAATATTTTCTAGCATGACAAAATTTTATAGTATGTCCTTTCTTCATGCAAGTAATGACAAGATGTCTGTTGTTTTTATGTATGAAAAGAAGTTCAAATATTTTTTAGTTTTTACCCCATTCCTAGGTTTGTACCCGATTCCGAACGTTCAAACACACAGTTTTGAGATCCAAGCAAGTGCATCTAAATTCTCTTTACCTTGAGTAAATTTTGTTAAGGTTTTAGTTAAGTAATCAACCTTATTTTGTAAAACAGATACACTTTTCACAATTCTTATTAACGATGAACATTATCTGCAGATGAATAGATAATATCTAGATGTTCTAAATCTGTTTTGCTTTCTAGCAGTTCTTTTTCCAGAGTTTTAACTCTATTTTCTAACCAGTTATTTAGCCCTTTCAACCGATTATTTGTATGAGATAAATTTCTGGCTTCACTATGCATTTCATTGAAAGCATTCAAGTAATGTGTTGTAATTCATTTCATTTTCTCGTAGGAGTTGAACTTACATGTGATGAAGAGGATTCACAGCCGACCATCAAACACAAGTTCACCTCTTCACCTTCGGATTCGAACCTGGAAGAAGATTCATTGTCTTGCCAAGCTATATAGGCCTTTTTCCCTTTGTATCTTGAATCTTTCTTGTTCGATTCTTGGTCTTTTCTCGGACGATCGCTCCTTATGTGACCCTGTTTACCACAAGAATAACAAGTAATATTATTTTGAACAGATTCAGTCTTTCTATCATTGTACCTTTTTACTTGGCCAGTCTTGTTCTTTCTTCTCGAAATTTCCGAATTTCTTAACCAATAAAGTCGGTTCTCGGACTCATTTTCTTCAGAATCACTGTTTTCTTCAATCGTCTTGAGAACAATATTTCTACTTTTCTTTCTCGCATTCTCTTGTTCTTTGAACCGATTGATTTCCAACTCGTGTTCCCTTAACTTACCAAAAAGTGAGGCGAGTAGTCATTTCAGTCAAATCTCTTGATTCGTATATTGTCGTCACCTTTGGTTGCCAAGTTCTGTCCAAACACTTCAGCATTTTGATATTCAACTCCTCCTTGTCAAAGGTCTTCCCTAGCCCGATCAAATGATTAACTATGTGCGTGAATCTTTCTCGCACATCCGCAATTGTCTCCCTTGCCGCATTTTAAACAACTCATAGTCCCCGATTAACTCATGCTTTCTTGCCCTTTTCACATCAGATGTTCCTTCATGTGTGACCTCTAGAATTTCCCACATCTCTTTGGCAGTAAGCACACCGAGACACCCTGAAAAACTCATCAAGATTTAAGGCAGAGGTAATAATATTCTTTGCAGTATAATCATATTGCACTCTCCTATTTTCTCGCATCAGTCAACTCACTCCAACTTTTCTCAACAGCTTTACCATCTACTATATGAGTTGGTTTAAAAGGACCATTAACAATTGTTTCCCAAATGCCTCTATCAAGGGATTCAATAAAGATTTTCATTCTAACCTTCCGAAAGAATAATTCACACCAAAGAAAAAGTGGAGGCCTGTTTATGGAGGCTCCTTCTGAAAAATTCATCTTTCCCTCAGCCATTGGACCGATTACTTGAGTAACTTACAAGAACCAGCTCTGGTACCAATTGAAAGAATTAATGGTTGAGTTCAAGAGGGGGGGTGAATTGAACTTAAAAACTTTTTCGCAAAACTTTACTTTCTTTTGGAAGAATGAGTTATCTTTATTCAATTCTTGAAAAGATGATTTGATTTAAAACACAGCAAGATTATATTCAGAATTTAAAAGAGATGATAGAAAGAAATCAACACACAAATTTATACTGGTTCACTCTAATCCAGAGCTACGTCCAGTTCTTGACAAAACCTGTCAAGTTTTCACTAATACCAAGTGACAATTACAACCCGTAGATCCTCACCAATCTACACCAAGAACTATCTTTTCAACCTATAAGATAGAATCTTGAAAAACACCCAGTAACCAAATCCAGTATCTGTACCAAGTGTAGATTACAATCCAATCTACACAATTCACACGATACAAAAGAATAAGGAAAGAAGAAACCTGGACTTCGAATTCTAATTGCCCAAGACCAATTCTAAAGCACTCTCTCGCTGTGAATGACCACAATGTTGATCAAAGCACCTTATGATATGACAAAATCTTGAATGCGAGAGAAAAACGTAGATGAACGATTCACAGATTGATTTCTCAAGTTTTCTCAAGTAGTGTGTTGTATATATTTTTTAAAAGATAGATCAATACTCGTTTATATAGAGTAAAACAAAGTTTCAGATACGTGTTCTCTATCAAAATCTATTACGAGAGAAAAACAATCAATTAAATTTGAAGTATATCAGATAAAAAGTGATTCTGACCGATTAGAATAGAAGAATAATCGATTAGATCTGAATTATGATCGATTATATTTAAACTATGATCGATCAGAATATATTTCAACTGATTGAAACCGCGATTCAATCGATTGATTTCACTTAAAGGTTCATTCAATCGATTGATTCGAGTTTTCAATGGATTGAAACAGCTTTATGAAAAATAATAGTTCTCTGTTTCAACCGATTAAAAATCATTTCAACTGATTGAAATCCTGCAGACTTTTAAGACTCGAAAATGACTTTCTGTTTCAACAGGTTGAAAACCATTTCAACATATTGTTTTTCTGAAAACATTTAGACTTAAAAAATATCTTTATTTTAACAGATTGAAAAACGTTTCAACTGATTGTTTTTCCGAAAACTCTTAGATTGAAAAATATCTTTCTTTTTCAACAGATTAAAAAGTATTTCAATTTGATTGTTTTTCCGAAACCTTCATATTGAGAAATTTATTTTAACTTGTTGATTCTGCGAATCAATCAATTGAAAATACGATTATATAGAACCACTTATTCTGTTAAGTGATTTTAACCGATTGAAAATCTTTTTCAACAGATTGAAAAACTTAGTTTGTTCTTTTAATACAGAAAATGATTTTCAATGCTATGCAGAAGATTAAGGCGCTTCATCACAACATATAATGGCCTATCAAGGAATTAAGTGCTCAAGTTAAAAAACCTAATCATCTACACACCCACAACCTAAACTAAATTTATGTCTTCATCAAATTATATCTAAGTCTTCATCAAATCCACCAAGTCCACCAAGTGCTTCAACTTGGGATTAAGGGTGGAGTATTTAGTGAGTTATCATCAATATTAATAGGTATTCATTCATATCTCTCTGTTGCATGAGGTTTTATCATTTAAAAGGATTTGAAAATGCCTCTAAAAATGTTTTAATCTGTTAAAAATTAATGTAATCGATTAAACTGTTCTTAAGAAATAGTTTTAACTAATACTATATAAGGTTAATCGATTAAAATGATCTAGGAACATTCATAACAGAATTTTAACTAATATGTTTTCGAAATAATCGATTAAAACCATTTAGAACATATACTGGAATTATTTTAATCAATGCACACTCGAATTAATCGATTATTTTCATTAAAGAAGTATTTGAAAACTTTATGTCAGTATTTTAACTGATATAACTTCAAACTAATCGATTAAAATCACTTGAGAAGTATGGAAAAATGATCTGCTAGTATTTTAATCGATGTAACTTCAAATTAATCGATTAAAATCACTTGAAGTGTTTTGAAAAGTATTCTATCAGTATTTGAATCGATGTAACTGCAAATTAATCGATTAAAATCACTTGAGATGTTTTAGAAAGTGTTATGCCAGAATTTTAATCAATGTAATATCGAATTAATCGATTAAAACAACTTAATGAAATTTTTGTTAATTGTTTTAATCGATTAAAACTTGCTTTTATTAGTTAAAATCACTTATGAAGTTTTGAAAAATTGTATGACAGTATTTTAATCGATTAAACCATAAATCAATCAATTAAAACAACTTAAGAAATTTTTGTATAACTATTTTAATCGATCAAAACGCAGTCGTATCAGTTAAAATAAATCTGGAAAATGATTAAGCACATTTTAACCGATTAAAAGACGAATTAATCGATTAATCAAGATTTAATAATCGATTAAAAGAAAGTTTTAACCGATTAATTAAACCAGTAGTTGAAAAATAACTCTATATAAACAGGATTGCTTCAGCGTTTTAAAACACACTTTTGAATAATAAATCAAGCAATCATTAGAGAAGTTTTTCAAGAAAGAAGTGCACCATGTTTGTGAAGTTTTTTAAAGTTCTTTCTTGAGGCATTTTTACATTCTTACTTGTAAAGAAACTCATTCTGCAAGAGCTGCATAATCCGGGTTTGATTGTTCTAGTTTCTTCTCTTTTGTTTCTTTTTGATTCTTTACTGTATTGTGGGTGTCTGGAAGTGTTGAGCATTGGTTATGTAGTTGCAATTTGGCTATAGGTTGGTTCAAGAACTGGAACTTGGTTCTTGGTGAAGGTTTGGTGCAAGAACTAGAATTTGGTTCTTGGTGTGGATTGGGTGTTTTGTGATTTGGGTTTGTAATAAAAAACATAATAAATCTAGTGGAACTCAACTGGAATTTGGTTGAGAACTGGATGTAGCCTTGTGGTTTGGGTGAACTAATATAAATCTTGTGTTTTTCTTTAAACCTTTACTTTCTTTTATTCTGCTTATGCCTTAAATAGAACTGCTTGTTTTTCTTGGTTCAAAACTTAATCTGAATTCATAATCTTAGAAATAGATAATCTGTATTCACAAAAGTGCGAAAATCTTTCAAAGGTCAATTCACCCCCCCTCTTGATCATAACCTACTTTTCTAACATCTTCTAGAGACTTATTCTTTCTTTCCACTACACCATTTTGTTGTGGTGTTTTAGGTGCAAAAAAATTATGAGATATGCCAGAGTCTTCACAAAATTTTTCAAACTTTTCATTTTAAAATTCACCACCATGATCACTTATTAAGGTTTTGATTTTCAAATCAGTTTTGTTTTAAATAGCAATACCAAATTTTCAAAAAAATTTAAAAACATCACTTTTAGAATGTATGAATAGAGTCTAAGTAAATCTAGAGAAATCATCAACTAAAACTAATGCATAATAGTTTCCACCAATGCTTCTGGTCCTAGAAGGTCCAAACAAATCCATATGAATTAGTTCTAATGGATTACATGTTGAAACATACATTTGTTAGACAAATGGCATCCAGAGGGGGGTGAATAGATGCACAAATTAAAATTGATGTCAAGTTAAAAATTTATTTGTGAGTCAATAATTTGCTAAAGCGGAAACAATAATATAATCAGGAAAGAAGAAAGAGATAAGGGAAAGAGAAGAGCACACAGAGATTTATACTGGTTCGGGTATAGTCAACCCTACATCCAGTTCCCAGTCAACTCTTAACACAAGAGTGACTCCCCATTCACTATCTTTCAAATTCAGTTTACAAATTACAATCAACTCAGCAGAAGAACCAGTAAAAAGTAAACTAATTAAAAAGACAATCACCTCCTTAGAAACCCACTAAGGATGAACACCTCCCTAGAATCCCACTAGGGGTGAACACCTCCTCTGAACAAATCAAAGGATGAAAACACCTCCTTAGAATCCCACTAAGGATGGACACCTCCCTAGAATCACACTAGGAATGAAAAACACCTCCTTTTCCACCAATGCAAAAAGGATGAAGGTAATAAAAATAAGAACAGACACACCTGGGTAATAGAGACAACAAATTGTAGAAGCCTGTAGAATGTCAATCTCCAAGAACAAGTGTGATTAACAGTGAAAGCACAGAAGGCAGTAGAGAAGAGGGTTTTCTTAAAAGGTGTAAAATATCTCTGTTTCCTTGTTCATAATTCTTTTCTCAAAACTGATTGAATGTAAATTGTATTTTCGAATTCTGTAATTGTGTGTTTTTTATTTTTCATCAAAACTTAATTAAATAGAAAAATAACATCAGAAAATGGCCGTTGGACATTAATAATATCATAGAGAAAATCAGGATGTATTCAAAAATATTTATTCTTTAAAACGGATATATTTTTCAAATTTGGATTGCCATAATTGATTATATTACCAGTATAATTAATTATGATAGAGAAAATCATTTTTCCATTTCTGGTGCATCATAATTAATTATGACAGTGAAAAATATCATGCTATGAATTTTATCACACTTGTGCTTTGGAGGCTTATGCATAATATTACTTCATCAACTTGTACCTCCATATCCAGTATTCTAAGACTCTATCTAGTCTTCAGGAATCATCTTGGGCTTGCTTGAATCATCATCTTTATCAAAAACATGTATTGGGCATTTAGGGAAATGTTTCACATTGTCACCTACATCATAAATTCAGTTTGTCCTTAAATTCATCTTGAATGGTGTTGACTTGAATGTAATTGACTTGAATCATCATCAAAATCATCTCTTGGGAATGCAGGAACATTTCCATCAATCTCCCCCTCATTGCTTTCAATCTCCCCCTTTTTTATGATGATCAAGGAAACACTTGAAATGAATTAAAATGTTTGACTCTATATAGTCAGCTCAAGATTAGCACAGATTTGTATGTCAGAGTCTCTTAATCTCCCCCTGGATATATTAATAACAAGACTCCCCCTAACTCATATGAGCAAAGACTTCTCTTAACTCCCCTTGTTTAATTTAGATAGGAAAGAATTTCACACAGATTTTAATTCATCAAAAAAATCTCCCCCTGTTTCATTGATAATCATAAAAAATATTATAAGAAAAAATCTTCCCCTGTTTCACACAGATTAATATCATCAAAATATCTCCATGTTTCATTGATAATTATGAAAAATATTATAAGAGAAAAAAAATCTCCCCCTGTTTCACACAGATTATTATCATCAAAATATCTCTCTTTTTATTGATAATTATGAAAAATATTGCAATAGAAACTGAGAACAAATTTGTACCTATTAGTACATAAATCACAGTAGAGAAGATAGTGCATTAAAAAGTGTCATAGAAAAGAATATCATATTAAGGAAACAATATCTAGGATACCCAAGACAAATGAAGAGAGAGAAAAATAGGGGAATAAAATGATTATAGAGATAATGGAATTAAATGCAGTAGTTTCCCTCCATTACAGTCTTCTTATTTAAGCAGCTTTCAAATTCAAATGCACTCATATTCCAGAATTCAAATTTCAAATTCAAATTGCAACAAATTTCAAATTAAAATTCCAACCAATTCCAAATTTCAAATTCAAATTTCTAATCCCAAATTTCTAATTCAAATTTCAAATTCCAATTCAAATTCAATTTCAAAAATCTCAAACTGCAAAAATTTCAAATTTCAAAATCTCAAACTACAAAATTTCATATTTCAAAAATCTCAAATTGCAAAATTTCAAATTTCAAAAATCTCATATTGCAAAAAAATCTCAAACTGCAAAATTTCAAATTTCAAAAATCTCAAATTGCAAATTTCAACTTTCAAAAATCTCATACTGCAAATTTTTAAAAAAAATCTCAAACTGCAAAATTTCAAATTTCAAAAATCTCAAATTACAAGATTTCAAACTTTATAATTTCAAATTTTCATAAATTCAAATTGTCAAAATTCAAACTTTCAAATTTCAAAGTTGGTCAATATAATTGATTATGACAACAAGAAAAAAAATTTTGATTCGGATAATCAATTAGATGCTCAAATTATCATCTAGACATGTATAAATGCTTTGTTCCTTTAGGAACCCATTCATATTTGCCATTATATATGCCAAAATGTTTTATGTAACATCTATTTGATGTATGACCTAATTTCATGCAATAAAAACATGTTGGTTTTCTTTGAAAAGGTCTAAATGCGTTTCTTAAAGTTTTTGAAACTGATTTCACATCTGTTTTCCTTGACTCTTTCACAAAAATAGTTTTATGAGGTTCTAGACTTTCTTTGGGTTTGTAACCAATGTTGAACATTCAAGGACTTGATGTTGAACTTACATGGACATGAAGCTTGTTGATTTTGATGATGATTCAAGAACACAAGAACTTAGAGAATTGAAGACTTGTTTTATAGTGTAATAAATCTGTTTTGATTAGTTTGAGTCTGTAATATTAGAGTTTAAGATAGTCGGTACATAGTCTGCACTTTAGAAGCTTCAAAAACTCAAATTTATCTTTTTGTCTCGGCTTTAATCGATTAAATGGTCAAATAATCGATTATTACAGTGAGAAAAACCATTTTCTGTATCTGTTCACTGTAATAATCGATTAACACACCTGTTAATCGATTAACAGGCCTGTTAATCGATTAACAGGGCTTTTAATCGATTAAAACAGTGAGTTTTGGGGTTCTGTTGATTTTGGCTCTGTAATAATCGATTAACACTTCATTTAATCAATTATTTCAGTCAGATTTTGATTTTCAACTTCAAATCAACCCTATTTTCGAAAACTCTAATCCCAAGACTCCTAGTTCCGAAATTCCCAATTCCCAAACCCTAATTACTCTACTTAAGCTTCTCTATGGCACTCAGAAAAGTATAACAACCTTTTTCAAACAAAAGTTAAGTGTTGTGAGTGCCAGAGAACTGTTTGTTGGAGGAAAAAGGGACTTTTGGAACCTGGTGTGGGCTTGAAGCGATAAGAATCACTAAGTGGAGTTCTTAGTGGATTGTGTGTTGTACCGTCTCTGGGGAAAGCTGTTCTTCATCTCTTGTGGATTTCAAGAGAGGTATTTTCTTTACTTTGTATTTTCAATTGTTATCTGTTTGTAACAACTTTGATTATAGTGACAGCGTTAATCCTCTGTTTGAGTGATTAGCAACTGGACGTAGGGTCTTTTGATCCGAACCAGTGTAAATCTCCTGTGTAAGACTCTATCTCTATCTTATTTACGTTTACACAACTTTTTAATCAGTAAAATTTGGGGAAAATTTTGAAAACCTAATTTTTATTAAGAAACCAATTCACCCCCCCTCTTGGTTTTTTTTCCGACCACGCGAACATTCCGCTGCGCGATTCTAACAAGTGGTATCAGAGCTTGCTTTGATAGTCATTCAAACTTTTCGAAAATGGCCGGACAAAATCAAACTTTTGCCGAAGGTGCGTCTATCAATAGACCCCCACTTTTTGTGGGTCAAAATTATCCTTTCTGGAAAGTAAGAATGCAAATCTTTTTAGAGTTTGTTGATAGAGGCATTTGGGATGCAATTTTAAACGGTCCTTTTATTCCTAAAGTTTTTGAAAATGGAGTAGAAGTACCAAAACAATTTTCTAGATGGTCGGATGAAGAAAATAGGAAAGCCCAATATGATGTTAGGGCTAGAAATATAATTTCATCTGCTTTAACCCTTGATGAGTTTTATAGAATATCCATTTGTAAGAGTGCTCAAGAGATGTGGGAAAAACTAAGAGTAACTTATGAAGGAATCGATGATAGTGACTCAATTTCAGAATCAAGTGACTCAGAAATAGAAGCTAACATTTGCTTGTTGGCAAATGACATCATTTCTTCCGACTTTGAGGTAAGTGATTCCGACTCATCTTCAAGTGATGATGAAAATAATTATGATGAACTGCAAAATGCATATAATGAATTGTTTAGTGCCTTTAAAGACTTGAAAAATGAATATAAAGTTGTGAAAAAGAGTTTAAGTATATCCGAAAAGGAGGTTGATTCATTAAAAACGAAAATTGCATGTTTAGAGGAAAAGGAAACCTTAGAAACGAAAATTGTATGCTTAGATGAAAATGATGATAAGAACATAGCATGTGTATCTTGTAAAGAGTATGAGTATGACATAGATATACTTAATCATCTACTTGATAAAGCCGAAAAGGAATTGAGTAATAAAGATAAAGTTTTTATTGCTCAAAATAGAGTATACCATCATGTTCCTTTGAAAAAGCCTAAGATTAAAAAGAGAAGAGTATGGGTGGAAAAAGGAACTAAATCATCCATTGTTAGAAATTCATCATTTTCAAAAGCTACATCTAAAGCATGTTTTTATTGTATGAAACATGGTCATACTTCAAATAGATGTAAAAGTAAACATTTTGGTGTTCCTAAAGGAAAATATATTTCGGTTCCAATAGTTAAATGATTTGTGTGTCTCTAACCCCAAGGACCCAAAATTTATGGGGACCTACGATTACTATGTTCTTGTTTTGTAGGAAACTTCCAAATCAAAGAAGTCTATGTGGTATCTTGATAGTGGATGCTCAAAGCATATGACCGGAGACAAAACAAAATTTGTGAGTTTCAAAGCTAAAGAACAAGGTTATGTAACTTATGGGGACAACAACAAAGGGAAAATTCTTGGAATTGGAAATATAGGTGGTGCAAACACTTTGGAGATTAAGGATGTGCTTCTTGTTGATGGACTAAAGCATAATCTCCTTAGCATAAGTCAACTATGTGACAAAGGTTTTAAGGTAATCTTTGAAAGTAAATTTTGCACCATACATTTGATAGATTCTGAAAATGTAGAATTAAAAGGCATTAGGCATAACAACATATACTTGATTGATTTGGATTGTTTACATGATTCTAGCATAACATGTTTAGTTGCTAAGGAAGAGAACCTTTGGTTATGGCATAAGAGAGCGGCTCATATAAATATGCATCATTTGAACAAATTGATTTCAAAAGACTTAGTTATTGGTTTGCCTAAGTTAAAATTTGAAAAAGATAGATTGTGTGATGCATGTCAAAAAGGTAAACAAGTAAAATCATCATTTAAATCAAAGAATGTTATTTCCACTTCAAAACCCCTAGAATTATTATATTTAGATTTATTTGGACCTTCTAGGATAAAAAGCTTTGGTGGAAATTATTATGGTCTTATGATTGTTGATGATTACTCTAGATATACTTGGACATTTTTCCTAACTATGAAAAGTGAAGCTTTTAATGTCTTTAGAAAATTTGCAAAACAAATTCAAAATGAGAAAGACTTAAGAATTAAAGTTTTAAGAAGTGACCATGGTGGTGAGTTTCAAAATGAAAAGTTTGAAAATTATTGTGAAGAAAATGGAATATTACATAACTTTTTTGCTCCTAGGACTCCCCAACAAAATGGTGTAGTTGAAAGGAAAAATAGGTCATTAGAGGAACTTGCTAGAACAATGTTAAATGAATCTAATGTTCCTAAATATTTTTGGGCTGATGCGGTTAGTACTGCTTGTTATGTTTTGAATAGAATGCTCATTAGGTCAATTATAAAATCAACTCCCTATGAATTGTTAAATGGTAGAAAGCCTAATGTTGCTCATTTGAAAATTTTTGGATGTAAGTGTTTTGTGTTAAATAATGGAAAGGACAACTTAGGAAAACTTGACTCAAAAGCCGATGAGGGCATTTTCTTAGGTTATTTATTAACTAGCAAGGCTTACAGGGTGTTTAATAGAAGAACCTTAAATATTGAAGAATCTATTCATGTTACTTTTGATGAGATTATAGACCTTGGGGGAAATCCTCTTGAGTCAAATAAAGAACTTGCAGGTGATGATGAGTATATAAGAGAGGCTCTTGATGAATTTTATTTGGAAGAAAATGAGCCTTCTCAAACGCCTGAATTATCAAAAGAATGGCAATCACCTAGAGGACTCTAAATGGACAATATCATTGGTGATATCTCAAAAGGGGTAAGAACTAAAAATATGACTAATTTTTGCATGTCTGTAGCTTTTGTGTCACAGATAGAACCCAAAAATGTTGAGGAAGCGCTTAAAGATGACCAATGGTGCATAGCAATGCAAGAAGAACTTAACCAATTTGAAAGGAATCAAGTCTGGGAATTAATCCCAAGAGAAGAATCACATCAAGTTATTGGAACCAAATGGGTGTTTAGAATAAACTTGATGAAGATGGAAACATAACAAAGAATAAAGTCAGACTTGTTGCCAAAGGCTATTGTCAGGAGGAAGGTATAGATTATGATGAAACTTATGCTCCTGTTGCCAAAATTTGCTAAGATAATGCAGGGAGAGTTTGAAATGTCTATGATGGGAGAATTGACATTCTTCCTTGGACTTCAAATCAAGCAACTTAAAGATGGCATTTTCATCTCTCAAACCAAATACTGCAAAGAGATCCTTAAAAAGTTTGGAATGGACACCTCAAAGGAAGCTAACACACACATGGGAACTTCATGCTATTTAGACAAGGATGAATCAGGTTTGGAAGTTAATCAATCTATGTATAGAGGTATGATAGGTTCACTATTATACTTAACTGCAAGTAGACCTGATATTATGCATTCTGTCTGTGTGTGTGCTAGATTTCAGGCTTGTCCAAAAGAATCTCACCTAATTGCAGTAAAACACATTTTAAAATATTTAAAAGGAACTACTGGTTTTGGTTTATGGTATCCATCTGATGCTTGTACTAGTTTAATAGGATATTCTGATGCTGATTATGGTGGATGCAAAATTGATAGAAAGAGTACTAGTGGGACATGTCATTTTTTAGGTTCATCCTTAGTATCTTGGCATTCTAAGAAACAGGCATGTGTTGCTTTATCTACCACTGAAGCTGAATATATTGCAGCTGGTAATTGTTGTGCTCAAATTCTGTGGATGAAACAACAGCTAGAAGATTATAGTATATTTCTGAATGACATACCTTTGATGTGTGATAATACGAGTGCAATCAATCTTACTAAGAATCCAGTAATGCACTCTAGGACTAAGCATATAGATATTAGACATCACTTTTTGAGAGATCATATCAGCAAAGGAAACTGTAAAATAGAGTATGTTGATACAAAGCATCAATTAGCAGATATTTTTACTAAGCCTCTTCCCAAGGATAGATTCTATGAACTTAGAAGAGACTTAGGGATATTAGAAATAGCTTAAATTCTACTTAATTAGACAGTTTTTGGATGGTTATAATGTTATAATTCATTATGTAGGATGTTCATAGATTATCATGTGCATAAACCTCAAATATTTGATGAACTCTCTGGAATAATCGATTAATTGGAGTTATAATCGATTATTTGCACCCAAAACACCCAAAACATGACATTTCTCTCTGGATTAATCGATTAATTCGCCCATTAATCGATTAAAATCAGTATTAATCGATTAACAACTCAAATTAATTGATTAAATGGGTCTGGAAGTGGTTTAATCGATTAATTTGAGTTTTAATCGATTAAACCTGGCAAGTTTGGATTCCTAGCTGTTGCCAACGGCTCTTTTGACCCTTATTCACTTTCATATGATTGTTGGAGATGCTTGGTTATAAATAGGGACCTCCATTTCACTTCTACTCACTTCTATATCTTGAAATCAAGCTTTCTTGCCTCATTCTATCAATCTTGCCTTCTTCTCACTTAACTTGTCCTCTTAAATCTTCTTGTTACTCTTCTAATCCTTCAATGGCCTCATCTTCTCATGCAAAAATCCCCACTAGAAGAAGATCTGCACCCTCATCTCATCCCCGTCCTAATTCTGTAGAAGGATGGATCTCTGATGCAGAAGGCCGACAAGAATTTCTGTCTTATTGGAAGGAACGTGGTATTATTTCTCCTAAGTTCCTTATTGGTGATCAGTTCATCAATAGGGGATTCAACTTTCCTAATCTCCTTGAAATTCAAGGAGTTCTCCCTTTTATCCAAATGCAAGGTACGTATTATCCTGACTTAGTTAGGGTATTTTACTCTAGGTTCAAATTTAGAGATCAAATTGCTACCTCTCGAGTAAAGGGTGTCACAATTATTCTTGATGATGATATTTAGGAAAACGTTGCCCACTTTCCTATTAGAGAAGATGTTATTAACGTGTATGGTGAGTTAGATGATTTTGACAGGATCATGGCATACCGTTCTTTTCTGCGAAACCCCTCCATGGAGATTGGGCGTCTCCTTCTAGCTGAAGCTTTTAAGAAGGAGGAACGCATGATTTTACATCTACTTGTCTGGATCCTATCTCCCCGGGCTACGAATCATGCTCAATGTTCTTCAATTGATCTTCGTATTATTCATGCCATAATGAATAATGAGCCTTTAGATTGGGGCATTCTTGTCACCATGACTATGTTAAAAGCCAAACGCCATCCCACCTTCAAAATTCCATATGCCCTCCTTGTCTCTCGCATTCTTGAATACAAAGGAGTAAATGTCGAAGGTGAACAAACAATACGAACGAATAACTTAAATCGCATGTTGGACAACACATTAATCCAACTCCAAATGGTGCGTGTCAACGATATTTATGTTCACAAGGATGACGTTCCAAACGAAGGTGATGATAATGAAGATTCTGATGAAGATATGCCTCCTGCTGCTGAGTTTCCCTCTGATCAAATCCAAAGTGTTGGAACTTCCTCTGCTCATCATGAAACCCGACAATCTATGGAAGACATGTTATCTGATATGAATCAGAGGATGCAGGCATTCTTCACTCTTTCTGGAGTATGACATGAGGAAATAATTTGTCGTATATCTGATGTAGATGATAAAGTGTGTCATTTAGAAAATAGATTTGATGCACACTTTCATAGTGATGATAGTGAAGAATTTTAAATTTTCCTATTATTTGTAATGTATTTTCATTTCTGAAATAAAATGTGGTGTTCTTTTATTGCTTTGATTGAGGAGGAGTTATCTCCAAGTTATGCATATTTTGAGGGGGAGCTCTTATGATTGTTATAGAAGAATTTTTTTTTATTATAATCAAAATAGGGGGAGAAATATTTAAAGCCTACTATGATTGATTTTAAATATTATCTGGTATGTTTAATGTGTTTGTTAGTATTACAGATAAAACAGGTTATTACAAGGCTTTAAAAGAAAATTTTGATCATCATCAAAAAGGGGGAGATTGTTGAACATTCAAGGACTTGATGTTGAACTTACATGGACATGAAGCTTGTTGATTTTGATGATGATTCAAGAACACAAGAACTTAGAGAATTGAAGACTTGTTTTATAGTGTAATAAATCTGTTTTGATTAGTTTGAGTCTGTAATATTAGAGTTTAAGATAGCCGGTACATAGTCTGCACTTTAGAAGCTTCAAAATCTCAAATTTATCTTTTTGTCTCGACTTTAATCAATTAAATGGTCAAATAATCGATTATTATAGTGAGAAAAACCATTTTCTGTATCTGTTCACTGTAATAATCGATTAACACACCTGTTAATCGATTAACAGGCCTGTTAATCGATTAATAGGACTTTTAATCGATTAAAACAGTGAGTTTTGGGGTTCTGTTGATTTTGGCTCTGTAATAATCGATTAACACTTCATTTAATCGATTATTTTAGTCATATTTTGATTTTCAACTTCAAATCAACCCTATTTTCGAAAACCCTAATCCCAAGACTCCTAGTTCCGAAATTCCCAATTCCCAAACCCTAATTTCTCTACTTAAGCTTCTCTATGACACTCAGAAAAGTAGAACAACCTTTTTCAAACAAAATTTAAGTGTTGTGAGTGCCAGAGAACTGTTTGTTGGAGGAAAAAGGGACTTTTGGAACCTGGTGTGGGCTAGAAGCGATAAGAATCACTAAGTGGAGTTCTTAGTGGATTGTGTGTTGTGCCGTCTCTGAGGAAAGCTGTTCTTCATCTCTTGTGAATTTCAAGAGAGGTGTTTTCTTTACTTTGTATTTTCAATTGTTATCTGTTTGTAACAAATTTGATTATAGTGACAGCGTTAATCCTCTGTTTGAGTGATTAGTAACTGGACGTAGGGTCTTTTGATCCGAACCAGTATAAATCTCTTGTGTAAGACTCTATCTCTATCTTATTTACGTTTACACAGCTTTTTAATCGGTAAAATTTGGGGAAAATTTTGAAAACCTAATTTTTATTAAGAAACCAATTCACCCCCCTCTTGGTTTTTTGTCCAACCACGCGAACATTCTGCTGCGCGATTCTAACAACCAAGTCCAACTTTGCTATAATTTCCTCTTTGATAACCTAATATCAAATCAAGATTTTCATAAGATTTTGAAAAATTGTTTATTATTTTCTCTAACTTGAAAATCTCATTTTCCAAAAGATTACAATTTTCACAAGGTTTAACAACTTCTTTATTTTTAGACAAAGTTTTAGATTTCTCAAGATCTTTCTTTAAGCACTCATTTTCTTTTTCAAGAATACCAACAGTATTTTCTAATGCATTAAACTTTTACCTAATAGCATTGTATTTCTTAGATAACTTGGTAAAACCTTCATACATATCTTGATATTCTTTAAATAACTCATCATATTCATTTAAGGAATTTGTACTACTTACCTGTGATGAGGCTTCATCATCACTTTTTGTCATCAAGCAAAGATTTGCTTCTTCTTCTTCTCCATCACTGCTTTCAGAAGAACTCTCTTGTGTTGTGGAAGAATCATTATCCTCCCAAGTAATATAAGCTTTGTGTTTGCTCTTATAGGTATCGTTCTTCTCTTTCTTCTTCTCTTTCACATCTTTCTTCTCTTTCTTAAGTTCTGGATAGTCTGATTTGATATGACCAGGTTTTCCACATTCATAGCAATGAAATTTATTTGTTTTCTCCTTTCTTTGCTGTCTCTTTTTCCTGTTCTTCATAAAGCGAGAAAATTGTTTAATAAAAAGAGACATATCGGAATCCGAAAACTTACCTTCATTTTCTCTTTCATCTTGTGAAGATTTTAATGCTTTTAGAGCTATCGTCTTGGTTTGATTCTGTTCACCGTTCTTTAACCTTTATAGCTCCATCTCATGTTCTTGCAGCTTCCCAAATAGAGTAGCAATATTCATTTTTGTGAAATCCTTTGATTCCGTAATAGCAATGACCTTTGGTTGCCAATTCCTGTCTAAGGATTTCAAGATCTTTGTGTTCAACTCCTCATTGTCAAAACTCTTTCCTAATGCTTTCAAGTGATTTACTATATGTGTGAAGCGTGTTTGGAAATTCGTGATGCTTTCATTTTGCTGCATTTGAAATAATTCATACTCCTGGATGAGTGTGTTTTTATGTGCTCGCTTTACTTCATTTGTTCCTTCATGTTCAAGAGTGTCCCATATTTCTTTTGTCGTCTTGCATTATGAGACCCTGAAAAATTCATTACGAGTTAAGGCAGAAACAATAGCATTTCGGGCTCTTACGTCGTAATGGGCACGCTTATTTTCATCCGGCGTCCATTGATCAAAAGTCTTTGGAACAGCTCCAGACTCCGTTGCTCACATCGGAATGTGGCGACCATTGAGTACAACATCCCAAACACCATAATCTAGTGTTTGTAAAAATATTTCCATTCTCGCTTTCCAAAACTGATAGTCTTCTCCTTCAAATACTAGTGGTCTGTTTATTGGGGCTCCTTCCCTATAAACCTGATTCTGCATAGACATCTTGACAGATCGTTTAAAAATATCTTATCTAACCAAGCTCTGATACCACTTGTTAGACAAATGGCATCTAGAGGGGGGTGAATAGATGCACAAATTAAAATTGATGTCAAATTAAAAATTTATTTGTGAGTCAATAATTTGTTAAAGCGGAAGCAATAATATAATCAGGAAAGAAGAAAGAGATAAGGGAAAGAGAAGAGCACACAGAGATTTATACTGGTTCGGGTATGGTCAACCCTACATCCAGTTCCCAATCAAATCTTAACACAAGAGTGACTCCCCATCCACTATCTTTCAAATTCAGTTTACAAATTACAATCAACTCAGCAAAAGAACCAGTAAAAAGTAAACTAATTAAAAAGACAATCACCTCCTTAGAAACCCACTAAGGATGAACACCTCCCTAGAATCCCACTAGGGATGAACACCTCCTCTGAACAAATCAAAGGATGAAAACTCCTCCTTAGAATCCCACTAAGGATGGACACCTCCCTAGAATCACACTAGGAATGAAAAACACCTCCTTTTTCACCAATGCAAAAAGGATGAAGGTAATAAAAATAAGAACAAACACACCTGGGTAATGGAGACAACAAATTGTAGAAGCCAATAGAATGCCAATCTCCAAGAACAAGTGTGATTAACAATGAAAGCACAGAAGGCAGTAGAGAAGAGGGTTTTCTCAAAAGGTGTAAAATATCTCTGTTGCCTTGTTCAGAATTCTTTTCTCAAAACTTATTGAATGTAAATTGTATTTTCGAATTCTATAATTGTGTGTTTTTTATTTTTCATCAAAACTTAATTAAATCGAAAAATAGCATCAAAAAATGGTTGTTGGACATTAATAATATCATAGAGAAAATCAGGATGTATTCAAAAACATTTATTCTTTAAAACGGATATATTTTTCAAATTTGAATTGCCATAATTGATTATATTACCAGTATAATTAAATATGATAGAGAAAATCATTTTTCCATTTCTGGTGCATCATAATTAATTATGACAGTGAAAAATATCATGTTATGAATTTTATCACACTTGTACTTTGGAGGCTTATGCATAATATTACTTCATCAACTTGTACCTCCATATCCAGTATTCTAAGACTCTATCTAGTCTTCAGGAATCATCTTGGGCTTGCTTGAATCATCATCTTTATCAAAAACATATATTGGGCATGTAGGGAAATGTTTCACATTGTCACCTACGTCATAAATTCAGTTTGTCCTTAAATTCATCTTGAATGGTGTTGACTTGAAGGTAGTTGACTTGAATCATCATCAAAATCATCTCTTGGGAATGCAGGAACATTTCCATCAATCTCCCCCTCATTGCTTTCAATCTCCCCCTTTTTGATGATGATCAAGGAAACACCTGAAATGAATTAAAATGCTTGACTCTATATAGCCAGCTCAAGATTAGCACAGATTTGTATGTTAGAGTCTCTTAATCTCCCCCTGGATATATTAATAACACGACTCCCCCTAACTCATATGAGCAAAGACTTCTCTTAACTCCCCTTGTTTAATTTAGATAGGAAAGAATTTCACACAGATTTTAATTCATCAAAAAATCTCCCCCTGTTTCATTGATAATCATAAAAAATATTATAAGAAAAAATCTTCCCCTGTTTCACACAGATTAATATCATCAAAATATCTCCCTATTTCATTAATAATTATGAAAAATATGATAAGAGAAAAAAAATCTCCCCCTGTTTCACACAAATTAATATCATCAAAATATCTCTCTGTTTTATTGATAATTATGAAAAATATTGCAATAGAAACTGAGAAAAAATTTGTACCTATTAGTACATAAATCACGGTAGAGAAGATAGTGCATTAAAAAGTGTCATAGAAAAGAATATCATATTAAGGAAACAATATCTAGGATACCCAAGACAAATGAAGAGAGAGAAAAATAGGGGAATAAAATGATTATTGAGATAATGGAATTAAATGCAGTAGTTTCCCTCCGTTGCAGTCTTCTTATTTAGGCAGCTTTCAAATTCAAATGCACTCATATTCTAGATTTCAAATTTCAAATTCAAATTGCAACAAATTTCAAATTCAAATTCCAACCAATTCCAAATTTCAAATTCAAATTTCTAATCCCAAATTTCAAATTCCAATTCAAATTCAATTTTAAAAATCTCAAACTGCAAAAAATTTCAAATTTCAAAAATTTCAAATTGCAAAATTTCAAATTTCAAAAATCTCATATTGCAAAAAAATCTCAAACTGTAAAATTTCAAATTTCAAAAATTTCAAATTGCAAAATTTCAAATTTCAAAAATCTCATACTGCAAATTTTAAAAAAAATCTCAAACTGCAAAATTTCAAATTTCAAGAATCTCAAATTACAAGATTTCAAACTTTATAATTTCAAATTTTCATAAATTCAAATTGTCAAAATTCAAACTTTCAAATTTCAAAGTTGGTCAATATAATTGATTATGACAACAAGAAAAAAATTCTGATTCTGATAATCAATTAGACGCTCAAATTATCATCTAGACATGTATAAATGTTTTGTTCCTTTAGGCACCCATTCATATTTGCTATTAGATATGCCAAAATGTTTTATGTAACATCTATTTGATGTATGACCTAATTTCATGCAATAAAAACATGTTGGTTTTCTCTGAAAATGTCTAAATGCGTTTCTTAAAGTTTTTGAAACTGGTTTCACATCTGTTTTCCTTGACTCTTTCACAAAAATAGTTTTATGAGGTTCTAGACTTTCTTTGGGTTTGTAACCAAGTCCAACTTTAACCTAATATCGAATCAAGATTTTCAGAAGATTTTGAAAAATTCCTTATTATTTTCTCTAACTTGAAAATCTCATTTTCCAAAAGATTACAATTTTCACAAGGTTTAACAACTTCTTTATTTTTAGACAAAGTTTTAGATTTTTGAACATCTTTCTTTAAGCAGTCATTTTCTTTTTCAAGAATACCAACAGTATTTTCTAATGCATTAAACTTTTGCCTAAGTGCATTGTATTTCTTATATAACTTGGTAAAACCTTCATACATATCTTGATATTCTTTAAATAACTCATCATATTCATTTAAGGAATTTGTACTACTTACCTGTGATGAGGCTTCATCATCACTTTTTGTCATCAAGCAAAGATTTGCTTCTTCTTCTCCATCACTGCTTTCGGAAGAACTCTCTTCTGTTGTGGAAGAATCATTATCCTCCCAAGCAATATAAGCTTTGTGTTTGATCTTATAGGTATCGTTCTTCTCTTTCCTCTTCTCTTTCACATCTTTCTTCTCTTTCTTAAGTTTCGGACAGTCTGATTTGATATGACCAGGTTTTCCACATTCATAGCAATGAAATTTATTTGTGTTCTCCTTTCTTTGCTATGTCTTTTTCCTGTTCTTCATAAAGTGAGAAAATTGTTTAATAAAAAGAGACATATCGGAATCCAAAAACTTACCTTCATTTTCGCTTTCGTCTTGTGAAGATTTTTCTGCTTTTAGAGCTATCGTCTTGGTTTGATTCTGTTCACCATTCTTTAACCTTTATAGCTCCATCTCATGTTCTTGCAGCTTTCCAAATAGAGTAGCAATATGTTAGAAAAGTAGTTTTAAATCAAGAGGGGGGGTGAATTGATTTTTGAAAGTTTTTCGCAATAAACAGATTATCTAATTCGAAAATTAAGTTTACTAATCAATTCACGAATCACAAAGCAATTAAACAATACAAGCGCAGCAACTGAATTTAAAGAGAGAAAGGTTAGGAAAGATTTCACCGGTAATTTTATACTGGTTCACCCAATACCAGGGCTACGTCCAGTCTCCAGCCAAATTCCAGCTGGGTTCCACTAGAATAGATGTTTTACAGACTCAACAATCTTACACCTACTCTAACACCAGAACCAATTTCCAGTTCCTGACTTTAACCTTTCCACCAAGAACCAAATTCCAGTTCTTGGAAACCTCTGCAACCAAATTCCAGTTGCAGAGAAACCAGTGCCCAAATTCCAGGCACCAAACAGTACAAGAACCAAATTCCAGTTCCTGTACTCAACCTCTCCACCAAGAACCAAATTCCAGCTCTTGACAACCTCTGCAACCAAATTCCAGCTGCAGAGAAACCATTGCCCAAATTCCAGGCACCACACACAAGAACCAAATTCCAGCTCCTGTGCTCAACCTCTTACCAAGAACCAAATTCCAGTTCTTAATAACCTCCACAACCAACTTCCAGCTGCAGAGAAAACTTGTGCCCAAATTCCAGGCACAACACAATACAAAGTAATGAAAAAGAATTTACAAAGAAGAAACAAGAAAGCTCAAACCGGATTACGCTAATCCACAGTAAGTTTCTTCTTCAAGGATGCTATATGCCTCAAGAAAGATTTCAAAAATAACTTCACAAAATAGTTGTAATTCTTTCTTGGAAAAAGTGCTCTAGTTGCTTGATTGATTGCTTTGTTTCTGTAAAAACTGATATTCAATCTATTGTTTCAAAGTTTCAAGCAAAACTGTTTTTAAAGAGAATTTTCAAATCTGCTGCATTAATTAATCTGTTGAAAGTTTGTTTTAATCTGTTGAAATAGCCGTTATAATCTGTTAAAAGTCCTTTCAACCCATTAATGCGTTCTTGCTTCTTTAACAGAATCGTTTTAGCTGATACGACCACTTTTATATCAGTTAAAACATTTTACAAACTTTTTCTAAGTATAAAACAATCAATTGAATCACGTATTAATCGATTGATTTGTTTAAAACTTTCTTATAACACTTTTCAAGTTATTTTAACTGATACAAAGAAGTTTTAATCGATTAAAAACCTGCACAGAATTTTTCTAAGTTGTTTTAATCGATTGAAAGTTCGTTTTAATCGATTGAAATTCTGTAAAAAGATTTTCTAAGTTATTTTAATCGATTGAAATACGTTTTAATCGATTGAAATAAGTCTGATCGGTCATAATTCAATTCTGATCGATCATAACCAACTCTGATCGGTCATAATTTCATTCTGATCGATCATCCTGACTTCCAAAGTGGTTTTAATCGATTAAAATAAATCTGAACGCTCATTTTTAAAGTCTGATCGATTATATTTCATTATGACCTGTCATATTCGAATTCTAAACGGTCATAAAGGGTTTTAATCGATTAAAAGAAGTTTGTATCGATTAAAATACTGTAAAAACACTTCTTTACGCATTCTAAGTGATTTTAATTGTTTCTTTTAAAACTATATCAGTTAAAAACATTGTTAAGAAAGTTCTTTGTCAAAATGCTTTTGTTTGATTTGTTAAAAACTATTTTTGAGGCATTTTGCAAATTGAGTGAAGGAGCTTTATGCAGTGGAAAAGGTAAAGTGGTTTTACCTAAGCTTTCTGTTAAGACACACTAAGTCTTCAGCTCCATTCTTCTGAGTGACTTGTTTGACTGTTGCAGAGTTGACCTTTGACTTTATCTTTGACTTCATCAAATCACTGAGATCTTTGCTAGGATCACTTTCACAATATTCATTTTTGTGAGATCCTTTGATTCTGTAATAGCAGTGACCTTTGGTTTCCAATTCCTGTCTAAGGCAGAAACAATAGCATTTCGGGCTCTTACGTCGTAATGGGCACGCTTATTTTCATCCGGCGTCCATTGATCAAAAGTCTTTGGAACAGCTCCAGACTCCATTGCTCTCATCGAAATGTAGGGACCATTGAGTACAGCATCCCAAACACCATAATCTAGTGTTTGTAAAAATATTTCCATTCTCGCTTTCCAAAACTGATAGTCTTCTCCTTCAAATACTGGTGGTCTGTTTATTGAGGCTCCTTCCCTGTAAACTTGATTCTGCATAGACATCTTGATAGATCATTTAGAAATATCTTATCTAACCAAGCTCTGATACCACTTGTTAGACAAATGACATCTAGAGGGGGGTGAATAGATGCACAAATTAAAATTGATGTCAAATTAAAAATTTATTTGTGAGTCAATAATTTGTTAAAGCGGAAGCAATAATATAATCAGGAAAGAAGAAAGAGATAAGGGAAAGAGAAGAGCACACAGAGATTTATACTGGTTCGGGTATAGCCAACCCTACATCCAGTTCCCAATCAACTCTTAACACAAGAGTGACTCCCCATTCACTATCTTTCAAATTCAGTTTACAAATTACAATCAACTCAGCAGAAGAACCAGTAAAAAGTAAACTAATTAAAAAGACAATCACCTCCTTAGAAACCCACTAAGGATGAACACCTCCCTAGAATCCCACTAGGGATGAACACCTCCTCTGAACAAATCAAAGGATGAAAACACCTCCTTAGAATCCCACTAAGGATGGACACCTCCCTAGAATCACACTAGGAATGAAAAACACCTCCTTTTCCACCAATGCAAAAAGGATGAAGGTAATAAAAATAAGAACAGACACACCTGGGTAATGGAGACAACAAATTGTAGAAGCCTGTAGAATGCCAATCTCCAAGAACAAGTGTGATTAACAATGAAAGCACAGAAGGCAGTAGAGAAGAGGGTTTTCTCAAAAGGTGTAAAATATCTCTGTTGCCTTGTTCATAATTCTTTTCTCAAAACTGATTGAATGTAAATTGTATTTTTGAATTCTGTAATTGTGTGTTTTTGATTTTTCATCAAAACTTAGTTAAATAGAAAAATAGCATCAGAAAATGGTCGTTGGACATTATTAATATCATAGAGAAAATCAGGATGTATTCAAAAACACTTATTCTTTAAAACGGATATATTTTTTAAATTTGAATTGTCATAATTGATTATATTACCAGTATAATTAATTATGATAGAGAAAATCATTTTTCTATTTCTAGTGCATCATAATTAATTATGACAGTGAAAAATATCATGTTATGAATTTTATCACACTTGTGCTTTGGAGGCTTATGCATAATATTACTTCATCAACTTGTACCTCCATATCCAGTATTCTAAGACTCTATCTAGTCTTCAGGAATCATCTTGGGCTTGCTTGAATCATCATCTTTATCAAAAACATATATTGGGCATGTAGGGAAATGTTTCACATTGTCACCTACGTCATAAATTCAGCTTGTCCTTAAATTCATCTTGAATGGTGTTGACTTGAATCATCATCAAAATTATCTCTTGGGAATGCAGGAACATTTCCATCAATCTCCTCCTCATTGCTTTCAACATTTTAGATTTAAAAGTAGTTTTAACTTGTTTACCCTTTTGACATGCATCACATATTCTATCTTTTTCAAACTTAATTTTTGGTAAACCAATTACAAGTTATTTTGAATTCAATTTATTTAGATGAGACATATGTATATGGGCTAGGCTTTTGTGCTACAACCAAAATTCATTTTCTTTAGTTATCAATCACATATCAGTCTCAAAGGAAGTGCATTCAAATTCAATCATATAAATGTTTTGTATTCTTTTTCTAATAGAAAAATAGTTTTATTTGATGCAAAGTCACATATTATGCAATGATTTGTTTCAAAAATTACCTTCAAACCTTTATCACATAATTGACTAATGCTTAACAGATTATGCTTTAACCCTTCTACCAACAACACATTTTCAATTATTAAGGAAGAGTTATTACCAATCTTACCAATCCTAAGAATTTTTCCTTTATTTTTATTTTCATGCGTAACATATCCTTTTGCTTTTAAAATGATGTTTTTGAACTTCTTTAAATCACCTGTCATATGTCTAGAACACCCATTATCCAAATACCACATTGAGTTTTTGATGCCCAGATTTTTCTAAAAAAACATATTAGAAAGCTTATTTAGGTACCCAATCAAATTTGGGTCCTCTCATATTAGTTACATGTAGTTTATCTTTAGCAATCCACTTGTATTTTCCTTTTTGAACATCATAATTTTTAAAATAGTAGGTTTTTGATGTATATCCAATCTCAAAACAGTAAAAGCATGTTACAGATGATGATATGCTTAAATGCAGGAAATTTCTGGACTTATCTAATCGATTAACATTATAACCAATTCCTTCTCTGTTTAAAGTGCTTCTTTGGGAATTCAATATAGCATCTAAGTTTGATTTTCCTAATGTAAATTTTGAAAGCGTTTTGATAAGATACGTAATTCTTTCTAAATGATTCTTACAGTTAACACATTCATGCACACAATTCTTACTATTCTTTTCTAAGGTTTCTAACTCTGTTTTAAGATTTTCATTTTCATTCTCAAGTTGTTTTAATCTATTATCTAGTCATCTATTTTCACCTTTAAATCTATTATTAGAATATGCTAATTTTTTTGCTTCATCATGCATTTCACTAAAAACATCCAACAATTGATAATAGTTATTCTTATCATTAGATGCAGAGGTACTTGCACTGAATTTGCTTGATGTTTCTGTATCTGTCATTAACAAAAATTTGCTTCTTCACTTGTATTTCCACTTGACTCACTAGAAGTGCTTGAAGCATTGTCTTCTCAAACAATGTATGTCTTCTTTATTTTTGAATTCTTGGTTTCCTTTCTTTCTTCTAGTTTCTGCTTCATCTTGAATATTGTACAATCTAGCTTGATGTGTCTAGGTTTCTCACATTCATAACATGTAGGGATATTTCCCTGTTTCTTGAATGGTTTAACAGTAGATTTGTTAGCAGGTTTGTTTTTTTATTCCAAAAATTTAGAAAACCTCTTTACCAGCATATTCAAATTTTCACTATCAGAATCTTCATCTTCATTTCCTTGCATAAGATCACTCTTCTTTGTACCAGTCTTTAATGCAACAGTGTGTCTTTTTTCACTTTCTTCTTCTTCTTTGAGTCTTCTAAGTTCCAACTCATGTTCCCTTAGTTTCCCAAATAGTGTATGTTGAACAGTCAAGGACTTGATGTTAGACTTGATGGACATGAAGCTTGTTGATTTTGATGATGATTCAAGAACACAAGAACGTAGAGAGTTGAAGACTTGTTTTATAGTGTAATAACTCTATTTTGATTAGATTGAGTCTGTAATATTAGAGTTTGAGATAGCCGGTACATAGTCTGCACCTTAGAAGCTTCAAAAAGCTCAATTTTATTAAAGTGCCTTGGCTTTAATCGATTAAATGGTGAAATAATCGATTAAAATAGTGAGAAAAACCATTTTCTGTATCTGCTCACTGGTTTAATCGATTAACACACCTGTTAATCGATTAACAGGCCTGTTAATCGATTAACAGGTCTTTTAATCGATTAAAACAGAGAGTTTTTGGGTTCAATTGATTTTGGCTCTGTAATAATCGATTAACACTTCATTTAATCGATTATTTCAGTCAGATTTTGATTTTTAACTTCAAATCAACCCTATTTTCGAAAACCCTAATTCCAAGACTCCTAGTTTCGAAAATCCCAATTCCCAAACCCTAATTTCTCTACTTAAGCTTCTCTATGGCACTCAGAAAACAAGAACAACCTTTTTCATACAAAAGTTAAGTGTTGTGAGTGTCAGAGAACTGTTTGTTGCAAGAAAAAGGGGCTTATGGAACCTGGTGTGGGCTAGAAGCGATAAGAATCACTAAGTGGAGTTCTTAGTGGATTGTGTGTTGTGCCGTCTCTAGGGAAAGTTGTTCTTCATCTCTTGTGGATTTCAAGAGAGGTGTTTTCTTTACTTTATCTTTTCCATTGTAATCTGTTTGTAACAACTTTGATTATAGTGACAGCGTTATTCCTCTTTTTGAGTGATTAGCAACTGGACGTAGTGTCTTTTGATCCGAACCAGTATAAATCTCCTGTGTAAGACTCTATCTCTATCTCTATTTACATTTACACAGTTTTTAATCGGTAAAATTTGGGGAAAATTTTGAAAACCTAATTTTTGTTAAGAAACCAATTCACCCCCCCTCTTGGTTTTTGTCCGACCACGCGAACATTCCGCTGCGCGATTCTAACAAGTGGTATCAGAGCTTGCTTTGATAGTCATTCAAATTTTTCGAAAATGACCAGAAAAAATCAAAGTTTTGTCGAAGGTGTCTATCAACAGACCCCCACTTTTTGCGGGTCAAAATTATCCTTTCTGGAAAGTAAGAATGCAAATATTTTTAGAGTCTGTTGATAGAGGCATTTGGGACGCTATTTTAAACGGTCCTTATATTCCTAAAGTTACTGAGAATGGTGTTGACGTTCCCAAACCTTTTTCTAGATGGACAACAGAGGAAAACCGAAAAGCACAATTTTGAAGCACTTGGTGGATTTGATGAAGACATAATATTTTGTAGATATAGTTTAGTTTGTGGGTGTGTAGATGAATAGGCTAAGTATAGAACTTAATCTCTTGATAGGCCAATATATTTTGTGATAAGCGCCTTAATATGATGCATCTCATTGAAATCATTTTTCTGCATGAAAAACTTACATTTAAGTATTAAAAGAACAATCTAAGTTTTTCAATCTGTTGAAAATGATTTTCAATCTGTTAAAATCACTTAACAGAATAAGTGGTCATACATAGTCGAAATTTTCAATTGATTGAATCACAGAATCAACAGGTTAAAATCACTTAATGAATTTTTCAATATCAAGGTTTCGTATTTTCAATCTGTTGAAATATTTTTAAATCCATTAAAACAGAAAGACTATTTTTCATTCTAAGAGTTTTCAGAAAATCAATCTGTTGAAATATTTTTTAATCTGTTGAAACAGAAAGACTATTTTTCAGTCTAAGAGTTTTCAGAAAATCAATCTGTTGAAATATTTTTTTAATCTGTTGAAACAGAGAGACTATTTTTCTAACTAAGTATTTGCAGGATTTCAATCTGTTAAAATGATTTTCAATCGATTGAAACAGAGAGCTATAATTTTTCATAAAACTGTTTCAATCCATTAAAAACTTGAATCAATCGATTGAATGAAGTTTTAAATGAAATCAATCGATTGAATCGACGTTTTAATCGATTGAAATGCATTCTGATCGATCATAGTTTCATTCTGATCGATCATAACTTGGTCTAATCGATCATAATACAGTTCTAATCGATCAGAATCGATTCTAACCTGTTTTACTTTGTTTCTGATCAATCATTTACCTCTCTGATTCAGTTTTTAATTGAGTAAACGTTCTGGTTCTCTGTTTTACTTTATAAATACAGATTTGATCTATCTTTTAAAAAAAACACAACTTGAGAAAACATTTGAAATCAATCTGTGAAGCTTTCATATCCGTGACTTTCTTGCATTCAAGAATTTTGTAATATCATAAGGTGCTTTGATCAAGATAGTGGTCAATCAAAGAGAGAAAGTTTTGTGTTAGAATCTGTTCTGGACAATTTTATTGATAGAGCTGCAGTCCAGGTTTTTTCTTTTCATACTCTTTTGTAAAGTGTATTTGTGCAGGTTGGAATTTGATCTGCACTTGTTACAGTAACTGGATTTGGTTACTGGGTGGTTTTCAAGAGTCTATCTTGTGGGTTTGTAAGATAGTTCTTGGGGTAGATTGGTGAGTATCTACTAGTTATAAATTTCACTTGGTATTAGTGGAACTTGGCAGATTTGTCAAGAACTGGACATAGCTCTGGTATAGAGTGAACCAGTATAAATTTGTGTGTTGAATTTCTTCTTTCATCTCTTTTATTTTCTGCCTATATACTTGTTGTGTTTAAAATCAATCTACCTTTGCAAGAATTGAATAAAGATAAATCATTCTTCCAAAAGAAAGTAAGTTTTGCGAAAAAGTTTTATAAAGTTCAATTCACCCCCCTCTTGAACTCAACCATTAATTCTTTCAATTGGTATCGAGCTGGTTCTTGTAAGTTACTCAAGAAATCGGTCCAAGAATGGTCGAGGGAAAGATGAATTTTTCGAAGGAGCCTCGATAAACAGGCCTCCTCTTTTTCTCGGTGTGAATTATTCTTTCTGGAAGGTTAGAATGAAAATCTTTATTGAATCTCTTGATAGAGGCATTTGGGAAACAATTGTTAATGGTCCTTACAAACCAACTCATACAGTAGATGGTAAAGTAGTTGAAAAAAATTGGGCTGAATTAACCGATGTAGAAAATAGGAGAGTCCAATATGATTATACTGCAAAAAATATTATTACCTCTGCTTTAAATCTTGATGAGTTTTTCGGGGTGTCTCAATGTGCCTCCGCCAAAGAAATGTGGGAAATTCTAGAGGTCACACATGAAGGTACTTCGATGTAAAAAGGGCGAGAAAGCATGAGTTAATTAGGGACTATGAATTGTTTAAAATGCAGCAAGGAGAAACAATTGCAGATGTACAGAAAAGGTTCACGCACATAGTCAATCATCTAATTGGACTAGGGAAGATTTTTGACAAAGAAGAGTTGAACATCAAAATCTTGAAGTGTTTGGACAGAACTTGGCAACCAAAGGTGACAGACTATATCAGAATCAAGAGACTTGACTGAAATGACCACTCGCTTCACTTTTTGGTAAGTTAAGGGAACATGAGTTGGAAATCAATCGGTTTAAAGAACAAGAGAATGCAGAAAAGAAAAGTAGAAACATTGTTCTCAAGACGATTGAAGAAAATAGTGAGTCTGAAGAAGATGAATCTGAAAATCTGACTTTATTAGTTAAGAAATTTGGGAAATTTCTTAGAAGGAAGAACAGAACTGGCCAAGTAAAAAGGTACACTGATAAAAAGACTGAATCTATTCAAAATACTATTACTTTTTATTCTTGTGGTAAGCAGGGACATATAAGGAGTGATTGTCCGGAAAAGACAAAGAATCAGAATAAGAAAGAGTCTAAATACAAAGGGAAAAAGGCCTACATAGCTTGGCAAGACAATGATTCTTCTTCCAGTTCTGAATCCGAAGGTGAAGAGGTGAACCTATGTTTGATGACTGGTTGTGAATCCTCTTCATCACATGTAAGTTCAACTCCTACAGAAAATGAAATGAATTACAGCACATTACTGAATGCTTTCAATGAAATGCATAGTGAAGCCAAAAATTTATCTCATACAAATAATCGGTTGAAAGGTTTAAATAACTGGTTAGAAAATAGAGTTAAAGTTCTGGAAAAAGAACTATTAGAAAGCAAAACAGATTTAGAACATCTAGACATAATCTATGCATCTGCGGATAATGTTGCTGCTAATAAGAATTGTGAAAAGTGTATTCTTCTGCAACATAAGGTTGATTACTTGATTAAAACTTTGTCTAAGTTTACTCAAGGTAAAGAGAATTTAGATGCACTTCTTGGGTCTCAAAATTGTGTGTTTGAACATACTGGAATCGGGTACAAACCTAAGATTGGGGTAAAAAACTAAAAAATATTTGAACTTCTTTTCATTTAGAAAAGCTACAACATCCCCTTTCTCATCTTGTCATTACTGCATGAAGAAAGGACATACTATAAAATTTTGTCATGCTAGGAAATATTTTGTGCCGCAAGGTAGGAAGAGATGGGTTCCAAAACATGTTAAACAGAAAATTTGACTCCTAAGGACCCAAAATACTTAAGGGTACCAGAAAAATGCTTAATTTGTTTGCAGGGACAAAGTCTGGGAATCCCTTGAAGTTCAGAGCTGCGAATCAGGTTCTGTTTTTCCTAAACTGATTGTTTTAATTGATATAAACCAGTATTAATCGATTAAAATAACTTACAGAAAATATTAATAAATCTGTCCGTACAGTTTTAATCGATTGAAATGTGAATCAATCGATTAAAATGTTCTCAAGATTTGAGTTTAACTGTTTTAATCGATTAGAATGAATTTATATCAACTAAAATCACTATGGTATCAAATTTAATCGATTCATTTTCGTTTTAATCGATTTAAATTCTGGATTTTAATCGATTTAGTTTCTGGGCTACCTAAGCTTCGAATCCTGAAAGACAAAATCTGTGAAGCTTGTTTAAAAGGCAAACAAACTAGAAAATCCTTTTCAAACAAAAACATTGTTTCGACTTCTAGACCTTTGGAACTGCTTCACATGGATTTGGTTGGTCCTTCAAGGAATAAAAGCCTAGGTGGTAATCTTTATATCATGATAATTGTTGATGACTTTTCCAGATTTACCTGGACTGTTTTTCTTAAAGCCAAATCTGATTCTTACAAATCTTTCAAAAAGCTTGCCAAGGTTTTACATAATGAAAAAGGGTATTTCATTACATCTATTCAAAATGACAATGGTGGAGAATTTGTAAATGAAAAATTTGAATCTTTTTGTGAAAAGTTTGGCATAAAACACAATTTTTCTGCTCCAAGAACTCCTCAACGAACGATGTTGTGGAAAGAAAGAACAGATCCATTGTGGAACTTGCTAGAACAATGTTGTGTGAAAATTCTTTATCTAAATACTTTTGGGCAGATGCGATGAACACTGCTTGTCATGTTTTGAATAGAGTCTTGATTAGACCCATGCTTAAGAAAACCCCATATGAACTGTATAAAGGAAGAAAACCCAACATAAACTATTTCAGTGGTTTTTGGATGTACATGTTTTGTTTTAAACAATGGGAAAGAAAATATTGGCAAGTTTGATGAGAAATCCGACAAAGGAATCTTTCTTGGTTATTCAACTAATGGTCATGCATATAGAGTCTACAATTTAAGACTGAAGTCTATTGAAGAATCAGTACATGTTGTTTTTAATGAGTCTCCTCGAGTGTTGCAGAATAGAACAACAGGTACTGCAGATGAAGAAGATTTAACTGATAATTCTTATCAGTTGAAACTTCCCAGTAGCTCAGATCAGCATATTGTCGAAGAAGGTGATCAATCTGTTGATCCTGCAAAAGTTGATCCACCAATAATAACTGAAGATCAGGAAGAAGATGCCCTGGAAGAGCTTCCCAAAGAGTGGATTGTCCCAAGAGATCTCTCTCTAGACAATGTCATCGGGCAAATCAATAAGGGAGTATCTACTAGACATTCTCTTAATCAATTCTGCAATCATATAGCATTCATTTCACAAATAGAACCTAAAACTGTTAAAGAAGCATTAAATGATGAATACTGGGTCAGTGCCATGCATGAAGAGCTTAATCAATTTGAAAGGAATAACGTGTGGGAATTAGTTCCTAAAATCAAAGATATAAATATAATTGGTACTAAGTGGGTATTCAAAAACAAACTAGATGAACACGACATTATCACTAGAAATAAAGCTAGATTGGTAGCCAAAGGGTATAACCAACATGAGGGTATTGATTTTGATGAAACCTTTGCACCTGTAGCTAGACTTGAAGCTGTCAGATTATTATTAGCTTATGCTTGTATAAGTGGTTTCAGATTACTACAGATGGATGTCAAGAGTGCCTTTCTTAATGGACTCATCAATGAAGAAGTGTATGTTTCTCAACCTCCTGGGTTTGAAAATCACAAGCATCCTGACCATGTCCACAAATTGAAAAAGGCCCTTTATGGTTTAAGGCAAGCACCTAGACAATGGTATGAGAGGTTAAGTAACTTCTTAATTGATCAAGGGTACAAACGAGGTGAAGTTGATAAAACCCTATTCATTAAGAAATCTGGAACTGACATTATTCTGGTGCAGGTGTATGTGGATGATATCATTTTCGATTCTACAAATAATGCCTTGTGTAATAAGTTTGTTAAAGAAATGCAAAGTGAATTTGAAATGTCTATGATGGGAGAATTGAATTTCTTTCTTGGTCTCCAAGTTAAACAATTAAGAAATGGCATTTTTCTAAGTCAAGCTAAATACTGCAATGAGTTGTTAAAGAAGTTTGATATGCACAATTGCAAGGAATCCTCTACACCCATGTCTACTAACTGCTGTCTAGATTTAGATGAAAAAGGGAAATCTGTTGATCAAACTAAATATAGAGGATTGATTGGTTCTCTGCTATATCTGACTGCTAGTAGACCTGACATTATGTTTAGTGTGTGCCTTTGTGCTAGATTTCAGGCAAACCCAAAGGAATCACATCTTACTGCTACTAAAAGGATTCTGAAGTACCTTAAAGGAACAGTTAATGTCGGACTATGGTATCCTGAAGGTGCATCCCTTAAACTTGTTGGATTTTCTCGATTCGACTTTGCAGGATGTAGATTGGACGGAAAAAGTACCTCTGGTACATGTCATTTACTGGGAAGCAGTCTCATATCGTGGCACAGCAAAAAGCAAGCATGTGTTGCTCTTTCAACTGCAGAAGCTGAATACATTGCAGCTGGGAGCTGTTGTGCTCAAAGTATCTACCTTAAGCAACAATTGATAGACTATGGAGTGACTCTAAATATGGTACCTCTGGTTTGTGATAATACTAGTGTAATAAATTTAACTAAGAATCCTATTCAACACTCTAGAACTAAGCATATTCAAATTAGACACCACTTTATTAGAGAACATGTATCTAGGGGTTGTCGCCGCCGTCCGTTCCGACGTCCTGGGACGTCTCGAACGTTTATGCGAGCGGTTGCGAAAAGATGGTTGAGACTCACGTTTTTGTTTAAAACATGTTCATTGCTTCCGAGGCGCTCAACACTGAACTATCCTCTAATAGAAGCAAGGTTTTCGAAAAGGGTTCTTCTGGAGTCACCACCAATGTTTTGACCATAAACATTGGAAAAGGAGAAAAAGGCATTGATTTTAATAAAAACCAAACTTGGCCATTATAACCAGAGTCGGGTAAGGGAGTTAGTTACGTGTGGGGAAGGTGTTAGCACCCCACAACGCCCCTTTCGGGTTCCCTATGACGGATTAATTCATTTAAGTAATGATTACAAGAAATTACGCTATTACCCTATTTTATTCGTACAATTATTTAAAGATGGCTATCTACATGATTTATCTACATTGCATACAGAAAGCAATAAGTAAAGCATTAAAGGAGAAGAGAATTGAGAAAAACCTCCGTAGCAAGCTTTATATTATAAGTCTTTTACAAAGAGGACGTGTTTCGGCAGTCCTTCGCTCTACAGCAACTCTCCTCTCAAATATAGACTCGACTCGACTAAGATTTCTAGAAGAATCGAATGCCGGAATACAAATTCCTTAACTGATTGTTACCTATTAAAGGCAATCAGAAAGATCATTAGAGAGAGGGAGATAAGAAGACAAGTTTTAGAGTTGTCTGGTGTGTGGAGAATGACAAATGAGGCTCCTATTTATAGTAAATTTTGCCCTGGAACTTTGGGACGGCCGTCCCAAACGTGTTTTCTGCGTTGTGGCAATCTGGGACGGCCAGTCTGGGTTGGGACGGCCGTCCCAAATGCATTTTTGTTCACGTTGGGACCCCCTGGGGTTTGGGACGGCCGCCCCACATTCGGGACGCGCGTCCCAACTGCTTAATTTCAGTTGGGACGGTCGTCCCAACCCTGGGATGGTGGTCTCGACTTGTTTTGTCCAGCCTTTGTATTTTAGGACCCCGGGAAGCTTTCCTTGCCGTTTTCGGACGTGGATTGGTGCCGATATATGTCCTTTGAAGCTTTATCTTCGTGTAGGAAGTCTTCTTGGCCTTCATTTGAAATGTTGGGCGAGCTTTATCTATGTATAGGAAGTCTCCTTTGTGTGGATGATTGAACTCCGTCTTATTATGAGAGGTCTTCTTTAGTCTTTATCGTGCATATGAGCGAACTCCATGTTGTTGCGGGAGGTTTCCTTAGTTTTTGGGAAGCCGGATGAACTCCATCTTCGGGCAAAGTTCCTCTAGCTTTTATTTTGAGAGGCCGGGCAAAATTAGGGGTCTACAACTGCCCCCCCTTCACCTGCCTAACTAATTCGTTGGTTTTAGTATGCCGACAAAATTAGTTGGTAGGGGAAGGAGTTAACCCTTTTGCCCGGCTATCCTTCGGATGCTGCTCCTTGCTGATCCTCCAGATGATAAATATTTTGATAGGTACTAACCCCTATCTGGTTTGAGCCTTCTTCTCTTTTTTTTTTAAGGCTCTAGTGAGTACTTATCCTCACCAGGTATAAGTTTGTATTTTTACCAGACTTTTGTGGGTACCTATTCCCACTAGGTATGAACCTTGTTTTACAAGGTTTTGGTGAGTACTTACCCTCACCTGGTATGAGTTCGCATTTTGCAGAACTCTTGGGGGTACTTACTTTCGAGGTGTTCAACACCGAACTATCCTCTAATAGAAGCAAGTCTTTGCACCCGTTTTTAGTAATGCTTTAGGTGAGTATTTTTACTCTACCTTATGTATCTTGCTAAGTATCGATGAGTACCTACCCTCATCTGGTACAGACCTTATTTTATAAGTGTTTTGGTGAGTACTTACCTTTGTAGACCCCTAATTTTGCCCGGCCTCTCAAATAAAAGCTAGGGAAACTTCATACAGTTCACCCGGCTTCATATCAAAGAAAAACCAAGAAGGACCTCCCACAACAGAAGACGGAGTTCACTCATTCACACGGTAAAAGCCAAAAGAGACTTCCTACACAAAGACAAAGCTCGCCCGGCATCTTAATGAAGGCCAAGGAGACTTCCTACATGAAGATAAAGCTTCAACAGACGCATATCGGCATCAACTGACGTCCAAAACAGGCAAGGAAAGCTTCCCGGAGTCCCGAAACGCGCGAAACTGGCCAGAACAGTCGAGACGGCCGTCCCAAAGGTGGGACGGCCGTCCCAACTTGCTCCAGCCAGTTGGGACGCGCGTCCCGAAGTTGGGACGGCCGTCCCAAGCCCCAGAAAAGTGGGACGGCCGTCCCGGGTCCCCAGGGGGTCCCAGCCTGTGTAATTTTGCCATTTGGGACGGCCGTCCCAGTCCAGACGGCCGTCCCAGTCCAGACGGTGGTCCCGAAGTGCGCCAGCTTCGAAAACTATAAATAGGAGGCTCATTTGTCACTTTTTCACACCCCGGACATCCCGAGAGCTCGAAACACTTTCTAAAACTCGGAGCACTTGTCTATTTCTCTCCCTCTCTTGAATGATCTTTCCGATTGCCTTAAATAGGTAACAATCGGTTAAGGAATTATATTCCGGCATTCGATTCTTCTTTAAATTTTTAGTAGAGTCGATCCTGTATTGGTGAGGAGAGTCTGTGTAGAGAGAGGGGTTGCCAAAACGCATCCTCACGGTTCGAGATTCTCAATATCAAGCTTGCTACGGAGGTTCTTTTCAATTCTCTTCTCTTTTATTGCTTTATTTATTGTTTTATTTAACTTTATTTATGCCATGTAGAATAAAATCATGTAGATAGCTATTTTGTCTCTTTTATTGCTTTATTTAGCTTTATTAATCATTTTATGCATGCAATATAGAATAAAATCATGTAGATAGCCGTTTAATATTATGTAATAAAATAGGGTAATCGCGTAATTTCTCGTAGTCTTTACTTAAATGAATTAATCTGTCATAGGGAACCCGAAAGGGGCGTTGTGGGGTGCTAACACCTTCCCCACACGTAACTAACTCCCTTACCCAACTCTGGTTATAATGGCCAAGTGCGGTTTTTCTTAAAATCAACATTTTTTCCTTTTCCAATGTTTATGGTCAAAACATTGGTGGCGACTCCATAAGAACCCCTTTCGAAAACCTTGCTTTTTCAATGTTGAAGCAATGAACGCAATTTTAATAAAAACGCGAGTCTAAACCATCTTTTCGCGACCGCTCGCATAAACGTTCGAGACGTCCCCCCGGACGTCGAAAGGGACGGCGGCGACAGATGGCGACTCCGCTGGGGAAGCTAGAGAGTTGATCCCATTTAGTGACAGATAAATTCAAACTAAGTAAAGATTTGAAATTACACCTTTACCCTTCTGTATGTTTTTATTATATGGCTTTAATAACTGCTGTATGATTATTTCTGCAATTGTTTGAAATATAAATTGCACACAAAAACCCTTGCACACAACAGTCCCTCTATACCCGGGGGCAAGAGTGAATATCTATAGGGAGTGGGTGGCAGATACGATCGGTTAGTTGGCACACGGGGCTACTGCCGTTGTCGGAAAACCACCAACTCAAGGTGATAACTCTCTTCTTTTGGTCTAAGGGTGTCGCCACGGAGTTCCGTGCATGACCCGAGGATTGAGAGATTGAGAGGTCCCTATAATGGGGGCACCTTGGGGACCTTTGGCCTGGTGAGAACAGTTAGAACCACCTAAACCAAGCACGTTTCTGCAGGAAAACCCTACCTCATAATAGCGTGGCTCTGCTCGTGGATGTATGAATTGTGTGTGCATATGTTTGCTGCATTTGTATTGATGCATTAGCATAAGGAAATCATACAACAAAAAAAAAAAAAATATGAAAAAACCTAAAAATCATAAAAATATATAATCAAATTAAAGATACCTTTGTCATAAAATAAAAATTATTAACAAAAGTCTTGCAATTCATATCACCTTTTCTTCATAATCATAAAAAGGGAAGAAGATAGTACGCTCTTCATCAAAATCCATAAACATTCATATAGATAAGTTTTCTTTTCCAGAAAAACCCCGTATTGTCATACATCATATTAGGAATGAAACATGATAATACTTAGAAAAACAAACACTTGCATACATGCATTTACAAAAGCCCATCCTCATATCATGCATTTTTCACTTATGTTAGATAATGGAGGGATCTGGTAGTAGACAATTAAAGAAAGTGGAGATCCTTCTGTACCGTGTAGAGAAGCTAAGGCAGTTGTGTACTTACATGCCGCCGAGGTCTCGTGCTAATTTTGAAAAATCTTATGGAAGAATTCTTGACCTCCTAAAGATCAGTATCAATCCAATATTTGTTAGAGCATTGGTCCATTTCTGGAATCCCAATCTACACCGCTTTGAGTTCTCGCAGCTTGACCTGGTACCAACCTTAGAGGAATACGAACTCATGGTTAGATGGCCTCAGCTCAGCTTGGGGTTTATGTCTCGCTCAGGAGAATATACGGCCGTGAGCAAGGTTGCTACTATCATACGACCGCCTTCTCATCAATCTACCCTACAGGGGAAAGGGAATGTCCGAGGTTGGAAAATATCCGTAATAGAAAACCACTTGACCTCTTTAGCTGAAAAGAAAGATTGGTCTACATTTAACAAAACTCTAGCATTGGCAATGTTCGGAATCATATTATTCCCATTTCATGCGAATATTGTGGATCACGCTCGCGATGGATGCATTCTTTGCCTGGGATGTGTATTCAAAAAGTCCTATACCTACAATCCTTGCCGATACCTTGCTCTCTGTAGAATTTTGCCAACAGAAACAGGGAAAAACACTCAGATGTTGTATTCCATTGCTATATATATGGGGTGTTACTCACTTTTACGCCTCAAGCCACATGGGTGTATTTCCTGACCCTTTAAGAAGTTTCTCAAAAATCCCTCTTCAACATCGTCAAGCCTTAGAGTGGAAAATCGAGTTAGAAAACTGGAACATAGAGCATGTATCATGGGTTTGCCCTTGGTTCCGACCCTGTTATATTCTCACACGATGCGGAGACTACCCGAGTATACCACTTCTAGGTCTCGAGAGGCCGTATAGCCTACTCTCCTAAAATGGCTATGAGACAACTTATGAGAACTCAAACTGCACCAACCCAAGAAGAGCTCAGAGAGCTGAATCTATGCCACTATTCCCATAACTTTGAAGAAGTATCTGCTGTCCGGAAAGCATGGGAAAGACCGGTCTACCTGGGGGATAAAGAACTCGGAAAGGCTCAAGTATCTACATCCCTTGAATATGAAAAATGGAGGAAAAATAGAGGGATACCCCTACCATCTTCTCGCATTCACTAAAGCGTTAGCCAGCGAAGAGCTACAATTACAGGTCAATGCCTTAAACAAAAGGGTTGAAGTCATGGAAACTCAGACTGAGGACTTTTGAAGAAAAAGAGCAAGAATCAACCATTATAATAGATGGTCTAAAAAGGCAATGCAAAAAGAAGGACCATGAGATAGAGCTTCTCAAGAATGATTATGCCGATTACCAAGAAGAGGCTAAACAAACACTGAAAGTTCCGAGGCTTGAACAAGATAGTCTTTTCCAGGACATGAATGACGAAATAGCACGTTTTGAGAAGGCACTTGCAGAGAGCGTGCAAAAATGATCAAGTTGATGCAGGATGACCTAGCGGAACTCGGTCCGAAGCACAAAAGTGGCGGAAACCGCTGAAAAATACAAGAAAAGCCTGGATGAGCTACATGATAAAGAAAAAGATGGTTTAGCTCAGTATGGTCATTTACTTCGTGAAAGAGACCAAATAAGAGAAAGGTCTCGACCAACAACACGCTTTGATCGTTCATCTAGAAGAAAAGATGAGAGAGGCTCGTCGATATAGTGAAGATATGAGTCAGGCGGTGCATGAGCAAATCAAAATACTCGGAAACCATGTGAGAACAGCTGAAGATGAATTACGAAGAAAGCCTAATTTACCTATAGGATTCTTCAAGCTTTTCCGTTTTTGTCAGCATTTGCTTCAAAGCATTGTATAGAAGGATTTACACTTTCTAATAAAAGGACTTATTTTTTCTCTCCTTAAATTGTCTATTGCATTCATAAGCTGCATACATTCATATATCCCTCCTCATTTTAATAATAAAGATAATAAAAAGAAAGGATTAATTGATGTGCTTTCCACAAATCAGAAAAATGGAAAAGAAGCCTTTCGTCATCAAAATCTCTACGACAGTCGATAAACCCGAAGACGATAACAAACAAGCACCGTTAATCATTCCAAGGGAGAAGGAAATAACACCTATACGTTTATTCGTGCCTCGTCCTTTCCCTTACTTATCAAATAAAGCTGTACCTTGGAGATATTCGAAGAATTGCCAATCAATCAAGACATCTCCAACATAGCCTAGTATTGGGGGCATGACTCGAAGTGGAAGAATATATTCCCCCAAGGAATTACAAGAAAATACTTCTAAAGAAAAGGTGAAAAATAAGGCCGAAGAGGAAAAAGAATCCAAGGAGGAGACAGATGAGTTACTCCAATACATAAGACAAAGTGAGTACTCCATCATCGATCAACTCAATCGTACTCCAGCAAAGATAACTTTGTTATCACTCATAATGAGTTCAGAACCGCATCGAAACGCACTGTTAAAGGTTTTGAATGAATCATTCGTTCCACATGCAATATCCCAAGACCAGTTTGAAGGAATTATTGGCAATATTACAGCCAATAATCACCTTACTTTCACTAACGAAGAATTCCCTTTGGAAGGGTCAAATCATAATAAGCCTTTACATATCTCTGTCAAATGCAAGGAATATCTCATTTCCAAAGTTCTTGTGGATAATGGATCATCCTTAAATGTTATGCCTAAAAGTACACTCGACAAGATAACAGTGCAAGGAACACGCATGCGCCCGAGTAATACAATTGTTCGAGCCTTTGATGGATCAAGACGAGAAGTAGTAGGAGAGATCAGTCTACCAATCCAAATCGGCCCTACTATCTTCAACATAGACTTCCACGTGATGGATATCACACCAGCATACAGTTGTCTCCTTGGTAGACCTTGGATTCATAGCGCCAAGGCAATACCTTCAACGCTCCACCAGAAAGTCAAATTTGTGACAAATGATAAACTAGTCACAGTTCAAGCTGAAGAAGACTTTCTAATTAGTAAACCGTCTATCCAGCCATATGTGGATGCGGCTGAAGAGGCTCTTGAAACATCTTTTCAAGCACTCGAAATTGCCTATATCGAAAAACTCCCTAGTAACATGAAGGTGGCCCATATGATGAAAAGATATGGATATCGCCCAGGACAGGGGCTTGGAAAGAACGCTCAAGGAATAAGAGAGCCACCAGATTTCAAAGATAATCCGCTAAAGTATGGGTTAGGGTATGACCCTACGAAAGATCAAACCATACGAAAAGCAGAGAAGTCTTATCCCTCGAAGACGATTTTTCGAAAAGGAGGGATATTAGCGCAAAGGGTAGCGTTAGTCGTTAGGTGTCCTTCTTTCGATTCTAAGGGATGTAAACCTAATGACTATTAGAGATCACTCCTCGGGGTATGCCCGTCCCCCGAGCATCTCTAGGGCACACATTTATCCAAAATTACAAAAAGAATGCTATTCTTACTATCTCGTTTCTCTTCTTGCTAAATATGTCTATACCCCATCTTCAATAAACAAGATTTAGATAGATGTTTTGTTCCAAATGCGTCCGAATAATTAAAGCGCCGCAAAGTAAAGTAAAATTGATTGATTAACTAGAAACACAAATGAAATCTATATTCACAAAGTCAAGTTTCGACAATGTTGTGCAAAAATATAATAATATATACGCATATAAAAAGAAAGCCCGTCAAGGTCAAAGACCAAGACAAGAAAATAAAAGGGCAAAATACCCTACAGGAAACCCACAAAGGGGGCTGCGCAAAAATTAGGGTAAACCCTAGCAGAGACCCGAACAATAATAAAGGGTAGCCTGGGCAAAAGTTAGGGTTATCAAAAGTCCGCTAGGTATTCCTTAAAAATAAATATAAAAAGGGAAAACCTAGACAAAAGTTAGGACATAAGCACAAGCATCCCGCATCGAAAACCCGAAAGGGCGGCCTAGGGAAGTTAATCAATCGCAAAAAGGCGCCATAAACCAAGTAAACAATGACGCCACATCATAAGAATGAAACGTTTATCTAAACTAGCCTAAACACCGACCAACCTTGGCCGACCATTCTTACAGAGACCTCTATTATAAAAAATATCCCTCTAAAACACAAGCCCTTGTTGTGAATCCTTTTCTTTCTTTTCTCTTGACCATTTCATTATAAAGCATTCAAGTAATAAGGAGAATGTGGAAATATAGTGATCAATAGGAAGGTTGAAATTCCTAAGGAAAGGAAGGGGGGCATTGATATGGCAGTTACCCCGTGAACAACAGATTGCTCTTCGGCAAAAGCAAGAAAAAATCCACGACGACAAATTATGTACAGACCAAGCTTGTTAATCGGAAGAAACATGATGACAAAAAGGAACAACACCAAGAATGTGTCCGTGAGTCAAAGCATATCAGCTTAAAACTTTCGAAATATTAACTAAAATAGATCATAGGATGCATATCATGAAGCATTACATGCATTAAAACATAAATGAAGGGAATCCTATCTTCAAACTTATCAAAAAACATGAAAATTAACTCAAAAAAATCGAAAATCCCCTCCAAGCAGACTCGAGACGGCCGTCCCAAAGTCGGGACGGCCGTCCCAAGTCCCCAAATTCAATTGGGACGCGCGTCCCAGTGTGGACGGCCGTCCCACTTCCCCGCCGATGGCCCCCGTGTATTTTTTTTGATCGAGACGGCCGTCCCAACCCGGACGGCCGTCCCAATGGTCCTCGGCGCGCTCTATAAGTGCCAGCGCGGATTTGAGCTTCGCACCCCATTCCAAGCTTTCTATCTTGCTTCTTCTCCCTTTCTACACATTTCTAGCATTCTTAAGCAAGTATGGAGCACCGAGAATCTTCATCCAGGAGAAAACGCTCTAGAAACCCTCGCTAGAGGAACTACTACAGTCAGCACTCAACTAGCGGAATCGCACCAACTACGTCTAGTAAATATCCAAGCAATTCTCCCGGTACCCCACACCGCAATTGGACTTCGAAATCCTAGCTACATTTGGCTGGGATCAAGATGTCGAAGATACATCCACAACATAGGATGGGACTTTTCGCTCCGCGAGCTACCTACTCGGATCCATCGCACCGCCACGATGGAATTTCTTGCTTCGTCAACATGGTGGAAATGCCATCTTCAATTCCTGGGGTGCCACCAACTCAAGCTCGTCTCCTACCGGATGGATGGAGCCTCACGGACCACCGCTCCGGATGACTTTAATGTCATTATGGGTTTCCGCAACGAGCGGATACAAGAACCCGCAGTACCGGTCCGCATATTGGAGAAGCCCGCCGCTCTCACCACCGCTACCATGTGGAAGGAGATCACCGGGCCGTCATTCTCGCCATCAAATCCGAAGGGTGCAGCTTTTTCTCCCCACTCCGCGTATGTCATAAATTGCTGGCCGGACCATACACAGCCGGAAGGAGAGCCAAGGAAAGGTAACTCTGCTCGACCTTTTCATTGTTTATCGTATGCACCAGGGGCATAGGTGCAACCCAGGGTATGCCTTTCTCAAAGCCGTCAAGGATTGCGGCACTCGCGGTCCACGAGGAGCGATCATAATAGCTCCCTTTCTCACCCCTCTAGCCGAGTATTGGGGATGTAGCGACGGAGAAGACATCCCGGCTAGTCTTCGACCGGAGCCGATCAATGGCGGAGTGCCGGCCCATATGAACATCCTCGCAGGCAAGGTACAGTGGTTTATCTTAAACCCAATCCTCTCTATCTCGATGGACATGCGGGATTTCGACACACCACAGATATCCCCACCACTTCAGAATCCCAGCAAGCAATCTTACGACCCCGACTACGCGCGACTATGCAGCGCCTGGATGATGAGCATGCCTACATGGAAGGGCAATTCCAGTTCATGCGACAACGCTTGGTCACCGACCATGAGGCAAGACAGACGGACCGCCAAATAGAAAATCTGGTCCAGACCCAGGCGAGGTTCCAACGCCGCTTGCTCCGCCGCTTCCCTTCGCCAGCACCATCCGCTCACTCCAGTCCCGAGGCAGACGATTAGGAGGTTTTATGATGCTTTCTAGTAGTTCAAAAATGTTTGAATGTATTATCCAAAAAATATATATATAAAAGTTGTTATTTCCATTTGCATCTTGAAAAGCCTACGTGTAAAATAAAAAGGCACACGTAATATAGCAAAAAGCCAGATTTCAAATAACTCGCGTTGATCGCGAAAGAAAAAGGCGAAATCAAAACCATTTCAGCAGAATAAGGAGCTTTAAGGAAAATAGTTCCAACCATCAACAAAAGAAGATACGTCAAAACAGAAAGGCTAACGGAAAGGCTTGACCATACCCAAGCAACGGATCCTTGCCTACTCCAGAGGCAAGACAAAAAGATTACCTCGCGACTAAGCTTCATCACCACATGAGTCATCAAACACACTCATATAAGGATCTCCATTTCATGCCCCAACGGAGAATAAGGGTTACACAAGAGCCCATCATACGAAGTCAAGTCCTTTACATCACCGAGAGGCAACCCGAAAGAAAATCCCCAAGAAGAGCACATCAAGAAAAATCTACAAAAGCAGAAAAGGAGAAATTTCCATCCCCAGGAAGCCAATAAAATTCCCCAGGGATCATTACAAAGAGAAGAGAAAATATATATCTTTCCATCTAACGTGCATAAAAGGCGCACATACAAACCCATTCCCCAGCAGAAATAAAAGCATAGACAAAAGCCAGTTCAAGCAATAAGGAGTCAAAAACTCCATTTTCCCTCTAAGGGGGCAATTCAAAAGAGATCTCAGTCAGAGCAATCAAATTCTCAAAAGAAAAAATTTCACCGGTGAGCTTACAACAGAACTACTGTTTGCTCAAAATAAGCAAAGAGCTAATATCCCAAAGAAATGGGAAATTAACCTATGCGAGAGGTAATGCAAGCCCAAAAGCATAAAAGTCTTCACCATCGCTGAAGCAATTGTCTAATCAAGAGGCACAATCAAAGTCCCCAATAAATTCCTCAACGAAGAATCCTCGGTAGAACAGGATGACTAAAATAGAAAAGTCAAAAAGAAAGAAAATCAATCATTCCTCACGGAATAGGCGCATGATCGTAGACAATAAGTCGCCAGAACCGGGTGAGGGTACGTACTCACCTAAGCCTTGCAAAACGGGGCTTACAAAAAACTTATACCGGTGGGGGTATATACTCACCTAAGCCTTGCAGAACTGGGCTTACCAAAAACTTCATACCAGGTGGGGGTACGTACTCACCTAAGCCTTGCAAAACTGGGCTTACAAAAACTTCATACCGGGTGGGGGTACATACTCACCTAAGCCTTGCGTAACGGGGCTTACCAAAAACTTCATACCGGGTGGGGGTATGTACTCACCTAAGCCTTGCAAAACTGGGCTTACCAAAAACTTCATACCGGGTGGGGGTACGTACTCACCTAAGCCTTGCAGAACTGGGCTTACCAAAAACTTCATACCGGTGGGGTACGTACTCACCTAAGCCTTGCAAAACGGGGCTTACAAAAAACTTCATACCGGGTGGGGGTACATACTCACCTAAGCCTTGCAGAATCTGGGCTTACCAAAAACTTCATACCGGGTGGGGGTACGTACTCACCTAAGCCTTGCAAAACGGGGCTTACCAAAAACTTCATAACGGGTGGGGGTACGTACTCACCTAAGCCTTGCAAAACGAGGCTTACCAAAAACTTCATACCGGGTGGGGGTATGTACTCACCTAAGCCTTGCAAAACTGGGCTTACCAAAAACTTCATACCGGTGGGGGTACGTACTCACCTAAGCCTTGCGTAACGGGGCTTACCAAAAACTTCATACCGGGTGGGGGTACGTACTCACCTAAGCCTTGCAGAACGGGGCTTACCAAAAACTTCATACCGGGTGGGGGTATGTACTCACCTAAGCCTTGCAAAACGGGGCTTACCAAAAACTTCATACCGGGTGGGGGTACGTACTCACCTAAGCCTTGCAAAACAGGGCTTACCAAAAACTTCATACCGGGTGGGGGTACGTACTCACCTAAGCCTTGCAAAACGGGGCTTACAAAAAACTTCATACCGGGTGGGGGTACGTACTCACCTAAGCCTTGCAAAACGGGGCTTACCAAAAACTTCATACCGGGTGGGGGTACGTACTCACCTAAGCCTTGCAAAACGGGGCTTACCAAAAACTTCATACCGGTGGGGGTACGTACTCACCTAAGCCTTGCAAAACTGGGCTTACCAAAAACTTCATACCGGGTGGGGGTACGTACTCACCTAAGCCTTGCGTAACCGGGCTTACCAAAAAGCTTCATACCGGTGGGGGTACGTACTCACCTAAGCCTTGCAAAACTGGGCTTACCAAAAACTTCATACCGGGTGGGGGTATGTACTCACCTAAGCCTTGCAAAACGGGGCTTACCAAAAACTTCATACCGGGTGAGGGTACGTACTCACCTAAGCCTTGCAGAACGGGGCTTACCAAAAACTTCACACCGGGTGGGGGTACGTACTCACCTAAGCCTTGCAGAACAGGGCTTACCAAAAACTTCATACCTAGTGGGGGTAAGTACCCACAAAAGTCTAGTCAAATACAGACTTAAACCAGATAGGGGTTAGTACCTATCAAGATATTTATCATCCGGAGGATCAGCAAGGAGCAGTATCCGAAGGATAGCCGGGCAAAAGGGTTAACTCCTTCCCCTACCAACTAATTATGTCGGCATGTTAAAGCCAACGAATTAGTTAGGCAGGTGAAGGGGGGGCAGCTGTAGACCCCTAATTTTGCCCGGCCTCTCAAATAAAAGCTAGGGAAACTTCATACAGTTCACCCGGCTTCATATCAAAGAAAAACCAAGAAGGACCTCCCACAACAGAAGACGGAGTTCACTCATTCACACGGTAAAAGCCAAAAGAGACTTCCTACACAAAGACAAAGCTCGCCCGGCATCTTAATGAAGGCCAAGAAGACTTCCTATATGAAGATAAAGCTTCAACGGACACATATCGGCATCCACTGACGTCCAAAACAGGCAAGGAAAGCTTCCCGGAGTCCCGAAACGCGCGAACCGGCGTAACAGCCGAGACGGCCGTCCCAAAGGTGGGACGGCTGTCCCAACTTGCTCCAGCCAGCTTGGGACGCGCGTCCCGAGGCTGGGACGGCCGTCCCAAGCCCTGCAAAAGTGGGACGGCCGTCCCGGTCCCCGTGGGGTCCCGCCTGTGTAATTTTGCCATTTGGGACGGCCGTCCCAGTCCCGCACGGCCGTCCCAAGCCTGCACGGTGGTCCCGAAGTGCGCCAGCTTCGAAAACTATAAATAGGAGGCTCATTTGTCACTTTTTCACACCCCGTGACATCCCGAGAGCTCGAAACACTTTCTAAAACTCGAGCACTTGTCTATTTCTCTCCCTCTCTTGAATGATCTTTCCGATTGCCTTAAATAGGTAACAATCGGTTAAGGAATTATATTCCGGCATTCGATTCTTCTTTAAATTTTTAGTAGAGTCGATCCTGTATTGGTGAGGAGAGTCTCGTGTAGAGAGAGGGGTTGCCAAAACGCATCCTCACGGTTCGAGATTCTCAATATCAAGCTTGCTACGGAGGTTCTTTTCAATTCTCTTCTCTTTTATTGCTTTATTTATTGTTTTATTTAACTTTATTTATGCCATGTAGAATAAAATCATGTAGATAGCTATTTTGTCTCTTTTATTGCTTTATTTAGCTTTATTAATCATTTTATGCATGCAATATAGAATAAAATCATGTAGATAGCCGTTTAATATTATGTAATAAAATAGGGTAATCGCGTAATTTCTCGTAGTCTTTACTTAAATGAATTAATCTGTCATAGGGAACCCGAAAGGGGCGTTGTGGGGTGCTAACACCTTCCCCACACGTAACTAACTCCCTTACCCAACTCTGGTTATAATGGCCAAGTGCGGTTTTTCTTAAAATCAACATTTTTTCCTTTTCCAATGTTTATGGTCAAAACATTGGTGGCGACTCCATAAGAACCCCTTTCGAAAACCTTGCTTTTTCAATGTTGAAGCAATGAACGCAATTTTAACAAAAACGCGAGTCTAAACCATCTTTTCGCGACCGCTCGCATAAACGTTCGAGACGTCCCCCCGGACGTCGAAAGGGACGGCGGCGACAACCTTCACCTGGTATGAATCTGGATATTGCCAGACTCTAGTGGTTTTTATACCCCCACTGGGTGTGAACCCGCATCTTGACATGGTTCTAGTGGTTTTACACCCCCACTGAGTGCGAACCTATATCTTGGTACGGTTCTAGTGGTTTTTACACCCCCACTGGGTGCGAACCTGTATCTTGGTATGGTTCTAGTGGATTTTACACCCCCACTGGGTGCGAACCTGTATCTTGGTACGGTTCTAGTGGTTTTTACACCCCCACCGAGTGCGAACCTGTATCTTGGTATGGTTCTAGTGGTTTTTACACCCCCACCGGGTGCGAACCTGTATCTTGGTATGGTTCTAGTGGTTTTTACAACCCCACTGGGTGCGAACCTGTATCTTGGTATGGTTCTAGTGGTTTTTACACCCCCACTGGGTGCGAACCTGTATCTTGGTATGGTTCTAGTGGATTTTACACCCCCACTGGGTGCGAACCTGTATCTTGGTATGGTTCTAGTGGATTTTACACACGCGAACCTGTATCTTGGTATGGTTCTAGTGGATTTTACACCCCCACTGGGTGCGAACCTGTATCTTGGTATGGTTCTAGTGGTTTTTACACCCCCACTGGGTGCGAACCTGTATCTTGGTATGGTTCTAATGTTGGCGGCTCACTGTTCTTGATCATGTGCCTCTGGGGAGTAATTGATTTTTCTTGTTTTAGTCATCCGGCTTTGCCGAGGATTTTCGTTTTTTGGCTTTCTTTTTAGCCATCCGGTCTTGGGCGGGGATTCTTGATTTTGGCTTTTTCTTTTAGCCATCTGGTCTTGACCGGGGATTCTTTGATTTTGGCTTTTTCTTTTATCCGTCCGGTCTTGGCCGGGGATTCTTTGATTGCCTCTTTTTAGGCGGGAATTCTCTAGGGATTTTGAATTCTCTTATTGATTGTGCCTCTTGATTAGGCGAAGATTCACTTGGGGATTTTGTTGTGCCTCTTGATTGGGCGAATGCTTCAAGTGGTGAAGACTTTGAGGGCTTGGATTGCCTCTTACATAGGTTGATTTCCCATTAATTTTTGCTTGCTTGTTGAAAGTGAAGGCTTTGCGTTTCACTGGGGATATCTGTATTCGGGAATTTATATGCGATTCCCTGAACTTGTAGTTTTGCCTTCATTCGGTAGGCTTGCTGGGGATTTTTTTGTTTGATGATTCATTGGGGAATATTTTGAATTGCCCCCTAGGGAGAAATGGAGTTTTGACTCCTTATTGGCTGCTGTTGATTGAGCGGGCTTTGCCTAAAATTCTTATTTTGCTGGGGAAATGGTTTCTACCCTTTTCTTGCAATTCTTCTTTTTGCGATTTTAGTTTTTTGCGTATGTGCTCTTTTTATGCACATTGGCTCCTTTTTTTTTTTGAATGAAGAGATATATATATATATATATATTTTTTTTGTGATCCCTGGGGAATTTTTCCTTCACTTCTTGGGGATCCAACTTTGATGATGGGGTCTCGAGCTCCTGAATTTTTGAGAAGCTTTTTTATTGAGTGAAGATATTTTCTTCTTTTCCTCTTTTTGGAATTTTTCTTGATATGCTCTTATTTGGATATGTTTATTTGGCCTTTTTCTATAGTGGCCATTGTTGGAGATGAAACGTTTTTTTTTTCTTTTCTTTTTTTTTTTTGTTGCCCCCGGTGATGTATAGGATTTGACTCCATATTTTCTTTTGATGAACTCTTATGTAGTCCCTATTCTCCTTTTGGGGAAGGAAGCGGAGACTCTTATATGAGTGTGCTTGATGACTCATGTGGTGATGAAGCTGAGTCGCGATGTATTCTTTTTGTTTTCCCTCTGGAGTAGGCAAGGATCCTCTTGGGGAGGGTCAAGCCTTTCCATTGGCTTTTCTTCTTTGATACACCTTCTTTTATTGGTGTAGAAGGTTGATGGTTGGAGCTAGTTTCCTTAAAGCTCCTTATTTTGTTGAGGTTGATTTTGATTTCGCCTTTTGCAATTTTTATTTTCATATGGAGACTGGATTCTGGCGCCTCCTGTTTTCAATCACAAGCATGGAGACTATCCTCCTTATATGCATGTTTATTATTCTTGAAGAAAATTATTTTTTTTCTTGATTTTGACAAAGTCGTATTGTGCAACTACTTTGTGTGTGAATGTCCTAAATGCAATCTAATGTTTATTTATTTTTGATGCATTTAGAAAGTAACTGGTCTTCTCCCGTTGGCTTCTTATGAATACGCCGATGGGCTCCTTCTTTATGACCATGATGATGGGCTCATCTTTTACTCATCTTTTAGTTTTAGCCCTATCTTTTGCCTAGACCGCCCTTTACGGGTTTTCGATCTAGCGGGCTGCCTTAATTTTTTGCCTAGAATATCTTAGGGGGCTTTTGCCTTATCTTTTGCCTAGACCGTTCTTTTTTGGGGTTTCTGATCTAGCAAGCTACCCTGGTTTTTACCTAAGAATATCCTAGCAGGCGTTTATTCTCTTATTATTTTTATATGCTTCCCTTTTTTAGATGCATATTTGATCTTTGATTAAAAGTCTTTGCGCATATTTATGATTTATCAATAAAGAGGCATTTCCATAATATTTGGTCAAGAGAAAGGAAATGAAAGGGAATTTTATTGATAAATGAGCAAAAGTTTATTTCTTTTACAGAAGGATTTCAAGAGATATTTAGAAGAATGGGTGGTCAGGGTTGGCTGTACTGTTTAGGCTTATACAATCATGTCCATGATATCTGCCCCCCGGTTTTCCTAATTGCTTCAGCTTGAGATGCCTGAGCTCAGAGTGAAGACCATGCAGACTGCTTGCTTTTGGAAGAACGTTATTTTGGCCGCCTTTTCGGTTTTCGACTAAAATAAACCATTGCTCTTTTTCCTTTTTTTTTTTTTTTTTTGCCTCTACTTTTTGCCTAGGACGTATCCTAGCGAGGAATATGGACCCTATCTTTTGCCCAGGAATGCCCTTTGCGGGTTTTCATTCCTGACGGGTCTTGAGCAATGTCTTCAAGCATAATACTTCTTCACCGCATCAGAATTGATTGGGTGTCGAAGTTCTTCTCCATCCATATTGGTGAGGATAAGTGCCCCTCCTGAGAAAGCTCTTTTGACCACAAAGGGTCCTTCGTAATTTGCTGCCCATTTTCCGATTTTATCCTTCTGGGCCGGAAGCAGTTTCTTTATAACTAGATCCCCTTCTTGATAAGTATGAGGGTGGACCTTTTTATCATAAGCCTTTTTTATCTTCTTTTGATAGGCTTGTCCATGACATATAGCATTCAACCGCTTTTCGTCGATAAGGTTTAATTGGTTGTATCGACTTTGAACCCATTCAGCTTCTGTTAGTTTTGCTTCCATTATAATTCGCAAGGAAGGTATTTCGACCTCTATTGGCAATACAGCCTCCATACCATATACCAGGGAGAATGGAGTAGCTCCTGTTGAAGTCCTTACAGACGTTCGATAACCATGAAGAGCAAAAGGCAACATTTCATGCCAATCCCTATAGGTTTTAACCATCTTTTGAACAATCTTCTTGATGTTTTTATTGGCTGCTTCCACTGCACCATTCATTTTGGGCCGATAAGGAGAAGAATTATGGTGTTGAATTTTGAAATCTTGACATAGTTCCTCCATCATCTTATTATTTAGATTGGACCCGTTATCGGTAATGAGACGATGCGGGATGCCATATCGACATATGATATTCTTCTTAACAAAGGTGACTACTACCTTTTTAGTCACATGTGCATAAGATGCAGCTTCTACCCACTTAGTGAAGTAATCGATAGCCACTAAAATGAATCGATGACCATTGGATGCCTTAGGTTCAATAGGTCCAATAACATCCATGCCCCACATATCAAATGGCCAAGGGATAGCCATAACATTGAGAGGTGCCGGCGGGACATGTACATTGTCTGCATAGACCTGACACTTGTGACATTTTTTAGCATATCGGTGACAGTCCTTTTCCATTGTGGACCAAAAATATCCCGCCCTGAGGATTTTCCTAGCCATGATATGCCCTGATGCATGAGTTCCGAAGGTTCCCTCATGTATTTCTTTAATTAAAGCCTAGGCTTCCTCGAGATTGACGCATCTTAGCAACGTAGAATCGAAGTTCTTTTTATAAAGGGTTTCTCCTATCAAGCATAAACCCTATGGCCCTTTTCCGAATGATCCTTTTATCATTGTCACCGATTCCTTCGGGGTACTCACCCTTTGTCAAGTATCGCCTTATGTCATGATACCAAGGGTTTTCATCTTTTCCATTGTTTATCATCATACAAAAGGCTTGCTTGTCATGCCTTTTGACCTGAATGATGGGCATTTCATGTTCTTGTCCTAATGCGAACATGGATGATAATGTTGCCAGTGCATCCGCCATCCGATTATCTTCCCGAGGGATGTACTCAAACCGACGTTTTCCATTTTGGAAGTCATGCTACTGGATATGCTCCGGATAAGGGATTAATTTGGAATTTCTGGTTTCCCATTCACCTTTGAGTTGGTAAATAACAAGGGATGAGTCGCCAAATACTTTGAGTTTAATCACCCCATGGTCCAAAGCCGCTTGAATACCTAAAGCACAAGCTTCATATTCTCGCCATGTTGTTCGTGCAATCAAAGTTTAGTCTAGTCATTATCGGGATATACTTCTTTCGGGAGATATTAAAATAGCTCCGACCCCATGTCCCATTAAGTTTGAAGCTCCATCAAAAAACATGATCCACTCATCATTTTCAAGCTCTTCATGTTGGATGTGCATTATATGCTCATCTGGAAAATCATCTTGGAGGGATTGATATTCGCTAGTTGGCCCATGTGCCAGATATTCTGCTAAAGGACTACCTTTGATAGCTTTCTGAGTGACATGAACAATGTCGAATTCTGAGAGGAGTACCTGCCATCTGGCTATCCTTCCGGTCAAGACAGGTTTTTCAAACAGGTATTTGATTGGGTCAATTTTGGAAATCAACCAAGTTGTATGTCTGACCATATATTGTCGAAGACGTTGAGTTGCCCACACCAATGCACAACATGTTTTTTCGAGTGGTGTATAACGGGTCTCATAGTTTAGAAATTTTTTACCGAGGTAATATATGGCTTGTTCTTTTTTACCCGTATCATCTTGTTGACCGAGCACACATCCCATGGATTCGTCGAGTACCGAAAGGTAAAGAATCGGGGCTTTCCTTCCACAGTGTGGTACCAGGATCGGGGATTGGTTAGGCACATTTTGATTTTTTCGAAAGCTTGTTGACATTCGTCGTTCCAAACTTTCGGTTGGTTTTTACGCAATAACTTGAAGATAGGCGTGCACTTATCCGTTAATTGCGCGATGAACCGTGCGATGTAATTTATTCGGCCCAAGAACCCTCTAATCTCTTTTTCTGTTCTTGGCGGAGGCATTTCTACAATTGCCTTTGTTTTGTCAGGGTCCACCTCAATTCCTCTTTTACTAACAATAAACCCAAGGAGTTTTCCTGATCGTACTCCGAATGTGCATTTAGTCGGATTGAGCTTAATCTGTATTTTCGAAGTCGATTGAATAACTTCTTTAAGTATTGGAGGTGATCTATTTCGTTTTTGGACTTGGTGATCATATCATCCACATATACTTCGATTTCTTTGTGAATCATATCATGAAATAGCGTGACCATAGCCCTTTGGTAAGTAGCCCCTGCGTTCTTGAGTCCAAAAGGCATCACTCTATAGCAGAATGTACCCCACAGCGTAATGAAGGAAGTTTTTTCTCTATCTTCGACAGCCAATTTAATCTGGTTATACCCTGCATATACATCCATGAAAGAATAGAGAGTATTTGTAGCGGTATGATCTACCAACATATCGATATGTGGTAAGGGAAAATCATCTTTTGGACTTGCACGATTTAAATCCCCGTAATCTACACATACTCGATTTTTCCATTTTTCTTTATGATCGGCACAATGTTGGCCAACCATTCGAGGTATTTTGATACAATTAGAAAATTGGCGTCCAACTGTTTTTCTACTTCTTCCTTAATTTTCAAGGACCATTCTGGTTTTACTCTTCCGAGTTTTTGCTTAACGGCCGAAATCCCTCTTTTAGTGGTAACCGATGCTCTACTATGCTCTTGTCAATCCCGTGCATATCATGGTAGGACCAAGCAAACACATCCATATATTCTCTTAGTAATTGTATTAACCTTTCCCTCGACATCATTATTAATTTGGGTACCGATGTTTACTTCTTTCTTATCATCTTTTGATCCCAAATTGATAGCCTCAGCTTTTCTCCCGATGGGGCTGTATTGATTGAGCTTCTTTTTCTAACAGCTCTTTGCATGTCCGGGAAATGGTCCCCTCCTCACCGTCTCGACTCAATCCATTCATCTTCAGCTTTTAGATCTTCCAGGGAGTTTTCAATCACGTACATGACTCGTATGGTTATGTTTTGTTTTAGATTTCTTTATTAGGCATGTAAGAGAGAAAAGAATGAAAGAGAATATGAATATTATGAAAAAAATGCCTCATTGTATTGATAGAAAGAAAATATTTACAAAGCCCAATTTAACTAAAGATCTCGTGATCATGGGCTGGGATCACGAGGAGTACATCTGAAGCTTTTTCGATATATTTTTATATTTTTTTATTACATTTTCGGAGATGGTAAAAATAATGAGCCCTAAGTTGTTGGTCCTCCTTATCCCGTCTTTCATTCGGGCTTTGATAAGGGTTGATCATCCACCTTTGGAGTTGATGCATCGAAGGTAATCCATCCTGCCTCTATCAGATTTTGGACTTTATGTTTTAAAGCCATACAGTTTTCAGTGGAATGTCCTGGAGAACCTGAATGGTAATCACAACTTTCATTAGGTTTATACGATTCCGGGTATGGTGACTCCGCTTTCTTGGGAGGAACGCGCACTAGGAGTTTGGCATCCAATAATTTTGAAAACAGACTTTCGTAAGAGGTTGGGATTGGAGTGAATTTCCTCTCTGGTTTGCGTGGCTTGGTCTGCTGAGAGGAGGCAGAAGGAGTGGCAATATTAATTGCATTCACGTCTCCTTCCTTCTTCTTTCCAAAATTCTTTTTAAAAGTTTGAGTAGAGGAATTGGAGGAAGTTTGTTGTACAATTCTTCCACTTTTCAAACCTTGTTCTACTCTTTCTCCTATAATGACTACATCCGCAAAGAGTGTTGATGTATTCCCTATCATTTTGTCGTAATAGGGACCAGTCGTAGAATTGATGAACATGGATGTAGTCTCTTTGTCTGGATAGAGGAGGTTCCACTTGTGCCGCCAATTCCCTCCATCTTTTGGCATATGCTTTGAAGGATTCATCGTCTTTCTTGCTTAATAGTTGTAGATCTCGCTCTTTCAGGGGTCGATCAATATTGTATTTATAACGACGAAGAAACGCATCTCGCAGATGTCTCCAGTGTTTGGATTTGCCCTCCTTCCAGCTTGCATATACCAGCTTTAAGGCTGATTCAGCCAGTGCTCTCCCGAAAGCAGTAGATCAGAGTTTTTCATTATCAAGCATGTGCAGCCATCTTACTGCAGTACATTGTAAGATGGCTTCTTGGGCAGGTTGTTCCCATGTATTTTGGGAAATCCGGAGTTTTGAACTTGTTAGGGAATTGGATATTTTTGACGAGGCACATATCAGCCGCCTCTTTGACATCAAAATTATGCCCCTCCATGGCTCTCAGTCTCTCTTCAAGGGCAGTAAGTTGTTGTTTTGATACTTCCGGAGCATGAATATGCACCGCCCTTGCACCAGATTGGTTATGCTCATCATTGGGTTCCTCCTCTTCTTTTTGGTGAGAAGCCTGTCCACTTTGAGGACCTTCTTTTTGGAGGTTTTGTTGTCGCATCATTTCTAACATATGTGCCATTTGTTCTTTCAGCGCATTGAGCTCATTGGTGAGCTTTCGGTTTTGTTCCTCCAGATGTTCCATCTTCTTGGCTTTCTGAGCACAAGTGAGGACGGGCGGAAGACCAGCCACTTTCTAAGTGATTTTAACAATTCTATTATAGCTTTTTAAATGATTGGTGTATCCTAGAATGAATGTGTTTATGTATGAGAGATTTATTATAATGATGTTTATGCAGACTTTTCTTAGTGCATTTATTTTCTCTCTTGATTTTACCACTTATTGGATGATGTGGTATGAATGATACGACTTTGCCAAGAATTTTTTAAAAAAGGTCATTTTATGACTTTAATTTGTTTTTATATATTTTTTATGACCCTTTATCTCTTCTGTCGGTCAACGTGGCTACTTAGCTTACAAAGAACCTGAAACCAGGCTAGCTTAACTGAAGACTGTCCGAGATAAAAGTCTTTTATCTTTTCGCTTTTTGTGATTTTTTAGGGTTTTTCATTTTTTTTGTTTGTTGTATGATTACCCTATGCTAATGCATCAATATAAATGCAGCAAACGTATGCACACACAATTCATACATCCACGAGCAGAGCCACGCTTATTTAATTACGAGGTAGGGTTTTTCTGCAGAAACGTGCTTGGTTTAGGTGGTTCTAACTGTTCTCACCAAGGCCAAAGGTCCCCAAGGTGCCCCCATTATAGGGACCTCTCAACTCTCAATCCTCGGGTCATGCACGGAACTCCGTGTCGACACCCTTAGACCAAAAGAAGAGAGTTATCACCTTGAGTTGGTGGTTTTCTGACAATGGTAGTAGCCCCGTGTGCCAACTAACCGATCGTATCTGCCACCCACTCCCTATAGGTATTCACTCTTGCCCCCGGGTATAGAGGGACTGTTGTGTGCAAGGGTTTTTGTGTGCAATTTATATTTCAAACAATTGCAGAAATAATCATACAGCAGTTATTTAAAGCCATACAATAAAAACATACAGAAGGGTAAAAACGTAATTTCAAATCTTTGCTTAGTTTGAATTTATCCGTCACTAAATGGGATCAACTCTCGGACTTCCCCAGTGGAGTCGCCATCTGTCGCCGCCGTCCGTTCCGACGTCCTGGGACGTCTCGAACATTTATGCGAGCGGTTGCGAAAAGATGGTTGAGACTCGCATTTTTGTTTAAAACATGTTCATTGCTTCCGAGGCGCTCAACACTGAACTATCCTCTAATAGAAGCAAGGTTTTCGAAAAGGGTTCTTCTGGAGTCGCCACCAATGTTTTGACCATAAACATTGGAAAAGGAGAAAAAGGCATTGATTTTAATAAAAACCAAACTTGGCCATTATAACCAGAGTCGGGTAAGGGAGTTAGTTACGTGTGGGGAAGGTGTTAGCACCCCACAACGCCCCTTTCGGGTTCCCTATGACGGATTAATTCATTTAAGTAATGATTACAAGAAATTACACTATTACCCTATTTTATTCGTACAATTATTTAAAGATGGCTATCTACATGATTTATCTACATTGCATACAGAAAGCAATAAGTAAAGCATTAAAGGAGAAGAGAATTGAGAAAAACCTCCGTAGCAAGCTTTATATTATAAGTCTTTTACAAAGAGGACGCGTTTCGGCAGTCCTTCGCTCTACAGCAACTCTCCTCTCAAATATAGACTCGACTCGACTAAGATTTCTAGAAGAATCGAATGCCGGAATACAAATTCCTTAACTGATTGTTACCTATTAAAGGCAATCAGAAAGATCATTCGAGAGAGGGAGATAAGAAGACAAGTCTTAGAGTTGTCTGGTGTGTGGAGAATGACAAATGAGGCTCCTATTTATAGTAAATTTTGCCCTGGAACTTTGGGACGACCGTCTGGGTTGGGACGGCTGTCCCAAACGTGTTTTCTGCGTTGTGGCAATCTGGGACGGCCAGTCTGGGTTGGGACGGCCGTCCCAAATGCATTTTTGTTCACGTTGGGACCCCCTGGGGTTTGGGACGGCCGTCCCACATTCAGGACGCGCGTCCCAACTGCTTAATTTCAGTTGGGACGGGCGTCCCAACCCTGGGATGGTGGTCTCGACCTGTTTTGTCCAGCCTTTGTATTTTAGGACCCCGGGAAGCTTTCCTTGCCGTTTTCGGACGTGGATTGGTGCCGATATATGTCCTTTGAAGCTTTATCTTCGTGTAGGAAGTCTTCTTGGCCTTCATTTGAAATGTTGGGCGAGCTTTATCTATGTATAGGAAGTCTCCTTTGTGTGGATGATTGAACTCCGTCTTATTATGAGAGGTCTTCTTTAGTCTTTATCGTGCATATGAGCGAACTCCATGTTGTTGCGGGAGGTTTCCTTAGTTTTTGGGAAGCCGGATGAACTCCATCTTCGGGCGAAGTTCCTCTAGCTTTTATTTTGAGAGGCCGGGCAAAATTAGGGGTCTACAGGGGTGACTGTGAAATTTTATTCATTGAATCTGAAAAACAGTTAGCTGATTTATTCACTAAACCACTTCCTAGAGACAGACTTAATATGCTTAGGACTGAATTAGGAATTCTAGATATATCTAGTATTGAATAACTGATTCTTTATGGTGATAATGTGCTCTTTAACAGGTTAATAACAAGTTCAATCGATTAATAATTGTATGAAAAACTTGAAATTATATGTTTCAATCAATTGAAATTGCGAAATAATCTGTTGATTTCCTGATTCTTACTCTCTGTTATTGATATGTTATCAGTTCAATCGATTAAATATGCTTTTAATCGATTTATTTCATTAAACCTTGTAGCTCTGCATATTTTCTTCTATAAATCAATCGATTAAATCTTCGATTCAATCGATTGAATTCACTTTTGATACTCTGTATGATTTTCTTCCACAAAAACAATTGATTAGATTTTCGGTTCAATCGATTTATTTTACTTGTGAGTATCTGTAATGGCAAAATCAATTGGTTTCATGAAATATCAATTGATTAATTTTTTTTGGGCTAGTTGTACATACTCTGTCACTAAACAATTACTGCAGAGTGGATTGAATGCATTTACAACAAGATAAACTTCAACTACTCTCTTAAATATCAAAGATATCCAATAAAAGTTGATTGACTCTGATTGGATATCAGATGTGAGGGTAATTAAGGTGCACAGTACACATTCCTTCTCTCTCTCCACCTTTATCATCACTGCGCGAAGCGAGAAGCAGTTATACGTAAAAGACAAAACTGTGAAGTTAAAGGGATCGCGAGCTCTAAAAACTGTAGTGTTTTTTTTTCTCCTTGAACCATTCTCTCTTCTCGGCTATCCCTCCGATCATTCCAAAAAATCAAGGATGCTCAAACGTACAAAATCCGGTAGGAAGAAGTCCAAGCAGAGGCGAGTCTTCTACTCGCAAGGCAAGAACCAAATGTTGGAGGTCGGATTGAAACCTGGTTCAATGGGAACCAAGAGAAAATGGATTTGTTTATCCATGAAATGAGCAGGAAACAAGTCAATATTCCCAAGGTTCTAAAGTTCTCCTGGTTTGACACCGAAGGCTTCAGAGGTGTTCGAAAGCTACTGCAACATCAAAAACTTCAAAAGTTTCTGGAGTTGAATGGTAGAATTTACCCTGACTTAATTAAAGTCTTTTTTTACTAACTTGTTCTTTGAAGGTTCCACTTTAAAAACCCAAGTCAAAGGAGTAGACATTGAGATAACGCCAAATGTCCGGAAAGAGGTCGCTGGAATCAAGGATGAAGGTGTAAAAGTCACTAAAGGGTGTACTTCGGATGTTGAAGAATTTAATAAAGTTCAAGTACTTTCGTTCATGCATGAAGAACAATCATGACTCTGTAAGTTCTTTCAATACTGGAAAGATGAAGCTTGAGGAAAGGGTTCTCGCTTTCATTGTGGCCTGGCAACTCACACCCGGGGGAGCAATCATGCAAGTACTAAATGAAGGAGATTTAGTACTGATGTACTGCATTCATCATAGAATAAGGGTGAACTGGGTTTTTGTTATCAAGGACCACATGATCAAAGCTAAGCGGCTGAGTGATTTCAAGTATCCTTATGCTATTTTGATTTCTAAGTTTTTAATGCATTTTTGTGTTGATTTGGAAGGGGAACTAGTTGAAATTTTTCGACCAACAAATGAAGTAAATAATTCTGTTCTGCATAAAATGGGATTCATCAAAGTCGATGGTGAATGGATCTCAAAAGAAGTAGCTGGGAGAGGAGAAGACTTTGAAGAAGAAGAACAAGAGGAAAATATCAATGTTGATGTTCCGGAACTACTACAGCAAGACCATCTGACCCGATGGAAGAGGTGTCTCCACTGGAAATGATTCCATACACTCCACAGCCTGACCGTGGCACGCCCCTGTCTCGGTTCGAAAGAACCATGTTGCATCAAGTGAGCAAACTGCAAACCAACCAAAGAAGGCACATGGAGATGACGGTTGCTCTGCGGGCTCGTCAACATTATCTGGATGAAAATTTCATTGCAAGATTTCAACATATTGACAACCAACTAGAAGACATCTACAACAGGATTGTTGAACTGCAATTTAATCAAGGTCCCGGGGATGAATGAAGGCTTATTTTTATGTTTCTGTTATCTTGTTCTTAGTTTTTTTTTTTTTGTTTGTTCTGTTTTTATTTTGGAGTACCTACGTGGTACTACTGGACTGTAACTAAAAACACTTTTATTTGATGCAGTCAAATAGGGGGAGAAGTGTTCTTAAAACTATCACTACACACACACCACAAAATCATATATGTCTCTATTATGTTATTGAATTGTGTAGGTGCAGTGGATATTTGTCTCCATCAAATAGGGGGAGATTGAAGCACTTGGTGGATTTGATGAAGACATAATATTTTGTAGATATAGTTTAGTTTGTGGGTGTGTAGATGAATAGGCTAAGTATAGAACTTAATCTCTTGATAGGCCAATATATTTTGTGATAAGCGCCTTAATATGATGCATCTCATTGAAATCATTTTTCTGCATGAAAAACTTACATTTAAGTATTAAAAGAACAATCTAAGTTTTTCAATCTGTTGAAAATGATTTTCAATCTGTTAAAATCACTTAACAGAATAAGTGGTCATACATAGTCGAAATTTTCAATTGATTGAATCACGGAATCAACGAGTTAAAATCACTTAATGAATTTTTCAATATCAAGGTTTCGCATTTTCAATCTGTTGAAATATTTTTAAATCCATTAAAACAGAAAGACTATTTTTCAGTCTAAGAGTTTTCGAAAATCAATCTGTTGAAATATTTTTTAATCTGTTGAAACAGAAAGACTATTTTTCGAGCCTAAGAGTTTTCGAAAATCAATCTGTTGAAATATTTTTTTAATCTGTTGAAACAGAGAGACTATTTTTCTAACTAAGTATTTGCAGGATTTCAATTTGTTAAAATGATTTTCAATCGATTGAAACAAAGATCTATCATTTTTCATAAAACTGTTTCAATCCATTAAAAACTCGAATCAATCGATTGAATGAAGTTTTAAATGAAATCAATCGATTGAATCGACGTTTTAATCGATTGAAATGCATTCTGATCGATCATAGTTTCATTCTGATCGATCATAACTTGGTCTAATCGATCATAATACAGTTCTAATCAATCAGAATCGATTCTAACCTGTTTTACTTTGTTTCTGATCAATCATTTACCTCTCTGATTCAGTTTTTAATTGAGTAAACGTTCTGGTTCTCTGTTTTACTTTATAAATACAGATTTGATCTATCTTTTAAAAAAAACACAACTTGAGAAAACATTTGAAATCAATCTGTGAAGCTTTCATATCCGTGACTTTCTCTGCATTCAAGAATTTTGTAATATCATAAGGTGCTTTGATCAAGATAGTGGTCAATCAAAGAGAGAAAGTGTTATGTTAGAATCTGTTCTGGACAATTTTATTGACAGAGCTGCAGTCCAGGTTTTTTCTTTTCATACTCTTTTGTAAAGTGTATTTGTGCAGGTTGGAATTTGATCTGCACTTGTTACAGTAACTGGATTTGGTTACTGGGTGGTTTTCAAGAGTCTATCTTGTGGGTTTGTAAGATAGTTCTTGGGGTAGATTGGTGAGTATCTACTGGTTGTAAATTTCACTTGGTATTAGTGGAACTTGGCAGATTTGTCAAGAACTGGACGTAGCTCTGGTATAGAGTGAACCAGTATAAATTTGTGTGTTGAATTTCTTCTTTCATCTCTTTTATTTTCTGCCTATATACTTGTTGTGTTTAAAATCAATCTACCTTTGCAAGAATTGAATAAAGATAAATCATTCTTCCAAAAGAAAGTAAGTTTTGCGAAAAAGTTTTATAAAGTTCAATTCACCCCCCCTCTTGAACTCAACCATTAATTCTTTCAAATTTGACATTAGGGCTAGAAATATAATTTCATCTGCTTTAACCCTTGACGAGTTTTACAGGATCTCTGTTTGTAAAAGTGCTCAGGAGATGTGGGAAATGCTAAGAGTGACCCACGAAGGTAGCGACGATGTTAAGAGAGCACAGAAGAATTCTCTAATCCAAGAATACGAGATGTTCCGGATGCAACAAGACAAAACAATATTTGACGTTCAAAAGCGTTTCACTCATATTGTGAACCATCTTACCGGATTAGGTAAAATCTTTGACGTTGATGAATTGAATGTTAAAATTTTAAAATCTTTGGATAGGAAATGGCAACCTAAGGTGACGGCCATCTCGGAGTCACAAAATCTTTCCACAATGTCTATGGCGGCGCTCTTTGGAAAGCTTAGAGAGCATGAGCTTGAACTTGGAAGGCTAAATGAAGAAGAAGGACAATATCAAAAGAAGAACTTAGCCTTCAAAACCGAAATTTCCAATGGTAAAAATAAAAAGGAAGAAGAAGACTCGGAGAACGAAGAAGAAGAATTAAGTCTTATGATAAAGAAGTTCACCAAATTCATGAAAGCTAAAGGAAGGAATCCATTCAAAGGTAAGGGAAAGGTAAGAGAAGGTACTTCCGTAAATATAAAATGTTATGGTTGTGGTGAAGCAGGACATGTAAAGACCGAATGTCCAAATAAGAAGAACGAAGAAAACAAAAGCAAAAAGTTCTTCAAGAAGAAAGCTTATATTGCTTGGGACAACAGTGATTCAAGTTCGAAATCAAGTGACTCGAAAGTAGAAGCAATATTTGCTTAATGGCAAATGACAACATATCTTCCAATTTTGAGGTAAGTGATTCCGACTCATCTTCTAGTGATGATGATAATAACTATGATGAACTTCAAAATGCATATAATGAATTATTTAGTGCCTTTAAGAATTTGAAAGATGAATATAAAGTTGTGAAGAAGAGTTTAAGTAGATCCGAAAAGGAAATTGACTCATTAAAAACGAAAATCACATGTTTAGAAGAAAAGGAATCCTTAGAAACGAAAATTGTATGTTTAGATGAGGATGATGATAAGAACTTAGCATGTGAGACTTGTAAAGAGTATGAATGTGACATAGATATTCTTAACCATTTGCTAGACAAAGCCGAAAAGGAGATAAGTGATCTGAAGAAGGATAAAATTGTTGTAGCTCAAAATAGTATAAATCATCAAGTTCCTTTGAAAAAGTCTAAAAAGAAAAATAAAAGAGTATGGGTAGAAAAAGGAACTAAAGCATCTATTGTTAGAAATGCATCTTATCCTAAAGTTACATCTAATGCATGTTTTTACTGTATGAAACAAGGTCACACTTCAAATAAATGTAAAATTAAACATTTTGGTGTTCCTAAAGGTAAATACATTTGGGTTCCTATTGTTAAATAATTTTGTTTGTCTCTAACCCCAAGGACCCAATAGTTATGGGGACCTAAGTTTACAATGTTCTTGTTTTGTAGGAAACTTCCAAATCAAAGAAGTCTATGTGGTATCTTGATAGTGGATGCTCAAAGCATATGATCGGTGATAAATCAAAATTTGTGAGTTTCAAAGCTAAAGAACAAGGATATGTAACTTATGGGGACAACAACAAAGGGAAAATTCTTGGAATTGGAAATATAGGTGGTGCAAACACATTGGAGATTAAGGATGTGCTTCTTGTTGATGGACTAAAGCATAATCTCCTTAGCATAAGTCAACTATGTGACAAAGGATTTAAGGTAATCTTTGAAAGTAAATTTTGCACCATACATTTGATAGATTCCGAAAATGTAGAATTAAAAGGCATTAGGCATAACAACATATACTTGATTGATTTGGATTGTATACATGATTCTAGTATAACATGCTTAGTTGCTAAGGAAGAGAACCCTTGGTTATGGCATAAGAGAGCGACTCATATAAATATGCATCATTTGAACAAATTGATTTCAAAAGACTTAGTTATTGGTTTGCCTAAGTTAAAATTTGAAAAAGATAGATTGTGTGATGCATGTCAAAAAGGTAAACAAGTAAAATCATCATTTAAATCAAAGAATGTTATTTCTACTTCAAAACCCCTAGAATTATTACATTTAGATTTATTTGGACCTTCTAGGATAAAAAGCTTTGGTGGAAATTATTATGGCCTTGTGATTGTTGATGATTACTCTAGATATACTTGGACATTTTTCCTAACTATGAAAAGTGAAGCCTTTAAAGTCTTTAAAAAATTTGCAAAACAAATTCAAAATGAGAAAGACTTAAGAATTAAAGTTTTAAGAAGTGACCATGGTGGTGAGTTTCGAAATGAAAAGTTTGAAAGTTATTGTGAAGAAAATGGAATATTACATAACTTTTCTGCTCCTAGGACTCCCCAACAAAATGGTGTAGTTGAAAGGAAAAATAGGTCATTAGAGGAACTTGCTAGAACAATGTTAAATGAATCTAATGTTCCTAAATATTTTTGGGCTGATGCGGTTAGTACTGCTTGTTATGTTTTGAATAGAATGCTCATTAGGTCAATTATAAAATCAACTCCCTATGAATTGTTAAATGGTAGAAAGCCTAATGTTGCTCATTTAAAAATATTTGGACGTAAGTGCTTTGTGTTAAATAATGGAAAGGAAAACTTAGGAAAATTTGACTCTAAAGCCGATGAGAGCATTTTCTTAGGTTATTCATTAACTAGTAAGGCTTACAGGGTGTTTAATAGAAGAACCTTAAATATTGAAGAATCTATTCATGTTACATTTGATGAAATTGTAGACCTTGGGGAAAATCCTCTTGAGTCAAATAAAGAACTTGCAGGTGATGATGAGTATATAAGAGAGGCTCTTGATGAATTGTATTTGGAAGAAAATGAGTCTTCTCAAACACCTGAATTAGCAAAAGAATGGCAATCACCAAGAGGACTCTCAGTGGATAATATCATTGGTGATATCTCAAAAGGGGTAAGAACTAGAAATATGACTAATTTCTGTATGTCTGTAGCTTTTGTGTCACAGATAGAACCCAAAAATGTTGAGGAAGTGCTTAAAGATGATCAATGGTGCATAGACATGCAAGAAGAACTTAACCAATTTGAAAGAAATCAAGTCTGGGAATTAATCCCAAGGGAAGAATCACATCAAGTTATTGGAATCAAATGAGTGTTTAGAAATAAACTTGACGAAGATGGAAACATAACAAAGAATAAAGCCAGACTTATTGCCAAAGGCTATTGTCAAGAGGAAGGTATAGATTATGATGAAACTTATGCTCCTGTTGTCAGGTTAGAGGCTATACGCCTACTTCTTGCTTATGCATCTTTGATGAAATTTAAATTATATCAAATGGATGTTAAGAGTGCATTTTTGAATGGTTTTATTAAAGAAGAAGTTTATGTGGAGCAACCTCCTTGATTTGAAGATTTTAGTTATCCTAATCATATTTTTAAATTAAAGAAAGCATTATATGGATTGAAACAACCTCCTAGATCTTGGTATGAAGGGCTAAGTAGTTTCCTAACTTCAAATGATTTTTCTAGAGGAAGAATTAATTTTTCTACTCTGTTTATAAAGAAAGTTAAAGAACATATCTTATTGGTCCAGGTATATGTTGATGATATTATTTTTGGATCAACTGATAATTCGTTGTGTGTAGAATTTGCTAAGATAATGCAGGGAGAATTTGAAATGTCTATGATGGGAGAATTGACATTCTTCCTTGGACTACAAATCAAGCAACTTAAAGATGGCATTTTCATCTCTCAAACCAAATACTGCAAAGAGATTCTTAAAAAGTTTGGAATGGACACCTCAAAGGAAGCTAACACACCCATGGGAACTTCATGTTATTTAGACAAGGATGAATCAGGTTTGGAAGTTAATCAATCTATGTATAGAGGTATGATAGGCTCACTGTTATACTTAACTGCAAGTAGACCTGATATTATGCATTCTGTCTGTGTGTGTGCTAGATTTCAGGCTTGTCCAAAAGAATCTCACCTAATTGCAGTAAAACATATTTTAAAATATTTAAAAGGAACTACTGGTTTTGGCTTATGGTATCCATCTGATGCTTGTATTAGTTTAATAGGATATTCTGATGTTGATTATGGTGGATGCAAAATTGATAGGAAAAGTACTAGTGGGACATGTCATTTGTTAGGTTCATCCTTAGTATCTTGGCATTCTAAGAAACAGGCATGTGTTGCTTTATCTACCACTGAAGCTGAATATATTGCAGCTGGTAATTGTTGTGCTCAAATTCTGTGGATGAAACAACAGTTAGAAGATTATAGTATATTTTTAAATGACATACCTTTGATGTGTGATAATACAAGTGCAATCAATCTTACTAAGAATCCAGTAATGCACTCTAGGACTAAGCACATAGAAATTAGACATCACTTTTTGAGATATCATATCAGCAAAGGAAACTGTAAAATAGAGTACGTTGATACAAAGCATCAATTAACAGATATTTTTACTAAGCCTCTACCCAAGGATAGATTCTATGATCTTAGAAGAGACTTAGGGATACTAGAAATAGCTTAAATTCTGCTTAATCAGACAGTTTTTGGATGATTGTGAGGATATAATTCATTATACAGGATGTTAATAGTTTATCATGTGTAAAAACCTCAAAAATTTGATGTACTCTCTAGAATAATCGATTAATTGGAGTTATAATCGATTATTTGCATCCAAAACACCCAAAACATGACATTCCTCTCTGGATTAATCGATTAATTCGTCCATTAATCGATTAAAACCAGTGTTAATCGATTAACAACTCAAATTAATTGATTAACTAGGTCTGGTACTGGTTTAATCAATTAATTTGAGTTTTAATCGATTAAACCTGGCAAGTTTGGATTCCTAGCCATTGCCAACGGCTCTCTTGACCCTTATTCACTTCCATATGACCGTTAGACATGCTTGGTTATAAATATGGACCTCCAGTTCACTTCTACTCACTTCTATCTCTTGAAATCAAGCTTTCTTGCCTCATTCTATCAATCTTGCCTTCTTCTCACTTAACTTGTCCTCTTATATATTCTTGTTACTCTTCTAATCCTACAATGGCCTTATCTTCTCGTGCTAAAATTCCCACCAGAAGAAGATTTTCACCCTCGTCTCATCCCCGTCCTAATTCTGTAGAAGGATGGATCTCTGATGCAGAAGGCCGACAAGAATTTCTGTCCTATTGGAAGGAACATGATATTATTTCTCCTAAGTTCCTTATTGGTGAGCAGTTCATCAATAGGGGATTCAACTTTCCTAATCTCCTTGAAATTCAAGGAGTTCTCCCTTTCATCCAAATGCAAGGTACGTATTATCCTGACTTAGTTAGGGTATTTTACTCTAGGTTTAAATTTAGATATCAAATTGCTACCTCTCGAGTAAAGGGTGTTTCAATTATTCTTGATGATGATATTTGGGAAAATGTTCCCCACTTTCCTATTAGAGAAGATGCTATTAACGTGTATGGCAAGTTAGATGATTTTGACAGGATCATGGCGTACCGTTCTTTTCTGCGAAACCCCTCCATGGAGATTGGGCATCTCCTTCTAGTTGGACCTTTGAAGAAGGAGGAACGCATGATTTTGCACCTACTTGTCTGGATCCTATGTCCCCAGGCTACGAATCATGCTCAATGTTCTTCAATTGATCTTCGTATTATTCATGCCATAATGAATAATGAACCTTTAGATTGGGGTGTTCTTGTCACCATGACTATGTTAAAATCCAAACGCCATCCCACCTTCAAAACTCCATATGCTCTCCTTGTCTCTCGCATTCTCGAATACAAAGGAGTAAATGTCGAAAGTGAACAAACAATACGAACGAATAACTTAAATCGCATGCTGGACAGCACATTAATCCAACTCCAAATGGTGCGTGTCAACGATATTTATGTTCACAAGGATGACGTTCCAAACGAAGGTGATGATAATGAAGATTTTGATGAAGATATGCCTCCTGCTGCTGAGTTTCCCTCTGATCAAATCCAAAGTGGTGGAACTTCCTCTGCTCATCATGAAACCCGATAATCTATGGAAGACATTTTGTCTGATATGAATCAGAGGATGCAGGCATTCTTCACTCTTTCTGGTGTACGGCATGAGGAAATAATTCGTCGTATATCTGATGTAGATGATAAAGTGTGCCATTTAGAAAATAGATTTGATGCACACTTTCATAGTGATGATAGTGAAGAATTTTAAATTTGATTGTTATTTTCTTCTTATATTGTAATGAATGATTATTGCTGAAATAAAATGTGGTGTTCTTTTATTGCTTTGATTGAGGGGGAGTTATCTCCAAGTTATGCATCTTTTGAGGGGGAGCCCTTATGATTGTTATTGAAGCATGCTTTCAATTTTTGATTATAATCAAAATAGGGGGAGAAATATTTAAAGCCTAATATTATTGTTTTTAAATATTATCTCGGTATGTTTAATGTGTTTGTTAGTATGACAGATAAAACAGGTTATTACAAGGCTTTAAAAGAAAATTTTGATCATCATAAAAAAGGGGGAGATTGTTGAACATTCAAGGACTTGATGTTAGACTTGATGGACATGAAGCTTGTTGATTTTGATGATGATTCAAGAACACAAGAACGTAGAGAGTTGAAGACTTGTTTTATAGTGTAATAACTCTGTTTTAATTAGATTGAGTCCGTAATATTAGAGTTTGAGATAGCCGGTACATAGTCTCGTACCTTAGAAGCTTCAAAAAGCTCAATTTTATTAAAGTGTCTCGGCTTTAATCGATTAAATGGTGAAATAATCGATTAAAACAATGGAGAAAAACCATTTTCTCGTATTCGCTCACTCGGTTTAATCGATCATCAGGCTCGTTAATCGATTAACGTGTCTTTTAATCGATTAAAACAGAGAGTTTTGGGGTTCTGTTGATTTTGGCTCTGTAATAATCGATTAACACTTCATTTAATCGATTATTTCAGTCAGATTTTGATTTTTAACTTCAAATAAACCTTATTTTCGAAAACCCTAATTCCAAGACTCCTAGTTTCGAAAATCCCAATTCCCAAACCCTAATTTCTCTACTTAAGCTTCTCTATGGCACTCAGAAAACAAGAACAACCTTTTTCATACAAAACTTAAGTGATGTGAGTGCCAGAGAACTGTTTGTTGCAAGAAAAAGGGGCTTTTGGAACCTGGTGTGGGCTAGAAGCGATAAGAATCACTAAGTGGAGTTCTTAGTGGATTGTGTGTTATGCCGTCTCTAGGGAAAATTGTTCTTCATCTCTTGTGGATTTCAAGAGAGGTGTTTTCTTTACTTTATCTTTTCCATTGTAATCTGTTTGTAACAACTTTGATTATAGTGACAGCGTTAATCCTCTGTTTGAGTGATTAGCAACTGGACGTAGGGTCTTTTGATCTGAACCAGTATAAATCTCCTGTGTAAGACTCTATCTCTATCTCTATTTACATTTACACAGTTTTTAATCGGTAAAATTTGGGAAAAATTTTGAAAACCTAATTTTTGTTAAGAAACCAATTCACCCCCCTCTTGGTTTTTGTCCGACCACGCGAACATTCCGCTGCGCGATTCTAACAGTGTAGCCATATTCATTGTTGTAAGATCTGTTGATTCTAAAATAGTAGTCACCTTAAGTTGTCAATTTCCTCCTAAACTCTTTAAGATCTTAATATTCAATTCTTCTTTGTCAAAGATCTTTCTAAGAGCCATAAAATGATTTACTATATGAGTAAATTGTTTATGAACATCATAGATGTTTTCTCCAATCTTCATTCTAAACATTTCATACTCTTGAATAAGAGTATTTTTTTCTTGCTATCTTTACCTCTTCAATTCCTTCATGAGTGACTTCAAGAACACTTCACATTTATTTAGTTGTTTCACACACAGAGGTTCTATAGAATTCATCAAGTGTTAGTGTAGAAAAAAATAATATTCCTAGCTCTAGCATCATAATGAGCTCTTTTATTTTCATTAGGAGTCCATTCAATAAAATGTTTAACAATTGTTATATCATCTTTAATCTTGGTTGGTTGAAAATGACCATTAATAACAACATCTCAAACACCTTTATCAATTGATTGAAGAAAAATCTTTATTCTTATTTTCCAAAATGGATAATTTTCTCTATAAAATAAAGGAGGTCTGTTTATAGATGCCCCTTCAACAAAAGTTTGAGAAATGTTAGTCATTCTTTTTGGATCAAAATCAATTAACTTTTTATAACCCAACTCTGATACCAATTGTTATAAAAATGTTAATGACAGTAACATACCCAAGAGGGGGTGAATTGGGTTTTCAAATTTTTTTCAATTCTAATAAATTATTAAAGAATTTTTTCCGATAATCAAATATAAAAGAATTATAACAAGTATTAAGAAAACAAGAATATCAAAATAAGGAGAAAAAGAAAAGAACTCAAGAATTTATATTGGTTCGATTCTTTGTGAATCTACATCCAGTTTTAACCAACTCACCTTAGCTTGGAGTTTTTCATTAAAACAGATTACAACTTAATCTAATAATCTTGACTTACAACAACTTTTAATCAAGATCACAATACTTGAAAATGTTTTCTCTCACTATTTTCAAGTTAAATTGATGTAGCTAGTCTCACATACATCAAAATTCAATATATGATTCACAAGAAAAAAGATAAGAAACGATTTCACCTTAAAAACATAGAAGAACATTGCATCCTATAGCCATATAACATTTTCTTTGAATTTGATCTTCAAAGCATTTTACAGAATCACCCACTTTTTTTATGTTCACAACGTTCTTTCTTATTGTTTTAATTATTTCTAAAAGATATTATTTGATAGAAGAAAGTTAGTATCCTTTTATAGAGTAAATCTGTTAGAACCGATGTAGATAATCAATTAGCAAGATATCTAATCGATTATTTGCATACAATGGTAATATGAAAATAAGTCATATAGTCAATTAGGTACCAACATAATTAATTATTAGCATGTTATGTTAAAACAAAGATTTAGGCACATAATCAAGTAAAATTTTCATGAATATTAACGCATATATTATATAATTGGACATGATTGAAACGTATTTGGATGAAAAATAGGGTTACATAATTCTTTATGAAATTTTCTGTAAATTGAATGTTTCAAGTGTTTTTTTTTTATGGTTTTTAAGTTTTATACTTGTAATCATCGAATAAATCCAAAATTTGACCTGATAATCAATCATTATCAAAATTATTATAAATAAAAACTTTAAATATCATACACATCCAAGACTCAACCTAATATTTAATAATTTTCAAAACGGTTAGAAAATGAAATAAATACCAAGCAAGCACAAAATTTAATATGAAATAAGCTGCTACTAGCAAAACAAATTGGGGAAGATTAGAATTTGAAATGATAAAATTATCCCAAAAGAGAGAATTTTCTACGGAATAAGAAGAATTGCAACGGGATCAAAAAAATCCAAGTTGAAATTTCAATAGATCCGAGATAAAAAAAAAAAGGACAGAAAAGAGACCGAGAAGAGATAGAGAAAGTGAGGGATACAAAGGGGTGTCGGAATGCCGTCAACTGCGATATTGTCTTTTATATTAATATTACTAAATTATTCACTAGAAAGTATAATATGTTACTCGTACAGGTATATTTATTATGTAAGTGTTATATTAATTTTTTATTTAATAACTTAACAATAATACTACAAATAACATATTTTAAAGTGAACAAAAAGTATTAATTAATTTCTTTTTAAAATAGTTTCAGATATTTAAATATTATTTGAATTTATCTTTTTACTTTTAAAATATATTCTTTCACTAATTATTATCATATTTTTTATTTTTTAAATATATAAATTATAATAATTATTTTAAAAAAATCTCTAAAAAACTATTTCAAAATGAAATTCTTCCTATTTAATTATAGATGAAATAACAACAAAAACATTATGGATTATAAATAAATAAAAAGTTTTTAGATGAGATTTATAACATAAATTATCTAAAGCAATGTAAATGGTAGCAGATGTAAAGGAAGAATAGAAAATTGATGGAGGTTAAAAAATTAGGTAAACGTTGTGGAGTAGAAGAGAAGAGGGGATGAAAAAGGAAAACAACTTAGCTGACGTCTGATCGCAGTGGTGAAAATTGAAATAGTCGAAGTTACACATCAACTAGATTTGTTGAGAGAGAGAAAGAGAAGCGCAGAGAGAAGATAACAGACGCGAGCCACGATGCGACTCCGAAGATCTCTGCCATACCCATTTCTCCTGGCCTTGACCTCTGTGCATCTGCAACTCCTTTCTGGTATCTCTTACTCTTCTCCTATAATCTGTGTCTTTCTGTTGTGAGACAATTTCATCAATGCTGATTTGAGGGTATAGAACAATTTGTGATTTTTAGGGTTTTCTGTGGTACAAAATGAAATAGAACAACAACTGGTCTATGTGGAGATTCTAATGAGTTGCATGTTTGATCTAATCATGCTCACTTAACTGCCACGTTCGACTTGCATCCTTTGCTTATCACTGTTAACAATACTACCAAGGTAGTTGTCTCACTGGTAATTTGATTTACATACAAAATACGCTGATAACGAATCCTGTCTGATCATTTTAGATAGTTCGCCGCTTATGGTAGAGGACAGGAGAATCGAAGTGTAACAGCTTTCAAAATTCCTCCCCTTTTACTAGTTAGTTAAATCTAACAATTCTCTCTTGCAACTAGTTTGATGGCTAAGCCTTTGGCATATGTGTTGCTCCTTTTACTTTGATTCCTTACAAGAAAGCAGGGGGAGGTTCTCCACCCCACCCACGATCCTATATCGATGGCTTATGAATTATTTTTGTCCCTTGAAGGTCTAGACAACAATCCTGCAGATGCCAAAAATGAGAATGAAGATGTGAATCATCATGCTTCAAGAAGCTCTGTAGGGCTGAAGATAATTATTATATGTCTTGGTGTGCTGACAGTCATAGCATTCTGTGTTTTTCTTTTCAAATTATGGCAAAGGAAGAAGAGAGAAGAGCAGCATGCTCGTCTATTGAAGCTGTTTGAAGATGATGATGAACTTGAGGTAGAACTTGGTATGCGGGATTGACAATTTATCCCATTTCTTCTTTCCAGTTAACATCATTTTCATGTCAGCAGGGCTGTGATCTTTTACCATTCAAATCTAGCATGGGTTCTTTTGAAAAGTTGAAATCAGGCATTTGCTTGTCACCAGTTTGGTCGTCTCTTGGTTTAGCAGGAGAGATTTATGGTTCAATATTCATCTTCTCACTTTGATAAGAGCGGGAAGTTTATATTTTATTCTTGTATACTTATTTGTAAATCATATATTGGTTCTACTTAATAAGGTGATGTCAATCAATAAAAAATTTATCTGATGTGAGTATTCAATTTAACTTTTTCACTAACATTGACTCCATGATGATTTTTTTTTTCTGCACGTCTTTGTTTAGTACTGTACCCTTGTGATTAACACGGGTATGGAAACTTCCCATTGGTTTGGATTGATTCGATGGAATGAAAAAGAACAAAAGAAAAGAAACTGGATTGAGAAATGGATTTGAAGAAGCCGGAGTAGAATGGAGAGTTCTTTGGATTTGAAGAAGCCGAAAGAAGAGAGAGGAGTGTTATTTAGAATAGATTAGGAAAAATGTAAAGAAACGAACAGAAAATTTATAATTGATTTAAAATAAAAAATATTAATTAAATAATTTAATAAATATTATTTATTAAATTATTTTATTTTATCAATACATTTTTTAATTTATCACATATTTAAATAATGAGGTAATTTGTTCAGAAAAAATTAATAAATAAATAAAAATATATTTATTATAGATTGTTATTACTAAAATAAAATTAAAGATTTTTATATTAAAATACTTTATATATATATATATATATATTTTTTTTTTTAATAATAAAATAATTTATTATATATTCATCTTAATTTGCCGTGTTAATATATTGATATATTTGCAGTATAACAATGTATTACTATTTTTTTCTTCTTTACTCTCAAATGAGAGAAGGTTTGCATATTAAAGTAAATCGATGTATCCTAAAATGAAGGCCGAACGAAAACTAATAAAAGAACAAATTAGAACTAACAAGATTGAAATGTAAGAATTCATATCCTTGTCCTAATATAGTCAAAGGTCAAGATGATTAAAAAAAGATGAAACTTTTTTTTCTTTTTTATATATTGTTATATTTTAATGAGAGGTCATATTTTCATTGGATGTGATTTAATCTATAGTATACCGTGACGTCATCTTCGTGAATTAAGAAAAAAATTATTTATAAATTGTTCTTGTGCTCGAATTCTATACATGCTTTTTTGCATGAATAAATTAAGGAAAAGGTTAGAAAAATCTTTCCATTATTAATATTTTTAACTCGTATCTATTAACGTCATTTGGATTGTCGCATTTGATGTTGCATGATTTAAAATGACCTTAAAATATCAATAGACTTGAGATGCCAATATAAGACTTGAAAGAGGTGTTTTGATACACTATAAAAAGACACATTTTACTTAAAAATAATAATAAAAGTTAATTTATAAACAATTTTATTTATTAATTTATTAACACATCCAAAATCTTTTCTGAACAAAATCATCACAAAATCACCTACAAACTTATAATAGTAAATTTGGAACTAGAAGAAGAATTAAGTTATTATCATCAAAATAAATATAACCCTTAAAATATAACAACATAACAAAAAAAATATAATAAATAAAAAATTAAAAAAAAAACTAATAAATTGATCATTCTTGAAATGTTCCTAAAAACTAGTAAATCAAAAGAAAACTAAGAGAATGATTTATTCTTTTTTTTTCTTAAAATGATGATAGGTTGACAAACTAAATAGATCAAATAAATTTTATTTTAGATCATGATAGATCAAATAAAAAAAAGCATTAACAAATTTTCATCCATTAAAAAAAAAACTCAATCTACTTTATCCATTGACAACTTTTTTTTTTAAGTAGATATCAATCTATAAAAATAATTTATTTTAAAAATTAAAAATATATTTTTTTTAGTAGTAAATTTCAACAAGACACTGATATTTTCTTAAATTATACTCATCATTTTTTTGTACTCTTATAATTAACTTCTTTATCAAATAATGTAAGTGTATTTTTTTAAAAAAATTTAAGAAAATGCATATGTAATTTAAAAAGATGTGAAAAATAATATTTTAAAGATAAACCAAGGTTTTGTGAAGAATTTAAAAAAAGAAATTGAGGTCTCAAATATAATTTGAGAAAAATTCAGTGACTATCAGTATAATTTACTTTTGAAATTATATCTTTCAAACAATTTTCAAAAACAATATAAAAATATAATTTTAAAACCTTCAAAAATAAATATAAAATATAATTATGTAAATTGATTAAATTAACTTCGATCCATTAAGTCTTGATGGATGGTTCAGTGAATTTTGATAACTTTCGATAAATCAATAACCATTCATAAACTTAATAAATGAATTTTGTCTATTCCAAAATTTTTATAATGGATAAATTTCGTTGGATATTCAAGGGATAATAAATAAATAAATTAATTTGTCATCTCTGAAGTAACTAGGCCTGACATAAGCTGATGGTCGGTCAAAAACTTTTGAAGTAAGGAACAAAATAATGTCTGTTTCGCACACTTGAGCTCAATTGAGTCGAGTCCCCTGACTCTTAACATTGACTCATAATCAGGTTAACCAGTACTATAGCCAGAGACTACAACCGAAATCTCATTCAATGAAGCTGCAGCTCACAATCATACTAGCAAGTTTCCTAGTTTGTAGTGTAATTAAGAAATTAACCAACCAAAAACATTAAACAAATTCCGTATACTTATTGAAGGCATGTGATGGCACTCTACAATTTAACAGAAAACGCTGAAATTTGCATTGAAAACACCAAGAGAAGTACGAAACTAGATTAGAAAATGTCATATATCACATAATGCATGATGTCAAACATGGAAAGAAAGTAATTGCATATTTGTCATGGCACTTATATAGGTATTAACACTGCCAAAGAGCAACAGCTATTTGATGTCACCATCTTAGAGAAACATAAATAAATTCTTTGAAGTTCGAAGTAGCTACTATCAAAGAATGACACAACCACCTTGAGGTCGCTTGCGAAGTTCTTCATTGGCCTTCTCAAGATGTTCTCTGAGTTTACGTATTTCATCGTCTGATCTCCGTTGAGCTAACATTGCATTGTTTTCCGCCTTAAGTCTTGCAGCTTGCTCTTCTGCTAATTGTTGCTCAAGCCTCGTAGTTGCCTCTTTCAATTTTGATTCAACCTAAAAAACCATATAATTATTCCAAAACAAAAATATTAGGGGTATGCTCCACTTATTATGTCAATACTGTATTTAGTGCTTTGCCACGTGTACTGGTGGGAGTCAAGACTGTCTTCAAGAGTACAAGCTTGGAAGACAAAAAGGTAAAATGCATAAGAATAACGGCATGGCCACGTGCAAGATGAACATCAAAAGAATTCTAGCTAGACGCATACTCTTCCCCATAAATCTACCAATTGGTGAACGGGGCTACATTGAAATAACCGATAGCCTTGGGAAAAAGGAAACTTTTTAACAATTTCAGTTAATTTTTCCTACATTCTCATCCAATTCTCTTTTAAAATGACTAATAAAGCTTATATTTTTGGATTATCTTTCACCATTCCAATGTCCAATCATATCAGTGTAGCAGCACTTATCACACAAACATTCTAGGTCTCCCGTATTTGTTATATCTAAATAAAAATCATTAATCATATCCTCAGATTTACCTTGTCATTTTCTTCATATACAAGATAGCAAATGCTTCCCGCTTCTACTTGAGTACAACTTGGAGATTAGCTGCCCATTCTTTTAAAATCTTGATGTTCAAATACAGCTTTTCTTACCACCTCTAGCCTCCCTCCCTCTTCCACTCCCACTCCAAATCCCGATCCAACAGAAAAAGAAAACCAAACTGAACTTCAGCCCCTTTTTTCTACTCATCTTGCAGATGTCATAGTGTACAAGATAAGGATTATTTATAGGCGTTTTCCGTGGTACTAGGAGGTTATTTAGGCCAAAAGGGGAAATTGTAATGGGAAGACATCTTTTCGGAAAACAACTGATGCTAAGACATTCTTAGATGAGACAAGGGGGGACACCCCAGGTAAGAGAATTCTCTCTCTTTTACTGAGCACAAAAACCATTCTGTTTTTTGTCTATTCCTCTAAAACTCTTGTCATGCCTAATCTAAGAGCCTATCAATAAATGATTCAACCTTGGGTTAAGGTAGTAAAATGACACACTATTCTTGTTTTCATATAATAAAGTGGTATTTTTCCTAAATTACCCTCAATTATATATATTGAGAATCATTTTTTTATCTTTAAAGATAAGGGTATTTTTCAAATACTAACTCCACCAACATAACCTATTTTTTGCTTATATTTGAGTCCGGGGGGAGTACTGTTTGTTCCGTCTGGAATGTACCCACTACATTCCCTATTAAGAACTTATTTAGCAAATTCATAAGGCCCATTAAAAATATATATGTCTATCACACAAAACAGAAAAACAAGATTGTCCCACATTGCCTAATTTAAGAGATTAAACAAGATTTAACCAATATTAGAAACTTAAAGATCACATCTTCATGTCAAAACACCAATAAAATTTTATCTGAATGAATGCATCTATTCAATGAGTTTAAAAACTAAATGCCAATTTAAATTAACCCAAATTGCTTATAAAAACTATGCAGCAATACATATGCAAAGCTGCTATTGAAAATTCAATAACATAAAAGAGTGTCACCATGTTTAACTTCAAAAAAATAAGTTAAATGACACCAACTTAATTAAATTTGTTAATATAAAAAAACATGGCTATAAAGAGTATACCATCTCAGTAATTCGCTTTAATTGGTCATCATATGTCTGCTGTATTTGCTTTTTAAACTCCGATATCTCTCCTATAGAATATCCTTTTGATTCAACCTCTCTTTGTTGGTTATGCAGCTCCATTGCTCCCTTCTGCAATCAGATGAATGAAATGATGAATTAACTGATACCATATCATGTTTTGCAAGATTTAAAGTTTGCAAATCCCTCACCTTCAGTTCTGCAAACAACTCATCTGTATAAGGTCGTCCACCATTACGAGATACAACCATATCTACCAAAGAGAGAAGTTGTTGAACTTGTCCAAAACGCTTCCTTTCATCCTTAGTCTTGTTATCAAAAAGTACAAAACGATTCTCACACAGAAGAAGAATCTCCTACGATTAAATTCAATATTTCAGTTGAAGATCCACAAAACTAGGAATTTCCTATTTGAGATTCAGCAGATGGACTTTCCTATAATCCAATTCAGCCAGGCCAGCACAGTATCGTGCTACTAAAATAAGCAGAAAATAACACTCTTTATTATTAGCTGAAATTTATTGAAAATGTTACAGATTTTGATTTAACATATAAATGAAGAGAGAGAGTCATAAGATGAGAAATAAGACCCACCAAAATTAGAGTAAGTCTCACTAACATTTTTCTTAAGAGTTAATCCAATATGCAAACAAGGCAAGTGAAGCATTTTTAAGAATTCTGCCACTCAGCTATCCTTATCTTTATTACAAGATATACCAATAAGAAAGTTCATAACAGATACAGGCGAATGCCACATAAGATATTTGCCAAGCACAATACAAGAGCTAGATGACAAAGACAAGCCTTTGCACCAATCATTCTGCATGTACAAGTTTTAATCACCAAATGGCATCAGATGGGCTTTAGCCCTTTTTGTTTGTAATGTTCATAAGAAAAAAATGTTTTAGTTGAAAACTATGTTTAACTTATATAATTTGTAAGTTTTAGTCCAGGAAAAAAAGAGTTCAAAATACAACCAGTTTTATTACTTTTCTTATAAGTTAAAAAAAGTAGCTTGTGGGTGAAAAAAGAAAAGGCTATGGAATAGAAATGTTTTGTTCTTAAGCCTACCCAAATATGCGTAAGGATATGTGCACTAGGAAATACATGCTAAAGTTTTAGGTCATTCATTTATTGAGAGCATATATAAATTGGATGTAACTGTAAAAAAAAAAAATTGGCGTACACATCGCTAACAATTTATATATTAAAAATTTCCACAAATACCAAATGAATTTATCAAAGTTTTGACCAAAAGTTATCGTATGTTCATAGATTTGTGAGGCCATCATTCATTTTACCCATAAAAGTAGACCACAATAACAGCTATAACAAGGTTAAAAATCCAATGAATAGAAGAAAACAAAAAAAAAAGGGTTTAATCTAGATTGTAATGCTCAAAAAGAAACCTTTAAAGGCTTTGGACATTCACGGCCTAGATAATCCTCAAATGTCTCTTGGTTATCTTCTAATTCATCTCCTCCAGTGAAGACCACAATCATGTAATCAACAATTTTGTTTCCAAATAATGTCTGCAAGCTCCGTAGAGCAGTTTCTTCTTCCTTAGTAAAACGTGTTCTAACTGAGAATACCACAATGACAGCATGGATCCCATCCTGAGCCAAATCAATGCATTTGGCGATTTCCTTTCCAACAAATTCAGATCCGGCAGACAAATCAAATAATCCTGTGAAACTTTGTAGGTCAGATGGATGTGAAAAAGGCTTACAAGAAACAAAAAATAAATAGTCAAACAATCTGATAGGAAATCCTATCTAATATAGAAGAATAATTCCTTGTTTTATTGATAATAGGAGGGAAAGAAACAGCGAGGGATAAGAGTCGTAGCCCCAAGTACGAGAGATTTCTCTCGACTTCCACTAACAACAATATTCCCCACACCCCTAATAGAATCTACACTCTCTCTGCATAACCAACCAACTCTGCCCCTCCCACTAACTATTGCCTATGGCTGTATTGGACCCTAAACATGGAAATTGGGCCCACGGGAGTACACTAACACGGTATTAGGAGTGTGATCAGCGTCACAATCACACACAATCCTGAATTAATATTTTATCATCCTTTACCTGGGGTGTCAATGACATTAACAATTTGTCCGTCATTTAGTTCTGCTGTCTGCAATTCACATGTGGTGGATACTGCAGAAGAGCTAGCCTTTGACGTGAAGACCTTCCTTCCGAGAATGGTGTTACCCGTTGCACTCTTGCCATTTCCAGTACGTCCCACTAAGACCACTGTCCGAACCTCATTAGATGAGGACGAAGCGACCTCCCAATCATCATCAGTAAGACTTCCACCCATCGTTAATCTAAGTCACTGAAACAAAAATAGATATCCTGAACAGTGTATTTGGCTCAATGAACACGAGTGGAGTGGAGTAGAGGAAAAACAATTTAGAGGAGTGTTGGCAAAGAGAATGTGTCTGGCTTGATTTTACCCTTACAAATATTAATGAAAGGATGAGACTACTTATTTTACAGTAATTTACTCAGTACGTCCGCAAAAATTAAAAATCACTTGCTCTTTTATTCAAATCCTCCAATATTAAAAGGGGAACAAGAAAATGGAGAGGAATTTTAGTCACAGATATTTCTTCATCTTCACGATTCTAAATTTTTAAACCAAAGAGGAAAAACAATCCTCCCTTCTTCCCTCTAATCAAACACCTGAAGAAAACAAGGTTTATAGTAATAAAGAACAAACACGACAGTAAATATGATGAAACTTGAAGGTTAAAACAATTGAATTATAGATTCATGCTCCGCCAATGAAAAAAGAAAGATAATTAAGGATAGTAATCGCCATCACACATGGTAGAAATTCACTTACTAACCTCTAGGGAGAAGGAGAACATTTTCCACACAACGCAACCCTTCAGAAACAGGCTAACCGCAGCACAAAACCCTACGAGCAAGAAAAAGATAATTTAGATACTATATATGTAGTATAGTTAAGTAAATGATAACAGATTATTAACCCTGTATATTTTTCTCATCATTAAAAAAAAAAAACAACGTTTCTATAAAAAGTGAACTCTATCATTTTATTTTTTACATAATTTTATATTATCATTATATATGAATTTTGAAAGAACTGATATAATCACAACTATAATCGCGATTAGATAAAGATTTTTTAATATTAATTATTTTGGACATTTTATGTCCATTTTTTAAACGGTTATACAGGAAATATAAAAAATATTTATTTTTTATTTCTAATTTTATACCACTTAAAAAATCACATTTTATATTAATTGTACATTTAATCATTATAAAAAAATTAAAAATAAGATGAAAAAGAATGTTGTCATAAACACTTCATAATTATTATCATAATATTAATTTTTTATAACAATTTTTAATAAAATTAATATAAAAAATTAATTTTTATGACAGTTTTTAACAAAATCAACATAAAAAGTCAATTTTTATAATAATTCTTAATAAAATTGATATAAAAAGTTAAATTTTTATGATGGTTAAAGTAACAACTATCATAAAAAGTTGCACATGATTATAACAGGATCTATTATAAAAATTTTACATGTTGGTTATCTTAGTAATCAACATAGAACATAATAGTTTTTTTTAATAATTATTTTGATTTTAAACATCAACTTCCCTATTTAATTATATATATTTTTCAGTGCAGACTATATACTCAATAAATTCATAATATATTTAATAATATATATATATATATATATATATATATATATTAAGTGTATATAATATTATTTAATTTACATCATTATAAGTTAAAACAATTTACAAATTGTCAAAAATACTTAAAAAATGAAAACCCTTTACATTCTCATATCTTCTATAACTTCTTCTTTCAATGAGTATAGATAGTTGAATATCTATAAAATCAATATTTATTTAATCAATAAATAATTAAAAGTAAAAAAGTAAAAAATAATGATTAACAAGTAATAAAATGTATAACTGATATTAAAGATGTATAACAAATGTAATATGGTTGTATAATATGCAATATGCATAATTAATGTAATATTAAAGATGTATAATAAATGTAATATCCATTGGGATTTTATAATGAAAATAATAAAACTAATGTGCAGTATGCATCATATGGTTATGTCCTTGAATTTTTTTATATTAATTACCTCTTTTCATGAGTCAATATTGTTAGTAGATATGATTGTGTGCATGTGCTTCATTACATAATATCCACATTCATGGTTTCCTTGTTGATGTGAACACTGCAAAATACAAAAATGATAATGAAAATATATGTCATTTTAACAAATGAATAGTAGTTATACAAATAACTTACATTAGATGCAATATACTAAAGTTTCTTCCTAGAAACTTGTAGAAGCCCCACAACTTTATATATGCATCCATAGCTCTATATAAAACAATGTAAGTTAAATTATATTAAACAATTAATTCCTTAACATTAAATTGTATAACAAATAAAATATAGTTGAATAAGAGACTTACCAGTCTATTATATTCCTAATAGCCAAAATAGTAGTTTTCTTGTGTAATGAGCATAAAAGAACCACTAAAAACTGTCGAGAGATAATTATTAACAATTGTCAATAAGTCCTACAAGTTGTAATAACATTAGTACTAACTAAAAGGTAAAAATCATTGTTAAGGATATTATATACTTACTAATGCAAGTAAGTTGCTAAATACACTTCTTTTCCTAAATTTTGAAATGCTTCTATCAAATATGTTTGCACTTTGCTGGCTTTATTCCCTATGCTTTGAATGACAACAAGGTCAAGAAATCCATAAATGTATGCATTCTTCCTCTTAATGCAAAGACAATGTAAATACCTTATATATGAAAAACAATAATGTTAGAATAACATATTGAATGCAATAAAAAAATTTAAGTTAATGAAAATATACTTATAACAACCAAAGTTGTAGTATTGATACACATAGAAGATCAGTGTCAGTAAGAATATCAAACACATCTCTTTGGCAGATAAAGAAAGGGATGGTAATGTTTCAACCTACTACTTCAAAAGGCTTATTTATTTGTATTGGTTGTTTCCCTAAAGTCACTGCCACTACACCAAGTTGTTGCATAGGAGATAATTGTGGTTATGTATTTCTAACAACTTCTTTTTGTTTTATAGAAGCATCTTATTTAATAATATACATATATTAAACTTATTTAATCATGTAAAGAATAAAAATACATAATTAAATTTGGTAAATTAACTTACCCTTGCTATAATCAATTTTTTCAGTATAATTGGCCAAAGAATAAAATGCCCTAGGGTTTGTCCCACTATTTGAACCTTTTCAGTGGGCACAGGAACTTGAGCGGTAGCATCTCGAACTTCTACAACAACCACTCATATCATGTCGTCTTGAATCGTCTAGTGGTGAATGGTTAATCGTAATGTATAAATTTTACCTGAGGAGAACACATAAATTAAATTAGAATAGATCAAATTCCACTTTCTATGTCAGTTATATTAGTAACTGACATAAAAAGTGACAGTTTTTTTAATAACTATTTTGATTTTAAACATCGACCTCCCCGCATAATAATATATATTTTTAGATAGGTCTGTATACTCATAACATATTTAATAATAATATACAAAAAATATATAAAAATATTAAGTGTATATAATGTTATTTAATTTACATCATTATAAGTTAAAACAATTTACAAATTGTCAAAAATACTTAAAAAATGGGAAGCCCATTGCATTCTCATGTCTTCTATAACTTCTTTTTTCAATGGGTAAGGATCATTAAATATCCACAAAATCAATATTTATTTAATCAATAAATAATTAAAAATAAAAAAGTAAAAAATAATAATAAACAAATAATGAGATGTATAATTAATATTAAAGATGTATAACAAATGTAATATAGTTGTATAATATGCAGTATGCATAATGAATGTAATATTAAAGATGTATAACAAATATAATATCCATTGGGATTTTATAATGAAAATAATAAAACTAATGTGTAATATGGCATATGGTTGTGTCTTGAATTTTTTTTATATTACCTCTTTCCATGAATCAATGATGTTAGTAGATATGATTGTCTACATGTGCTTCATTAACTCTGCTCACATGTCTGACATTAACTATGCTCTCAATTCAGAGTATAATTCTTTTCTAAGATCATTTTTTAGAGTTTCCTTTTGGGCATCACTGAGTTATGATTTTCTAATTTATTGAGATGGAGCACCCAAGAATTATTGGATACCCACCCCTCTTCCAACAGCACGAACACAACCTGGATGCTTTGGACAACCAATGTTAGCAACCAATATATCATCACGCTCTTGTGGGATAAACGATTCTTGTGTGCTTTGCTCTACTACTTGATCCTAAAACATAGACATTTGAATACACATATTAGAAAATACATCTCAAATGTAATAGTAATGTAAACATATAGACATAAATTACTTACAATTCGCTCAGCTACGGTCCGAGCTTCTTTAGGTGTGTACTCCCCAGATGGTTTTTAACGTGCTCTCTTCCACTTATCATGATGGGGAGGAGAAGAAATCATACTCAAATCAAACTGGTAGAAGCAATAGAGGAAGTTGCTTCTCTTATCATGGTTTGCTCCAACTTCTCATAACCCCACGAGATAATCTATGGGGGTGGACATTCTTTTTTGGATATCCTGAGAAGCTCTTCTTTTTTCCTGTTATATTAGTTTATTAAATTATGTTACAAAATAATACAAATAATAAACTAATGATTTTACTTGAAAAACAAGGTCTAGTTGTTTCTCTCGGAAGGTCTCGCCACGTCTCCTTATCTAAAAATTGGTATTGCTCATATGGATTTTTGTGACTCGAGTTTACCATATATATAGCGACTAGTAAGGTCGCTCTTAAAACCTCTCCATCATTGACAAGTATATGAAATCCATTTCGTTTGTAACAAATTACTATTAGGAACATCATATGTGAGTTGAATAAAAAAGAAGTTAATATAATATATTTTGTTAATACACTTGTGTATATTAAAATTAAATAAGTTAAGATTTCATACCAAAATGGTCTGCCATATCTGGTTCTTCACAATATTTGGAACATGGTCCCAGTCATCAATCAAAATGCTGACCTTACTTCTACCAAGCAAGGCCACATAGCTAATGAACTTTGTGCCACATTCTCCTAAAGCCTTTCCTGTCTGCATATCAAATTGTATGGGCAATCTCTCATTAGCACTACGGCTAATAGTCAACTCTCTAAGTCTAGTTGTACGTCTACCCTTTTTTTGAGTTAGTGGCAGACTTAACTCTCCCCCTTCTAGAGGACGGGGCATATCACACGAATCAGCCATATATATGTCAAAACAAACAAATCAGAATGAATTATTACATTATTGTAGGCCCCAAATCTTGTTCAGCCTCAAAATAAAGAGTAGAAGACTTTCGTTTGAAGATGGGCAAGGCCTTAAAGGTCCCTAGGATTGATCAATAGGCCCCATATTAGAATAGGAAGGCTTTTTGTACACAAAAAATAAAAAATTCCACCCAAAGGGTCGAGACCGTCATCTCGCCACTTGCCAAAGGCAAGATCGCCGTCTCGTTTTGCGAGACCACTGTCTCGCAATTTGCCAAAGGCGAGACGGCGGTCCCAAAAATTGAGACGGCGGTCCCGACCTGACAGACATGAATTTATATAAAAAGGGGGTCTTCTCCTCGTTATCTACAACTTCTCCAACTGGATATATCTTAAAATACTGTTCTAGAATCCCTCTGAAGCATTTCCAGAGTCTTAGAGTTCTTAAAAAGCATTCTAAAGTGCTTCGAGAGAAGAGTGAGCTGCATTGTAGAGCGTGGGGTTTGCCAAAAAGCTCCATTTTCAAGAGCATTTTATAAAAAACTTGCTTTGAAGGTTCTTTCATATCTCTTACTCTATTTTATCGCTTTTATTAGTTACTATCTCTATGCATTAGTTATTAAGAGTCATGTAGTCAATAATTTAAATTTTGCAATTAATAAATAAGGTTAAAAGCGTAGTTTTAATGTTCTTATTTATTTACAAAAACAGTCCATCATAGGGAACCCGAAAGGGGCGTCGTGGGGAAGCTAATACCTTCCCCACACGTAACTAACTCCCTTACCTAACTCTGGTTGTAATGACTAAAGTTGGTTTTTCTTAAAAACCATCGCCTTCTTTTCCTTTTCCAATGTTTTTGGTAAAAATATTGGTGGCGACTCCAAAACCCATTTATGAAAACCTCATCTTTAGGATAATTCGGTTATCGGACATCTTAAGGGTGATGACCACACTTTAAAAAACTCGAGTCATTAAAATCATCGCGTCGCTCCGACTGCCTCTTTTGACAGCGACGACAGATGGCGACTCTGCTGGGAAAGCTAGAGAGTTGATCCCATTTAGTGATGAACCAGTTTAAAAAAAATAAAAACTTGAAATTACGTTTTTTCCCTTCCTTGTTTTTATAACATGCTTTACTGTTTGACTTTAATAATTGTTGTCTGTTTACCTTATGCAATTGTTTGAAATAAATAACTGTACACAAACCCTTGCACACAACGATTCCCTCTATACCTGGGGGCAAGTGGGATAACCTTAGGGAGTGAGTGACATTGTACGATTTGTCGTAGTGAGGGCCATTAGCCCACTGGTATGGTCGGAAACCACCACTCAAGGTGATAACCTTCCTCTTTTGGCCTAAAGACTGACAAGGCCCTAGTGCCATGCATGGTTTGAAGGTTGGGAGAGTGGGGACCCTATAATGGGGGCACCTTGGAGGCCTAACCTTGGTGAGGATATTTAGAACTACCTTGAATACATACTTTTCTGTAGGATACCCCTATCTCGTGATAAAAACGTCATCTCACTGTTCGCGGATGAGTGAATTGTTTGTGCATTTGTTTGTTGCATTTGTTTGTTGCATAGCATAATCTGTTAGAAAAGTAGTTTTAGATCAAGAGGGGGGGTGAATTGATCTTTGAAAGTTTTTTGCAAATAACAGATTATCTATTTGTAAAAATAAGATTTCAGATCTGTTCTTGAATCACAAAGCAATCAATCAAATATAAATGCAGCGACAAAATTAAAGGAGAGAAAAGTTAAGAAAGATATCACCGGTGTTTTATACTGGTTCACCCAATACCAGGGCTATGTCTAGTCTCCAGCCAAATTCCAGCTGGGTTCCACTAGATCAAATGTTTAACAGATTTACAATCTTACACTTAATCTACCACAAGAACCAAATTCCAGTTCCTACACTCAACCTCTCACCAAGAACCAAATTCCAGTTCTTGATAACCTCTACAACCAAATTCCAGCTGCAAAGAAACCAGTACCCAAATTCCAGGCACCAAACAATACAAAAAGAATGTAAAGAAATGAAAAAGAAGAAACTAGAATGCTCAAACCAGTTTATGCAATTCTGCTGTAAGTGTTTCTTCTTCAGGAGAAATCAAGTTGCCTCAAGAAAGATTTTCAAAGAACTTCTCAAAAACTGACGCGAATCTTTCTTGAAAAAATGCTAAAGTTTGCTTGCTTGATTGCTTAAGATTGATGTTCAAATGTTATGTATAAAATGTTCAAGCCAAACTGTTTTTATAGAAGATTTTCAAAACTGCTGGTTTAATCAATCTGTTAAAAAATCTTTTAATCTGTTAAAAGTGCAGTTTTAATCTGTTAAAACTTCTTTTAATCCATTAAAGCGTTCTTGATTATTTAACAGATTTGTTTTAACTGATACGACAACGTTTGTATCAATTAAAACTCTTTACAAAAAATCTTCTAATTTGATTTAATCGATTGTTTCGTGTTTCAATCGATTAATATACTGCAAAACTTTCTTGTGAAATTTTTAAAGTGATTTTAACTGATAAAAATAAGTTTTAATCGATTAAAACACTGTGTAGAAATTTTCTAAGTTGTTTTAATCGATTGAAGCGTGTTTTAATCGATTGAAAAAGCTCTGATCGGTCATAACTCAATTCTGATCGATCATATCTGATTCTGATTGGTCATAATTTCATTCTGATCGATCATCCTGAATGTTAAGTGGATTTAATCGATTAAAACCAAGTTGTATCGATTAAAATACTGCAAAAACACTTCTCTTAACATCTTAAGTGATTTTAATCGGTTATTTCGAAGCTTTATCAGTTAAAACACTGACAGAAGGTTTTCAAAACTTTCTTTAATGAAAACACCCGGTTATTTCGAAATTATATCAGTTAAAAACTTGTTTAAAAAAGCTTTTGTAAAAATAATTTGTTTTTAACTACTTAAACGGTTTTAGAGGCATTTTGCAAAATCTTTTAAGTGAAGAAACCTCATGTAGCAGAAAAGATAAAAATGATTATACCTAAGCATAGCTGCAGACACACTAATCCCTCTATTCTTTTATCTAAGTGACTGTTGACTGCTACAAAGTTGACTTTGACTTAATCTTTGACTTCATCAAATCAACAGGATCTTTGACAGAGTATTTCAATAAGATCTTCATCACTTTCATAATCATACAACAGTAAAAAAAAAACAACAAAAAATATCAAAATTCTTTCATAATAAACACCCTTATCTTGGATAGTCTACATTTTAGCTAGCCTAGTTTCAGGTTCTTTGTAAGCTAAGTAGCCACGTGGACCGACAGAAGAGATAGGGGGATATAAAACCAAATTTTCATAATAAACAACTTTATCTCGGACAGTTCACATTTTAGCTAGCCTAGTTTCAGGTTCTTTGTAAGTTAAGTAGCCACGTGGACCGACAGAAGAGATAAAGGGTTAAAAATAATAAAAAAATTTAAAGCAATATAAAATAAATACCTTTTACAATAAAGAGAATTTCGACAAAGTTGTATCATTCATACCCACATCATCTCATAAGTGGTAAAAACAGGAGAGAAAATAAATGCATAAGGAAAGTATGCATACACATCATCTTAATAAATCTCTAAAAAAATGGGCCTTAGGAGCATTTTTTGGGAAAATTGTTGGGCCGAATCTCCTTTGGGGTTTTGCCACTTGTTCTTCACTTTTTCCTCTTTGTTTTGATGTGTTGTACATCCAAATCCGACATCCCAGTCAAAAGTTATCCCACTTTGAACATTTGTCGCCTTTTTGTACTAGTGCATGCATAAACACACCCATGCTAGGGGGCATTAGATATCCCTAAGACAAAGGCGAAATAAACTCAAGTACGCTTGAAATCTTCAACAAGGAAGGGACAAGTATGCTAAAGTACATGGTGACCTTTGTTGCACTTGTCAAATTTATGATGGGGAAGGAACCATTATACCAAAGTGGGTATGGTGCTCCGTGAAGCATAAGCTTTAAGGATGATACCAAAGCCATTGTCTTAAAGCATATCTATCCCACACTAACCATTCATTTCATTTCAAAATAAAAGTAAATGTCCCTAAATTCATGTGCATTCTAGAAAGTGGTTGGTCTTCTCTTTCCTATCCTCACCCTGCGCAAAAGGCCAAGAGGATGGAGAAATTGAAAGAGCAAAATCGTGAGCTCACCATTAAGCTTAACGTCATAAAGGAGTAAATGGCTCGGTTAATGGAGCACATAGAAGAACAGAACTACAAGCTCATCACTGAGCTTAATTCTATGAAGGAGCAGATGATGCAGTTAATGAAACTAATGCGCCATCAACATATCCACCATAAAGGCATCCACATCGACCACATAGGTGAAAGGGTGGAGCAAGGATTGAAGAGTAGAAGGATCACTCAACCTCCCGCTCCCAATGCATCATTCAAGAAGTTTCTTAGCAAGAAGGAGGAGAGAAGCGTGAATTCCATCAACCTTACTACTCCTTCTACCTCTGCGCAACAAGCTAGGCAGCCACGAAAGCAAAGAAAGGAGTTCACCCCCATTCCAACCTCCTATGGGAGTCTGCTGCCGAAGCTTTTAGAGACCGAGCTCCTAGCACGCATCCCTCCGAGGAAGATTGATCCACCCTACCCTAAGTGGTATAAGCCTAACAAAAAATGCGCTTACCACTCAGGCGCTCCTGGGCATTCTGTGGAAGATTGTCGGGCCTTGAAATACAAGGTCCAAGAGTTGTTGGATGCTGGGTGGCTCACTTTCTACTCCGCCACTCCTAACATGGATATCAAGCCTCTATCGCCACTAGAGTAATGAGGAGGGATATAGAAGACTAGCTTATTAGGGCTCTTCATGTTTTTTTAAGTTTCCTGCATATCTCTCGCAGTCCCCGCTCGTGGCCGCAAGATCCTTGACTAAAAGGGCTTTGTAAACATTTCCTTTTTAATCAATAAAATGAGACATTCTCATAAGCATTCATATTCTTTTTCATTCTTTTCTCCCTGTAGACCCCAAATCTTGTTCGGCTCTCCAATAAAGCTAGAGATCGCCCGTTTCGAAGATGGTCAAGACTTTATTAAGTCCCTAGTAGTTTTTTCTAGGATCCATTTAAGATAGGAAGGGTTTTTAGAGGCAATAAAAATCGGAAAATCTGCCGAAGATAGTAGATGACCGTCTAGGACAGTCAGACGGCCGTCATGCCAACTTTATGGCTATGGACGACCGTCCACTTAGCTTGGACGGCTATCCATGACAACTTTTGGCCATGGACGACCGTCCACACTACATGGATGGTCATCCATGACCACTTTTTTCCATGGACGTCCGTCCACTAAGTCCAGACGACCGTCCACTTTTTCCTGGTCCGGTTCCCTATAAATAGGAGCCCCCATTCCTCAAAAATTCACACCTCTCCGCTCCTACACTCTCTAGGAAGCCTTTTGGCACTTTAGAGTGACTCTGAGCATTATTCCACAGTTCGAGTGAGCTTTTCGATTTCTGTTTAAGGTAGAAATCGGTTAAGGAAGTCTCCTTTTGAGATGTATGACCCTCGGTAGGGTGATACTCTTATTTTTCGTTTGAGGGAGGAGTGACTCTGTAGAGTGCGGGGACTGCCAAAAAGCATCATTAAGTTTGAGATTTATAAAAGCTCACTTCGGAGGTTCTCCTTCATATCTCTTATCTTTTACTGCTTTCCTTGTATGCATTAGATATTAGGATCATGTAGACATTTAAATTCTGCCAGCAGATCAAATAATAGGGTAAAAGCATAATTTCTTTAAGTATTTATTTTCTAAACTAGTCCATTATAGGGAACCCGAAATGGGCATTGTGGGGTGCTAACACCATCCCCACACGTAACTAACTCCCTTACCCAACTCTGGTTGTAATGGCCAAAGTTGATTTTTTCTAAAACCACTGCCTTCTTCTTTTTTTACCTTTTTCAGTGTTTAAGGTTAAAACACTGATGGCGACTTCTTAAACCTTTTTGGAAACCTCGCCTTTAGGTCTAGCCCGGTTATCAGATAACCTAAAGGCGTTGAACCACTTCTTTCAAAAAACGCGAGTCAATCAAAACCATCGATTTGCTCCAACCGCCTCTTTTGATGGCGGCGACAGATGGCAACTCCATTGGGAAAGCTAGAGAGTTGATCCCATTTAGTGATGGACTAGTTTAAGAAATAAAAATTAGAAATTACGCTTTTACCCTTTCTTGCTTTATAACATGTTTTACTGTTTGGCTTTAATAATTGTTGTATGCTTATTTTCTGTAATTTTCTGAAATAAACTGTACATAAACCCTTGCAACCAACAGTCCATCTATACCCGGGGGCAAGAGAGAATACACATAGGGAGTGGGTGGCAGGTACGACCGACCATGGTAATGGCCTTAGTGCCAGCAGGTCGTTGTCGGAAACCACCACTCAAGGTGATAACCTTCTTCTTTTGGTCTAATAACATCGACACGGAGATTCGTGCATGGTTCAAAGACTGAGAGATTGAAGGGTCCCTATAATGGGGGCACCTTGGGGGCCTGGCCTTGGTGAGAACAGTTAGAACCTATTTTTGTCAATGCACTTTTCTACAGGAAACCACTACCTCGTGAATAAAACGTCACTCTGTTCGCGAATGAGTGAATTGTTTGTGCATTTGTTTGTTTCATTTGATTGTTGCATAACATAATCATACAATAGCAAAAAAAATATATAAAACAAAATTTCAAAAATCTATTCACAATAAACACCCTTATCTCGGACAGTCTGCCTTTTAGCTAGCCTGGTTTTAGGTTCTTTGTAAGCTAAGTAGCCACGCAGTCCGATAGAAGAGATAAGAGAAACTAAAACCATTCTTTTGCAATAACCATTTTTATCTCGGACAGTCTGCCTTTTAGCTAGTCTGGTTTCAGGTTCTTTGTAAGTTAAGTAGTCACACAGTCCGACAAAAGAGATAAAAGGTTCTAAAAAACAAAATAAATCAAATAACAACCATAAGAAGAGGAAATGGGGCCCCATTCATGGTGTTAAGCATCGAATCCATCATCCATATAGGTAGTTCCATTTTCTTCAAAAAATACATACAGCAAAAAAAAAAAAACACTATCATGTACCATGTAGAAAATAAAACATGATAATGTTTAAAAAAAAAAAAAAACACACTTTCATGCATGCAAAAGCATCATACTCATAGCATGCATTTTTCCGTTTCTAGAAAAATGGAGGGATCCAGCAGTAGATAGTTGGGAAAAGTGGATATTCCCCGTTACCGTGTCGAGAGGTTGGAGCAGTTATGCGCGTTGATGCCACCAGAAGGTCGATCCGACTTCGAGAGATCTTACGAATGAATCCTAGACCTCTTAAAAATCTGCGTTGACCACGTGTTTGTCAGAGTCTTGATCCACTTTTGGAGCTCCAGACTGCATTGCTTTGAGTTCGCTCAGTTTGATTTGGTTCCGACCTTGGAAGAGTATGAACTTATGATCAGATGGTCCAAGTCAGCCGAGGTCTACATTAGCTAGGGAGCTTATATCTCGATGAACAAGGTCGCTCACCTTATCCGATTGCCACTTCCACAGTCTGCCCTGAAGGGAAAAGGGAGCGTTCAAGGGTGTAAGATCTCACTTTTAGAAAACCATTTATCCTCTCTGGCTGATAAAGGAGATTGGTCCACATTCAACAAGACTCTAGCACTAATTATGTTTGGGACCTTTTTATTCCCTTTCCATAACGACACCGTGGATCACACCGCGATGGATGTCTTCTTTGCCTGGGACGTACATTTGAAGAGTCCCGTGCCTGCGCTTCTTGTTGATACCTTGCTGTCAGTAGAATTCTGTCATCACAAGCAAGGAAAAACACTTCGATGTTGTTCTACATTACTGTATGTTTAGGGCATCACTCACTTCTATGCCTCAAGTCACATGGGAGCATTCCCCGACCCTTTAAGGAGTTTCTCAAAGATCCCTCTCTACCGTCGTCACGCAATGGAGTGGAAGACCGAGTTGGAACACTGGAATATAGATCACATATCTTAGGCATGTAGACCCCAAATCTTGCCCAGCCTCAAAATAAAGAGCAGAAGACTTCCGTTCGAAGATGGGCAAGGCCTAAAAGATCCCTAGGATTGATCAATAGGCCCCATATTAGAATAGGAAGGATTTTTGTACACGAAAAATAAGAAATTTCACACAAAGGGTCAAGACCGCCGTCTTGCTATTGGCTAAGGGTGAGATCGCCGTCTCGCCACTCACCAATGGCGCGACCGCCATCTCGTTTGGTGAGATGGCTGTCTCGCCACTTGCCGAAGGTGAGACCGCCGTCTCATTTGGCGAGACGGCGGTCCCGATCTTGTCAGGAGAGACGACGGTCCTGACTTGACATGTGCGAATTCTTATAAAAGGGGTGGACTTTCTCACTCTTTACACACACTTCTACAACTTTCCCTATTGTACTATTCTCATAATACTCTCCTACGACCCCTCTGAAGCATTTCCAGAGTTCTTAGAGTTCTTAGAAAACATTCTAAAGTGCTGCAAGAAAGAGCGAACATCATTGTAGAGCGTGGGGTTTGCCAAAAAGCACCCTTTTTCAAGAACATATTATAAAAGCTTATTTCGAAGGTTCCTCCATACTCCTTGTCACCGCCGTCAAAAAAGAGAGGCGGTCGGAGCAACGCGATGGTTTCGACCCTCTTGATTTTCGTGTTTTTTGTGGGTGGTTACAACGCCTTTAGGTTGTCCGATAACCAGGCTAACCTAGGGGCGAGATTTTCGAAAGGTCGTCCTTGGGTTGTCCGATAACCGGGCTAACCCAAGGACTAATTTTTGAAGGGTTCTGTGGAGTCTCCACTGATGTTTTTACCGGAAACATCGGAAAAGGAGTTTAAAAGGCGTTGGTTTTCGAAAAACCAACTTTGGTCATTAGAACCAGAGTTGGGTAAGGGAGTTAGTTACGTGTAAAGGAAGTGTTAGTTCCTTTACGACGCCCCTTTCGGTTTCCCTATGACAGGCTAACTATTTTGTTAATAAATAAACCGGAAAAACACGCTTTTGCCCTTTTATTTTGTGGAATTTAAAACTATGACTACATGACCCTAATCTATTGCATAATTTTAAAATTAAAGCAGTAAAAGTGGAGAGGGAGAGTTTAAACCTCTGAAGCAAGCTTTCTTTTTATTTCTTTTTAAAAAAAGAGGGTGCTTTGTGGCAGCCCTTCACTCTACACAGCGCTGGAAACTTTTCTAGACGCCGAAAAACGCTCACAAAGGCACTCAGAAACTCTGGAAATGCGTCGGAGGGATTCTAGAGAGAGGTTTTAGAGAGAAGGGAGAGCAAAAGTTGTGTGGTGTGTGGAAATGAGGGGAGGGAGCGCCCTATTTATAGGTTTTCGTGCTTGACAGTGGTGAGACCGCCGTTCTCGTCTGACAGGGTCGAGACCGCCGTCTCGCCAAACGAGACCGCCGTCTCGCCATGCCAAAATGGCAAGAATGGCGGTCTCGATTTCGAGACGGTGGTCTCGTCCCAAAAGGGCGAGAAACTTTATTTTCGTGCCAAAAGTCCCTCCTATCCTAGCATGGGGCCTAATAGTCTCTCCTAGTGGCTTGTTAGGCTTCGTCCATCTTCGAATAGGAGGTCTTCTACTCTTTATTTGCAGGCCGGGCAAGATTTGGGGTCTACAGCTGCCCCCCCTTTACCTGACTAGTCAGTTGTTGGCCTGTTGTGCTAGACAGATTGACAGGGAGGTAAAGGAGTTGACCCACTTGCCCGGTCACCCTTCGGATGTCCCGTCTTGCGGCGGTTGATCTTCTGGGGAAAATCTCGGTGTTCGTGCACTTCCGGGATACTCCTTCTAACGGTAGCCGGTCCCTTCGGTGGACACGTGATAGAACCTCAGGATACTCCTTCTGACGGTAGCCGATCCTTTGGTTGATGGGTATAAACCCCTCATCAGGCTGGTAGTTGCAGTCCGTTGTGTGGGACTGGATGGGTATGAACCCCCCATCAGGCTGGTAGTTGCAGTCCGTTGCGTGGGACTGGATGGGTATGAACCCTCCATCAGGGTGGTAGTGCGACTTACTGATCCGGCTCGAGCGCAGATCAGGCGCAACGCGTGCGCAGGTTGATAGGTATAAACCCCCTATCAGGCTGGTACAGTCCACTGCGTAGGACTGGTGGTAGTGGCGGCTTACTGTTTAGGTGGCCCATGCGCCGGTTCCTTGGGGAGTGATTTCTGTGTCGGTCGATGTACTTGGACCTTTCTGAATGGTCATCCGGGTTGTGCCGGGGATTTTGTGTTTCATCCAGCTTTGTTGGTTGCTGGGGACTCTTTTGTTCAACTCTTGCTGACTAGTCGGATGAGTCTTGTTTGTTTGTTCGACTCTGATTTGGTAGTCAAAGTTTTGTTGGTTGAGGTGATGGCTTGTCTTAATCCTGCCTTTTTCTCGCGGTTTTATCTCTTTTTTCTCGCGATTTAGGATTTTGGCTTTTCTTATTGAGCGTATGCCTTTTTCCTTTTTAAGCTTTTTTGTTACGCTAGCTTTTGCAAAGGGTGGCAAAGAGATGCATGAAATAAAATTTTATTTATAAGGAAATTTTATTACAACCACATTTTATTTAGGCAAGTACCATCCCTAAGGGCTATCATCTGGAGATGATCCGCGGGCGAATTGCTGGTAGAGGTGATACCGGAAGTCCGCTTGCTCTCGAACTTCGTCGCGGTACTCTTGTTGGAATGTTGTCCATTCCTGCCGCATCACCTGCTGATGCTGATACATCTCCTCTTGCCGAGTATGGTAGGCTTCTTGCCGCACCGTCATTTGGTCGAACTGCCGGCGCAGATCGTTCATGTTGCGGTTCATGCCGGCGAAATCGTCTGTGTACGGTGGTGGTTGTTGCTGTTGCTGCTGCTGCTGCTGGAATTCGGGAGGTGTGGGGATATCCTGCATCGCCACGAGCCCCTGGAGGTCCAGCGCAAAATCCAGTGTGGGATGGAGGGCCAACTGGGTCCCTCGACGTATCAACATTCCCATGCTGACCAGGACTGACCCATTGATGGACTCGGGTCGCAAGTTGGAGGCCAGCTCTTCTCGGCCAGGGCACCCCCATCTTTCTGCAGGGGAGTGATAAGAGGAGCCACGAGGACGGCCCCCGCTGATCTGTTCCCGAAGTCCTTGAGGGCTCTCAGGAAGAAGTAGCCGGGGTTGTAGCGCCGCTTCTGGCTCATGCAATAAAGTACGAAGAGGTCAGGGAGGGATACCTTACCCTGACTCTCTTTCCTTCCATGAATGGTCCCTGCCAGCAGCTTGTGGCAGATGCAGAGTGCTGGGGGAAGCGCGGAGCCCCTCATCAGCGTGGGCAGCGTGGTGGCTCCTGTGAGCTCATGCCACATTTCAGCGACAGTGAGGTTGGTGGGCCGGGAGCAGATGGCCTCACGGTATCCCTGGGTCATTGTGTCCTCGGGCCGGACGAACCCGATGGCCATGTTGAACTCGTCGAGGGTGGTGGTCTGGTATCTTCCACCCAGGAAATAGGTCACCATCTTAGTGGGCTGCAGGCCCGGGACCATGGAGGGGACCTCAGAGTAGGAGACAGAGGCCAAGAATTCCAGTACCGCTTGTGATTACACATGTGTAGGTGGTGGTTGCAACAGAAAGCCCCACCCGATGCTGTCTATGTGGGCTCGGACGTCGTCCTCCCACCCAAATTCAGCCAGGATGCTGAAGTCAAGTCTGAGCATCGGGTGCCATGGATAAGTCCGGATGTTGTCGAGGCGGGCCTGGTGCTGAGGCGACAACTGAGAGGGATCCTGGGGTGGCGGTGTCGCAGAACTACTGGCACCGGCAGTGCTCCTTCTCTTTCTGGAGGCGCTTCTACCAAACATGTTGACTAGGGGGGTGCTTGGGAGTGCAAAATCTGAGAAATGGAGGTTTTGGAGGCAAGGAGAGTTGTGAAGAACCCCCCAAGCACGCCCCCTATATATAGCAAATTTTTCCAGTTCGAGACCGCCGTCTGGGAAGGCGAGACGGTGGTCTCGAGTCTCCTCCAAGCCGAGACGGCGGTCTGGGTCATCAAGACGGCAGTCTCGATTTTGGGTAAGTTGAGACGGCGGTCTCGTTGGTCGAGACGGCGTTCTCGTCTTGCCGAGGGACCGAGACGACGGTCTGGGAGATCCAGACGGCGGTCTCGAATTACGGAAGAGTTTTTTTTTTTTTTTTTGAAGAGAAAATAGGACCTAGTTCAAAAACATTTTTATGCATGCAATGTTTTCATGTTTGATGTCCTATAATGCCTATTTTGATTAAATTTTCAGAAGGATTTAACCGACGTGTCTTGTAGCGCCGAGTGCCCTCTGATATGTGCTTTCGTACTTGCTGTACCATGCCAGACTTTTTGTGACCGAAGAGTCATTTTGTTTTTCTTCTTTTCTTCCTCTTTTCCCTTTTTTTTCTTTTGCCACACACTCTTTGTCATGTAGTGCCCCTTTTTCCTCGCTTTAGGGATTTCAATCCTCTTGTTGACTATACGCCTCCATATTCCCAAATTAATTATTAGAATATTATTGTGAGGGTCAAGAGAAAAGAAGCAAAGAGGCAAATTTCAATGGCTTGTGTTTTAGAGGGTTAATTTTTTATTGATAGAGTTTTTGTAAGCATGGTTGGCTAGGGTTAGGCCTAGGTGTTTAAGCTTTTGTCCAAGCAAACAGTTTCCTTTCTCCCCTTTTTTTTTTGTACTTGCGCCCTTTTGGTTTTATCCCTATTGCTTTTTATGGCTAGCTGACCTCCCTAGATCGCCCTTTGGGTTTTCGAACTAGGATACTGTGTTTTGGCCCTATCTTTTGTCTAGGTTCCCTCTTTTTGTAATTTTTGGAGAATCCTATAGGACCTTATTTTGTAACCCTAACTTTTGCCTAGGCTACCCTTTATTGTTGTTCGGGTATCCTACCGGGTCGACCCTATCTTTTGCGTAGCCCCCTTAGTGGGTTTCCTACCGGGTTATTTGCCCTTTTCTTTGGCCTTTGGCTTCTCTGGGCTTTTCTCTTTTTTGTTTTGTTTTTGTGTATTTATTTTTGTTCACAATATTGGCGAAGCATGACTTTCTTTATGGATGAGGTGAAGTCTTATTTTTATGTGCTTCTAATCAACTAGCTTGACGATAATAGCAATGGTAAATGTTGATTATTTGAATGTGCTTTTTACTCTTCTTCTTTTTTCGTTTACTTAGACAGGGTTATTCATGAGGTCTAGTAATAAAAAAAGAGAGAGAAGAGAAGCAGATTGTAAGAATCATTCTTTATTAATTAATAAGGGAATATGTGCCCTAAAATGCCCGGGGGTCGGGCTAGCCCCAGGGGATAATCTCTAACAATCATGGGGTTTACATCCCTTAAATGAAGAAAAAGTTCTCCTAACGACTAAGGTGGCTCTTGACGCTTGCACCCCTCCACTTCTGAAAATTTGCTTGAGTGTGCGGAGGGGGGACTTCCCTTTTCTTCTTTCCGCTCGGCCCTTAGTAGGGTCATATCCTAGGCCATACTTGCAAGGATTATCTTTGAATTCTGGGGGTTCCCTCATGCCTTGGGAATCTGCCCCCAGTCCTTGGCCAGGATGGTAACCATGCTTCAACATCATGCGGGCTGCCTTTGTGTCTTTGGGAAGTCGCTCTACGCTGGCAATTTCGAGCACTTGAAAAGATGTTTCAAGGGCCTCTTCAGCCGCATCCACATAAGGTTGGGTGGACGGTCCACTGATCAGGATATCATCTTCTGCTTGGACCGTGATCAATTTGTCGTCCACTGTGAACTTGACTTTCTGGTGGAGCGTTGAAGGTACTGCCTTAGCGTCATGAATCCAAGGCCTGCCGAGGAGACAACTATATACTGGAGTAATATCCATGACATGGAAATCGACGTCGAAGATAGTGGGTCCAACTTGAATTGGCAAGTTAACCTCTCCCACTACTTCTCGTTTAGATCCGTCGAAGGCTCGAACGATGGTGCTGCTTGGGCGCAGACGGGTCCCTTGGATAGTCAGCTTGTCTAGTGTGCACTTGGGCATCACGTTCAAGGATGACCCGTTATCCACAAGAACTTTGGCGATGAGGTATTCCTTGCACTTGACTGAGATGTGCAAGGGCTTGTTATGGTTTGACCCCTCGAGGGGGAGTTCTTCCTCTGTGAAGGTGAGGTGATCGCTTGCCGTAATGTGACCGACGATCCTCTCAACCTTTTCTTGGGATATAGTATGAGGTACATGCGCCTCGCTCAAGACCTTCAGCAGGGCGTTTCTATGCGGTTCCTTGCTCAATATTAAAGATAATAACGTTATCTTTGCAGGTGTGCGATTGAGCTGGTCTATAATGGAATACTCGCTTTGCCTTATGAACTGGAGTAATTCCTCTGTCTCCTATTTGGATTCTTTATTTTCTTTTTCTTCTTCGGTCTTCTTATTTTTTCCTTCATTTTTGAGGACCTCTTCTTGTGAGTCCTTGGGGGAGTAGACTCTTCCACTTCTAGTCATTCCCCCAATGCCAACTATATTTGTTATTTCTTCTTTTATTGGTGGAGATTCTCCATATCTCCACGGTACAACTTTATTTGATTCGTAGGGGAAAGGACGTGGCATAAATAGTCACACTGGAGTCCTTGTCCCCTCTTCCTTATTCTTGAGGACCAATGGCCGAGGCTTATTTTCCTCTTGCAGCGAGTCGACCATTGGGGTAAGCTTTATTAGGAGCGGCTTTCTCTCCATTCTTCTGATTTGGAAGACGTGTTAGTTAATCCTTCCTTTTTATTATCTTTATTTATTAAGCGTGAAGGAGGGGAAATTAAATATGCAAATGAATGTTTATGCATGCAAGTAGACAGTCATTTGAATAAAGAAGATTTTATTTATTTGACACAAGGTGTACATTCCCCTATTCTACACTGCGAAGCAACTTTTGGCAAAAGCGGAAAACTTTAAAGAAACCCACAGGAGGGTCTTGATCTCTCCGTAGTTCTCTTTCGGCTTCCCGGACGTGATGAGCAAGTGCTTCGCTTTGTTTTCGGACTGCCTGGATCATGTCTTCACTGTACTTCTGAGCCTCTTTGATCTTCGCCTCTTGATGAACGACCAAGGCTTGTAGTTCATCGAGCTTTTCAACGGCTCGGTCTTTCTCTTGTAGTAGCTGGCCGTACTGAGCTAGCCCGTCTTTCTCTTTGCAGGGTAGCTCAGCGAGACTTCTGTTGAGTCTCCGGTTGGCCTCTCGCTCTTGGCGGATATCTAACCGAGTCTTGGTGAGCTCTTGCGACAACTCCTTGATCGTTTGAGCCTGCTTTGCTGATTCAGCCTCAAGGCGTGCTGACTTGGCGGTTATTTCTTGAAGTCAGCTATCCGAACTGGTTCTGGCAGTTTTGGATGCTCGGATAGCTTGCTCGTTGGAGTCAGCACACTGGTCCTTGAGGCGCTCTATTTCATAATCCTTTTTCTTGCCTTGCCTTTGCAGACCGTCAATTATGAGGATGGATGCTTGCTCTCTTTCCTCAAGGGCCCTCATCTGGGCTCCCATGATTTCCATCCTCTGGGTCAAGGCATCAATTTGAGCCTGCAGCTCTTCATTATTGGTGCTTGTAGTGGGTGTGGTGGATGGTTGAGTCATCCCTCTTTTCTTTCTCCACGCCTCGTAGTCACTGGTGACAACCACCTGAGCTTTTCCTAGCTCTCTGTCCCCCATATAGACTGGCCTCTCCCATGCTTTTCTCATAGCTAGTGAGTTGGCGATTGTGCACGGGTCTCCAAAGAAACACAGTCCTCCGAGTTCTCCCCGAGAGATAGTAGTTTGGGTCCTCATGAGTTGCCTCATAGCTACCCTAGGTGAGTAGGCTATGCAACCCCTGAGTCCTATCAAGGGTATGCTCGGATAGTCCCCGCATCTGATGAGAACTGGGCCGGGTCGGAACCAAGGGTAGACCCAGGATAAACTGTTGGCGTCCTTTCGTTCCCACTCGTCCCTCCATTCTGAAGTCAGGCGTCGTTGGAGGGGGATCTTGGAGAAGCTCCTTAAAGGGTCAGGGAATATCCCCATGTGGCTGGAGGCGTAAAGGTGCATGGTGCTCCACACAAATAGTAATGAAGAGCAGCAGCGGAGTGTTTTTCCTTGCTTTTGGTGGCAGAATTCCACCGAGAGCAAGGTGTCGGCAAGGATTGCAGGCAGGGGACTCTTTGAGTTCACGTCCCAGGCGAAGAAGGCGTCCATGACGGTCTGATCTACTGTGTCGAAGTGGAAGGGGAACAAGATCGTTCCAAAAATGATAAGGGCCAGGGTTTTGTTGAAGGCGACCCACTCTGCCCTTTCAGCCAGATAGGACAGGTGGTCTTCTAACATTGATACTTTCCAACCCTGGGCGTTCCCCTTCCTTATCAGGGTACTCTGCCGGAATGGTAGTTGAATAAGGGCAGCGACTGGTGCTGCAGGAGTGTATGCCTCGTGGCGGACATGGACCTCGGCTGATTTGGGCCATTTTAACATGGTCTCATACTCCTCTAGGGTGGGCACCATGTCGAACCGTGGAAATTCGAAACATCGCAGATTGGAATTCCGGAAGTGGATTAGTGCCCCGAGGAACACCCGATCGACACGGATCTTCGACAGGTCCAAAATCCGTCCATAGGATTTTTCAAAGTCAGCGCGGACCTCCAATGGCATTGCCGCAGCTCAGCAGTTCCAACCTCTCGGTATGGAAACGAGGAATATCCACCTTCTTTGGCTGTCTACTAGTCCCCTCCATTTCTAAAACCAAAATGCATGTTTGATGAAAAGGATGCTTATTTGAATGAATGTGAGTGTTTATTTTCTGTTTATCATGTTTTGTATGATACATATTTTTTCGAAAAATAAACTACCTATATGAATGGTTTGGGATGTTTATGACTCAGGTCCCATTTATTGTTTTGGAAACAGATTTTATTTTTTATTTGTTTATTTTATAGCCTTTTATCTCTTCTGTCGGAACTGCGTGGCTACTTAGCTTACAAAGAACCTGAAACCAGGCTAGCTAAAAGGTAGACTGTCCAAGATAAAATGTGGCTTTATGCGAAAGAAAATATTTAGCATCCCTTATCTCTTCTGTCGGAACTGCGTGGCTACTTAGCTTACAAAGAACTTGAAACCAGGCTAGCTAAAAGGCAGACTGTCTGAGATAAGGGGGTTTATTTGGAAAGATATTTTTGTGATTTTTGTTTTGTTGTTTGTTTATGCTATGCAACAGACAAATGCAACAAACATATGCACACACAATTTGATCATCCGCGAACAGGCGAGAATTTGTTTTTATCACGAGGTAGGGTTTTCCTGCAGAAAAGTGCATTGGCAAGGGTTGGTTCTAACTGTTCTCACCAGGCTGAGGCCCCCAAGGTACCCCCATTATAGGGTCCCCACTCTCCAGCCATCCGACCATGCTTAGCACTAAGACTATAGTCAGTCTTGTTGCCAAAAGAGGAAGGTTATCACCTTGAGTGGTGGTTCCGATCACACTGGTGGGCTCAAGGCCCTCACTATAGCGAACTGTACCTGCCACCCACTCCCTATGGATTTCTCACTTGCCCCCGGGTATAGAGGGAACTGTTGTGTGCAAGGGTTTGTGTACAGTTTGTATTTCACACAATTGCGTAAGTATAAACAAGCAACAGTTATTAAAGCCAAACCGTAAAACATGTTATAATACAAGTTAAGGGCAAAAGCGTTATTTTCTTGGTTTATTTATTTTTAAGCTAGTCCATCACTAAATGGGATCAACTCTCGAGGCTTCCCCAGCAGAGTCGCCATCTGTCACCGCCGTAAAAAAAGAGAGGCGGTCGGAGCGACACGATGGTTTCGACCCTCTTGTTTTTCGCATTTTTTGTGGGTGGTTACAACGCCTTTAGGTTGTCCGATAACCGGGCTAACCTAGGGGCGAGGTTTTTGAAAGGTCGTCCTTGGGTTGTCCGATAACCGGGCTAACCCAAGGACTGATTTTTGAAGGGTTCTGTGGAGTCGCCACTGATGTTTTTACCGGAAACATCGGAAAAGGAGTTTAAAAGGCGTTGGTTTTCGAAAAACCAACTTTGGTCATTAGAACCAGAGTTGGGTAAGGGAGTTAGTTACGTGTAAAGGAAGTGTTAGTTCCTTTACGACGCCCCTTTCGGGTTCCCTATGACAGGCCAGCTATTTTGTTAATAAATAAACCGGAAAAACATGCTTTTGCCCTTTTATTTTGCGGAATTTAAAACTATGACTACATGGCCCTAATCTATTGCATAATTTTAAAATTAAAGCAGTAAAAGTGGAGAGGGAGAGTTTAAACCTCCGAAGCAAGCTTTCTTTTTATTTCTTTTTAAAAAAAGAGGGTGCTTTGTGGCAGCCCTTCACTCTACACAGCGCTGGAAACTTTTCTAGACGCCGAAAAACGCTCACAAAGGCACTCAGAAACTCCAGAAATGCGTCGGAGTGATTCTAGAGAGAGGTTTTAGAGAGAAGGGAGAGAAAAAGCTGTGTGGTGTGTGGAAATGAGGGGAGGGAGCCCCCTATTTATAGGTTTTCGCGCCTGACAGTGGCGAGACCGCCATTCTCGTCTGACAGGGTCGAGACCGCCGTCTCGCCAAACGAGACCACCGTCTCGCCATGCCAAAATGGCGAGAACGCCGTCTGGGAAAGCGAGACCGCCGTCTCGCCATTCACAGGTGGCGAGACCACCGTCTCGCAAAACGATACGGCGGTCTCGCCATTTGCGTGAGGCAAGATGGCGGTCTCGTCTCAAAAGGGCGAGAAACTTTATTTTCGTGCCAAAAGTCCCTCCTATCCTAGCATGGGGCCTAATAGTATCTCCTAGTGGCTTGTTAGGCTTCGTCCATCTTCGAATAGGAGGTCTTCTACTCTTTATTTGCAGGCCGGGCAAGATTTGGGGTCTACACTCCTTTCTCTATTTTATTGCTTTATTAGATAATATCGTTGTGCATTAATCATTTAGGGCCATGTAGTGGATAACTTAATTGTTGCAATGAATAAATAAGGGTAAAAGCGTAGTTTAAAGTTATTATTTCTTTATAAAAACGGTCCATCCTAGGGAACCCAAAAGGGGCGTCGTAGGGAAGCTAATATCTTCCTTACACGTAACTAACTCCCTTACCTAACTCTGGTTGTGATGACCAAAGTTGGTTTTTCCTTAAAAAACCACTGCCTTCTTTTTCCTTTTCCAATGTTTTTGGTAAAAACATTGGTGGCGACTCCTCGAACCCCTTCGAAAACCTCGCCCTTAGGTCCAACCCGATTATCGGACAACCTAAAGGCGTTGAACCACACTTTTAAAAACGTAAGTCAAATGAAACTATCGTGTCGCGCCGACTGCCTCTTTTGACGGTGGCGAAAAATGGTAACTCCACTGGGGAAGCTAGAGAGTTGATCCCATTTAGTGATGGACTAGTTTGAGAAATAAAAACTAGAAATTACGCTTTTACCCTTCCTTGCTTTGTAAAATGCTTTATTGTTTGTCTTTAATAACTGATGTGCGTTTATTTTATGCAATGGTTTGAAATAATAACTATACACAAACCCTTGCACACAACAGTTCCTCCTATACCCGGGGGCAAGTGGGATAACCTTAGGGAGTGGGTGGCATTGTATGATTTGCCGTAGTGAGGGTTGTCGCCGCCGTCAGAACGAGGGCGATCGGAGCGACGCGATGGTTTCGACTTTCCAATTTTCGCGTTTTTATTGGTGGTTACAACGCCTTTAGGTTGTCCGATAACCGGGCTGAACCTAGGGGCGAGGTTTTCGAAAGGGCATTCTTGGATTGTCCGATAACTGGGCTAAACCAAGAACTAGTTTTTTAAGGGTTCTCTGGAGTCGCCACCGACGTTTTTACCGCAAACATCGGAAAAGGAGTTAAAAAGGCGTTGGTTTTCGAAAAACCAACTTTGGTCATTAGAACCAGAGTTGGGTAAGGGAGTTAGTTACGTGTAAGGGAAGTGTTAGTTCCCTTACGACGCCCCTTTCGGGTTCCCTATGATAGGCTAGCTACTTTGGATAAATAAATAAACTGGTGAAAAATACGCTTTTACCCTTTATTTTTGCGGAATTTAAAGTTATGACTACATGGCCCTAATTTCTATTGCATAATTAAAATTAAAGCGGAAAAAATAGAGAGAGAGAGAGAGAGTGAAAACCTCCGAAGCAAGCTTTCTATTAATCTTTGCAAAAATTGGGTGCTTTTTGGCAGCCCTTCACTCTTTACAGCGTCGGAATCTCTCGAAAACGCTCTAAAATACTCTAGAAAACTCTCAGAAACTCCGGAAATGCTTCGGAGAGGTTCTAGAAAGAGAATTTGGTGAAAAGTCTAGAGAGAGAATGGAAGAACTGTGGGAAATGAGGGGAATGACGCTCCTATTTATAGGGATTCACGCCTGTCAGGTCGAGACGGCCGTCTCGCCAAACGAGATGGCGGTCTCGCCATTTGCGCAAGGCGAGACGGCGGTCTCGACCTTAAAAGGCGAAAATCGTTATTTTTGAGCCAAAAAACCCTCCTATCCTAGTATGGGGCCTAATAGTCTCTCCTAGTGGCTTCTTAGGCTTCATCCATCTTCGAAATGGAGGTCTTCTGGTCTTTATTATGAGGTCGGGCAAGATTTGGGGTCTATAGCTACCCCCCCTTTACCCGACTAGTCGACTGCTGGCCTGCTGCGCCAAGGAGATCGACTAGAGGGTAAAGGAGTTGACCCTCTTGCCCGGTTGTCCTTCAGATGCTCCGGCTTGCGGCGGTTGATCTTCTGGAAAAAGGTGTGCTTCCAGGATGCTTCTTCTGGCAATAGCTGATCCTTTCGGCTGATAAGTACGAACCCCTATCTGGTTTGACGAGTATGAACCCTTGTCCGGTAAGCCCCCTTTTGTAAGGCCCGATGAGTATACACCCCCATCTGGTGTTTGATGAGTATGAACCCCCGTCCGGTAAGCCCCCTTTTGTAAGGCCTGATGAGTACACACCCTCATCTGGTGAAGTGCCTCCAGATGCTCCTTCTTGCGGTAGACGATCCTTTGGCTATGGTGGCGGCTTACTGCTCTAGCTCATGCGGCGGTGTTGAGATGTGTTCTCTTTGTTTCTGATTTGGTCGTCCGGTTTGCGCCGGGGATTCTGTTGGTGTTCATCCAGCCTTGTTGGTTGCTGGAGATTCTTTGTTTTTGGTCTTTTGATGATGATCACCCGACTCTTGTTGGTTGGTCGGGTGGGCTTTGTTTGTGTTCAACTCTTGGTTGGTTGTCGAAGTTTTGTTGGTCAAGGTGGTTGACTTTGTTTCAATCCTGCCTTTTTTCGCGGTTTTAACTCTTTTTTCTCGCGATTCTGGATTTTGGCTTTTTTATTGAGCGTAAGTCTTTTTACTCTTTATTTTCTTTTGATTACATTGACTTTTGGAAGGGATAAAAAGATGCATGGAATAAAATTTTATTTATGAAATATTTTATTACAACAACCCTATTCTGCGATTGCTATCCCTAAGAATATGGGCTATCGTTTGGAGACGATCCGTAGGAGGGGAATTGTTGGTACATGTGTCTCCGAAACTTTGCTTGGTCCCGGATCTCATCGCGGTATTCCTGCTGGAACGTTGCCCAGTCTTGCCGCATTCCCTCTTGGTACTGGTATATCGTCTCCAGTCTGGTGTCGAAGGCTTCTTGCCTTAGGGACATCTGCTCCTGCCTCACAGACATTTGTTCAAATTGCTGGCGCAGATCGTAGATGTTGCGGTTTACGCCAGCAAAGTCGTCTGTGTACTGCTACTGATGCTGCTATTGTTGCTGCTGTTGTTGCTGCTGTTGGAAGTCGGGAGGTGTAGGGAGATCGTGCATTGCCACGATGTTCTGGAGGTCCAAGGTGAAATCCAGCGATGGGTGGAGGACTAGCTAGGTTCCGCGGCGCATGAGCATCCCCATGCTGACCAGTATCGACCCGTTGATAGATTCGGGCCGTTGACTGGAGGCCAGTTCTTCCCGGCCACTGCACCCCCATTTTTCTGCCAGGGGGGTGATGAGGGGGGCCATGAGGACAGCTCCTACTGGCCTACTCCCGAAGTCCTTGAGGGCCTTCAGGAAGAAGTAGCCAGGGTTGCATCGACGCCTCTGGCACATGCAGTAGAGGACAAAGAGGTCGGGGAGCGTTACCTTTCCCTGACTCTCCTTCCTGCCGTGGATGGTCCCCGCCAGCAGCTTGTGGCAAATGCGGAGGGCCGGGGGGAGTGCTGAGCCCTTCATCAGTGTGGGCAGAGTGGGGGCCCTGGTGAGCTTCTCCCACATTTCGCTGGCGGTGAGGTTGGTGGGGCGTGCACAGATGGCCTCCTGGTATTCCCGGGTCAACACGTCTTCGGGCCAGATGAATCCAATGGATACGTTGAACTCGTCCAGGGTGGTGGTCCAATACATCCCACCCATAAAGTATGTCACCATCTTCGTTGGTGACAGGCCTGGGATCATGGAGGGAGTTTTGGCGTAGGAGAAGGAGGCCAGGAACTCCATCACTGCTTGAGGGTACACATGGGTGGGAGGAGCATGCAGGAGGAAGCCCCATCCAATGTTGTCGATGTTGGCCCGGACGTCGTCCTCCCATCCAAATTCGGCGAGGATGCCGAAGTCTAACTTGAGCATGGGGTGCCAAGCGTACCCCCTGATGTGCTCTAGGCGAGCCCGGTGTAGCGGTGAGAGCCGTGCGGGGTCTTGAGGAGCAGGTGCTGAGGAACTGCTAGGGCCAACATGTCCTCTTCTCTTCCTTGACTGACTTCCACGGAACATTTTGTTGAGAAGGTGCTTGGAAGTGATATATCTCAAAGTTGGAGTGCCAGAGAGTTGTGAGGAGCTCCAGGACGCCTCCCCTATTTATAGGGAAAATTTTGGATCCGGGACCGTCGTCTGGGAAGTCAAGACAGCGGTCTTGTTTTTGTGCAAGTCGAGATGGCCGTCTGGGAAGTCGTGATGGTGGTCTCGACTTTGGCCTTAAACGAGACGGCCGTCTCGCCAAGTGGGATGACGGTCTCGTTTTCAGCTAAGTCGAGACGGCGGTTTCGATGGTCGAGACAGCGGTCTCAATGGTCGAGACGGCGGTCTCATTTTGCTTGTTGACCGAGACGGCGGTCTAGGAATTCCGGACGGCCGTCTCGAATTTCAGGGCTTTTTTTTTTGTTAAAAGCAAATAGGACCTGGTTCAAAAACATTTTATGCATGCAATATTTTTATGTTTGATGTCCTATAATGCCTATTTCATTTAGTTTTTCAGAAGGATTTATCTGACGTGTCTTGTAGCGCCAGATGTCCTCTGATCTGGGTTTTTGCGTTTGGTTGTACCATGCCGGACTTCTTATGACCGAAGGGTAGCTTGTTTTTCCTTTTTCTCTCCTTTTGTAGAGCACTCTTTATCATGTAGTGTCCCTTTTTCTTCACTCTAGGGGTTTCAATCCTCTTGTTGACTATACGCCTCCATATTCCCAAATTAATTATTAGAATATTGTTGTGAGGGTCAAGAGAAGAGAAGTAAAAGGGTAAATTCAATGGCTTGTGTTTTAGAAGGTCTGTATTATTTAGAAAGAGGTTTTGTAAGACGGTTGGCCAGGGTTAGGCTTAGGTGTTTAAGTTTTTTTTTGTCTAAGCAAGCATTTCCCCCCTTTTTTGTATTTGCGCCTTAGTTTTATTTCCATTGCTTTTCTATGGCTGATTGATTTCCTTAGATCGCCCTTTGGATTTTCGAACTAGGATATTGTGTTTTGGCCCTATCTTTTGCCTAGGTTCCTTTTTTTGTTTTTAGGGAATCCTAGCGGACCTTATTTTGTAACCCTAACTTTTGCCTAGGCTACCCTTTATTTTTGTTCGGGTATCCTACCGGGTTGACCCTATTTTTTCCGTAGCCCCCTTGGTGGGTTTCCTACCGGGTATTTTTTGGCCTTTGGCTTCTATGTTTTTTTTCTTTCTCTTTTTTTTTGTGTATTTATTTTTTGTTCACAATATTGGCGAAGCAGGACTTTGCTTTATGGTGAAGTAAAGTCTTATTTGGTGCTCCTAATCAACTAGCTTGACTATAATGGCAATGGTGAATTTTTGGTTGCGCTTCTTATTCTTCTTTTTCTTTTTCCGTTTACTTAGACAAGGTTATTGTTAGGTCTAGTCAGAAATAGCAAGAAAAGAAGCAGATAGTAAGAAGTATTCTTTATTAATTAATAAGGGAATATGTGCCCTAAAATGCCCGGGGGTCGGGCTAGCCCCGGGGGATAATCTCTAACAATCATGGGGTTTACATCCCTTAAATGAAGAAAAAGATTTCCTAATGACTAGGGTAGCTCTTGACGCTTGCACCCCTCCATTTCGGAAAATTTGCTTGAGTGTGCGGAGGGGAGACTTCCCTTTTCCTCTTTCTGTTCGGCCCTTAGTAGGGTCATATCCTAGGCCATGCTTGAAAGGATTATCTTGGAATTTTGGGGGTTCCCTTATGCCTTGGGAATCTGCCCCCAGTCCTTGGCCAGGATGGTAGCCATGCTTCATCATCATGCAGGCTACCTTTGTGTTTTTGGGAAGTCTTTCTATATTGGCAATTTCGAGCGCTTGAAAAGATGTTTCAAGGGCCTCTTCAGCCGCATCCACATAGGGTTGGGTGGACGGTCCACTGATCAGGATATCATCTTCTGCTTGGACCTTGACCAATTTGTTGTCCACTATGAACTTGACTTTCTGGTGGAGCGTCGAAGGTACTGCCTTAGCGTCATGAATCCAAGGCCTGCCGAGGAGACAACTGTATGCTGGAGTAATATCCATTACGTGGAAATCGACGTTGAAGATAGTGGGTCCAACTTGGATTGGCAAATTAACTTCTCCCACTACTTCTCGCTTTGATCCGTCGAAGGCTCGAACGATAATGCTGCTTGGGCGCAGACGGGTTCCTTGGATAGTCAACTTGTCTAGTGTGCACTTAGGCATCACGTTCAAGGATGACCTGTTATCCACAAGAACTTTGGCGATGAGGTACTCCTTGCACTTGATCGAGATGTGCAAGGGCTTGTTGTGGTTCGACCCCTCGAGGGGTAGTTCTTCTTCTGTGAAAGTGAGGTGATCGCTTGCCATAATGTGACCGACGATCCTCTCAACCTTTTCTTGGGATATGGTGTGAGGTACATGCGCTTCACTCAAGACCTTCAGCAGGGCGTTTCTGTGCGGTTCCGAGCTCATTATTAGGGATAACAATGTTATCTTTGCAGGTGTACGATTGAGCTGGTCTATAATGGAATACTCGTTTTGCCTTATAAACTGGAGTAATTCTTCTGTCTCCTCCTTGGATTCCTTATTTTCTTTTTCCTCTTTGGTCTTTTTATTTTTTCCTTTATTTTTGGGGACATCTTCCTGTGAGTCCTTGGGGGAGTAGATTCTTCCACTTCTAGTCATGCCCCCAATGTCGGCTATATTCGTGATGTCCTCTTTTATTGGTGAAGATTCCCCATATTTCCACGGTACAACTTTATTTGACTCGTAGGGGAAAGGACGTGGCATAAATAGTCGCACTGGTGTCCTTGCCCCCTCTTCCTTATTCTTGAGGACCAACGGTCGAGGCTTATTTTCCTCTCGTGATGGTTCGACCGTCGGAGAAAGCTTGATTAGGAGTGGCTTTCTCTCCATTCTTCTGATTTGGAAGACGTGTCAGTTAAATCCTTCCTTTTTATTATCTTATTTATTAAGCGTGAAAGGAGGGGAAATTAAATATGCAGATGAATGATATGCATGCAAGTAGACAATTGTTGAATAAAGGAAAAATTTCATTCATCCGTTAGAAGGTGTACATTCCCCTATTCCATACTATGAAGCAACTTTTGGCAAAAACGAAAAAGCCTAAAGAAACCCACAGGCGGGTCTTGATCTCTATGCAATTCTCTTTCGGCTTCCCGGACGTGACGAGCGAGTGCTTCGCTTTGCTTCTGGACTGCCTGGCTCATATGTTCGCTGTACTTTTGAGCCTCTTTGATTTTCGCCTCTTGATGGACGACCAAGGCTTGTAGTTCATCGAGTTTTGCAAGGGCTCAGTCCTTATCTTGTAGTACTTGGCCGTACTGAGCTAGCCCGTCTCTTTCCTTACAGCGTAGCTCAGTGAGACTTCTGTTGAGTCTTCGATTGGCCTCCTGCTCTTAGCGTATTTCTGACCGAGTCTTGGTGAGGTCTTGCAACAAGTCCTTGATCATTTGAGCATGTTTTGCTGATTCGGCCTCAAGGCGTGCTGTCTTGGCAGTGATCTCCTGAAGTTGGCTATCCGAGCTTGTTCTGGCAGTTTTGGATGCTCGGATAGCTTGCTCATTAGAGTCAGCACACTGGTCCTTGAGGTGCTCTATTTCATTATCCTTTTTCTTGCATTGTCTTTGCAGACCATCAATGGTGAGGATAGATTCTTGCTCTCTCTCTTCAAGGGCCCTCATCTGGGCTCCCATGATTTCTATCCTCTGGGTCAAGGCATCGACTTGAGCCTGCAACTCTTCACTACTGGCGCTTGTAATGAGTGAGGTGGATGGTTGAGACATCCTCTTCTTTTTCTCCACACCTCGTAGTCACTGGAGACAGCCACTCGAGCTTTTCCTAGCTCTCTATCTCCCATAAAGAAAGGTTTCTCCCATGCTTTTCTCACGGCTAGTGAGTTGGCGATTGTGCATGGGTCTCCGAAGAAACACAGTCCTCCGAGTTCCCCTCGAGAAATGGTAGTTTGGGTCCTCATGAGCTGCCTCATAGCTACTCTAGGTGAGTAGGCTATGCAACCTCTGAGTCCTATCAAGGGTACGTTCAGATAATCTCCACATCTGATGAGGACTGGGCCGGGTCGGAACCAAGGGCAGACCCAGGATAAACTATTGGCATCCAGGCGTTCCAACTCGTCCTTCCACTCTGAAGTTAGGCGTCGTTGGAGAGGGATTTTGGAGAAGCTCCTCAAAGGATCGGGGAACATCCCCATGTGACTAGAGGCGTAAAAGTGTGTAATGCCCCACACAAAAAAGTAGTGAAGAGCAGCATCGGAGTGTTTTTCCTTGCTTTTGGTAACAGAAATCCACCGAGAGCAAGGTGTCGGCAAGAATTGCAGGCAAGGGACTTTTCGAGTGCACGTCCCAGGCGAAGAAGGCGTCCATGACAGCTTGATCCACTGTGTCGAGGTGGAAGGGAAACAAGATTGTTCCAAATATTATTAAGGTCAGGGTTTTGTTGAAAGCGACCCATTCTGTCCTTTCAGCCAAATTGGACAGGTGGTCTTCTAACATTGAGACCTTCCAACCCTGGACATTCCCTTTTCCTATCAGGGTAGTCTGCTGGAATGGTAGTTGAATGATGGCAGCGACTTGTGCTGCAGGAGTATATGCCCCGTGGCATATATGGACCCCGGCTGATTTGGGCCATTTTAGCATGATTTCGTACTCCTCTAAGGTGGGCACCATATCAAACTGCGGAAATTCGAAGCAGCGCAGACTGGAGTTCCAGAAGTGAACTAATACCCTGACGAAAACTTGGTCGACACAGATCTTCAGCAGGTCGAGAATCCGTCCATAGGATTTTTTGAAGTCGGAGCGGACCTCTGGTGGCATGACCGTGCAAAGCCGTTCCAATTTTTCAGCATGATATCGGGGAATATCCACCTTCTTCAATTGTCTACTAGTCCCCTCCATTTTCTAAAACCAAAATGCATGTTTTATGAAAATGATGCTTATTGAATGAATGCGAATGTTTATTTTTATTTATCATGTTTTGTATGATGTATATATTTTTTTTGAAGAAATAAACTACTTATATGGGGGTAATACTTTTGAACCAGGTCCCATTTATTATTTTGGAATCGGATTTTTGTTTTATTTTTTGTTTTATCTTTATTTTTGTTTTATAGCCTTTTATCTCTTCTGTCGGACTGCGTGGCTACTTAGCTTACAAAGAACCTGAAACCAGGCTAGCTAAAAGGCAGACTGTCCGAGATAAAAAAAGTGGCTTTATACGAAAGAATAGTTTACGTCCCTTATCTCTTCTGTCGGACTGCGTGGCTACTTAGCTTACAAAGAACCTGAAACCAGGCTAGCTAAAAGGCAGGTTGTCCAAGATAAGGGTGTTTATTGCAAAAAGAATTTTTTTGTGATGATTTTTGTTGTTGTTGTTTGGTTATGCTATGCAACAGACAAATGTAACAAACAGATGCACACACAATTCGAACATCCACGAACAGGCGAGAAGTCGTTTTAATCACGAGGTAAGGTTTTCCTACAGAAAAGTGCATTGGCGAAGGTAGGTTCTAACTGTTCTCACCAAGGCTAAGGCCCCCAAGGTGCCGCCATTATAGGGTCCCCACTCTCCAGCCTTTCGACCATGCTTAGCACTAAGGCCATAGTTAGTCTTTGTGCCAAAAGAGGAAGGTTATCACCTTGAGTGGTGGTTTTCGATCACACTGGTGGGCACAAGGCCATCCTTACAGCGAACCGTACCTGCCACCCACTCCCTATGAATTTCTCACTTGCCCCCGGGTATAGAGGGAACTGTTGTGTGCAAGGTTTTGTGTACAATTTGTATTTCAAACAATTGCGTAAGTATAAACAAGCAACAGTTATTAAAGCCAAGCATTAAAACATGTTATAATACAAGGTAGGGTAAAAGCGTTATTTTCTTGGTTTATTTACTTTAGGCTAGCCCATCACTAAATGGGATCAACTCTCTAGGCTTCCCCAGTGGAGTCGCCATCTGTCGCCGCCGTCAGAACGAGGGCGGTCGGAGCGACGCAATGATTTCGACTTTCCAATTTTCGCGTTTTTATTGGTGGTTACAACGCCTTTAGGTTGTCCGATAACCGGGCTGAACCTAGGGGCGAGGTTTTCGAAAGGGCGTTCTTGGATTGTCCGATAACCGGGCTAAACCAAGAACTAGTTTTTTAAGGGTTCTCTGGAGTCGCCACTGACGTTTTTACCGGAAACATCGGAGAAGGAGTTAAAAAGGCGTTGGTTTTCGAAAAACCAACTTTGGTCATTAGAACCAGAGTTGGGTAAGGGAGTTAGTTACGTGTAAGGGAAGTGTTAGTTCCCTTACGACGCCCCTTTCGGGTTCCCTATGATAGGCTAGCTACTTTGGATAAATAAATAAATCGGTGAAAAATACGCTTTTACCCTTTATTTTTGCAAAATTTAAAGTTATGACTACATGGCCCTAATTTCTATTGCATAATTAAAATTAAAGCGGTAAAAATGGAGAGAGAGAGAGAGTGAAAACCTCCGAAGCAAGCTTTCTATTAATCTTTGCAAAAATAGGGTGCTTTTTGGCAGCCCTTCACTCTTTACAGCGCCGGAATCTCTCGAAACGCTCTAAAATACTCTAGAAAACTCTCAGAAACTCCGAAAATGCTTCGGAGGGGTTCTAGAAAGAGAATTTGGTGAAAAGTCTAGAGAGAGAATGGAAGAACTGTGGAAATGAGGGGAATGGCGCTCCTATTTATAGGGATTCGCGCCTGTCAGGTCGAGACGGGCCGTCTCGTCTGACAAGGTCGAGACGGCGGTCTCGCCATTTGTGCAAGGCGAGACAGCGGTCTCGAATCTGAAACGGCGGTCTTGACCTTAAAAGGCGAAAATCCTTATTTTTGAGCCAAAAAACCCTCCTATCCTAGTATGGGGCCTAATAGTCTCTCCTAGTGGCTTCTTAGGCTTCATCCATCTTCGAAAAGGAGGTCTTCTGGTCTTTATTATGAGGTCAGACAAGATTTGGGGTCTACAAGGGCCATGAGCCCACTGGTATGGTCAGAAACCACCACTCAAGGTGATAACCTTCTTCTTTTGGTCTAAGAACATCGACACGGAGATCCGTGCATGGTTCAGAGACTGAGAGATTGAAGGGTCCCTATAATGGGGGCACCTTGGGGGCCTGGCCTTGGTGAGAACAGTTAGAACCTACCTTTGCCAATGCACTTTTATGCATGAAACCCCTACCTCGTGAATAAAACGTCACTCTGTTCGCGGATGAGTGAATTGTTTGTGCATTTGTTTATTGTATTTGATTGTTGCATAACATAATCATACAACAGCAAAAAAAAATAAAAACAAAATTTCAAAAATCTTTTCACAATAAACACCCTTATATCGGACAGTCTGCCTTTTAGCTAGTCTGGTTTCAGGTTCTTTGTAAGCTAAGTAGCCACACAGTCCGACAGAAGAGATAAGGGACGCTAAAACCATTCTTTCGCAATAACAATTTTTATCTCGGATAGTCTGCCTTTTACCTAGCCTGGTTTTAGGTTCTTTGTAAGCTAAGTAGCCACACAGTCCGACAAAAGAGATAAAAGGTTCTAAAAAACCAAATAAATCAAATAACAACCATAATAAGAGGAAATGGGGGCCCCTTCATGGTGTTAAGCATCGAATCCATCATCCATATAGGTAGTTCCACTTTCTTCAAAAAATACATACAGAAAAAAAAACACTATCATGTACCATGTAGAAAATAAAACATGATAATGTTTAGAAAAAAAAACACACTTTCATGCATGCAAAAGCATCATACTCATAGCATGCATTTTTCCGTTTCTAAAAAAATGGAGAGATCCAGCAGTAGATAGTTGGGAAAAGTGGATATTCCCCATTACTGTGTCGAGAGGTTGGAGCAGTTATGTGCATTGATGCCGCCAGAAGTTTGATCCGACTTCGAGAGATCTTACGGACGAATCCTAGACCTCTTAAAAATCTGCGTTGACCACGTGTCTGTCAGAGTTTTGATCCACTTTTGGAGCTCCAGACTGCATTGCTTTGAGTTCCCTCAGTTTGATTTGGTTCCGACCTTGGAAGAGTATGAGCTTATGATCAGATGGCCCAAGTCAACTGGGGTCTACATTAGCCAGGGAGCTTATATCTCAATGAATAAGGTCGCTCACCTTATCCGATTGCCACTTGCACAGTCTGCCCTGAAGGGAAAAGGGAGCGTTCAAGGGTGGAAGATCTCACTATTAGAAGAGCATTTATCCTCTCTGACTGATAAAGGAGATTGGTCCACATTCAACAAGGCTCTAGCACTAATTGTGTTTGGGACCTTTTTATTCCCTTTCCATAACGACACCGTGGATCACGCTGCAATGGATGTCTTCTTTGCCTGGGACGTACATTTGAAGAGTCTCGTGCCTGCGCTTCTTGCCGACACCTTGCTATCAGTAGAATTCTTTCATCACAAGCAAGGAAAAACACTTCGATGTCGTTCTACATTACTGTATGTTTGGGGCATTCCTCACTTCTATGCCTCAAGTCACATGGGAGCATTCCCTAACCCTTTGAGGAGTTTCTCAAAGATCCCTCTCCGCCGTCATCACGCCATGGAGTGGAAGACCGAGTTGGAACACTGGAACATAGATCACATATCTTAGGCGTGTAGACCCCAAATCTTGCCCGACCTCAAAATAAAGAGCAAAAGACTTCCGAACGAATATAGGCAAGACTTAAAAGATCCCTAGGATTGATCAATAGGAACAATTTTTTTACACGAAAAATAAGAAATTCCACCCAAAGGGTCGAGACCGCCGTCTCACTGTTGGCTAAGGGCGAGATCGCCGTCTCATCTGCCGAGACCTCCGTCTCGCCACTTGCCAATGGCGAGACCGCCGTCTCGTTTGGCAAGACTACTGTCTCACCACTTGCCTAAGGCGAGACCACCATCCCGTTTGGCGAGACGACAATCTTGACCTTGTTAGGAGAGACGGCAGTCCCGACCTTGTCAGGAGAGACAGTAGTCCCGACTTGACAGGTAAGAATTCTTATAAAAGGGGTGGACTTTCTCACTCTTTACAGACACTTCTACAACTTTTCCTACTGTACTATTCTCAGAATACTCTCCTAGGACCCTTCTGAAGCATTTTCAGAGTTCTTAGAAAATGTTCTAAAGTGCTGTGAGAAAGAGAGAACATCATTGTAGAGCATGGGGTTTGCCAAAAAGCACCCTCTTTCAAGAACATATTATAAAAGCTTGCTTCAAAGGCTCCTCCATACTCCTTTCTCTATTTTATTGCTTTATTAGATAATATCATTGTGCATTAATAATTTATGGCCATGTAGTGGATAAGTTAATTGTTGCAATGAATAAATAAGGGTGAAAGCGTAGTTTAAAGTTCTTATTTATTTATAAAAATGGTCCATCATAGGGAACCCGAAAGGGGCGTCGTAGGGAAGCTAATACCTTCCCTACACGTAACTAACTCCCTTACCTAACTCTGGTTGTGATGACCAAAGTTGGTTTTTCCTTAAAAAACCACTGCCTTCTTTTTCCTTTTCCAATGTTTTTGGTAAAAACATTGGTGGCAACTCCTTGAACCCCTTTGAAAACCTCGCCCTTAGGTTCAGATCGGTTATCAGACAACCTAAAGGCGTTGAACCACACTTTTAAAAACGCGAGTCAAACGAAACCATCACGTCATTTCAACCGCCTCTTTTGATGGCGACAACAAATGGCGACTCAACTGGGGAAGTTAGAGAGTTGATCCCATTTAGTGATGGACTAGTTTAAGAAATAAAAACTAGAAATTACGCTTTTACCCTTCCTTGCTTTGTAAAATGCTTTATTGTTTGTCTTTAATAACTGTTGTATGTTTATTTTATGCAATTGTTTGAAATAACAACTGTACACAAACCCTTGCACACAACAGTTCCCCCTATACCCAGGGGCAAGTGGGATAACCTTAGGGAGTGGGTGGCATTGTACGATTTGCCGTAGTGAGACCGGTATGGTTGGAAACCACCACTCAAGGTGATAACCTTTCTCTTTTGGCCCAAAGACTGACAAGGCCCTAGTGCCATGCATGGTCTGAAGGCTGGGAGAGTGGGGACCCTATAATGGGGGCACCTTGGGGGACCTGACCTTGGTAAGAAAATTTAGAACTACCCTAAACATGCACTCTTCTGCAAGATACCCCTACCTCGTGATAAAAACGTTGTCTTACTATTCACAAATGAGTGAATTGTGTGTGCATTTGTTTGTTGAATAGCATAATCATACAACAGAAAAATAAAAGAAAAATCCCACAAAAATCTTTTCACAATAGACCCCCTTATCTCGGACAGTCTGCCTTTTAGCTAGCCTGATTTCAGGTTCTTTGTAAGCTAAGTAGCCATGCAGTCCGACAGAAGAGATAAGAGATGCTAAAACCATTCTTTTACAATAAACCACTTTTATCTCGGACAGTCTTCATTTTAGCTAGCCTGGTTTCAGGTTCTTTGTAAGCTAAGTAGTCACGTTGATCGACATAAGAGATAAAGGGTTAAAAAAAAATTTAAAGCAATAAAAAAGACTTTTTACAATAAAAATAACTTTGACATAGTCGTATCATTCATATAGCATCATTTCATAAGTGAAAAAACCAAGAGAGAAAATAAATGCATGCATGCACATCGTCTTAATAAATCTCTCAAAAGAATGGGTCTTAGGAGTATTTTTTGGGAAAATTGTTGGGCCAAATCCCCTTTGGGTATGTGTTACTTGTTCTTCACCTTTTTCTCTTCGTTTTGATATGTTGTGCATCCAAATCCGACATCCTAGTCAAAAGTTATCTCACTTTGAACATCTGCCGCCTTTTTGCACTAATGCATGCATAAACACATTCATGCTAGGGGGCATTAGATATCCCTAAGACAAAGGCGAAAGAGGCCCCGAGCACATTTATAACCATCCACAAGGAAGAGACAAATGAACTAAGGTATATGGTGACCTTCGTTATACTTGTCAAAACCATGATGGGGAAGGAACCATTATACCGAAGTGGGTAAGGTGCTCCGTAAAGCGTAAAGCTTTAAGGATGATATTAAAGTCATTGTCTTAAGGTGTATCTATCCCACACTAATCATTCATTTTTAATAAAAACCCTAATTCATTATGAACTCTAGAAAGTGGCTGGTATTCTTCCTGTCCTCACTCGCGCGTGGAAAGCCAAGAGGATGGAACAATTAGAAGAGAAAAATCACAAGTTCACCGCTGAGCTTAACTCCATGAAAGAACAAATGGCGCAATTAATGGAGTTAATGCATAAGCAGAGCTTACACAAGGAGAACCCTCACAATCACCATGCCTCACATCATGAGGAAGAAGAGGGTTCCGACCATGAGCCTAAGTAGGGAGCTCACGTACAGCCCGAAGTGAGGGCAATAATAATCCAAACTCCTGAAGTTTCCAAGCAACAGATTTCTGCCCTCGAAGAGAGGTTAAAGGCTATGGAGGGGCATCATTTTGATGTTAAAGAAGCGACTGACATGTGCCTCGTTAAGAATATCCAATTTCCCCCCAAATTCAAGGTTCCAGATTTCCCAAAGTACATGGGAATGACTTGCCCCAAGAGCCATCTTACAATGTACTTCCGTAAGATGGCTCCATATGTCGATAATGAGGAGCTCCTAATCCATTGTTTTCAAGAGAGCTTGGCCGATTCAGCCTTGAACTGGTATATGCAACTAGAGGGGGGGCAAGTCCAAAACTGGAAACAGCTGGTAGACACCTTCCTTCATCGCTACAAATATAATATCGGTCTGGCCCCACATAGGTCAGATCTACAAGATTTGAGTAATAAAAACGACAAACCCTTCAAGACATATGCTCAATGTTGGAGGGAGTTGGCCGCCCAAGTAAAGCCTCCGCTATCAAATAAGGAAACCATATCCCTATTAATCAATTCGTTAATGGGCCCTTATTATGATAAGATGATAGGGAGAACGTCTACTCTTTTTAAGGATGTGGTAACCATCAGTGAGAGAGTGGAGCAAGGACTGAAAAGTGGGAGGATCGCACAACCTTCCTCGTCCAATGCTCCATTCAAAAAGTTCCTTAACAAGAGGGAGGAGAGAAGCGTGAATGCTATCAACCTTGCTACTCCTTCTTCCTCTTCACGACTAGCTAGGAAGTCGAGGAATCAAGAGAGAAAATTTACTCCCCTTCCAACATCCTATGGGAGTCTGCTAACAAAGCTGGTAGATGCCAACCTCCTAGTATGTGTCCCTCTGAAGAGGATGGATCCACCCTACCCTGATTGGTACAAGCCAAACAAAAAATGTGATTACCATGTAGACGCTCTTGGGCATTCTGTGGAGAATTGTATGACCCTGAAGTATAAGGTCCAAAAGTTGTTGGATGTCAGGTGGATCACCTTCGACGCTCCCAACGTGGATACCATGCCTCTATCACAACTAGAATAGTGGGGTGGGATAAGAGAAGGCCAGCTGATTAGGGCTCTTTGATGTAACTAATTTTCAACACATCTTAAGTAGTTAATACTGTTATATTATTGTTTATAATATGTTAATAAAGCTTAATTAACTATAATTTGTATTACTAGGCCTTTAGAAGCCTTAACATAAAATTATGCATAAAAACAATAAATTAGTTATTTTTTATTATATATGGGTACTGACATTGATTTACTGTTTTATTTATCATTTTTTCCACAGAGCTTCTAAAATCATTATTCTTTGAAAACTAGACAAATTCAGATTACCATAGGATCAAGAACCACTCAAATTGGAGATAAATTGAATTTTATATAAATTATTAAAGAGAGGTTACGCGCACGTAGTCGGTCCAAGGGCATGCCCGAGTAAAATAATTATCCTAAATTCATTAGACCGCCAAAATTAGTAAAAACAGTGGCGTTTGAAAGCTAACTTAACAAATTTTCTAAAGAGACCAGAAGCGTTGAATTTGACGAAGTATTGAAGAAACCGAAAGCGTTTGAATTATGCGGTACTGCATTAAAGCGAAGATAGCGTGACTCTTCAACATCTCTCTCAAGTTATTGGATTAGATCCGGTTATGGGCCTTGTAACTTGTAATTGTACATTATTTAAAACTTATATTAGATTAAATTAATGTAGAAATAAGTAGTCAAAGTTTTATAATTCAGAATCAATCAAAATCGCATTTTCTCTGCACTGGTTTTCTCTCTCACGCTCAAGCTTCTCTCCATGGGTTTCTTCATTGCTTGCATCACACTCTCCATGTATGTGTTCCATTTTCTTCACTATTTTTCATGAATTGGTTCTGGATCTTCGTCTTCTACTATTTCTATTAATTTTCCTTTACTGAATTCATGAATTAGATTAGGTTTTAACCGAACAAAATCTGCTAGAACTGAATCGCATGTGACAACTTGTTTAAGACTTGTGTTCTTGACTTGCTTTAGCTTGTGGATGTCTCTCAGTTGAGGATTGAAGCTTGCAATCACTTTGTTGAACTGTATGGTGAATGCTTGATTGATTAATTAGGTTTTCATAGTGTCAAAAATGTAGTAGTCTTGCAATTTTGCTTACACCGAATCTGCTCCACAGTTCTTGTTCTTGCTTTCTTTAATTTTCTGCATTTAACTGCTTTGACTTTACTGTTTTGATGTTTTAATTGCTTTACAGTCATGGTAGTAAGGTTTTATTGCTTTGATTACTTGCTTTAATCTATGTAGAAGCTTAGTTTTAGGTTTAGATAGATTTTACTGCACTGTTTTAGGTTCTGTCATAGATTAGCATAAGATTAGAATAGTTTAAGTGTAGCTAGGTTCTCATTTTAATTTTCTGCACTGCAAATCCCCCTAGAAATTTTAAAAACTCATAAATATACATTAGTGTAGTCATTCAAATACTTTCAAATCACATATACCACTGTTTTGAACATTTTGACCGAATTGACCACTGTCACTCGGTCAGGTTTTTAGCCACGCGCACCAAACAACTCTCACACGGTCATCTCACATTTTTAAAACTCAAAATACAAAAATAATTGCATTTCCCTCGGTCAACCATACATTTTATACACTGGATTTGATTCTTGACCGAGACATCTCTTCATATTTGCATTTTGACCGAGACCTTTTCATTTTATTGATGTTCTGACCACCAGTACTGTTCACTACTGTAGACCCTAAATCTTGCCCAACCTCAAAATAAGAGCAGAAGACCTCCTATTCGAAGATGGATGAAGCCTAAAAAGCCACTACGAGAGACTATTAGGCCCCATATTAGAGTAGGAAGGATTTTTTGTACAAAAATAAGGATTTTCGCCTTCAGAGATCGAGACCGCCGTCTTGACCAATGGTAAGTCGAGACCGCCGTCTCATTTGGCGAGAGGGTCGTCTCGCCACTTACCATTGGTGAGACCCCCCTCCCGTTTGGCGAGAAGGCCCTCTCGCCACTTGGCAAGTCGAGACCGCCGTCTCGCCATTGATTCAAGTCGAGACCGCCGTCCCGAATGGTGAGACCGCCATCTCGACCTTGCCAGTCGAGACCACCGTCTCGACCTTTCCAGTCAAGACTGTCGTCTCGACCTGACAGGCGCGAATCCCTATAAATAGTGAGCGCTCCCCCCTTCATTTCACACAGTTCTTCCACCTTCCCTTCTACAATTTCTCAAAATTCTTCTCCTAGAGCCCCTCCGAAGCATTTCCAGAGTTTCTAAGTGTCTAAGAGAGCTTTTTTATAGAGTTTTCGAGTGATATTTTGACATTCTAAGAGCGAAGGGCTGCCAAAATGCACCCTATTTTTCAAGAGAATTAATCAAAAGCTTGATCCGGAGGTTTCTTCACTCTCTCCCTCTCTTTTACTGTCTTTTTATTCATATTAAATTGCGTAATAGATATTAGGGTCATGTAGTCATCATTTTAATTCTGCAAATAAAAGGGTAAAAGCATCTTTTCAAAAAGTTTATTTATAAAATAACTGGCCTGTCATAGGGAACACGAAAGGGGCGTCGTAAGGGAACTAACACTTCCCTTACACGTAACTAACTCCCTTACCCAACTTTGGTTTTAACGACCAAAGTTGGTTTGTCGAAAAACCAACGCCTTTTCATCTCCTTTTTTTATGTTTCCGGTAAAAATATCGGTGACGACTCCATAAGAACCCTTTCAAACTTGTTCTTAGGTCAGCCCAGTTATCGGATGATCTAAGAACACCCTTTCGAAAACCTAGCCCTTAGGTTCAGCCCGGTTATCGGCCAACCTAAAGGAGTTGTAACCTCACCCATAAAAAATGCGAAAAATGGAAAGTCGGAACCATCGCGTCGCTCCGACCGCCTCTTTTTTACGGCGACGACAGATGGCGACTCCACTGGGGAAGCCTAGAGAGTTGATCCCATTTAGTGATGGGCCAATTTAATAAATAAACTAAGAAATTTCGCTTTTACCCTATCTTGTATTATAACATGCTTGAATTGCTTGGCTTTAATAACTGTTGTTTGTTTATTTTTATGCAATTGTTTGAAATAAGAACTATACACAAACCTTTGCACACAATAGTTCCCTCTATACCCGGGGGCAAGTGAGAAATTCATAGGGAGTGGGTGGCAGGTACGGTTTGCCGTAGTGATGGCCATGTGCCCACCGGTATGATCGGAAACCACCACTCAAGGTGATAATCTTCCTCTTTTGGCACAAAGATTGACTATGACCTTAGTGCTAAGCATGGTCGGAAGGCTGGAGAGTGGGGAACCTATAATGGGGGCACCTTGGGGGCCTAAGCCTTGGTAAGAACAGTTAGAACCTACCCTTGCAATTGCACTTTTCTGTAGGAAAACCCTACCTCGTAATTAAAATGTCATCCTACTTGTTCGCGGATGAGTGAATTGTGTGTGCATTTGTTTATTGCATTTACATATAAAAATAGAAGAACCACACAAATATTTTCGCAATAACCACTTTTATCTCGGACAGTCTGCCTTTTAGCTAGCTTGGTTTCAGGTTCTTTGTAAGCTAAGTAGCCACGCAGTCCAACAGAAGAGAAAAAAGGTTATGAATAAACCAAATAAAATAAATAATGAATAAAAGAATTTTGACAAAGTCGTATCATTCATATCACATCATTTCATAAGCGGAAGAACCAAGAGAGAAAATAAATGCATAAGGAAAGTATGCATACACATCATTTAATAAATCCCTAAAAAGTGGGTCTTAGGAGCGTTTTTTGGGAAAATTACTGGGTCAAATCCCCTTTGGGATTTGTAACCTTGTTCTTCACCGTTTTCTCTTCGTTTTGATATGTTGTGCGTCCAAATCGGACATCCCAGTCAAAAGTTATCGCACTTTGAACATCTGCCGCCCCTTTTATCATAAAAAGTCCTTTTTTTTACTAACACATGCATAAGTACATTCATTCTAGGGGGCATTAGATATCCCTTAGACGAAGACGAAAGAGGCCCAAGTGCGCTTCTAATCTTCCATAAGGAAGAGACAAGTCTGTTAAGGTATATGGTGACCTTTATGAGGAAGGAACCATTCTACCAAAGTGGGTATGGTGCTCCGTGAAGCGTAAACTTTAAGGACGATACCAAAGTCATTGTCTTAAGGCATATCTATCCTACACTAATCATTCATTCCATTTCAGAATAAAAGTAAACGTTCTTAAATTACTTTTGTATTCTAGAAGGCGACTGGTATTCTTCATGCCCTCATCTGCATAAAAATAAAACACAAAATCCCAAAACACTATCATACATCATGTTAGGAAATAAAACATGATAATGTTTAGGAAAAAACAAACACCTACATACATGCATCCACCAAACTTCATCCTCATAACATGCATCTAACAATAGACAGTTGAAGGAAGTGAGCATTCCTCAATACCATGAAAAGAGGGTAGGGCATTTGCATGCCATGCACGGGGAGTAAAAAAAAGAATTAAATAGAAATTCTAACTCGCCTATGGGTTCATTTAGGATTCTCCGCTTTTAAAAAAAATGTACTTTGAAACATTGCATTGAGGAATGTACACTATTTGGATGAAATAAATAAAATTATTTGTTTTCATCATCTCTTCAACCGCCTATTTCATTCATAAATTGCATTCATTCATTCTCACTTTAATAATAATAAGATAATAAAAAGAAAGGATTAATTGATGTGCTTCCCATGAATCAGAATAAGATGAAGAGCAAGCCTTTCATCGTCAAGTTCTCTCCAACGATTGATCCGACGAAGGAGGATAACAAGCCTCAACCATTGGATATCCAAGTTAATAAGGAAGAGGGGGCAAGAATGCCGTTACATTTATTCATGTCTCGAATCAAATAAAGTTGTACCATTGAGATACACAGAAACATCGTCCATTAATGAAGATATCTCTAGCATAGCCGGCATTCGGGGGCAAGATTAGAAGTGGAAGAATCTATTTCGCCAAGGACGTATAAGATGACGTTCCTAAGAATAAATGAATAAATAATAATATCGAAGAAAAACATAATCCAAAGAGAAAACTGAGAAGACTTTAGACTCACGACGCTAAGGCAGTTCTTTCAACGCTCCACCAAAAAAGACAAACTCACGGTAGGCAATAAGCTGGTCATGTTTCGAGCTAAAGACGACATTCAGATCAGCAAGCCGTCTGCTCTACCTTGAATGGATGCGGCTGAAGAGGACCTTTGAAATATATTTTGCCAATATGAAAAGACTTCCCTAACAATATGACAGTGACCCACATGATGAGGTAATATGGATGCCGCCCAAACCAAGGGCTCATTAGAAACTCTTAAGGAATAAGGGAGCCACCAGATTTTAAAGACAATCCTTTAAAGCATTACCCTACAAAGGATCAAGCTACACGGAGAAAAGGGAAGTCTCCCCTCCATACCTTGAATCAGATTTTCCCAAATAGAGGGGTTCAAGCGTCAAAAGGGACTTTAGTCATTAAGTGTTCTCCTTCTGATTCTTAGGGTTTGTAAATCCAATGACTATTAGAGATTACTCCTCGAGGCTAGCCCGACCCTCGAGCATTGTAGGGCACATATTTCCCTATTAATTATAAAGAATTTCATTCTTACTATCTACTTCTCTTCTTACTATTCATATCTAAACCTCATTAATAACCATATTTAAGCAAACGTTTTCAAAACGCGTCAAAGTAATCAAACTGCACCATTGACCAAAATAAAAGTCAAATCCATCATCACTGATTGACTAGAAACACAAAATAAGGCTCCACCTCATCATAATAAAGTCGTGTTTCGCCAATGTTGTGCAAAGAGAAAAGAAAATCAAAAGAAGCCCATAGAAGCCAAAGGCCAAAAAGAGAGGGCAAGATACCCCGATAGGAAACCCATCAAAGGGGGCTACACAAAAGTTAGGGTAAACTCGTTAGGAGACCCAAACAACCATAAAGGGTAGCCTAGGCAAAAATTAGGGTTACAAAATAAAGTCCGCTAGGATTCCCAAAAAACAAGAAAAGAGGAAACCTAGACAAAAGTTAGGACATAGCACAACATCCTAGGTTGAAAACCCAAAGGACAGACTAGGGAAGTCAATCAGTCATAGCAAGCGCCATACAATAAGACACCATTCCATAAACAAAGCACTTGTCTAAACTAGCCTAAACACTCTAACCAACCTTGGCTAGCTGTGCTTACAAAAACCATTTTTGTCAAAATAAAACAATTCTAAAACACAAGCCTTTGAATTAAATATCCTCTTCCTTCTTTTTTCTTGACCCTTACCACTACGACATTCTAGTAATTAGTAGGGAAATGTGGAGATAGTAATCAATAGGAGGATTGACATCCCCAAGGAAAATGGAGGGGCGCACTGACATGGCAAGTCGCTCTGCAATCAACACAGTCATTCTTCGGTCATGGCAAAATCGAGACGGCAAAATCGGTACAGCCTATCTTGTCGATGAAAGCACATAACGTCAGAACCTCATCAGAAATAAAAGCACATTTGATTAATCAATATTAATTGAAATAACATTGTAGGATGCATATTGCGAACATTGCATGCATATGATAGGGTCCTATCTCTCAAAAAAGAAGAGAAGAAAAAAATGAAATTAAAAAGAATAATGCTTGCTAGGAGATTCATAGGCAAAAGATTAGGGTAGCCCGCTAGATCGAAAACCCGCAAAGGGCGGTCTAGGTAAAAGTTAGGGCATTCATAAAAAAGGAAAAAAGCCCGCTAGATCGAAAACCTGCAAAGGGCGATCTAGGCAAAAGTTAGGGCATGCATAAAAAAGAAAAAAAGCCCGCTAGATCAAAAACCCACAAAGGGCGGTCTAGGAAAAAGTTAGGGCATTCATAAAGAAGGAAAAAAAAACTCGCTAAGATATCCTAGGCAAAAATTAGGGTAGCCCGCTAGATCGAAAACCTGCAAAGGGCGGTCTAGGAAAAAGACAGGGCTGAACAAAAAAATGAATAAAAGAGAGGGGCCCTTCATCATAATCATGAAAGTCCAGCAGGAGAATGCCAGTTACTTCTCTAGATGCATCAAATAAAAGGATAGATTGCATTTAGGGTATCCACACACAAATAGTCGCACAAAACGACTTTGTCAAGGTCAAAAATGAAAGAAATAAAAGTCAGATAAATAACAAAAATGAAAAGCATTCATGCATATAAGGAGACTAGCTCCATATTTGTGATTTAAAACAAGATCACCGAGACCGAGTCTCCAAATAATGCCCTCAAGAAAACAGAGCAAATCGTTAATCAAGCGACTCAGCAAAATAAGAGCTTCCGAAAATCAAGAGCTCCAGCTACCATCCTTCTATTCAGAAAAGAAGGCACGAAAAAAGTAATAAGTCTCCAAACATTGCTCTCCCTTAAGAAAAGAGAGCGAGTTCTCGTCATCAAATAACTCGGAAGAAATAAGAGCTTCTAGAAGCTAAAGCTCCAACATTTTCCCCTTCCACCTAATAAAAGAGGGCACAATCATCATACATAAAAGAAAAGCCGACGGAAAGGCTTAGTCATCCCCAAGAGGATCCCTGCCTACTCCGAAGGCAAAACAAAAATACTCCTCACGGCTCAACATTACCACCACATGAGTCATCGAGCACACTCAACCAAATCTCCACCACATTTCCCAATAAAGAATAAAGGCTTCAAAAGCCCATCATCATCAGCAGTCAAAAGAGTCAAAACCATCAAGGGCTCAACAAAAAGAAAGAAGAGAAAAGAAAACCCTTCATCTCCAGCAGATGATAAAAAAAGTCTACAAAAAAAGAATCAGAAATTCCCAGTGGAATAAGAGCTTCACAAGTTTAGCTCACATCAACATCAATCAAGGAGCCAAGAATCCATCCCTAGAAAAGAAAAATCAGATCCCCAGAAGTGAACTAATTCCCTGGTGGATCACCAAAGAAAGAAAACTTCATCCTTAGTGGACCTCCCAAAAAGAAGGAAAAAAGCCAGCGTAATAAAAAGAGACTAAAAAGTAAAATGGCTTACGCATTATCCCGAAAAAGCCAAATTTCAAATCGCGAAAAAAAGAGATAAATTTCGCGAAAAAAGGCAAAATCAAATGAAAATCCTTACTCCTTAAGTGGATCACCTCAGAAAAAGGAAAATCAACAAAAAAAAAGGAATCGGAAATTCCATTCCTCCAACAAGAATAAGAGCATCACAAAAGCCAGCTCGCACCCATATCAATTAAGGAGCCGAGACTCCATTCTCCCAAAGGGCTACCAAAATCTGACCCCCGGGAAATCAACCAATTCCTCGGTGGATCAATAAAAGATCATTCCCAGTGAGCCTATTGCAAAGGAAAAACTTCAGATTCATCCTCAGAATGTCATTTGCCTACGCATAGGCAAGACCTAGAAAACAAGAGCCAACATCCCCATAAGGGAATATCAGCCTAGTCAGAGGCAAAACAAATGCAGCCAAAAGTTTTCACTTCCGATGAAGCATCTGCCTACTCAGAGGCATTACTAGAAACTCAATGGAGTATCTGCCTGCTCAGAGGCACCATCAAAATTAGCAAATTTTCAATGGATATCCGCCTACTCAAGAGGCGTCACCAAGACCAACAAATCCCTAAAGGATTCCTGTCTCCCTAAGAGGCACTCATAAAAAATCCCCGACAACCAGCAAAGTCGGATGATCACTAAAAAAGGATAAAAAACAAAGAATCCCCAGCAAACAATAAACTGGATGGCTATCAAGAAAATCCAAAAAAAAAGAATCCCCGGCACAGTGGAAGACTTTACCAGAAAGGTCCAAAAACATTTACCAAAATAGAAATCACGGAAGCACATGATCAGAATCAGTAAGTCGCCACCACAGCCAAAGGGTCAGCTACCATATCGAAGGAACATCCTGAGGCACCTAACCAGATGGGGGTTCGTACTCATCAATCAAGGGGTTAGCTACCGCATCAAAGGAGCATCCTAAGGTTTCTCACTTGGCGCATGAGCGACTGAGCAGTAAGCTGCCACCACCACCAGTCCTACGCAGTGGACTGTACTAGCCCGATGGGGGGTTCATACCCATCAACTTGCGCACGAAGTGCGCCTGATCTACACACAAGTCAGACCAGTAAGTCATAGCTACCAGCCTGATGGGGGGTTTATACTCATCCAGTTCTACGCACAGTGGACTGCAACTACCAGCCTGATGGGGGGTTCATACTCATCCAGTCCTATGCACAGAGGATTGCAACTACCAGCTTGATTGGGGGGGTTCATACTCATCCAGTCCTACGCACAGTGGGCTGTAACTACCAGCCTGATGGGGGGTTTATACTCATCCAGTCCGACGCACAGTGGACTGCAACTACCAACCTGATGGGGGGTTTATACCCATCAACCGAAGGGATCGGCTACCTTCAGAAGGAGCATCTTGGAGGCGCACAACACATTTTTCCCCAGAAGATCAACCGCCACAAGACGCAGCATCCAAAGGGTAACCGGGCAAGAGGGTTAACTCCTTCACCCTCCAGCCGATCTTCTTGGCACAATAGGCTAACAGTCGGCTAGTCAGGTGAAGGGGGGGCAGGTGTAGACCTCCTATTTGAAGATGGATGAAGCCTAAAAAGCAACTAGGAGAGACTATTAGGCCTCATATTAGAGTAGAAAAGATTTTTTCTACAAAAATAAGGATTTTCGCCTTTAGGGATCGAGACCGCCGTCTCGCTTTTCGGAACCGCTGTCTCAACCAATGGTAAGTCGAGACCGACGTCTCGTTTGGCGAGACGGCCGTCTCACCACTTACCATTGGCGAGACCCCCCTCCCGTTTGGCGAGAAGGCCCTCTCGCCACTTGGCAAGTTGAGACCATCGTCTTGCTAAACGAGACCACTGTCTCGCCATTGATTCAATTCGAGACCGCCATCTCGACCTTGCCATTCGAGACCGCCGTCTCGACCTTACCATTCGAGACCGCCGTCTCGACCTGACAGGCGCGAATCCCTATAAATAGTGAGCACTCCCCCCTTCATTTCACACAGTTCTTCCACCTTCCCTTCTATAATTTCTCAAAATTCTTCTCCTAGAGCCCCTCCGAAGCATTTTCAGAGTTTCTAAGTGTCGCCACCGTCAAAATGAGGCGGTCGGAGCGACGCGATGGTTCTGACTTTCCAATTTTCGCGTTTTTATTGGTGTGGTTACAACGCCTTTAGGTTATCCGATAACCGGGCTGAACCTAAGGGCGAGGTTTTCGAAAAGGCGTTCTTGGATTGTCCGATAACTGGGCTAACCCAAAAACTAATTTTGAAGGGTTCTTCTGGAGTCGCCACCGATGTTTTTACCGGTAACATCGGAAAAGGAGTTAAAAGGCGTTGGTTTTCGAAAAACCAACTTTGGTCATTAGAACCAGAGTTGGGTAAGGGAGTTAGTTACGTGTAAGGGAAGTGTTAGTTCCCTTACAACGCCCCTTTCGGGTCCCTATGATAAGCCAGCTATTTAAATAAGTAAACCGGTGAAAATACGCTTTTACCCTTTATTTACGGAATTTAAAATTACGACTACATGGCCCTAATATCTACTGCGCAATTAAAAATAAAGCAGTAAAGGAGAGAGAGAGAATGTAGAAACCTCCGAGGCAAGCTTTCTATTAATTTCTTGAAAGTTAGGGTGCTTTTTGGAAGCCCTTCACTCTTTACAGCGCCGGAAACCTCTCAAAAGTGCTATAAAAACTCTTAGAAACTCTTAGAAAACTCCGGAAGTTTGTATCGATTAAAAGAGTTTTAAAGGGTTTTAATCGATTAAAAGAAGTTTGTATCGATTAAAATACTGTAAAAACACTTCTTTAAACATTCTAAGTGATTTTAATCGTTTCTTTTAAAACTATATCAGTTAAAAAACATTGTTAAGAAAGTTCTTGTCATAAAGAGTTTTAAAGGGTTTTAATCGATTAAAAGAAGTTTGTATCGATTAAAATACTGTAAAAACACTTCTTTAAACATTCTAAGTGATTTTAATCGTTTCTTTTAAAACTATATCAGTTAAAAAACATTGTTAAGAAAGTTCTTGTCAAAATGCTTTTGTTTTTGATTTGTTTAAGACTATTTTTGAGGCATTTTGCAAAATGAGTGAAGGAGCTTCATGCAGTAGAAAAGGTAAAATGGTTTTACCTAAACTTTCTGTTAAGACATACTAAATCTTCAACTCAAATATCTGGGTGACTTGTTGATTGCTGCAGAGTTGACCTTTGACTTTATCTTTGACTTCATCAAATCAATGAGATCTTTGCTAGGATCACTTTCAAATACTCCCCCGATAGCAAAGTCAGAGGCGTCAGTGTGAACCTCAAATGGCTTAGTGAAGTCAGGTAATGCTAAGATAGGCTCCTGACTCACGGTGGTCTTGAGATCCTCAAATGCTCTTTGACATTCGTTGGTCCATTCCCACGGCTTTCCCTTCTTGAGCAGGTCGGTGAGCGGTGCGGCCCTCGCTGAGTATCCTTGTATGAACCGACGATAATAGTTGACCAGCCCTAAGAAGGATCTTAACTCGGTAACTTTGGTGGGAGCTTCCCATTCCATGATCGCCTTCACCTTTGCCCCGTCCATCCGGATCCTTCCATGGCCTATGACATGTCCCAAGAAGTTCACCTCTTCTTGGGCGAAAATGCACTTGGACTCCTTAACATAAAGTTCGTTCTCCCGGAGTACCTTGAATACAGTACGTAAGTGGTCAGCGTGCTCCTCGAGCGAGTTGCTATATATAACGATGTCATCCAAGTAGACCACCACGAACCGATCCAAGTACGGATGGAATATCTCGTTCATGAGTGTACAGAAAGTAGCTGGGGCATTCGTGAGCCCGAAGGGCATCACTAACCATTCATATGACCCATACCGCGTAATGCACGTGGTCTTGGGTTCGTCTCCCTCGGCGATGCGAACTTGGTAGTAACCCTTCTGTAAATCCATCTTGGTGTACACTCGGGCTCCCCCAAGTCGATCAAATAAGTCAGCAATCAAAGGGATGGGGTAGCGATTCTTGATAGTTACCTTGTTAAGTGCCCGGTAATCTACGCACATGCGTAGTGTTCCATCATGCTTCTTCTGAAAGAGTACTGGTGCGCCATAGGGTGCCTTGCTCGGCCGAATTTTCCCGGTCTCTGTGAGCTCCTTGAGCTGCCTCTTCAATTCCTCGAGCTTAGGGGGAGACATTCGGTAGGGGGACATGGCTGGTGGCTTGGTGCCTGGCTCCAATTCAATCTTGTGATCCACACCTCGCCTTGGTGGAAGCTTGCTTGGCAACTCGGCAGGCATGACGTCCTTGTTCTCCTCAAGGACTCCTCGGATAAGGGAGGGCACCTCTGGGGATTCCTCCTCATGGTTGTCCTCCTTTAGTACTGCCAAGTAGGTTGGCTCTCCTCGCTTTGCCCCCTTGGCAAGCTGTATCGCGGAGAGTTGCTTGCTAGCACTCTTGTTGTCCCCTTCTATAGTTGGAACCATGCATGGAGAGCCCTTCTCCAATATGCAAACAGTACTAAAAGATTGCATTGGTATAGCTGTTACCTGCCGTAGGAAATCCATGCCGAGTACCACTTTGAAGTCGTCCATGGGTGCTATCGAGAAATTCACACGTCCTTCCCATGTGCCTAGGCACAACCCCACGTTACTGGCAATTCTGTCGAGTCGACGAGCATTGGCATTGACAGTCTTTAGCCACCCAGTTTTCTCGGACCAAGATAGTCCTAACCTTGCGGCTTCCTCCTTGGTAATGAAGTTGTGACTGGATCCTGTATCCACCAGAGCCTTTGTCGGAGCCCCGTTAATATGCGCTTCCACGTACATGAGCCCCTTGCTAGACGTGATGCGCTCGGGCTTGGTCTTGAGGGCATTGAGGACTTGCAACGAACCTATCATTGTTGGCTCTGCCTCCTTAGTCTCAGTCTCGGACTGCTCCATGATGGCTGAGAGGAACCCTAGCTTTGGACAATCCTTCATGGCATGTGGCCCCTTACACACGAAGCAGCCTCCCTTAGGGACAAACGCTTGTTTCTTCTCCTCGTAGCTGCCATGTCCGAAGTTTCGATCCTCCTTGGCCGTGGGAGCCTCGATTCTTATTGTCCCTTTTATCTCCCCCACCTTTGGCGAGATTCTTCTTGTCTTTCTTGGTGGCATCGGAAGATGAGGATGGACGGAGCTCGACTAATGATTCGGCAGCGACAATTGCATCATCAACAGACTTGACGCCTCGCCGTTGTAACTCTTGTTTCGCCCAATGTTGGAGTCCATCCACAAAGAAGAAGAGCGAGTCGTCCTCGGTCATATTGGGAATCTGGAGCAAAAGGGTGGTGAACTCTTTGACATAGTCACGTATGGTCCCTTTTTGCTTCAGCTCCCGTAATTTTCGTCGGGCCTCGCAGACAACATTCTTCAGATAGAATTGTCGTTTAAGTTCTTTGACAAAGTCCTCCCATGTGTCTATCCGTCACGTGCCTCGCTCGATGTCACCGTGCTTCCTGCGCCACCATAACATAGCAGTATCGAAAAGATAAAGGGAAGCAGTCTTTACCTTGGTAGTTTCATCCGTGAGACTTATGCCCTCGAAATATTGTTGCATTCTCCATAAGAAGTTGTCAACTTCTTTGGCGTCCCTTACGCCATTGTAGCCTGTCGGCCTCGGACACTCCACCCTTGGAGCGGACATGGAGTTGCTAGCCTCCCCACTAGCAATTGCCTTCTTACAAACAGTGAGATCCTCACGCATCCCCTCGATGCTTGCTTGGAGATCCTTCACAAGGTCCTCCAGGTGATCCAAGCGGTCCTCCGTGGAGCTTTGTGCATCGAGCCCCTCTTGGACGACACCTTTGACGGACTCGATTTCCTCCAAGACGTGTGTCTCCAATGTTTTGAAGGTGAACTCGACCCTTTCGAGTTTCTCGGACATTTCCCCAACGACTTGGTCTAACGGTGAGACCTCCGCACGAGCTCGGCTTTGGTCCCGACGTTTCTTGTCCTTAGTCCCGGTGGTGTGTTCCCTCCCTCGGGTTTGCTCCTCGCTTACACCCGACTTGGACACATCATGTTCCTTCTCTCCTGCCATACTTACACGGTACCGAACTTGGTAGCTCTGATACCACTTGTCACGCCCTTGTTTCTCAAACTTGGTTGCGTGCGGCCTTAGCCTCTTGTGCGCCCTTCGCAACTAGCTAAGTCAGTCACACCTTGTTCAGGATCGTGCTCAGTGTGTGCAAGTGCTTTGGCTAGAGAAAGTGGGAAAGGATATTTAAGAGAACTTGAAGGGAAAATGCTTGTATTACTTGAGTACAAGAAAGCTCTCAAATGCTTGGATGGTTTACAAATGAGGGGGCCTCCTCTTAGGAAGTCTCTAGATCCTACAAGGGTCTTGGTCTTTCTAGACCCTTCCACACAAATCCTACTCTTTCTACACATGTCCTAGAACCTTCTACACAACTCAAGATGACTCTTGCCCTTTCTACAAGTCTCTACAAGGTTCTAGGATGTTCTTGTCCCTACTACAAATATCTACATAATTCTGGAGCCTTCTAGAAGCTTCCAGTCAAGTCTAGGCCTTTCTAAAGGCTTCCATATACCAATAACTAGGCTTAGGGCGAAAAAAGGCGGGCAAGACTCGTTCTTGCTCGCATGCGTGCGGGGAGTGATGCGGGGAGTGATGCGGGGCGTTACAACCTGCTCCTCAAGACCCCGCACGGGTCTCACTGCTACACCAGGCTCGCCTAGAGCACATCAGGGGGTACACATGGCACCCCATGCTCAAACTAGACTTCGGCATCCTCACTGAATTTGGATGGGAGGATGACGTCCGGGCCAACATAGACAACATCGGATGGGGCTTCCTCCTGCAGTCTCCCCCCACCCATGTGTACCCTCAAGCAGTGATGGAGTTCCTGACCTCCATCTCCTACGCCGAAACTCCCGCCATGATCCCAGGCCTGTCACAGACAAAGATGGTGACATACTTTATGGGTGGGATGTATCGGACCACCACCCTGGACGAATTCAACGTGTCCATTGGATTCGTCCAGCCCGAAGACGTGCTGACCCGGGAGTACTAGGAGGCCATCTGCGCACGCCCCACCAACCTCACCACCGGCGAGATGTGGGAGGAGCTCACCAGGGCACCCACATTGCCCACACTGGTGAAGGACTCCCCCCGGCCCTCCGCATTTGCCACAAGCTACTGGCAGGGACCATCCATGGCAGGAAGGAGAGTCAAGGAAAGGTAACACTCCCCGACCTCTTCGTCCTTTACTGCATGTGCCAGAGGTGTCGATGCAACCCTGGCTACTTCTTCCTGAAGGCCCTCAAGGACTTCGGGAGTAGGCCAGTAGGAGCTGTCCTCATGGCCCCCCTCATCACCCCCCTAGCAGAAAAATGGGGGTGTAGTGGCCGGGAAGAACTGGCCTCCAGCCAACGGCCCGAGTCTATCAACGGGTCGATACTGGTCAACATGGGGATGCTCATGCGCCGCGGAACCCAGCTGGTCCTCCACCCATCGCTGGATTTCGCCTTGGACCTCCAGGACATCGTGGCAATGCACGATCTCCCGACACCTCCCGATTTCTAACAGCCACAACAGCAGCATCAGCATCAGCAACAGTACACAAACGGCTTTGCTAGCGTAAACCGCAACATCCACGATCTGCGCCAGCAATTCGAGCAGATGTCTGTAAGGTAAGAATAGATATCCCTAAGACAAGAAGCCTTCGACACCAGATTGGAGAATCACCCGACCAACCAGCAAGAGTTGGGTAATCACCATCAAAAGATAAAAAACAAAGAGTCCCCAGCAACCGACAAGGTTGGATGAACACCAACAAAATCCCCAGCACAAACCGGACGCGCAAATCAAAAACAAGAAAACACATCTGTCGCCACCGTCAAAAACGAGGCGGTCGGAGCGACGCGATGGTTTTATCGACCCTCTTGTTTTCGCGTTTTTATTGGTGGTTACAACGTCCTTAGGTTGTCCGATAACCGGGCTAACCTAGAGACGAAGTTTTCGAAAAGTGTCCTTGAGTTGTCCAACAACCGGGCTAACCCAAGGACTTATTTATTTTGGGTTCTATGGAGTCGCCACCGATATTTTTACCATAAACATCAGAAAAGGGGTTTTAAAAAGGCGTTGGTTTTCGAAAACCAACTTTGGTCATTAGAACCAGAGTTGGGTAAGGGAGTTGGTTACGTGCAAAGGGAGTATTAGTCCCTTTACGACGCCCCTTTCGGGTTCCCTATGATAGGCCGACTTATTTTATTGATAAACTAGAAAAATACACTTTCGCCCTTTTTATTCTGCGGAATTTAAAAGTATGACTACATGGCCCTACTGTCTACTGCATAATTTAAAATAAAAGCGGTAAAGGTGGAAGGAGAGAATTTGAACCTCCGAAGCACGCTTTTTATATTAATTCTCTTGGAATAATAGGGTGCTTTATGGCAGCCCTTCACTCTACAAGACGTCGGAAACCTCTCGAACGCCGAAAATCACTCTTGAAAACACTCAGAAACTCCGGAAATGCGTCGGAGGGATTCTAGAGAGAAGTTTTAGAGAGAAGGGAGAGCTATGCAGCTGTGGTGTGTGAAAATGAGGGGGGGAGAGCCCCTACTTATAGGTTTTCACGCTGTCAGATGGCGAGACCGCCGGTCTCGTCTGACAGGGTCGAGACCGCCGTCTCGTCCAACGAGACCGCCGTCTCGTTCTTTACTGGCAACGAGACCCCGGTCTCGTCCAACGAGACCGCCGTCTCGTTCTTTACTGGCAACGAGACCCCGGTCTGGGTGAACGAGACCGCCGTCTCGTTTTCGTAGGCAACGAGACCCCGGTTTGGGTGAACGAGACCGCGGTCTCGTTTTCGTAAGCAACGAGACCCCGGTCTCGTTAGTCGAGACCCCGGTCTCGTTAGACGAGACGACGGTCTCGCTTGCTACGCGAGGCGAAACGGCGGTCTGGGTCATCCAGAAGGCGGTCTCGTCCCTTCGAGGCGAGAAAACTTATTTTTCGGCCCAAAAAATCTTCCTATCTTGGTACGGGAGCCTAATAGTCTCTCCTAGTGGCTTGTTAGGCTTCAGCCGTCTTCAAAATAGGGGATCTTCGACTTTATTTGGAGCCCGGGCAAGATTTGGGGTCTACAGCTGCCCCCTTTACTCGACTAGTCGACTGTTGGCCTGTTGTGCCGAGGCAGTTGACAGGAAGGTAAAGGAGTTGACCCTCTTGCCCGGTTACCCTTCGGACTGCCGTCTTGTGGCGGATGATCCTCTGGGGAGATGTTGTGGTCATGTACCTCCGAGATACTATTTCTGACGTAGCCGATCCATTTGGTGAACACGTGGTAGAACCTCCGGATACTACTTCTGACGTAGCCGATCCTTCGGTTGATGGGTATAAACCCCCCATCAGGCTGGTATGGTCCGTTGTGTGGGACCGGATGGGTATGAACCCCCCATCAGGGTGGTAATGGCGGCTTACAGTTCATGTGGCCCATGCGCCGGTTAGGCGCTTCTCGTGTGCTGGTTGATAGGTATGAACCCCCTATCTGGCTGGTACAGTCCACTGCGTAGGACTAGTGGTAGTGGCGGCTTACTGCTCGGGTGGCTCATGCGCCGGTTAGGCGCTTCTCGTGTGCTGGTTGATAGGTATGAACCCCCTATCTGGCTGGTACAGTCCACTGCGTAGGACTGGTGGTAGTGGCGGCTTACTACTCGGGTGGCTCATGCGCCGACTCTCTGGGGAATGATTTCTGTGCTCGTGCACTTCCAGGATACTACTTCTGACGTAGCCGATCCCTTCGATGGACACGTGGTGGAACCTCCGGATACTACTCCTGACGTAGCCGATCCTTCGGTTGATGAGTATAAACCCCCCATCAGGCTGGTAGTTACAGTCCGTTGTGCGGGACCAGATGGGTATGAACCCCCCATCAGGGTGGTACAGTCCGTTGTGCGGGACCGGATGGGTATGAACCCCCCATCAGGGTGGTACAGTCCGTTGTGCGGGACCGGATGGGTATGAACCCCCCATCAGGGTGGTAATGCGACTTACTGATCCGGCTCGAGCGCAGATCAGGCGCAGCTCCCTGGAGAGTGCTGCTTGTGTAGATTTGACTGCTTTTCTGATTTCTTGAATAATCATTCGGGCCATGCCGGGGATTTTGTTGGTGATCAATCGGCCTTTGCTGATTGCCGAGGGTCCTTTGTTTTTGTTCTTTTGGTAGTGATCTTCCAATCCCGGCTGGTTGGTTGGATGGATCTTGGTTTTGTTTGGCTTTTGCTCGGTGGTCGAAACTTTATTGGTTGGTGCGATGGCTTAATCCTGCCTTTTTCTCGCGGTTTTAGGGTTTTGGCTTTTTCCTTGAGTGTGTGCCTTTTTCCTTTTTAAGCTTCTCTTTTGCTATGCTGGCTTTTACGAGAGAGGCAAAGGGTCGGCGAAATCATACTGGGATACCTTTGGTTGTTTTTTATGAATGCAAGCATAAGACTGAATGCTTTCTACTTTCCTGTAGTATTTTGTTTGTTTTACTTTTGACAAAGTCATTTATTGTGCGACTATTTGTGTGTGGATGCTCTAAATGCAATTTTATTTGAGGACATTTAGAAAGTGACCGGTGCCTTCCTTCTTTTTGTTTTTTTGTTTTTACTTTTTGTTTTAACCCTATCTTTTGCCTAGACCGCCCTTTGCGGGTTTTCGATCTAGCGAGCTATTCTGTATTTTTCTTGGGGTGGCCCTAGTTGGTGATGTACGTCTTTTGCTTTTATGCTTTCTCGAATTGCTTGTTTTATGCATGCTCATATTTCGTTAATATAGAGGCATTTACGCAAGTAGGTAAAGAGAAGAAGACAATTTTATTGATGTAACCAGATGGTTTGTTTTTACATGGGGGTTTTACAAAAGAATTTGTAAGCATGGCTGGCCAGGGTTGGCTAAACTTGTATGAGGGTACCACAATCATGTCTGTGATCTTTGTTTCCCCATTTCTCCCGGTCCCTTCAGTTGAGATGCCTGATCCCGGAGTGAAGACTATGCGAAGTTTGTTTGCTGTTGTGGAGGTATTACCTTAGTCGCCTTTGCGGTTTTCGGCTAAGGTAATCATTGCTCTTTTTTTTTTTTTTTTTTTTTTTTTGAACCTCTAATTTTTGCCTAGGACGTATCCTAGCGAGGAATATCGACCCTATCTTTTGCCCAGGACGCTCTTTGCGAGTTGTCATCCCGACGGGTCATGAGCAATGTCTTTAGGCGTAGTATTTTTTTACCGCATCCGAGTTGATAGGATATCGGAGTTCTTCTCCATCCATGTTGGTGAGGATAAGGGCTCCGCCTCGAGAAGGCTCGCTTGACCACAAATGGTCCTTCGTAATTGGCTGCCCATTTCCCCACTTTATCTTTCCGGGGCCGGGAGTAGTTTCTTTACTACTAGATCTCCTTCGTGGAAAGTGCGGGGATTGACCTTCTTGTCGTAGGCCTTTTTGATTTTCCGTTGATAAGCTTGCCCCCGACATATAGCGTCCAGTCGTTTTTCTTCTATTAGGTTCAACTGATCATACCGGTTCTGGACCCATTCAACTTCTGTCAATTTGGCTTCCATGACGACTCGTAGGGAGGGTATTTCAACCTCTACTGGTAGTACGACCTCCATTCCATAAACGAGGGAAAAGGGAGTAGCCCCTGTGGAGGTCCGTACTAATGTTCTGTAGCCGTGTAGGGCAAAGGGAAGCATCTCATGCCAGTCCTTGTAGGTGACCACCATTTTCCGGATAATTTTCTTGATATTTTTGTTGGTCGCCTCTCTTGCACCGTTCATCTTTGGTCGGTACGGAGAGGAATTGTGGTGTTGGATTTTGAAGTCTTGGCATAACTCCTCCATCATTTTATTGTTGAGGTTGGTCCCATTATCAGTAATGAGCTTATGAGGAATGCCGTACCGACATATAATGTTTTTCTTGATGAAGGTGGTCACCACTTTCCGGGTTACGTGCGCATATGATGCTGCTTCAACCCACTTGGTGAAGTAGTCGATTGCTACCAATATGAAGCGATGGCCGTTAGACGCTTTGGGTTCGATGGGTCCGATGACATCCATGCCCCACATAGAAAATGGCCATGGTGTAGCCAGGTTACTGAGAGGTGCGGGCGGCACATGAATGTTATCGGCGTAAACTTGGCACTTATGACATTTCTTGGCATATTGGTGACAATCAGCTTCCATCGTGGACCAATAGTACCCTGCCCTGAGGATTTTCTTTACCATGACATGCCCGGTGCGTGGGTTCCAAAAGTCCCTTTGTGGATTTCTTTTATCGGTGTTTGGGCTTCTTCTCGGTCCACACACCTTAGGAGGGTAGAATCGAGACTTTTCTTGTAGAGGGTTCCTTCAATCAATGTGAACCCTATGACCCTTTTGCGAATGGTTCGCTTATCATTGTCACCGATTCCCTCGGGGTATTCCCCCTTCATGAGGTACCGCTTGATGTCATGGTACCAGGGGTTTTGATCGCGCTCGTCATTTACCGCCATACGAAAGCTTGCTTATCGTGCGGTTTGACTTGAATGATTGGCATCTCATGTTCCTGGTCCAGGGCAAACATGGATGATAGTGTGGCGAGGGCGTCGGCAATCTGATTATCCTCCCTAGGGATGTACTGGAAGGTGACACTTTCCATTCTTGCGACCAGCTCGTGGACGTACTCTAGATATGGGATCAATTTGGCGTTTCGGGTTTCCCATTCACCCTTAAGTTGATAGATAACGAGGGATGAATCGCCGAATATTTTGAGCTTAGTGACCCCATGATCTAAAGCTGCTCGGATTCCCAATGCACATGCTTCGTATTCGGCCATGTTATTGGTGCAATCAAAATTAAGCCTGGCCGTTACGGGAATGTGTTTCTTTTCAGGGGATATCAAGATAGCGCCTATCCCGTGTCCAAGCATGTTGGAAGCCCCATCGAAGAACATGGTCCACATCTCTTCTTTGGTCTCTTCGTGGTTGATGTGCATAATGTGCTCATCCGGGAAGTCATCCTGTAGAGATTGGTATTCATCTGTGGATCCATGAGCTAGATAATCCGCTAGGGGACTTCCTTTAATAGCTTTTTGGGTGACGTGGACAATATCAAATTCTGAGAGGAGAACTTGCCACCTAGCTATTCTTCCGAGTCGGAATGGGCTTCTCGAAGAGGTATTTAATTGGGTCCATTTTAGAGACCAACCATGTTGTATGTCGAGCCATGTATTGTCCGAGACGTTGAGTGACCCACACCAATGCGCAACATGTTTTCTCGAATGGTGTATAACGGGTTTCATAGTCCGAGAATTTTTTACGAGATAATAAATGGCTCGTTCCTTCTTTCCGGTTTCATCATGTTGGCCGAGCACGCATCCCATTGACTCTTCGAGGACCGGCAAATATAGGATCGGAGGTCTCCTTTCAACAGGTGGTACCAATACTTGGTGGATTGGTTAAACAAGCTTTGATTTTATCAAACGCTCGTTGGCATTCTTCGTTCCACACCGTTAGGCTGGTTTTTGCGCAACGACTTAAAGATGGGGATACATTTATCTGTTAACTGTGCAATGAAACGGGCAATGTAGTTTATCCGGCCCAGGAACCCTCTGACCTCCTTTTCTGTGCTTGGTGGGGGCATTTCCAGAATTGCCTTGGTTTTGTCGGGGTCCACCTCGATACCTTTTTCACTGACGATGAACCCTAGGAGTTTTCCTGACCGTACTCCGAAAGTACATTTTGCCGGGTTTAGCTTAAGTTGATATTTCCGAAGTCGGTCAAAAAGTTTCCGGAGATATTGAATGTGGTCCATTTCATTTCTGGACTTGGCTATCATGTCGTCCACATATACTTCTATTTCCTTGTGGATCATGTCGTGGAATAATGTGACCATAGCCCTTTGATAGGTTGCCCCCGCATTTTTGAGTCCGAAAGGCATTACACGATAACAAAAAGTGCCCCATGGTGTAATGAAGGAGGTTTTTCCTCTATCCTCCATGGCCAGTTTGATTTGGTTGTATCCTGCGTACCCATCCATGAAGGAATATAACGTGTTGGTAGCGGTATGGTCCACTAGCGTGTCTATGTGGGGCAAGGGAAAGTCGTCCTTTGGACTTGCTCGATTGAGGTCTCCGTAATCCACGCAGACCACGACCTTCCGGTCTTTTTGATGACGGGTACTATGTTGGCCAACCATTCCGGGTACTTGGAAACTACCGGAAAATTGGCATCCAACCGCCTTTGCACCTCTTCCTTTATCATTAAGGACCGGTCGGGTTTAATTCTCCTGAGCTTTTGTTTTACGAGTCGAAACCCCTCTTTTAGTGGCAATCTGTGTTCCACTATGCTCGTGTCCAGCCCGGCATGTCGTGGTATGACCAGGCGAATACATCCATATATTCTTTTAGGAGCAGTATTAATCCCTTCTTCGTACTATTTTCCATTCGGGTGCCGATGTTCACCTTTTTATCTTCCTCCTCTTTTCCCAAATTGACAGTTTCTATTTCCTCCTGATGCGGTTGTATGATACGTGTTTCTTTTTCCAGCATCCTTTGCATATCCGGAGAAATGGTCTCCCGCTCACCTGTCGGACTCAGTCCATTCATCTTCCATTTTCGGAGTCCATGAGGATTCATCAATCATAGACATGATGCGTTTTAGGTTCTGTTTTAGTCATAGATTTTATTATTCAATTTATTTTCGAAGGAATAATAAATGTAAGAGAGAAAAGAATGAATGGAATGAGTGTTGACGAAAAAAATGCCTCGTATATTAAAGAAAATGATGTTATTTACAAGCCCTTTTGATCAAAATTCCTGTGGCCACGGGCGAGGACCGCAGGAGATATAGAGAAAGCTTTTAAAAGGAAACCCTAGGGCCGGTCCTCCCAATCCTTCCTCTTCGCTACTCCGGCTTTGACAGCGGTTTGTCATCGGTGCTAGAAGCGAGAGGTGTCAAAAGTAATCCACCGGCGTCGATTAACTCTTGAACCCGGTACTTAAGGGTCAAGCGGTTCTCAGCAGAGTGACCGGGTGCACCCGAATGGTAAGCGCATTTTTCGTTCGGCTTATACCATTCGGGGTAGGGAGGCTCCAATTGCTTTTTGGGAGGAGCGCGAGTCGGGAGCTTAGCCTCCAACAGCTGAGGCGCGACGGCAGCCGTAGGAAGTGGTGATAGGAGTGAACTTCCTCTCTTTCTTGCGGGGCTGCTTGGGCGTTTGTGGGGTAGAAGAAGGAGTGGCAAAGTTGATTGCGTGTACGAGACTCGTCCTTCTTCTTGCTCGGCGGGCTTCCCGAAGGAGACACCGGCTTGGGAAGACCGTGTGATCTTCCCGCTCCTTAATCCTTGCTCCACCCTCTCGCCTACAATGACTATGTCCGAGAAGAGGTTGGAGGTACGGCTATTGCCTTGTCGTAGTACGCTCCAGTCAGTGAGTCGATGAACATAGCCACTGTCTCCTTGTCCGTCAAGGGAGGCTCTATTTGGGCAGCCAATTCCCTCCATCTCTGGGCATATGCTTTGAAGGCCTCGTCGTCCCGTTTGCTCAAACTTCTAAGATCGGATCTGTCAGGTGTCAGATCGATGTTATAACGGTAACGACGGAGGAAAGCATCTGCCAGTTGCTTCCAGTTTTGGACCTGCCCCCTCTCTAACTGCATATACCAGTTGAGAGCCGTGTCCGCCAAACTCTCCTGAAAGCAATGGATTAGGAGTTTCTCGTTGTCAGCATGGGCGGCCATCTTACGGCAATACATCGTAAGATGGTTCTTAGGGCAGGTCAGCCCCGCGTATTTGGGGAAGTCCGGGACCTTGAATTTGGGAGGGAAGCGGATGTCCTTCACGAGGCACATATCGGCCACCTCCTTGACGTCGAAGTTATGCCCTTCGACCGCCTTCAGCCTCTCCTCCAGGGCGGAGAGTTGTTGTTTAGACACCTCTGGAGTTAGGACGCGTGCAGTTTTAGCGTCCTTATCGCCGAAATAGTACTCCTCCTCCTCTTCCTCATGAGGAGGGATATGCTCCGCTTGGCCCTCGCCTCCCTTGCTCCGGCCTTGGCGTACGACTTCCATTAGTTGGGCCAAGCTGCTCCCGGAGGGTATTAACTTCTGCGGTGAGCTTCGGTTTTGCTCCTCTAGATTTTCCATTGCCTTAGCCTTTTGCGCACGAGTACGGGTAGGAAAAGGACCAGCCACTTTCTAGAATGTCCGAAAAAGTTTTATTAATGCATGTTGAGTGCTTAAACTAACATGGGATATGCTTGTGCATGGGAGGTTTTATTTAAATGATGCTGAATGTGCTCTCATTTTTATTTTCTCTCATGGTTTTTCTTTACACATGGTATGATGTGGTATGAATGATTTGACTTTGTCAGAAGTTTATTGATTATTTGGTATTTTTTATTTTGATTTTTATCACTTTTTATTTTTATAGCCTTTTATCTCTTACTGTCGGAGCTAGCGTGGCTACTTAGCTTACAAAGAACTCGAAACCAGGCTAGCTAAAAGGCGGACTGTCCGAGATAAAATATGGCTTTATGTGAAAGAATATTTATTGTCCCTTATCTCTTTTGTCGGAACTGCGTGGCTACTTAGCTTACAAAGAACCTGAAACCAGGCTAGCTAAAAGGCAGACTGTCCGAGATAAGGGTGTTTATTATTAAAATATTTTTTGGTTTTTTTGTTTTGTTGTTTGTTTATGCTATGCAACATACAAATGCGACAAACATATGCACACACAATTCGACCATCCCCGAACCGGCGAGATTTCGTTTTTATCACGAGGTAGGGTTTTCCTGCAGAAAAGTGCATTGGTTTAGGGTGGGTTCTAACTGTTCTCACCAGGCTAAGGCCCCCAAGGTGCCCCCATTATAGGGTCCCCACTCTCCAGTAGTCCGACCATGCTCAACACTAAGGTCGAGTCGGTCTTGTTGCCAAAAGAGGAAGGTTATCACCTTGAGTGGTGGTTTCCGATCACTGCTGGTGGGCACACGGCCCTAACTGCAGCTGAACCGTACACGCCACCCACTCCCTATGGTTATCTCTCTTGCCCCCGGGTATAGGAGGAACTGTAGTGTGCAAGGGTTTGTGTGCAATTTATATTTCAATCAATTGCGTAAGTATAAACAAACAACAGTTTATTGAAAGCCAAACAATAAAACATGTTATAAATACAAGTTAAGGGCAAAAGTGTTATTTTCTTGGTTTATTTATTGTTTAAGCCGACCTATCACTAAATGGGACTAACTCTCTAGGCTTCCCCAGTGGAGTCGCCATCTGTCGCCGCCGTCAAAAACGAGGCGGTCGGAGCGACGCGATGGTTTTATCGACCCTCTTGTTTTCGCGTTTTTATTGGTGGTTACAACGTTCTTAGGTTGTCCGATAACCGGGCTAACCTAGAGACGAAGTTTTCGAAAAGTGTCCTTGAGTTGTCCGACAACCGGGCTAACCCAAGGACTTATTTATTTTGGGTTCTATGGAGTCGCCACCGATATTTTTACCATAAACATCGGAAAAGGGGTTTTAAAAAGGCGTTGGTTTTTGAAAACCAACTTTGGTCATTAGAACCAGAGTTGGGTAAGGGAGTTGGTTACGTGCAAAGGGAGTATTAGTCCCTTTACGACGCCCCTTTCGGGTTCCCTATGATAGGCCGGCTTATTTTATTGATAAACTAGAAAAATACACTTTCGCCCTTTTTATTCTGCGGAATTTAAAAATATGACTACATGGCCCTACTGTCTACTGCATAATTTAAAATAAAAGCGGTAAAGGTGGAAGGAGAGAATTTGAACCTCCGAAGCACGCTTTTTATATTAATTCTCTTGGAAAAATAGGGTGCTTTATGGCAGCCCTTCACTCTACAAGACGTGGGAAACCTCTCGAACGCCGAAAATCACTCTTGAAAACACTCAGAAACTCCGGAAATGCGTCGGAGGGATTCTAGAGAGAAGTTTTAGAGAGAAGGGAGAGCTATGCAGCTGTGGTGTGTGAAAATGAGGGGGGGGAGAGCCCCTATTTATAGGTTTTCGCGCTGTCAGATGGCGAGACCGCCGGTCTCGTCTGACAGGGTCGAGACCGCCGTCTCGTCCAACGAGACCGCCGTCTCGTTCTTTACTGGCAACGAGACCCCGGTCTCGTCCAACGAGACCGCCATCTCGTTCTTTACTGGCAACGAGACCCCGGTCTGGGTGAACGAGACCGCCGTCTCGTTTTCGTAGGCAACGAGACCCCGGTCTGGGTGAACGAGACCGCGGTCTCGTTTTCGTAGGCAACGAGACCCCGGTTTGGGTGAACGAGACCGCGGTCTCGTTTTCGTAAGCAACGAGACCCCGGTCTCGTTAGACGAGACGGCGGTCTCGCTTGCTACGCGAGGCGAAACGGCGGTCTGGGTCATCCAGAAGGCGGTCTCGTCCCTTCGAGGCGAGAAAACTTATTTTTCGGCCCAAAAAATCTTCCTATCTTGGTACGGGAGCCTAATAGTCTCTCCTAGTGGCTTGTTAGGCTTCAGCCGTCTTCAAAATAGGGGATCTTCTGACTTTATTTGGAGCCCGGGCAAGATTTGGGGTCTACAACATCTCAACAACGGGCGCATGAGCCACCTGAGCAGTAAGCCGCCACTACCACCAGTCCTACACAACGGACTGTACCAGCCTGATGGGGGGTTCATACCCATCCAGTCCAACACACAGCAGACTGCAACTACCAGCCAGATGGGGGGTTTATACCCATCAACCAAAGGATCGGCTACCGTCAGAAGGAGTATCCTGAGGTTCTACCACGTGTCAACCAAAGGGATCGGCTACCGTCAGAAGGAGTATACTGGAGGTACACAACAAAAATTTTCCCCAGAAGATCAACCACCGCAAGTCAGAACATCCGAAGGGTAACCGGGCAAGAGGGTCAACTCCTTTACCTCATAGTCGTTCTTCTTGGCACAACAGGCCGACTGGTTAGTAAAGAGGGGGCAACTGTAGACCCCTAATCTTGCCCGACCTCATAATAAAGACCAGAAGACCTTCTATTAGAAGATGGATGAAGCCTAAGTAGCCACTAGGAGAGACTATTAGGCCCCATACTAGGATAGGAGGGATTTTTGGCTCAAAAATAAGGATTCTCGCCTTTTTAGGTCGAGACCACCGTCTCGGATTCGAGACCGCCGTCTTGACCTTGTCAGACGAGAATGCCCGTCTCGACCTGACAGGTGCGAATCCTATAAATAGGTGCGCCATTCCCCTCATTTCCCACAGTTCTTCCATTCTCTCTCTAGACATTTCTTCAAATTCTCTTTCTAGAACCCCTCTGAAGCATTTCCGGAGTTTCTGAGAGCTTTCTAGAGTGTTTTATAGCGTTTTTGAGTGATTCCGGCGTTGTAAAGAGTGAAGAGCTGCCAAAAAGCACCCTAATTGCAAAGAATTAATAGAAAAGCTTGTTTGGGAGGTTTTCATACTCTCTCTCTCTACTTTACCGCTTTAATTTAATTTTGCAATAGAAACTAGGGCCATGTAGTCATAATTTTAAATTCCGCAAAATAAAGGGTAAAAGCGTATTTTTCACCGGTTTATTTATTTATCCAAAGTAGCTAGCCCATCATAGGGAACCCGAAAGGGGCGTCGTAAGGGAACTAACACTTCCCTTACACGTAACTAACTCCCTTACCCAACTCTGGTTCTAATGACCAAAGTTGGTTTTTCGAAAACCAACGCCTTTTAACTCCTTTTCCGATGTTTCCGGTAAAAACGTCGATGGCGACTCCAGAAGAACCCTTCAAAAACTAGTTTTTGGTTTAGCCCGGTTATCGAACAATCCAAGAACGCCCTTTCAAAAACCTCGCCCCTAGGTTCAACTCGGTTATTGGACAATCTAAAGGCGTTGTAACCACACCAATAAAAATGCAAAAAACGGAAAGTCGGAACCATCGCATCGCTCCGATCGCCTCATTTTGACGGCGGCGACAATAAACAAGGAAGCATTGAAAAAGAAAAAGAAAAAGAAAGATAAAAAGAATGATGCCTGCTAGGAGATTCTTAGGAAAAAACTAGGGCAGTCTACTAGATCGAAAACCCACAAAGGGCCGTCTAGGCAAACTTTAAGGCACTCATAAAAAGGAAAAAAGTCTGCTAAGATATCCTAGGCAAAAATTAAGGCAGCCCGCTAGATCAAAAACCCCAAAAGGGCGGTCTAGGCAAAAGTTAGGGCTTAACAAAAAATGAATAAAAAAGGAGCCTACCAGCATAATCATGAAAGTCCAGCAGGAGAATGCCAGTCACTTTTCTAGATGCATCAAATAAAAATAGATTGCATTTAAGGCATCCACACAAGTAGTCTCACAAAAAGACTTTGTCAAAAAAATAATAATAAAAATCGCCTCAGAAAAATAACAAAAAATGAAAAGCATTCATGCATATAAGGAGACTAGCTCCATGTTTGTGTTTGAAAATAGGAAGCACTCAAAACAAGTCTTCAAATAAACCTCCCCTCAAGAAAACAGAAGCAAGTCGTCAATAATCAAGTGTCTCAAGCAAAATAAGAGCTTCCAAAGTCAAAGCTTCAACCATCTTCCTTCTACCCAATAAAAAGAAGGCACATCAGAAAAGAAAAGTCGATGGAAAGGCTTAGTTATCCCCAAGCGGATCCCTGCTTACTCCAGACGCAACACAAATATTATCCCATGGCTCAACATCGCCACCACATGAGTCATCAAGCGTACTCAACCAAATATCCGCCACATTACCCAATGGAAGAATAAAGGCATCACATCCAAATCATCAAACGATCAAGGAATCCAAACCTTCACAGGGTTCCAACCAAAAAAAGAAAAAGAAGAAAACCATTAATCTCCAATAGATGTCCAAAAGAAAGGGTCGCAACAGAGTAGGCCGAATAAAAATCCCCAAGTGGATCTCCCCAGAAAAGTCTACAAAAAAAAGGAATAAAAATTTCCCATCCCTCAATAGAATAAGAGCTTCACAAGGTCAGCTCGCATCAACATCAATCAAGGAGCCAAAACTCCATCCCCAGAAAAAAAAAAGAATCCCCCAGGAAGTTGACTAATTCCCTGATGGATCACCAAAAAGCTTCATCCCTAGCAGACCACCCCTAAAAGAAGGAAAAAGCCTGCGTGTATAAAAGAAACTAAAAAGTAAAAAGGCACACGCATTATCTCGAAAAGCCAAATTCCAAATCGTGAAAAAAAAGATAAGTCGCGAAAAAAGGCGAAATCAAATAAAAATCCTAACTTTTAGGTAATCAATAAAATCACTAAGTCAGCAAAAAAATAAGGAATCGGAAATTCCAACAGAGTAAGAGCATCACAAAGACCAGCTCACACCTATATCAATTAAGGAATTGAGACTCCATTCCCCCAAAGGGCTACCAAAATCTGATCCCTAGGAAGTCAACCAATTCCCCGGTGGATCAACCAAAAAAGAGAGAAAGGAACCTATCCCCAGTAAGCCTATCGTAAAGGCCATTTTCAAAGACCTATCCTCAGTGGAATATTAGCTTATTCAGAGGCAAAATAGTGCAAATACTAAAGTCTTCAATTCAAATGAAGCATCCGCCTACTCAAGAGACATCGTCAAAATTAACAAATCCTCAATGGATTCTTGCCTACTTAAGAGGCATTCATCAAGAATCCCTAGCAATCAAACAAGCTGGATGACAGTTGGAAAAATCCAATCCCCAACAGTCAAGAAGCTGGATGGCTAAAGAAAAAGCCAAAAGCAAAGAATCCCTAGCATACCGGATGATTACAACAAAAAGTCAAGAAAAAAAACCTTCAAACAAAATTACTCCCCATGGAGTCAACGCATGAACAAGATCAGTAAGCCGCTATTACATCAATTCAAACCAAAGTCTTTCAGAAGAGGACTTCAAATCAGATGGGGGTTTATACTCATTGAGTCTTACAGAAGGGGACTCCAACCAAGTCTTTCAGAAGAAGACTTCAAATCGGATGGGGGTTTATACTCATCGAGTCTTATAGAAGGGGACTCTGACCAAGTCTTTCAGAAGAGGACGTCAAACCAGATGGGGGTTTGTACTCATTGAATCTTACAGAAGGGGACTCCGACCAAGTCTTTCAGAAGAGGACTTCAAACTAGATGGGGGTTTATACTCATCGAGTCTTACAGAAGGGGACTCCAACCAAGTCTTTCAGAAGAGGACTTCAAACCGGATGGGGGTTTATACTCATCGAGTCTTACAAAAGGGGACTTCGACCAAGTCTTTCAGAAGAGGACTTCAAACCCGATGAGGGTTCATACCCATTAACCACACATCTATCATTTGGAGGGTCAGTTACCATGACAAAAGAGCATCCTGAAGACAGCACCAGACTACACCCAGTGTCTAGAAGGTCGACTACCATAACAAGGAAAGCAAATGAAGGACAACCGGGTAAGAGGGTTAACTCCTTCACCCTCCAGCCGATCTTTTTGGCATGTTGAGCCAACAGTCGGCTAGTCAGGTGAAGGGGGGGCAGTTGTAGTCCCAAAATCTTGCCCGACCTCAAAATAAAGAGTAGAAGACTTCTGTTCGAAGATGGGCAAGGCCTAAAAGATCCCTAGGATTGATCAATAGGCCCCATATTAGAATAGGAAGGATTTTTGTACACGAAAAATAAGAAATTCCACCCAAAGGGTCGAGACTGCCATCTCGCCACTCACCAATGGTGCGACCATCGTCTTGTTTGGCGAGACCGCCATCTCACCACTTGCCAATGGCGAGACCTCCGTTTTGTTTGGCGAGACGGTCGTCTTGCCACTTGTCGAAGGCGAGACGGTCGTCCCGTTTGGCGAGACGGCGATCCCGACCTTATTAGAAAAGAAGGATGAAATCAAGAGGGGGGGTGAGTTGATCTTTGAAAGATTTTCGCAATTTACAGATTATCTATTTCAAAGATTAAGAGTTTTGACCAGTTCTTGAATCAAGTAAAACAAGCAATTAAAATAAAGGCAACAATAGAATTAAAGAGAGTAAGGTTTAGAGAAATACAACCAAGATTTATACTGGTTCACCTAATCCTAGGGCTACGTCCAATTCTCTGCCAAATTCCAGCTGAGTTCCACTAGATTGAATGTTTTACAGATTACAGATTCCAATCACACACCCAATCTACCACAAGAACCAAAATTCCAGTCCTTGCACCTAAACCTTCACCAAGAACCAACTTCCAGTTCTTGTACCAACCTGACGACACTCAAATAAAAGGGAAACAATTTAGGCTTAGGTTTTAAGAGTTTATTTGATTAGAAATAGAAAATAGAAAAAATAAAGGATACCGTAGGCACCACAAATAAGAATATTTGATAAGCCAAGAAGGATCGCCACAAGAATCGAATAATTCTTGATAAGATCAAGTGATGCAAGGAGGAACCCTAGCAGAGCAACAACTCACAAAGTGATTCTGAATATTACGTACATTCATTCTGAATTTCCAAATGTTTAATATAACTTAAGTTTATGAGTTTGTCTCATTGTAGGAAATAAAGATAAATTAAAATCCTAATATCCCAAGCAAAGTTAAGTTGCTCAGATGGTTCAGTGAAGACATTATAAGCTTTGGGTCTTGGGTTCAAATCCCTACTGTAGCAAATAAAATAATAATAATAATAAAAACTAAATCTTTTAGTTGATCCTCCTAGCTCTCCAAACATTCTATGCATGTGATAGGTCTAGACTCCTCCATGTTTGGATCTTTTAATAGTTAGGCCTTTAGCAAATTGGTCACTTTGTATTGCAATGCCTCTTGTGTTTTTCTGAGTCTGCGTCTTGTCATAGGTCCACCTAAGTCTTGGATTGGATCTTGGTCTTGATCCTTCTCGTTATGGGCTTGGGCCTTTATGTCCACATCAACCTGCAGCCAAATTCCAGCCACAAAAACCGTGCCTAACAATTCCAGGCACTTACATTATAACAAGAATGAAACAAAATGAAAGAGAAGAAACCAGAACAATCTAACCCGGATTATGAAATCCCTACAATATGAGTTTCTTCACAAAAAATGCCTCAAGAAAGAACTTTCAAAAAACACCACAGAACTTGCGCAATTCTTTCTTGAAAAACTTCACTTATGATTGCTTGATTGATTGCTCAAAGATATGTTTTAAAAGACTGAAGCAATCTTGTTTATATAGAGATTTGTTCTAATTGCTGGTTTAATTAATCTGTTAAAACAATCTTTTAATTTGTTAAAAGTCTTGAATTAATCTGTTATAACTTCTTTTAATCTGTTAAAATGTTCTTAATTATTTTCCAGATTTGTTTTAAGCTGATACGATGATGTTTCAATCGATTAAAATACTTTGTAAAAAATCCTTTAAGTTGTTTTAATCGATTAATACGCAATTTAATCGATTAAATTTTTGCCAAATATTTTTATAAAACTTTCTAAGTGATTTTAACTTATAACAACTTGTTTTAATTGATTAAAGCAGTTAGCAAAAATTCTCTTAAATTGTTTTAATTGATTAATTCGATTTTACATCGATTAAAATTCGATAGAACACCTTTCAAAATATTTCAAGTTATTTTAAACGTTTGTTTCGAGTTTGTATCGATTAAAATACTGCCAGAACACTTTCCAAAACATTTTAAGTGATTTTAATTGATTATTTCGAAACTATAACAGTTAAAACACTGATAGAAGATTTTCAAAAACTCCTTTAATGAAAATAATCGATTAATTCGAAAGTATATCGATTAAAATAGTTCTAGTGAATGTTTTAAAAGGTTTTAATCGATTATTTCGAAAACCTATTAGTTAAAAAGTTGTTATGTAAGTTTTAAGAACATTTTAATTGATAAAGCTCATATAATATCAGTTAAAACATATTCTTAAAAACCATTTAACTAATTACTTTGGTTTTTAACAGATTAAACATCTTTAGAGGCATTTTCAAAATCTTTTAAATGATGAAACCTCATGCAGCAGAGAGATATGAATGATTATACCTATGTATAGATGCAAACTCACTAATCACTCTACCCTTTTAACCCAAGTAATCTTTGACTTCATCAGATTAGCCTTTAACTTCATCAAATCAACAAGATCTTCATTTTATCAAATGATTCAATAAGATCTTCATCACTTTCAGTATCCCCCTATTTGATGAAGACAAACACCTCGTTGAAAAATTTTGATTTGTAGAAGAAGTCACTTGGATATATAGATTAGTGAGTATTCAATATCAATTGTTCCTGCCCCCTAGATTAGTGAGTATTTAATCATCATTTGTTTCTCCCCCTTTGACTTCATAAAAAATAGGGAAGAGAGGGATAAAACAAGCAAAATGATAACAAAATGTAATTTTTTAAAACAACATTACAAACAGAAACAAAAAGAATACCATGATACCAATGAGATGTATTATTCATTTAAGAACCAATTAAAGTTGATTCAAACTTATGTTCGTTAACAAGTTTGTAATGAATACAATAGACACGTGTAAAGATAAGGGAATCATGCTTTAGTAGCATGTTACAAGAACAACCATTAACTAAAGCCTTTAATTTTCTTTCCAGAATAATAATCGATTAAAAATAGGACATAATCGATTAAATTGATCATGTTAATGATTTTAATTTATACAGATAACATTTTAATCGATTAAAACAGGAATGACAAATGTACATTGAAATCCTGAGAGCATTTAATTGATTAAATCAAAATTTAATTGATTAAAATAGTACGGACAATAGTATTATTAATGAAATTAATCGATTAAAGCTAGTTTATATCAATTAAAACATTCAGAAATGGGAACTAAGTGATGTTTGATGCATCTATAATGCCTAAAATCGATCACGAGAAAGAGGTTTTGTGAATATATTTGGCTGTTTGTTTTAACCCTTATGAGAAAAATTCGCAAAGACTTTAAAGTCAAGTCAAATATGATAAGATCCAATAGTTATATGATATTAAGAAAAATCAGAGATCATACTATTGATGAGTATTGACAACCCAAGAATGAGTGGAAAATTTGCATAATAACAAAATATGATAACATAGTTAGTAAATTAATTGATGTAAAACATTTCTAGTCGATACAATTCCATATTCTAGAACTTTTAATCGATTAAAAACAGAACATATAGCCTAGGTGTATTTTATGTAAGTGAATTTAATCGATTAAAAATCAAATTAATCGATTAAAACAATATGGATTGTCTAAATGAGTATGTTTGTGAATGGAATTAATCGATTAAAATGATTTTATATCAGCTAAAACTAATAGAATATGTATTGTTTGAACAATCTAAGGTATCTAAAACATCTTTATCATATTAAAAGTCATTTAGGAAGTGTTTTTGGTCAAAGACTAGTTAATATTACAGACCAACAAGATAAAAATAACAAATAAAAGTAGAGAAAAGAAGAAGAAGAAGAAGAAGAAAAAATGATAGAAAGGACCCTTCTTGATGAGACTTTAATCTTCCTAGTTTCCCTGATTGAGCTGCATGTCCTCCAACTTTGTATAAATGTCAGCAATCTGATTTCCCAGGTTGGTGAATTGAGTATTGGATTGTTGGAAATGTTGGTATGTCATTTGCATGTGTTTCCTATGATTCTCTTACAGTGAGGACATTTGGGAGAGCATGGTTTGTTCAAACTGTGAGAGTGGAGTCCCACGGTCAGGTTGCTCTATGTAGGGTATGATTTTCATGTTCTCATAAGAGGTTTGACTACTAGTGGTTTCAGGAACTTCAGCAGCAGCCGGAGAAGAAGGAATTTGACCTTGATAAGCTTCTTCTTCATCTTCATCGTCATCTTCAGACATCCCAGCATCAATCTTTGAGATCCATTCATCATCAATTTTGATAAACCCCATTTTTTGTAGAGTGGAATCATCAATCTCGTTTGATGCTTTAGGGGTCTCCACATATTCCCCTTCTAGATCTACTACAAAATGTCTAAAGAATTTGTTGATTAACAAGGCATAAGGCAATTTATAATCAGCAAGCCTCTTGGCTTTCATCATGTGGTCTTTAATAATATAGACCCAGTTTACACAAATCCTATTTTCAATGCAATACATGAGAGCTAAATCACCCTCATTGAGTATAGCATGATTACTCCCCCTTGGAGTAAGCATCCATGCAATAATGAAGGCAAGAATTCTTGGTTCAAGCCTCATCTTTCCAGCATTAAGAATTCTTACCGAATCATCTTGATCTTTGAGACAGGTACTGTCGCCGCCGTCAAAACGAGGCAGTCAGAGCGACGCGATGGTTCCGACTTTCCAATTTTCGCATTTTTATTGGTGTGGTTACAACGCCTTTAGGTTGTCCGATAATCGGGCTAAACCTAGGGGCGAGGTTTTCGAAAAGGCGCTCTTGGATTGTTTGATAACCGGGCTAAACCAATAACTAATTTTGAAGGGTTCTTTTTGGAGTCGCCACCGACGTTTTTACCGGAAACATCGGAAAAGGAGTGAAAAGGCGTTGGTTTTCGGAAAACCAACTTTGGTCATTAGAACCAGAGTTGGGTAAGGGAGTTAGTTACATGTAAGGGAAGTGTTAGTTCCCTTACGACGCCCCTTTCAGGTTCCCTATGATAGGCTAGCTACTTTGAATAAATAAACCGGTGAAAATACGCTTTTGCCCTTTATTCGCGGAATTTAAAATTATGACTACATGCCCCTAATGTCTATTGCGTAATTAAAAATAAAGCGGTAAAGAAGAGAGGGAGAGTGTAGAAACCTCTTAGGCAAGCTTTCTATTAGTTTCTTTACAATTTGGGTGCTTTTTGGCAGCCCTTCACTCTTTACAGCGCCAAAATCTCTCGAAAACGCTATAAAAACTCCAAAAAAGCTCTCAAAAACTCCGGAAATGCTTCGGATGGATTCTAGAAAGAGAATTTGAGGAAGTGACTACAGAGAGAATGGAAGAACTGTGTGAAATGAGGGGAATGACGCGACTATTTATAGGGATTCGCGCCTGTCAGGTCGAGACGGCCGTCTCGCCTTGCAGGAATGGCGAGACGGCGATCTCGCCACTTTCGCAAGGCAAGACGGTGGTCCCGAATCCGAGACGGCGGTCTCGACCCTAAAAGGAAAAAAATCCTTATTTTTATGCCAAAAATCCCTCCTATCCTAGTATGGGGCCTAATAGTCTCTCCTAGTGGCTTCTTAGGCTTCATCCATCTTCGAATAGAAGGTCTTCTGGTCTTTATTATGAGGCCGGGCAAGATTTGGGGTCTACAGCTGCCCCCCCTTTACCTGACCAGTCGACCGTTGGCCTGTTGTGCCAAGAAGATCGACTGGAAGGTAAAGGAGTTGACCCTCTTGCCCGGTTACCCTTCGGATGCTCCGTCTTACGGCGGTTGATCTTCTGGGGAAAATTTGTGTTGTGCACCTCCAGGATACTCCTTCTGACGGTAGCCGATTCCTTTGGTTGACACATGGTAGAACCTCAGGATACTCCTTCTGACGGTAGCCGATCCTTCGGTTGATGAGTATAAACCCCCCATCAGGCTGGTAGTTGCAGTCTGCTGTGTGTTGGACTGGATGGGTATGAACCCCCCATTAGGTTGGTAATTGTAGTCCGCTGTGTGTTGGACTGGATGGGTATGAACCCCCCATCAGGCTGGTAGTTGCGACTTACTGATTCGGCTTGAGCGCAGATCAGGCGCACTTGCGTGCGCAGATTGATAGGTATAAACCCCTTATCAGGCTGGTACAGTCCACTGCGTAGGACTGGTGGTGGTGGCGGCTTACTGCTCGGGTGGCTCATGCGCCCGGCGTTGAGATGTGCTTTCTTTGGTTTTGATTTGGTCGTCTGGTCTGTGCCGGGGATTCTTTGATTTTGGTAGTGGTTAGCCGACTTTGCTGGTCGTCGAAAAGTTATTGGTTGTTTTGGGGATACATAATTGACAAGGTCTTACCGGGATACCCCTGAGTGCTCCCTATGCAAGCATGAAGCTGATATTTTTATATGAATGCCTTTTTGGTCTTTTATTTATCTGAAGTATATTTGTTTGTTTTGATTCTGAAAAAGTCCTTTTCGTGCAACTACTTGTGCGTGGATGCTTTAGATGCAATCTATTTTAGTTGGGGGCATCTTAGAAAGTGACCGGTACTTTCTTTTTGTTCTCTCCTGACTATTCTTTTTGTTTTAGCCCTATCTTTTGCCTAGACCACCCTGAAAGTGATGAAGATCTTATTGGAATACTCTGGCAAAGATCCTGTTGATTTGATGAAGTCAAAGATAAAGTCAAAGTCAACTTTGTAGCGGTCAACAGTCACTTAGATAAAAGAATAGAGAGATTAGTGTGTCTGTAGCTATGCTTAGGTATAATCATTTTTATCTTTTCTGCTGCATGAGGTTTCTTCACTTAAAAGATTTTGCAAAATGCCTCTAAAATCGTTTAAACAAGTTAAAAACAAAGTATTTTGACAAAAGCTTTCTTAAACAAGTTTTTAACTGATACAGTTTTGAAATAACCGATTAAAATCACTTAGAATGTTCAGAGAAGTGTTTTTGCAGTATTTTAATCGATACAACTTGGTTTTAATCGATTAAATCCACTTAGTGGTCAGGATGATCGATCAGAATGCAATTATGACCGATCCGAATCAGATATGATCGATCAGAATTGAGTTATGACCGATCAGAACTTTTTCAATTGATTAAAACACGTTTCAATCGATAAAAACAACTTAGAAAATTTCTACACAGCGTTTTAATTGATTAAAACTTATTTTTATCAGTTAAAATAACTTGGAAAGTTTTACAAGAAAGTTTTGCAGTATATTAATCGATTGAATCGCGAAACAATCGATTAAATCAAAATAGAAGATTTTTTGTAAAGAGTTTTAATTGCTACAAACATTGTCGTATCAGTTAAAACAAATCTGTTAAATAATCAAGAACGCTTTAATGGATTAAAAGAAGTTTTAACGGATTAAAAACTGCACTTTTAACAGATTAAAAGATTTTTTAACAGATTGATTAAACCAGGAATTTTGAAAATCTTCTATAAAAATAGTTTGGCCTGAACATTTTAAACACAACATTTTGAACATCAATCTTAAGCAATCAAGCAAGCAAACTTTAGCACTCTTTCAAGAAAGATTCGCGCCAATTTTTGTGAAGTTCTTTGAAATTCTTTCTTGGGGCAAATTGCTTTCTTTTGAAGAAGAAACTCACTGAAGAATTTCATAAAACTGGTTTGAGCTTTCTAGTTTCTTCTTTTCATTTCTTTACATTCTTTTTGTATTGTTTGGTGCCTGGAATTTGGGCACTGGTTTCTCTGCAGCTGGAATTTGGTTGTAGAGGTTATCAAGAACTGGAATTTGGTTCTTGGTGAGAGGTTGAGTGCAGGAACTGGAATTTGGTTCTTGTGGTAGATTAAGTGTAAGATTGTAAATCTGTAAAACATTTGATCTTGTGGAACCCAGCTGGAATTTGGCTGGAGACTGGACGTAGCCCTGGTATTGGGTGAACCAGTATAAAACACCGGTGATATCTTTCTTAACCGTTCTCTCCTTTAATTCTGTTGTTGCGTTTATATTTGATTGATTGCTTTGTGATTCAAGAACAGATTTGAAATCTTATTTTTACAAATAGATAATCTGTTATTTGCGAAAAACTTTCAAAGATCAATTCACCCCCCCTCTTGATCTAAAACTACTTTTCTAACAATTGGCATCAGAGCGAGGTGCTTGAAAGTTATTCAAGTTCTTCGATCCATGGCTGGAAACAAATTTTCTGAGGGTGCTTGTATTGATAGACCTCCACTGTTTTGTGGAACAGATTATCCTTTTTGGAAGATTAGGATGAAGATCTTTATTGAATCTGTTAGTATAAATGTTTGGAATATCATTGTACAAGAAACTGATATCATTAACAAAGATTGGTCTAGCTTAAATGACTGTGAAAAGAAATTAATCCAGGATGATTGTATTGCCAAAAATATTATCATATCTGCACTTAACAGAAATGATTTTTTTAGGATAGCACACTGTCAAACTGCTGCACAAATGTGGAGAACCCTTGAAATGGCCTATGAAGAAACTACAGAGACATGCTTAATGGTCAATTGGGATTCTCCAATAACCAGTGTAAGTTCTGACTCAACAACTACTTTGAACTATAGTTCTTTACAAGATGCCTTTTATGAAATGCATGTTGTAGCAAAAAAATTAGAAACTGAAAACAAAAGATTAAAAAGCATGAATAGGATATTAGAAAACAAGATCACTATTCTTGAAAAAAAAATTGTTGATGAAGAAATCAAAAATGAAAATTCAGATATTGATAATAACTTTGATTGCATGTGTAATGTTAAAGATTGTAAACATTGTCCTGAGTTGCAAGAAAAAGTAACATATTTAATAAAGACTGCATCTAAACTAGCAAAAGGAAAGACTAGTCTTGATATGATACTTGATTCTCAGAAATTAGTTATTGATCGGGGTGGCATAGGTTTTACACCGTCTATTGGAAAGAAAACCAGAGCATTTAAAAATTATTTTGCATATAGTAAATTTGCTTCGTCTCCGTTTGTTAAATGTTTTTATTGCATGAAAAAAGGACATTCTATTAAACATTGTAGAATTAAGAAATATGCCATACCTAAAGGTAGAATGAAGTGGGTTCCCAAAAATTCACTTCATATAACATAATTGGACCCATTAATTTTAAAGGGTACCAGAAACATGCCTAATTTGTTTTGCAGGAACAAAATATGGAAGTCCCTGTGTATCAAATCAGCGAATTTTGTCTCTGGATTCATGGACTGAGTATTTTAATTGATATAAAACTATTTCAATCGGTTAAAATCATTTACTGAGCATACCGGAAGAACCGTCCAGTACATTTTTAATCGGTTAAAATGCGAATTAATCGATTAAAATGTTCTCTGGAATATAGTTTAACTGTTTTAATCGATTAAAATGGATTCATATCAGTTAAAATCATTAAACAGAATAAAATTAACCGATTATTCCTCGTTTAAATCGATTATTATTCTGATACATTCTCTCCAGAACTTGCTTAATCGATTGAGCATCAAATTAATCGATTAAATTTATACTTCCAGTGCAGAATTAATTGTTTATTTCAAAACTGTATTATTTTGTACTTCAACTACACTTATTTCATTTCAGGAAAAACAAAGTGAAGATCTCTGGTACCTTGACAGTGGTTGTTCCAAACACATGACCGGTGATATTACAAAATTCTGCAATCTTAAACTAAAGAATGGTGAGACTGTTGTCTATGGTGATAATAATAAAGGAAGAATTCTTGGAATAGGTGACATCAAATGTGCTGAATCAGGTATTATTAACAATGTTTTATATGTTGAGGGTTTAAAACATAATTTGATTAGTATTAGCCGATTTGTGTGATAAAGGACACAAAGTTGTTTTTGGGCAAAATCAATGTCAAATTATCAGATCAGATTCAGAACGGGTAATGATTACTGGTAAGAGGATCAACAATATTTACATGTTAGATACTAATTCCGCTAAGAACTTTTGCTTAATTTCTAAAGAGAATGATTCCTGGTTATGGCATAGGAGGTTAGCTCATATTCATATAAATCATCTAAACAAATTGATTTCTAGAGATCTTGTAGTTGGCTTACCTAAACTCAAGTTTGTGAAAGACAAAGTATGTGATGCATGTCAAAAGGGGAAACAAGTCAAAAATTCTTTCTCATAGAAAAATATTGTTTCAACATCTAGACCTCTTGAACTTTTGCACATGGATCTCTTTGGTCCTTCTAGAACTATGAGCTTAGGAGGAAATCTATATGCACTGGTTATAGTAGATGATTACTTAAGATTTACCTGGACATTGTTTTTGAAATTAAAATCTGATACTTTCCATTTGTTTAAGAAATTTGCGAAACAAATTCAAAATGAAAAAGGCTATTTTATCTCTTGTATTCAAAGTGATCATGGGGGAGAATTTTCAAACGAAAAATTCAATAAATTTTGTGATAAACATGGTATCAAGCATAATTTTTCTGCTCCTAGAACTCCTCAACGAGAATGGTGTAGTTGAAAGGAAAAATCGTTCTCTTGAAGAGCTAGCTAGGACAATGCTTAGTGAGAAAGCATTACCAAAATATTTTTGGGCTGATGCCGTTAGCATTGCTTGCCATGTATTAAACCATGTTTTAATCAGACCATTTCTTAAGAAAACTCCTTATGAATTATTCAAAGGAAAAAAGCCTAACATAAACTATTTTAGAGTATTTGGAAGTAAAGTTTTTGTCTTAAACAATGGAAAAGAAAATCTTGGAAAATTTGATTCCAAATCAGATGAAGGTATATTCTTGGGGTATTCATTAAATAGCCATGCTTATAGAATCTTTAACAAAAGGCTAAAAACAGTAGACGAATCTGTCCATGTTACATTTGATGAAACTAACCCAAATATGCAGAATGTCTCTGCAGAAGAAGATATTTTAACTGATAAAATGTATCAGTTAAAACTGCCAGAATCAACAGTTTCTCAAAAACAGGTTGAAGAAATTGAAGAAACTAAAGAGGAACTGCCCAAGGAATGGAAAACTCCAAGAAACCTTTCAATAGACAACATCATTGGTGAAATAAATCAGGGAGTTTCCACTAGAAGATCTCTAAATAAATTTTGCAATCACATGGCATTTGTATCACAAATTGAACCTAAAAACATATCTGATGCTTTAAAGGATAATAATTGGATTAATGCTATGCATGATGAATTAAATCAATTTACAAGAAATGAGGTATGGGAATTAATTCCAAAACCAGATAATGCCAATATTGTAGGAACAAAATGGGTTTTTAGGAATAAAATGGATGAAAATGGCATAATAACTAGAAACAAGGCTAGATTAGTGGCTAAAGGGTATAATTAGCAAGAAGGAATTGATTTTGATGAAACATATGCTCTAGTAGCTAGATTAGAAGCTGTTAGACTATTACTTGCCTATGCTGCAATTAAAAATTTCAGGTTATTTCAAATGGATGTCAAAAGCTCTTTCTTGAATGGCTACTTGAATGAAGAAGTTTTTGTTACTCAACCACCTGGGTTTGAAGATCATATTCATCCAGAATATGTTTATAGATTGAAGAAAGCTCTATATGGTCTCAAACAAGCCCCAAGACAATGGTATGAAAGGTTAAGTAACTTTCTTATTTCAAAGGGCTATCAAAGAGGTTTGGTTGACAAAACTTTATTTCTAAAGAAATTGAATAATGATGTAATTTTGGTTCAAGTATACGTTGATGACATCATATTTGGAGCTACTAATGAGTCTTTATGTAAAGATTTCATCAAAGATATGCAGGGAGAGTTTGAGATGTCTATGATGGGGGAACTTAACTACTTTCTTGGATTACAAGTTAAACAACTTCAAGAAGGAAGCTTTCTTCATCAATCCAAATACTGCACAAAACTCTTAAAGAAATTTGAGATGGAACACTGCAAGGAGGCATCAACACCTATGTCCACAAATTTCTATCTTGATTCTAATGAAAAAGGAAAATCTGTTGATGAAACTAAATATAGAGGGCTTATTGGTTCTTTGCTATATTTAACAGCCAGTAGACCTGACATTATGTTCAGTGTTTGCATGTGTGCCAGGTTCCAATCTGCACCAAAAGAGTCTCATCTTACTGCTGCAAAAAGAATCCTCAAATATCTAAAGGGAACTTTAAATGTTGGGTTATGGTATCCAGGTAAGTCAAAACTAAATCTAGTTGGATACTCTGACTCAGATTTTGCAGGTTGTAAGCTTGATAGGAAAAGCACCAGTGGCCCCTATCATCTCCTTGGAAGCGAGTCTAATTTCTTGGCACAACAAAAAGCGAGTCATGTGTTGCTCTTTCTACAGTGAAGCGAGAATACATTGCGAGCTGGGAGTCGTTGTGCTCAATCTCTTTGGATCAAACAACGAGCTTGAGGATTATGGTTTAATTCTCGAAAAATTCCTCTCTTGTGTGATAATACTAGTGCCATTATGTTAACTAAAAATCCAATCCAACATTCTAGGACAAAGCATATAGAAATAAGACATCATTTCATTAGAGATCATGTTTTGAAAGGTGATTGCGAAATCTTCTTTATAGAAACTGAAAAACAACTAGCAGATATTTTTACAAAACCTCTTGCTCGTGATCGGTTTTTCAAAATTCGCACTGAATTAGGCATTTTAGATGCATCAAACATTACTTAGGTTGCAAATCTGGTTGTTTTAATTAATAAAAAAATATTTTAAATCGATTAAAAGAATTTATACAACATTTTTCTTTACTTGTTTTAATCGATTAAATGACGAATTAATCGATTAAATGCACTTATGTTTCATACTTTCAAAATCCTTCACTAGATTAATCGATTAAAACTTTATTTCAATCAATTAAAATCATTAACAAGAACTTTTTAATCGATTTTTTCCTATTTTTAATCGATTTTTATTTTGGAAAGAAAAATTAAAGGCTTTAGTTAATGGTTGTTCTTGTAACATGCTACTAAAGCGTGATTCCCTTATCTTTACACGTGTTAATTGTATTCATTACAAACGTGTTAATGAAGATAAGTTTGAATCAACTTTGATTGATCTTTACATGAGTAAGATATCGTATTCATTTTTTTTAATTTTCAAAATCTAAAATTTATTACATACATTTGCATTGTTTCTCTTCGTTCCCTATTTTTTTTATGAAGTCAAAAGGGGAGAATAGTTGCTTTAGTTGCTTTACTTTTGATTAGAGATAATTCTTTATTTAAGGAAGCAACAATTTAGGGGGAGAAATAGGAAAATAATTCATTTCTCTATTAATCACTAATCTGTTTTATCAAGTGACTTCTTTTGCAGAGTTATTATTCAAAGTGGTATTTGTCTTCATCAAATAGGGGGAGACTGAAAGTGATGAAGATCTTATTGGAATACTCTGACAAAGATCCTGTTGATTTGATGAAGTCAAAGATAAAGTCAAAGTCAACTTTGTAGCGGTCAACAGTCACTTAGATAAAAGAATAGAGAGATTAGTGTGTCTGCAGCTATGCTTAGGTATAATCATTTTTATCTTTTCTGCTGCATGAGGTTTCTTCACTTAAAAGATTTTGCAAAATGCCTCTAAAATCGTTTAAACAAGTTAAAAACAAAGTATTTTGACAAAAATTTTCTTAAACAAGTTTTTAACTGATACAATTTTGAAATAACCGATTAAAATCACTTAGAATGTTCATAGAAGTGTTTTTGCAGTATTTTAATCGATACAACTTGGTTTTAATCGATTAAATCCACTTAATGGTCAGGATGATCGATTAGAATGCAATTATGACCGATCAGAATCAGATATGATTGATCAGAATTGAGTTATGACCGATCAGAACTTTTTCAATCGATTAAAACACGTTTCAATCGATTAAAACAACTTAGAAAATTTCTACATAGCGTTTTAATTGATTAAAACTTATTTTTATCAGTTAAAATAACTTGGAAAGTTTTACAAGAAAGTTTTGCAGTATATTAATCGATTGAATCGTGAAACAATCGATTAAATCAAAATAGAAGATTTTTTGTAAAGAGTTTTAATTGATACAAACGTTGTCGTATAAGTTAAAACAAATCTGTTAAATAATCAAGAACACTTTAATGGATTAAAAGAAGTTTTAACGGATTAAAAACTGCACTTTTAGCAGATTAAAAGATTTTTTAACAGATTGATTAAACCAGCAGTTTTGAAAATCTTCTATAAAAACAGTTTGGCTTGAACATTTTAAACACAACATTTTGAACATCAATCTTAAGCAATCAAGCAAGCAAACTTTAGCACTCTTTCAAGAAAGATTCATGCCAATTTTTGTGAAGTTCTTTGAAATTCTTTCTTGAGGCAAATTGCTTTCTTTTGAAGAAGAAACTCACTGAAGAATTGCATAAAATTGGTTTGAGCATTCTAGTTTCTAATTTTCATTTCTTTACATTCTTTTTGTATTGTTTGGTGCTTGGAATTTGGGCACTGGTTTCTCTGCAGCTGGAATTTGGTTGTAGAGGTTATCAAGAACTGGAATTTGGTTCTTGGTGAGAGGTTGAGTGCAGGAACTGGAATTTGGTTCTTGTGGTAGGTTAAGTGTAAGATTGTAAATCTGTAAAACATTTGATCTAGTGGAACCCAGCTGGAATTTGGCTGGAGACTGGACGTAGCCCTGGTATTGGGTGAACCAGTATAAAACACCGGTGATATCTTTCTTAACCTTTCTCTCCTTTAATTCTATTGCTGCGTTTATATTTGATTGATTGCTTTGTGATTCAAGAACAAATTTGAAATCTTATTTTTACAAATAGATAATCTGTTATTTGCGAAAAACTTTCAAAGATCAATTCACCCCCCCCTCTTGATCTAAAACTACTTTTCTAACACGCCCTTTGCGGGTTTTCGATCGAGCGGGCTTAATTCTTGCCTGGTCGGTTTTTTTTCTTTTTACGAAGGCCTTAACTTTTGCCTAGACCGCCCTTTGTGGGTTTTCGATCTAGCAGGCTTCCCTATATTTTTTGCATGGGACGGTCTTGGTCGGCGTTGTTTGTCTTGTTTCTCTCATGCTTTCTTGTATTGCTTATTTTATGTATGCTCATATTTCGTTAATACAGAGACATTCTCATAAGTAGGTAAAGAGAAGAAAAGACAATTTTTATTGATATCACCAAATGATCTATTTTTCATGAGGATTTACAAAGGAATTTGTAAGCAAGGCTGGCCAAGGTTGGCTAAGCTGTATAGGATACATCAATCATGCCCATGATTTATGTTTCTCTGTTTTTCCTGGTCACTTTAATTGAGATGCTGGAACTCGGAGTGAAGACTGTGTGAAGTTTGCTTGCTCCTGTGAAGGTGTTACCTTAGTCGCCTGTGCGGTTTTCGGCTAAGGTAATCATTGCTCTTTTTTTTTGTTTTTTTTTTGAAACCTTTAATTTTTGCCTAGGACGTATCCTAGCGAGGAATGTGGACCCTATCTTTTGCCCAGGACGCTCTTTGCGAGTTTTCATCCTGACGGGTCGTGAACAATGTCTTCAGGCATAGTACTTTTTCACCACGTCTGAGTTGACAGGATGTCAGAGCTCTTCTCCGTCCATGTTGGTGAGGATGAGGACTCCTCCTGAGAAGGCTCGCTTGACCACAAAGGGTCCCTCGTAGTTCGCTGTCCACTTCACGATTTTGTCTTTCTGGGCTGGAAGCAACTTCTTTACTACTAAATCCCCTTCTTGGAAGATGCAGGGATTGATTTTCTTGTCGTAGGCTTTCTTGATCTTCTTTTGATAAACTTGCCCCCGACATATGGCGTCCAGCCGTTTTTCTTCGATTAGGTTCAACTGATCGTATCGACTCTGGACCCATTCGGCTTCTGTCAACTTTGCTTTCGTAACAACTCGTAGGGAGGGTATTTCAACCTCTACTGGTAGTACGACCTCCATTCCGTATACGAGGGAAAATAGAGTAGCCCCTGTGGAGGTTCGTACTGACGTTCGATAGCCGTGTAGGGCGAAGGGCAACATTTTGTGCCAATCTTTGTAGGTTACTACCATCTTTTGGATGATTTTCTTAATATTTTTATTAGCTACCTCTACCGCACCGTTCATCTTTGGTCGGTTAGGAGAAGAATTGTGGTGTTGAATTTTGAAGTCTTGACACAGTTCTTCTATCATTTTATTATTGAGATTGGTCCCATTGTCAGTAATGAGCCTATGAGGGATGCCGTACCGACATAGAATATTTTTCTTGATGAAGGTGGTCACCACTTTCCGAGTTACATGCGCGTATGACGCTGTGTAGTAGTCGATGGCCACACCCATGGTCAACCCATTTGGTGAAGTAGTCGATGGCCACCAAGATAAAACGATGGCCATTAGATGCTTTGGGTTCTATGGGCCCGATGACGTTCATGCCCCACATAGAAAATGGCCATGGTGTAGCCAGGGTACTGAGAGGTGCGGGCGGCATATGGATATTATTGGCGTAGATTTGGCACTTGTGACACTTTTTAGCATACTGGTGACAATCAGCTTCCATTGTGGACCAAAAATATCTTGCCCTTAAGATCTTCTTTGCCATGACATGCCCAGGTGCGTGGGTCCCAAAAGCTCCTTTGTGGATTTCTCTTATCAAGGTTTAGGCTTCTTCTTGGTCCACACACCTTAAGAGAGTGGAATCGAGACTCCTTTTGTAGAGGGTTCCTTCAATCAACATGAAATCAACATGAACCCTACGACCCTTTTACGAATGGTTCGTTTATCATTGTCATTAATTCCTTTAGGATATTCGCCCCTCATGAGATATTGTTTGATGTCATGATACCAAGGATGTTGGTTGCGCTCGCCATTTACTGCCATGCAAAAGGCTTGTTTGTCATGCAGCTTGATTTGGATGATTGGCATCTCATGTTCTTGACCCAAAGAAAACATGGATGATAGGGTGGCGAGGGCGTCAGCAAATTGATTGTCTTCCCGAGGAATATACTGGAAGGTGATGCTTTCTATTCTTGAGACTAAATCTCAGATGTGCTCTAGATATGGGATTAATTTAGAGTTGCGGGTTTCCCATTCACCTTTAAGTTGGTAGATGACAAGGGATGAATCATCGAAGACTTTGAGTTTAGTAACCCCATGATCTAAAGCTTCTTGGATCCCTAACGCGCACACTTCATATTCGGCCATGTTGTTGGTACAGTCAAAATTAAGCCTGGCTGTTACGGGGATGTGTTTCTTTTCAGGGGATATCAAAATAGCCCCTATCCCGTGTCCAAGCATGTTTGAGGCCCCATCGAAGAACATGGTCCATGCCTCTTCTTTGGTCTCTTTGTGTTCAATATGCATGATATGCTCATCAGGAAAGTCGTCTTGTAGGGACTGATATTCGTCCGTTGATCCATGGGCTAGATAGTTTGCTAGGGGGCTACCTTTGATAGCTTTTTGGGTGACATGAACGATGTCAAACTCTCAAAGGAGCACTTGCCACCTAGCTATTCTTCCGGTCATAATGGGCTTCTCGAAGAGGTACTTGATTGGGTCCATTTTGGGGACCAACCACGTTGTATGCCGAGCCATATATTGTTGGAGACGCTGAGTGACCCATACCAATGCGCAACAGGTTTTTTCGAATGGTGTATAACGGGTTTCATAGTCTAGGAATTTCTTGCTGAGATAGTAAATGGCCCGTTCCTTCTTCCCAGTTTCATCTTGTTGACCGAGCACGCGTCCCATGGACTCTTCAAGTATTGACAAGTATAGGATCAGAGGTCTTCCTTCAACAGGTGGTACCAATACTAGTGGATTTTTTTAAGCATGTTTTGATTTTATCAAATGCTTGTTGGCATTCTTCATTCCACACTGTTGGTTGATTTTTGTGCAATAGTTTAAAGATGGGTATACATTTATCCGTCAACTGCGCGATGAAACGAGCAATGTAGTTAATCCGACCTAGAAAACCTCTAACCTCCTTTTCCATGCTTGTAGACCCCAAATCTTGCCCGACCCCCTAATAAAGTCGAAGATCGCCCGTTTCAAAGATGGTTAAGACTTTATCAAGTCCCTAGTAGCTTGTTCTAGGTTCCATTTAGGATAGGAAGGGTTTTTAGAGGCATTAAAAATCGGGAAATCCACTGGAGATAGCAGATGGTCATCCAAAACAGGTGGATGGCCGTCCAGAACAGGCAGATGGCCATCCAGGACAAGAAGATGGCCGTCCATGGCAACTTTAAGGCCGTGGACGACCGTCCACTTAGCTTGGACGGTCGTCCATGGCCAAAAGTTGCCATGGAAAGCCGTCCACACTGCATGGACGGCCGTCCATGGCCACTTTTTGCCATGGACGACCGTCCGCTTTGTCTAGACGGCCGTCCACCTTTTCTAGGCCTGAATCCCTATAAATAGGAGCCTCATTTCTCCGATTTTTCACACCTTTCACACTCCTCCACTCTCTTGGAAGCTTTTTGGCACTTGAGAGTGACCCTGAGCATTATTCCGGGGTTCGAGGGAGCTTTCCAATTTCCGTTAAGGTTGAAATCGGTTAAGGAAGTCTCTCTTTGAGACATCCGGCCCTCGGTAGAGTGACTTTTCTTTATTTTGCGGGAGGAGCGTGTTTGTAGAGTGCGGGGACTGCCAAAAAGCGTCCTCACATTTTCGAAGAGTTAATATAAAGCTCGCTTCAGAGGTTCCTTCTCTATTCTCTGTCTTTTTTTTTACTGCTTTCTTTATCGCTTTCTTTGTGTGCATTAGATAATAGAGCCATGTAGATATTTAAATTTTGCAACTAGATCAAATAATAGGGTAAAAATGTAATTTCTTTAAGTGTTTATTTTCTAAGTTAGTCCATCATAGGGAACCCGAAAGGGGCGTTGTGGGGGTGCTAACACCTTCCCCACACATAACTAACTCCCTTACCCGACTCTGGTTGTAATTGCCAAAGTTGGTTTTTTCTAAAACCACTGCCTTTTTCTTTTTACCTTTTTTAGTGTTTGAGGTTAAAACACTGATGGCGACTCCTCGAACCTATTCGAAAACCTCGCCTTTAAGTCCAGCCCAGTTATCGGACGGCCTAAAGGCGTTGAACCGTTTCTTTCAAAGAAAACGCGAGTCATATAAAAAACCATCGCGTCGCTCCGACCGCGTCATCTAACGGCGGCGACAGATGGCGACTCCACTGGGGAAGCTAGAGAGTTGATCCCATTTAGTGATGGACTAGTTTAGGAAATAAAAACTAGAAATTATACTTTTACCCTTTCTTGCTTTTATAACATGCTTTACTGTTTGACTTTAATAATTTTTGTATGATTATTTTCTGTAATTGTCTGGAATAAACTGTACACAACCCTTGCACACTACAGTCCCTCTATACCCGGGGGCAAGAGAGAATACACACAGGGAGTGGGTGGCAGGTACGACCGACCATGGTAATGGCCCTAGTGCTAGAGGTCATTGTCGGAAACCACCACTCAAGGTGATAACTTTCTTTTTCTCGGTCTAAGAACGTCGACATGGACATCTGTGCACCGTTTGAAGATTGGGAGATTGAAGGTCCCTATAATGGGGGCACCTTGGGGGCCTGGCCTTGGTGAGAACAGTTAGAACCTACCTTTGCCTATGCACTTTTCTGCAGGAAACCCCTACCTCGTAATTAAACGTCACTCTGTTCGCGGATGAGTGAATTGTTTGTGTATTTGTTTGTTGCATTTTTTTGTTGCATAGTATAATCATACAACAACAAAAAAAATATATAACAAAATCTCAAAAATATTTTCGCAATAAACACCCTTATCTCGGACAACCTGCCTTTTAGCTAGCCTGGTTTCAGGTTCTTTGTAAGCTAAGTAGCCACGCAGTCTGATAGAAGAGATAAGGGACGTTAAAACCATTCTTTCGCAATAACCATTTTTATCTCAGACAGTCTGCCTTTTAGCTAGCCTAGTTTCAGGTTCTTTGTAAGCTAAGTAGCCACGCAGTCCGACAGAAGAGATAAAAGGTTTTAAAATAAAATAAAAAATTTACCTTAATGAGAGGAAATCGGGCCTTTTTCATGGTGTTAAGCATCGAATCCATCATACAGGTAGTTTCATTATTCTTCAAAAAAATATATACAAAAAAAAATCGTACACCATATAGAAAATAAAACATGATAATATTTAGAAAGAACAAACACTTTCATGCATACGAAAGCATCATACTCATACCATGCATTTTCTGTCATTTCTAGAAAAATGGAGGGATCAGGCAGTAAACAGTTGGGAAAAGTGGATATTCCCCGCTACCGTGTTGAGAAGTTGGAACAGTTGTGCTCGCTTATGCCATCGGAAGTTTGATCTGACTTCGAGAGATCTGACGGACGGATCTTGGACCTCTTGAAAATATGTGTTGACCACGTGTTCGTCAGGGTCCTGATCCACTTTTGGAGCTCCAGATTGCACTGCTTCGAATTCCCTCAGTTTGATTTGGTTCCGACTTTGGAAGAGTACGAACTTATGATCAGATGACCCAAGTCAGCTGGGGTCTACATTAGCCAGGAGGCTTACGTCTCAATAAACAAGGTCGCTCACCTCATCCGATTACCACTTCCACAGTCTGCCCTGAAGGGAAAAGGGAATATTCAGGGGTGGAAGATATCACTTTTAGAAGACCACTTATCCTCTCTAGCTGAAAAAGGAGATTGGCCCATATTCAACAAGACTCTGGCACTAATTATGTTTGGGACCTTTTTATTCCCTTTCCATAACGACGCCGTGGATCACGCCGCAATGGATGCCTTGTTTGCTTGGGACGTACATTTGAAGAGTCCCGTGCCTGCGCTCCTTGCCGACACCTTGCTGTTAGTAGAATTCTGTCATCATAAGCAAGGAAAAACACTTCGTTGTTGTTCTGCATTATTGTTTGTTTGGGGCATCACTCACTTCTATGCTTCAAGTCACATGGGAGCATTCCCAGACCCCTTGAGGAGCTTCTCAAAGATCCCCCTCCATCATCGTGGTGCCATGGAATGGAAAATTGAGCTGGAACACTGGAACATAGATCACATATCTTGGGCATGTCCTTGGTTCCGACCTGGTCCTGTTCTTATCCGATGCGGAGATCACCCCAGTGTACCATTATTGGGCCTCAGGGGATTCATAGCTTATTCTCCGAAGATAGCTATGAGGCAGCTCATGAGGACCCATACTACCCCAGCACAGGAAGAAATCGGGGGATTATGTTTCTTCTGCAGTTCCAGTAGCTTCAAGGAGGCTTCCACAATCTGAAGAGCGTGGGAGAAACCAGTCTACGTGGGAGAAGAAGAGCTAGGCAGGGCTCGAGTAGCAGTTTCTAGTGATTTTGAAGAATGTAGGAAGAATAGAGGGGTGCCACATCCACCCACTCCATCCCCCTCACCATCAGTAAATGCAGAACTACGAACCCAAGTCGACGCCTTGACCCAAAGGATAGAAATTATGGGAGCCCAATTGAGGGGCCTTGAGGAAAAAGAACAAGAATCTATCCTTATCATCGATGGTCTGCAAAGGCAGTGCAAGAAGAAGGACCAAGAGATAGAGCGTCTCAAGGACCAGTGTGCTGACTCCAATAAAGAGGTTGTCCGAGCATCTAAATTTGCTAAAGCGAGCTCGGATAATCAAATCCAGGAAATAACGGCCAAACTAGCACACCTTGAGGCTGAATTTGCAAAGCAGGCACAGGCGACCAAGGTGATGCAACAAGACCTCAAAAGAACTCAGTCTGAAGCACAGCGAAAGAGGGAATCCGCCCAAAGACTTAACTGGGATTTGGCTGAGCTACGATGCAAGGAGAGAGACGGATTAGCTTAGTACGACCAAGTGCTGCAAGAAAGAGACCGAGCCCTTGAAAAACTTGATGACTTACAGGCATTGGTCATCCATCAAGAGGCAAAGATAGAGAAGCTCGTAAATACAGTGAAGATATGAGCCAGGCGGTCCATCGCCAGTCTGAAGCACTTACTCGTCATGTACGGGAAGCCGAAGGGGAGTTACATAGAAACCAGAGCCCGCCTGTGGGTTTCTTTAGGCTTTTCCGTTTCTGCCAAAATGTACTTCGTAGCATGGCCAAGGGGAATGTACACTTTTTCCGGATAAATAGAATCACGTTTTGTTTATCTATACGACTGTTTATTGCAGTCATCTCGCATTCATTCACATATCTCTCCTTGCTGTAAAAATTAATAAGAGAATAAAAAAGAAAGGTTAACTAATGTGCTTTCATAAAACAGAAGAATGGAATGGAAACCACTCATCATCAGTCTTTCCTCAACGGTTGAGCCACCCACAACGGACAATAAAACTCAACCACTGGTTATCACGATCGGTAAAGAAGAGGGAACTAGGACACCACTGCGATTATTTATGCCTCGTCCTTTCCCCTACGAATCAAACAAATCTGTACCATGGAAATATGCAGTAAACGAAGACGTTTCCAATATAGCCGGTATTGGGGGCATGACTAGAAGCGGGCGAATATATGCTCCCAAGGATTCACAAGAAGATGCCCCCAAAAATAAAGGAAAAAACAAAGAAACCGAGGAAGAAACCGAGGAAGAAAACAAAGAAGAATCCAAGGAGGAAGCAGACGGATTACTCCAGTTCATAAAGCAAAGTGAATACTCCATCATAGACCAACTCAACTGCACGCCCGCGAAGATAACTTTGTTGTCTCTGATAATGAGTTCGGAGCCACACCGAAATGCACTGTTGAAGGTCTTGAACGAAGTCTACGTGTCACACACCATATCCCAAGACAAGTTCGAAGGAATCATTGGGAACATCACAGCCAGTGATCATCTTACCTTCACCGATGAAGAACTTCCCCCTGGAGGGTCAAGCCATAACAAGCCTTTACACATATCCGTCAAGTGTAGAGAATACCTCATCGCCAAAGTCCTGGTGGATAATGGGTCGTCCCTGAACGTCATGCCTAGGTGCACGCTTGACAAATTGGCAATTCAAGGAGCCCATATGCATCCAAGCAACACCGTCGTTCGAGCCTTCGACGGATCAAAACGTGAGGTAATAGGAGAAATCAATCTACCAATCCGGGTAGGTCCCACTATTTTCAACGTGGACTTCCATGTGATGGATATCACTCCTGCTTACAGCTGCCTCCTCATCAGACCTTGGATTCACGACGCCAAAGCAATCCCATCAACACTCCAACAAAGGATCAAATTCGTGGTAGGCGATAAACTAGTCACCGTTCAAGCCGAAGATGACATCCTGATCAGCAAGCCGTCTACCCTACCTTATGTGGATGCAACAGAAGAGGCTCTCGAAACATCCTTCCAAGCGCTAGAGATTGCCAATGTTGAAAGACTTCCCAACGACATGAGGGTGGCACATATGATGACAAGGTACGGATACCGCCCAGGTTAGGGACTCAGTGTGAATTCCCAAGGAATAAGGGAGCCACCAGATTTCAACGATAATCCTTTGAAACGCGGTCTAGGGTACGACCCTAATACAAGAAGAAAGGGAAGGTCTCCCCTCCGCCCCTTGAATCAAATCTTCCGAAGCGGAGGGATACAAGCGTCAAGAGCAACTTTAGTCATTAGGTGTTCTTCTTCAATTTTTTAAAAGGAATGTAAACCCAATGACTATTAGAGATTACTCCCCGGGGCCAGCCCGACCCCCGGGCATTTTCAGGGCACATATTACCCTTTTAATCATACAAGAATATATTTCTTACTATCTACTTCTTTTCTTACTATTCATGTCTATGCCTCATTAATAACCATGCTTAAGCAAGCGTTTCTAAAGGGCGTCTAAAATTTGAAAGCGCACCGTCAGTGAAGAAACAAATTGAACCATCACTGATTGATTAGGAACACGAGTAAGATTTTACCCCATCGCAGTGAAACCGTGTTTTGCCAATGTCGCGAAAATAATAAGAAAGCCCATAAAAGCCAAAGGCCAAAAAAGAAAGGGCATCTAACCTGGTAGGAAACCCAAAAAAGGGGGCTACGCAAAAGTTAGGGTCAACCCGCTAGGAAACCCGACCAATAATAAAGGGTAGCCTAGGCAAAAGATAGGGTTACAAAACGGGGTCCATTAGAGTTTCTAAAGCATAATGAAAAGAAAACCCCAACAAAAGTCAGGACGAAACGCAACATCCTAGATTGAAAACCCGAAGGGCGGTCTAGGAAAGTCAATCAGTCTTAATAAGCGCCGAAAAGCTCACCAAGTAAAGACGCAACCCCGAAAACAAACATTTGTTTAAGCTAAGCCTAAACAGTTTGACCAACCCTGGCTAGCCGTGCTTACATATACCATTGGTTTCAAGAAATCCCCTCTAAAAAACACAAACCTTTGATTGAAATCATCCTTTTCTTTCTTTTCTCTTGACCCTTATCACTATGATATTCTAGTGATTAACCGGGTAATATGAAAACATAGTAATCAATAGGAGGATTGAAATTCCAAAAAAGGGAAGAAGCACACTAGTATGACGAAATAGCTCTTCAACACGATCATTCTTCGGTTAAGGCAAATCCAAAACGGCAGAAATGGTACAGCTGAAGGTAGCACCAGAAGAATCTCTCCGTCAGGAGTACATCAGTTAGCTTTTCTGAAAGTAATTAATTGAAATAGCATTATAAGTTGCATATCATGAACATTACATGCATAGATGTTGATTAATAAGGTCCTATTTCCTTCAAAAATAATAAACAAAAGAAGAAAAAAAAAACAACAAAAAAGGAGCAGACGACCGTCCGTTTAAGGCAGATGGCCGTCCAGAAGTGGTCGTTGGGACCAGACGGCCGTCCACTCTGAGTAGATGGCCGTCCAGAGGTTTTCGTTGGGGGCAGACGGCCGTCCACCCTAGCCAGACGGCTGTCCATGGGTAACCGTTAGGGGCAGACAGCCGTCCACTTAGAGCAGACGGCCGTCCGCCCCTGTTTTTTTTTTTTGCCTATAAATTTAGGCGCCCCAAATGGCTCATGGCACCTCATTCTTGCATTCTCCCTTCCTCCTACACCTCCCCCTGCATATTTTGAGTGTTCTTTGTGTTAGAAAAGTAGTTTTAAATCAAGAGGGGGGGTGAATTGATTTTTGAAAGTTTTTCGCAATACACAGATTATCTAATTCGAAAATTAAGATTACTTATCAATTCACAAATCACAAAGCAATCAAACAGTTTAAGTGCAGCAGCAGAAATTAAAGAGAGAAAGGTTAGGAAAGATTTCACCGGTAATTTTATACTGGTTCACCCAATACCAGGGCTACGTCCAGACTCCAGCCAAATTCCAGCTGGGTTCCACTAGAATAGATGTTTTACAGACTCAACAATCTTACACCTACTCTAACACCGGAACCAATTTCCAGTTCCTGACTTTAACCTTTCCACCAAGAACCAAATTCCAGTTCTTGGAAACCTCTACAACCAAATTCCAGTTGCAGAGAAACCAGTGCCCAAATTCCAGGCACCACACACAAGAACCAAATTCCAGTTCCTGCACTTAACCTCTCCACCAAGAACCAAATTCCAGTTCTTGGAAACTTCTACAACCACCTACCAGCGGATTACTCTAATCCACAGTCAGTTTCTTCTTCAAAGAAATGCAAAGTGCCTCAAGAAAGATTTCAAAAGAAGTTCACAAAAACAGTTGTGTATCTTTCTTGAAAAATGCTAATAGTTGCTTGTATTGATTGCTTGAATTGTGTAAAAACTGATGTATGATCTATATCTCAAAGTTTCAAGCAATTCTGTTTATAAAAGAGTATTTTCAAATCTGCTGCATTAATTAATCTGTTGAAAGTTTGTTTTAATCTGTTGAAATAGCCGTTACAATCTGTTAAAAGTCCTTTCAACCCATTAATGCATTCTTGATCTTTAACAGAAAATGTTTTAGTTGATACGACCACGTTTTTATCAGTTAAAACGTTTTACAAACATTTTCAAAGTATAAAACAATCGATTGAATCGCGTATTAATCGATTGTTTTGTTTAAAAACCTTCTTATAAAACTTTCCAAGTTATTTTAGCTGATATAAAGTCGTTTCAATCGATTGAAAATCTGCACATATATTTTCAAGTCATTTTAATCGATTGAAAGTTCGTTTTAATCGATTGAAAAGATTTTCTAAGTTATTCTAATCGATTGAAATGCGTTTTAATCGATTGAAATAAGTCTGATCGGTCATAATTCAATTCTGATCGATCATAACCAACTTTGATCGGTCATAATCTCATTCTGATCGATCATCCTGACATCCAAAGTGATTTTAATCGATTGAAACGTGTTTTAATCGATTAAAATAATTCTAATCGCTCATATTTAAGATCTGATCGATTATATTTCATTCTGACCTATTACATTCGAATTCTAATCGGTCATAAAGAGTTTTAATCGATTAAAAGAAGTTTGTATCGATTAAAATATTGTAAAAACACTTTTTAAAACATTCTAAGTGTTTTAAATTGATTCTTTCAAACCTTTATCAGTTAATAACTTGTTTAAGAAAATTCTTTGCCAAAATGCTTTTGTTTTTTTATTTGTTTAAAACTATTTTTGAGGCATTTTGCAAATTGAGTGAAGAAGCTTTATGCAGTGGAAAAGGTAAAGTGGTTTTACCTAAGCTTTCTGTTTAGACACACTAAGTCTTCGAGCTCCTTTGTTCTGAGTGACTTGTTTGACTAGCTGCAGAGTTGACCCTTGACTTTATCTTTGACTTCATCAAATCAATGAGATCTTTGCTAGGATCACTTTCAGTCTCCCCTATTTGATGAAGACAAACACCATTTTGAAAAAACAATCTCTGCAAAATAAGTCACTTGATAATGCGGTTAGGTGAGAAATATAAGAATGTAATAAAGTTTTGTTTCTCCCCCTAAAACTTATTTCTCCCCTAAAATGTTGTTCTTAAATTTATCTTAAAGTGATGCAACTATTTCTCCCCCTTTTGACTTCATCAAAAATAGGGAATAGAAGAGAAAAGAATAAAATGTAAGGTTTCGAAAAAATATGCTCAAATTTTTGAAAATACAAAGTGAATCAATATTTCACTCATGAAAAGAATCAATTAAAGTTGATTCAAACTTATCTCCATTAACACGTTTGTAATGAATACAATTAACACGTGTAAAGATAAGGGAATCACGCTTTAGTAGCATGTTACAGGAACGACCATTAACTAAAGCCTTTAATCTTTCTTCCCGAATAAAAATCGATTAAAAAGCGAGTATAATCGGTTAAAATGTTCTTGGTAAATGATTTTAATCGATTGAAAGAAAAGTTTAATCGATTAAAACATTTAAGATTTTGAAAACATGAAACTTTAGTAAAAATAATCGATTATTTCGATTTTGAATCGATTAAAACATGTTGTATAAGTTCATTTAATCGATTAACAAGATGTTGTATTGATTAAAACAATCAGTTTTGAAAATGAAGTAATGTTTAATGCATATTTTGTAAAACTGATCATTTAGAAGGATGTTTTAACAATACTAACGACTATCTTAGCTAATAGATCTATCGAGAATAAAGTCTTATTTAGCTAAAGCTCTCGGGGATCTATTTAAATTCTATTTACGCCGAGTCTGATCTAGATTAGATCCTAAACCATATTTAACCAAAGGTTAAGGCAAATGTTCCTGGTATAACACCGAGTTAATATCACGATCCATGCAAACAATATAAAGATAGAAATAAGCGAGAAGATAAAGATGATGAGGGGAACTAGTCATCCCAATTTCCCTGATTGAGCTGCTTATCCACCGGCTTGGTGATCATTCATTTGATCCCCACCAATATCAAAAGATAATAGGCTTTCCTTTTTGCTTGGAACTAATTTTGCTCTATCAACTATTTGAGTCAACAAGCTACTTGTCACTCTGTATCAGCGAGCAGAAACTTTTCCTGAAAAGAAATCTTTTAGCGAGTTCTTGTTATTATTGATTGCATTACAGTCCATGGTTGACACCACACTTGGAATTTCTACTACACATCGGAGGCATAATCATGTACTGACCAAATCCCACACAGAATGCATGATACCATAAATTGCATGAATCACGAGGTTAATGATGTACTTGAGATAGGAATTTTCTTTCATAATAGCCAACCCATTTTGAACCTGCAGGTTGTCATTATCCAAGCAAATAACTGCATTCTTATTAATGTAGTATGATGGGTGTTATTCTCACTTATAGTGAACCAGTCATCATTATCTTTTGAGGAATGTTATTACGGTAGAGTGGGCAATGATTAGTAATGAGGACAGGTGATGACAATCAATCCAGAATTCTAAAACAATATAAAATTTATCCCTGTCTTGACCATAAAACATACATTCCCTGTACCACGTTATTCAATTCTTGAATTGCTTGTCCCAGATTGGTTTCCTTACAGTGTCACCTCGTGACATTGATGATTAAAGCAAATATTCAAAGTTGCACAGTTCCAATGAATTTCACCAAGAGTTTTGAACCAATGCATGCTCAAAATTATTTCAAATATATTGCAATGTAATATCAAGAAATTTAATGAAAACATGTATTTATTGGATTTCCTAGTAATGAATAACTTATTACGAGAAACAATTATCACTAAAAAAAATTTTGATAAACTATGTTTTCAGTCCTAACAGTTTGACCTGTTTGTAACTAGTGTCTATAAGAAAAGTTACGAGTCCATTCTTTGATAATTCCTTTGATTTTCAATGTATTACTACGCGGCATTCCATGTAAAGTATTAAGAGAAATGTAAACATCTACGAGAGAATTAATCGATTGTTAAAATAACATTTTCATCTATGGATAACTTTCCTACATGTAAAGTTTGCGGTATTTCAATCGGCAATAACTTTCGCACATTTATTCCACTAGTCTTAGTTTCTAATTAAAGATCTGTTCGGCATGTGCGACACAATTTACGGGACAGTGGGTGAATCAGTTAATTTGTTCTTGGGAATAATGTTGATTTGGTCAAAGAAATCTTTAAAGATTTATTGCGAGATAATAGACATCTGAGTTTTTGTTTTGAATTTCCCTGTCAAACTTCAATTAGATGTTATAAGTCTTGTTTACAGATCCTAATCAATTGATTAATCAACTCATTATCTATTAATTTGATTCTTGTCATTAGAGTTGAAAACATCTACGAGTGAATTAATCGATTTGTTTTATAAAAGGATCGATTAGTTTAATACGAGAATGAAATCAATAACATGACACCAGAATTTAAATCGATTAAAAGCGTAAATGAATCGATTAATTTTGATCCTAAGTGTTTTTAGTTGATATAAATTTATTCTAATCGATTAAAGCGACTAAACCAACATTCGAGAACAATTTAATCGATTATTTCGACATTTCAATCGATTAAAATGGTGCGGTAAGTTATTTCAATCGATTAATAATGGTTTATATCAATTAAAACAATTAATTTAAATACGAGAACCTGGTTTAGCGACTCACGATCTTCAAGGGATTCCCAGACTTGTTCCTGCAAAACAATTGAGTATTTTTACGGTACCCTTTATAATTATTGGGTCTGATCATGTTATTTGAAAAGAATTAATCTTTGGAACCCATTTCATTCTCCCTTTAGGAATGGCATACTTTTTGATTACTGCAATTTTTAACGAGTGCCCTTTTTTCATACGGTAAAAGCATTTAATTACAGAGTATGAATTCCTATTTGTTTTTGTTTTCTTGGATCTAGATTTAAATCCTATTCAGATTTGTCAAAAATTAATTTTTGAGATCCAAGTAATACATCTAGATTAGCTTGCCCCTGAGTGAACTTTGAAACAGTTTGAGATAAGAATTCAATTTTCTTTTGCAATTCGGAGCAGTTATTGCATGGTTTATTGCATTCACAATCAGAGTTAGCATGAATCAGTTTCAAGAATTCTTTATCGGTTTCATTTTCACGAATCTGTTTTTCCGAGAGAATCAACTTTGTTAACTAGCCGAGTTATTTAATCCTTTTAGCCTATCATTTTCTTTTTGAAGTTTCTTAGCCTCTTCATGCATTTCATTAAATGCTTCTTGTAATGCATCATAGTTAACTATATTTGAAGAGGAACTAGAACTTACCTGGCTGGTTTGTGGATTTTGACTCGCCATTAAACAAAGATTGGCTTCTTCATTTTCGAGTTATCTGTTGATGACGTATCATTATCATCCCAGGCAATGTAGGCTCTTCTTTTTGATTTTTTCTCTTTCTTTTCACTTTGTTTATTTCTCTCTGGACATTCCATTTTAACATGGCCCTGTTTGCCACAACCATAACATTTAAAGTTAGAAGAATCAGTTCTTTTCTCATACCTTTTGTGTCTTTCCTTGTCTTGGATCTTTTTCTTGAGGAATTTGTTGAATTTCCTAACAAGCGAGTCCAAGGTTCTCATTATCTTCTTCGATTCTTGATTTTCTTCAACTTTAAGTGCAATGCTTCTGTTCTTCTTCTCGAAGACTTCTTGCTCATTGAATCTTGTGATTTCCATTTCATGTTCTCTCGAGTTTTCCAAACGGTGAGGTTGTTGTCATGGTGGACAGATCTTTTGATTCGATATTGCAGTGACTTTTGGCTGCCAGGACACTGTCAAGACATTTCAACACTTTAATATTTAATTCTTCCTTATCAAAGGTCTTACCTAGGCCCATTAAATGGTTGATGATGTGCGTGAAGCGTTTACTGCACATCTGCGATGCTTTCACCATTCGCATTTTAAACAGCTCATACTCTCTTATCAAAGTGTGTTTTACTGGCTCTTTTAACATCTGCGGTCCCTTCATGAGTGACCTCAAGAACATCCCACATCTCCTTGGCGAGATTGCCTTTGGGACACCCTGAAAAATTCATCCATGTTAAGAGCGAAGTAATTATATTTTTTGCATTACGAGTCACTTTGAACTTTCTTCTTTTCTTCTTCATTCAAGCTTGACCATCCTTTATCCGTAATTAAAGGACCATTAGTAATAACATCCCAAGCATTTACGTCGATGGATTCAATGAAGATTTTCATCCTAATTTTCCAGAAAGGATAATCATTTCCACGAGAATAGTGGAGGTACTGTTAATAGATGCCCCCTCGAGAAAGCGGTAATCTGTTCTCGGCCATGGATCAAGAGACTTGAATAACTTTCAAGCACCTTGCTCGATGCCAATTGTTAGAAAAGTAGTTTTAAATCAAGAGGGGGGGTGAATTGATTTTGAAAGTTTTTCGCAATACACAGATTATCTAATTCGAAAATTAAGATTACTTATCAATTCACAAATCACAAAGCAATCAAACAGTTTAAGTGCAGGAGGCGTAAATTAAAGAGAGAAAGGTTAGGAAAGATTTCACCAGGTAATTTTATACTTGGTTCACCCAATACCAGGGCTTACGTCCGAGACTCCAGCCAAATTCCAGCTGGGTTCCACTCAGAATAGATGTTTTACAGACTCAACAATCTTACACCTACTCTAACACGGAACCAATTTCCAGTCCTCGACTTTAACCTTTCCACCAAGAACCAAATTCCAGTTCTTGGAAACCTCTACAACCAAATTCCAGGTTAACGAGAAACCGATGCCCAAATTCCAGGCACCACACACAAGAACCAAATTCCAGTTCCTGCACTTAACCTCTCCACCAAGAACCAAATTCCAGTTCTTGGAAACTTCTACAACCACCTACACGGATTACTACTAATCAATCCACATCGAGTTTCTTCTTCAAAGAAATGCAAAGTGCCTCAAGAAAGATTTCAAAGAAGTTCACAAAAACAATTGTGTATCTTTCTTGAAAAATGCTAATAGTTGCTTGTATTGATTGCTTGAATTGTGTAAAACTGATGTATGATCTATATCTCAAAGTTTCAAGCAATTCGTTTATGAAAGAGTATTTTCAAATCTGCTGCATTAATTAATCTGTTGAAAGTTTGTTTTAATCTGTTGAAATAGCCGTTACAATTCTGTTAAAAGTCCTTTCAACCCATTAATGCATTCTTGATCTTTAACAGAAAATGTTTTAGTTGATACGCCTACGTTTTATCGGTTAAAGCGTTTTACAAACATTTTCAAAGTATAAAACAATCGATTGAATCAGCGTATTAATCTGATTGTTTTGTTTAAAAACCTTCTTATAAAACTTTCCAAGTTATTTTAGCTGATATAAAGTCGTTTCAATCGATTGAAAATCTGCACATATATTTTCAAGTCATTTTAATCGACTTGAAAGTTGATTTTAATCGATTGAAAGATTTTCTAAGTTATTCTAATCGATTGAAATGCGTTTTAATCGATTGAAATAAGTCTGATCGGTCATAATTCAATTCTGATCAGATCATAACCAACTTCTGATCGGTCATAATCTCACTTCGATCGATCATCCTGACATTCAAAGTGATTTTAATCGATTGAAACGTGTTTTAATCGATTAAAATAATTCTGATCGCTCATATTTAAGATCTGATCGATTATATTGCATTCTGACCTATTACATTTGAATTCTAATCGGTCATAAAGAAGTTTTAATCGAATTAAAAGAAGTTTGTATCGATTAAAATATTGTAAAAACACTTTTTAAAACATTCTAAGTGTTTTAAATTGATTCTTTCAAACCTTTATCAGTTAATAACTTGTTTAAGAAAATTCTTTGCCAAAATGCTTTTGTTTTTTTATTTGTTTAAAACTATTTTTGAGGCATTTTGCAAATTGAGTGAAGAAGCTTTATGCAGTGGAAAAGGTAAAGTGGTTTTACCTAAGCTTTCTGTTTAGACACACTAAGTCTTCAGCTCCTTTGTTCTGAGTGACTTGTTTGACTGCTGCAGAGTTGACCCTTGACTTTATCTTTGACTTCATCAAATCAATGAGATCTTTGCTAGGATCACTTTCACTTTGTTGAGTAATGGATCGTGGAGAGTCGTCTACATGTCGGAAGCGCTCCCGGGGACCCATAAGGAGCATCCCTCCTCCTCAGGTTCCCACTCAACTAACCGAGCAGCACCAAGCGAGGTTTGCCAATATCAGCCAGTATGTTTGGCACCCTATGCTCTGGTTGGACTTCAGCATCCTAGCCATGTTCGGTTGGGATCGGGATGTAAGGAGGTACATCCAAGGTATAGGGTGGGACTTCCTGCTCAAAGATCCACCTACCCGCATCCATCGCACGGTCACGCTGGAATTCCTTGCTTCGGTCACACTCATAGACCTACCATCTATGATCCCCGGGCTTCCGCCTGTCCCAGCAGTCACCTATTGGATGAATGGGGCTTACCGGACTAATGTCATAGACGACTTCAACGTCCTCATGGGGTTCCACCAGCCCGCAGAGATCTAGACACCGGAATACATGGGGCCATTCTGTGAAAGGCCAGCTACCCTCACCACCAGTAAGATATGGGAGGAGGTCACCGGCTCCCAGCACGTTCCCGCCAATCCAAAAGGGACCGCCTTCCTCCCACCTCTCCGCATTTGTCATAAGTTGCTAGCAGACACCCTTCATAGCCGGAAGGAAAGCCAAGGCAAAGTCACTCAGGCGGACCTCTTTGTCATCTACTGCATGCATCAAGGGATCCGATGCAACCCGGGCTACCTTTTCTTGAAGGCCTTGAAGGACTTTGGGACACAAGGCCCTGCGAGATCCATCATGGTAGGCCCTCTTATCACCCCTCTAGCTGAGTACTTGGGATGCACTGATGGAGAGGACATCCCCGCTGCCCTGCGACCGGAACTCATAGATGGTCCAGTACTTGCCCATATGAGCATGCTCACCCGTCAGGGCACCTCCTGGGTTCTACACCCCATCCTTGCTATGACGTTCGACATCCATGAGATGGACGCTTCGGAATCACAAGAGACGCCCGTCCCTCCAGGATCCCAACAACAACAGACGCAATACGAAGATAGCCTCGCCAGCCTACACCGGCACATGAGCGATGACAGGGCCCACTCAGATAGGCAGTACCAGCACCTGTGTCAACAGATTGATCAGTTGTCCTTAAGACATTAGAGTTATGAGCAAGCACGGGAAGGCCTTAGCCTGAGGGTAGACGACCTCATGCAGAGAATGGACACGATGGGCCAGGACCTACACGGCATGATCCGAAGCCAAGAAGAATTCCAGCACCGTGTACTCCGCCGACTCCCTTCGCCATCACCATCCTTAGCATCCATCTCAGAGCCGGAAAGCTGAGATCTTTATAAATCTCCTATTGTACTCTAATTTTCCGCAAAATAAATAAATGAGACTTTATGTTTTCATCTTGTTGCCTCTCTGTACAAAAGCCAGCATACACAGAAGAAACTAAGAAAATAAAAAGGCACATGCGTCATTCCAAAAAAGCCAAAATTCCAAATCAGAAAGAGGAATAAAACCGCAGAAAAATGTGAAATTAACCAAGTATTCCAACTACCACAACCAATAAAAGGTTGAATCCCCAATGGATTCCTGCCTAGAAAGCATTCGTCAAGAATCCCCAGCAGTCAAGAAGCTGGACGACTAAACAAAAAGCCAAAAAGCGAAGAATCCCCGGCATACCGGACGACTTCACAAAAGTCAAGAACAATTACTCCCCATGAAACCGGTGCATGATCGGAAACAGTAAGCTGCCACCACCTCTTCAGGAAAGGGAAAGACCTGAAGACAAAGACCTGCATACAGGCAAAACTGGCGCATGATCGGAAACAGTAAGCCGCCACCACCTCTTCAGGAAAGGGAAAGACCTGAAGACAAAGACCTGCACACAGGCAAAACCGGCGCATGATCGGAAACAGTAAGCCGCCACCACCTCTTCAGGAAAGGGAAAGACCTGAAGACAAAGACCTGCACACAGGCAAAACCGGCACATGATCAGAAACAGTAAGCCGCCACCACCACTTCGGGAAAGGGAAAGACCTGAAGACAAAGACCTGCACACAGGCAAAACCGGCACATGATCAGAAACAGTAAGCCGCCACCACCTCTTCAGGAAAGGGAAAGACCTGAAGACAAAGACCTGCACACAAGCAAAACCGGCGCATGATCGGAAACAGTAAGCCACCACCACCTCTTCAGGAAAGGGAAAGACCTGAAGACGAAGACCTGCACACAGGCAAAGCCGGCGCATGACCAGAAGCAGTAAGCCGCCACCACAGCCAAAGGGTCAGCTACCGCGTCGAAGGAGCATCCTTAGGCATCTAACTTGATGGGGATTCATACTCATCAACCGAGGGGTCAGCTACCGCATCGAAGGAGCATCCCGAAATTCTCTACGTGTCAGCCGAAGGGTCAGCTACCGCACCGAAGGAGCATCCTAAAGCCTCACAGCATATCGTCCGAAGAGTCAGCCTCCACAGCAAGAGGAGCATCCAGAAGACAACCGGGCAAGAGGGTTAACTCCTTCACCTGCCAATTGACCTCATGGTATGTTAATCCATGGTCAATTGGTCGGATAAAGGGGGGGCAGCTGTAGACCCCAAATCTTGCCCAGGCCCCTAATAAAGCCGAAGATTGCCCGTTTCGAAGATGGTTAAGACTTTATCAAGTCCCTAGTATCTTGTTCTAGGTTCCATTTAGGATAGGAAGGGTTTTTAGAGGCATTAAAAATCGGGAAATTCGTCGGAGACAGCAGATGGCCGTCCAGAACAGGCGGATGGCCGTTCAGAACAGGCAGATGGCCGTCCAGGACAAGCAGATGGCCGTCCATGGCAACTTTAAGGCCGTGGACGGCCGTCCATGGCCAAAAGTTGCCATGGACGGTCGTCCACACTGCATGGACGGCCGTCCATGGCCACTTTTTGCCATGGACGGCCGTTCGCTTTGTCCAGACGGCCGTCCACCTTTTCCAGGCCCGAATCCCTATAAATAGGAGCCTCATTTCTCCGATTTTTCAAACCTTTCACACTCCTCCACTCTCTTGGAAGCTTTTTGGCACTTGAGAGTGACCCTGAGCATTATTCCGGGGTTCGAGGGAGCTTTCTGATTTCCGTTAAGGTTGAAATCGGTTAAGGAAGTCTCTCTTTGAGACATCCGGCCCTCGGTAGAGTGACTTTTCTTTATTTTGCGGGAGGAGCGTGTTTGTAGAGTGCGGGGACTGCCAAAAAGCGTCCTCATGTTTTCGAAGAGTTAATATAAAGCTCGCTTCGGAGGTTCCTTCTCTATTCTTTGTCTCTTTTTTATTGCTTTCTTTATCGCTTTCTTTGTGTGCATTAGATAATAGAGCCATGTAGATATTTAAATTTTGCAAGTAGATAAAATAATAGGGTAAAAATGTAATTTCTTTAAGTGTTTATTTTCTAAGTTAGTCCATCATAGGGAACTCGAAAGGGGCGTTGTGGGGGTGCTAACACCTTCCCCACACGTAACTAACTCCCTTACCCGACTCTGGTTGTAATGGCCAAAGTTGGTTTTTTCTAAAACCACTGCCTTTTTCTTTTTACCTTTTTCAGTGTTTAAGGTTAAAACACTGATTGCGACTCCTTGAACCTATTCGAAAACCTCGCCTTTAAGTCCAGCCCAGTTATCGGACGACCTAAAGGCGTTGAACCGTTTCTTTCAAAGAAAACGCGAGTCATATCAAAAACCATCGCGTCGCTCTGACCGCCTCATCTGATGGCGGCGACAGTGCTTGGTGGAGGCATTTCCAAAATTGCCTTGGTTTTGTCGGGGTCCACTTCAATTCCTCTTTTGCTGACAATGAACCCCAATAGTTTTCCTGAACGTACCCCGAAAGTACACTTTGCCGGGTTTAGTTTAAGTTGATACTTCTGAAGTCGGTCAAAAAGCTTTTTGAGGTATTGAATGTGGTCCATCCAATTTTTGGACTTGGCAATCATGTCATCCACATATACCTCTATTTCCTTGTGGATCATGTCATGGAACAGTGTGACCATAGCCCTTTGGTAAGTAGCCCCTGCATTCTTGATTCCAAAAGGCATTACACGATAGCAAAAGGTGCCCCATGGTGTGATAAAAGAGGTTTTTTCTCTGTCCTTGACGACTAACTTAATCTGGTTATACCCCGCATACCCGTCCATGAAGGAGTAAAGCGTGTTGGTAGCGGTATGGTCTACTAGCGTGTCTATATGTGGTAGGGGAAAGTCATCTTTTGGACTTGCTCGATTGAGGTCCCTATAATCCACACATACCCTGACCTTCCCGGTCTTTTTGATGACAGGTACTATGTTGGCCAACCATTCTGGGTATTTGGAAACCACCAGAAAATTGGCGTCCAGTTGCCTTTGTACCTCCTCCTTGATCATTAGGGACCAGTCTGGTTTGATTCTTCTGAGTTTTTGCTTCACAAGTCGGAACCCTTCTTTTAATGGTAATCTATGCTCTACTATAATCGTGTCAAGCCTAGGCATGTCATGGTAAGACCAAGCGAATACATCTATATATTCCTTTAGAAGTTGTACTAATCCCCTTTTTATGCTATGTAGACCCCTAATTTTGCCCGGCCTCTCAATAAAAGCTAGGGAAACTGCACACGAAGATAAAGATCGCCCAGCTTATCAATAAACACCAAGAAGACCTCCTACAATCACACGGAGTTCATCCAAAGGCCAAAGAGACCTCCAATAAACGAAGATAAAAGTTCGTCCGGCATCTCAATAAGGGTGAAGAAGACTTCCCATATAAAGATAAAGCTTCAATGGACGTCTATCGGCATCAATCAATGTCCAAAAATAGCAAGGAAAGCTTCCCGGGGTCCCAGAACGCAAAAACTGGACAAAACAGGTCGAGACCACCGTCCCAGAGTTGGGACGGCCATCCCAACTAACCTAGGACAAGTGGGACGCGCGTCCCGAATGTGGGACGACCGTCCCACTTCCCAGGGGGTCCCAGCATGAGTTAAAAATTCAAGTGGGATGGCCGTCCAAACCCAGACGGCTGTCCCGGCCTAGACGACCGTCCCAAATGTGCCAGGCAGCGAAAACTATAAATAGGAGGCTCATTTGCTCATTTTACACACCTCAGACACTCCAGACAACTCAGAGCACTTGTCTACTTCTCTCCCTCCTTCGAATGATCTTTCTGATTGCCTTAAATAGGTAACAATCAGTTAAGGAATTATATTCCGGCATTCGATTCTTCTAGAAAATTTTAGTCGAGTCGAGTTTTGTCGTGAGGAGAGTCGTTGTAGAGCGAGGGACTGCCGAAACACATCCTTATTGTAACAGAGTTGCTATATAAAGCTTGCTACGGAGGTTCTTATCAAATCTCTTCTCTTTTACTGCTTTATTTATTGTTTTATGAAATGTAAATAAAATCATGTAGATAGCCATATTTATTGTACGAATAAAATAGGGTAATAGCGTAATTTCTTGTAATCTCTACTTAAATGAATTAATCCGTCATAGGGAACCCGAAAGGGGCATTGTGGGGTGCTAATACCTTCCCCACACGTAACTAACTCCCTTACCCAACTCTGGTTATAATGGCCAAGTGCGGTTTTTCTTAAAATCAACATTTTTTCCTTTTCCAATGTTTAAGGTCAAAACATTGGTGGCGACTCCAAAAGAACCCCTTTTTCGAAAACCTTGCTTCTATTAGAGGATAGTTCAGCTATTGAGCACCTCGGAAGCAATGAACATATTTTAAATACAAAACGCGAGTCTAAACCGTCTTTCCGCAACCGCTCGCATTAAACGTTCGAGATGTCCCCTGGACGTCGGAACGGACGGCGGCGACAGATGGCGACTCCACTGGGGAAGCTAGAGAGTTGATCCCATTTAGTGACGGATAAATTCAAACTAAGTAAAGATTTGAAATTACGCCTTTACCCTCTTCCGTATGTTTTATTATATGGCTTTAATAATTGTTGTATGATAATTTTATGCAAATTGTTTGAAATATAAATTGCACACAAAAACCCTTGCACACAATAGTCCCTCTATACCCGGGGGCAAGAGTGAATACCTATAGGGAGTGGGTGGCAGATACGACCGGCTTGTTGGCACACGGGGCTACAACCGTTGTCGGAAACCACCAACTCAAGGTGATAACTCTCTTCTTTTGATCTAAGGATGTCGCCACAGAGTTCCGTGCATGACCCGAGGACTGAGAGATTGAGAGGTCCCTATAATGGGGGCACCTTGGGGACCTTTGGCCTTGGTGAGAACAGTGTAGAACCACCTAAACCAAGCACGTTTCTGCAGGAAAACCCTACCTCATGATTAAATAAGCGTGACTCTGCTCGTGGGTGAATGAATTGTGTGTGTATTCGTTTGCTGCATTTGTATTGATGCATTAGCATAGGGTAATCATATAACAAACAAAAAATGAAAAACCCTAAAAATCAAGAAGTGATAAGATAACCACCTTTATCTCGGACAGTCTTCAGTTAAGCTAGTCTGGTTTCAGGTTCTTTGTAAGCTAAGTAGCCACGTTGACCGACAGAAGAGATAAAGGGTCATAAAAAGTATAAAAACAAATTAAAAACATAAAAATATCTTTTTATAATAAAAAGATTTTCGACAAAGTCGTATCATTCATACCACATCATCCAATAAGTGGTAAAACTAAGAGAGAAAATAATTGCAGCATGCACATCATTTTAATAAACCTCCAAAAAATAGGTCTTAGGAGCGTTTTTGGGAAAATTACTGGGCCAAATCCCCTTTGGGGATTTGCAACCTTGTTCTTCACCCTTTTCTCTTCGTTTTGACATGCTGTGCGTCCAAATCGGACAACCCAGTCAAAAGTTATTCCACTTTCAATATATGCTGTCATAAAAAATATTTTTGTAGTGCATGCATAAAACACATTTATTCTAGGATGCATTAGATATCCTTAGACAATAGCGAAAGAGACTCAAGTGTGTTTATCACCTTCCTAGAAGAGATAAGTGCGCTAAGGTATGTTGGCAACCTTTGCAAAAAGGAAGTTAGCACACTAAGGTGGGTATGGTACCCTTAAAACATAGGCTTTTGAGAAGATACCAAAGCTATTGTCTAAGACATATCTATCCCACACTGATCATTCATAATAAAAAAACAATAATAATAAAAATCTTTAAATCATTTAGAAAGTGGTTGGTCTTCTTCCTGTCCCCACTCACGCACAAAATCTAAGAGGATGGAGCAATTAGAGGAGCAGAACCATATGCTCACCGCCGAGCTTAATGCCATAAAAGAACAAATGGCGCAATTGACAGAGTTAATGTACCAACAATGCTTCCACAATGAAGTCTCTGAGCAACGGATTTTTGCCCTAGAAGAGAAATTAAGGGCATTAGAGGGATACAACTTTGATGTAAAGGAGGTAATCGATGTCAAAAATACTCAATTCCCTCCCAAGTTTACAAAATCCCACGCATCATTCAAGAAGCCCTTTGGCAAGAAAAAGGAGGGAAGTGTAAATGCCATGAATTTTGCTACTCTTTCTTCCTCTTCGCCATCAGCTGGACAATCACGCAGACAAGAGAAGAAATTCACTCCCATCCCAATCTCTTATGGGAGTCTACTATCAAGGCTTTTAGAGGCCAAGCTCTTAACACGTATCTCCCCAAAGAAGAAAGATCCACCTTACCCCGGTTGGTACAAACTCAACGAAAAATGTGATTACCACTCAGGTGCTCCTGGGCATTCCGTGGAGAATTGCGTCAACCTAAAATATAGGGTTCAAGAATTATTGAATGCCGGGTGGATTACTTTCGATGCTCCCAACCCAAATGTAAACATCAAGCCTCTATCACAACCAGAATAGTGAGTTTGGGTAGAGAAGGCCATCTAACTAAGGCTCCCCATTTTGTGCATCTTTTGGTTAAAAGAAATAAAAAATAACAATAAAAAGCTTCCGATGCATCTCTCGCGGTCTATGCCCGTGGCCGCGAGATCTTTTGATTAAAAGGGCTCTGTACATATTTCTCTTTTGATCAATACAATGAGGCATTTTTCATAATATTCATATGCTTCTCATTCTTTTCTCTCTCATTCCAAAATAATTGAATAAAATCTAAACCCAAATAAGGACCATATAAACAGTCATGTCTGTGATTGAAAGCTCTCTACGGGATCTAAAAGTCGAAGGCGAATGGATTGAGTCAGACAGTTAGGAGGGGACCATTTCCCCGGACATGCAAAGACTGGTAGAAAAATAAGCTCAATTGATACAGCCCCATAAGTAAAAAACTAAGGACTTCAATTTGGGACAAGGAGACAATAAGAAAGAAGTAAATGTCGATACCCAAATTGATAATGTCAGGGAAAAGTACGCTTATACATCGGATAAAGATGTACTGTGGATATGCACAAAAGAATTGCCCATCAATGAAGATATCGCCAATATAGCCAGCATTGGGGGCAGGACGATAAGCAAAAAATTTTATTCACCCAAGGAGCTACAAGATAATGCTCCTAAAAACAAAGGGAAAATAAAGAAACTGAAGAGGAAAAGAAAAAAAAAGAATCCAAGGGGAAGATTGAGCAGACCTTGGATTCACGGTGCTAGGGCAATTTCTTCAACGCTCCACCGAAAGTTAAAATTCGTGGTAGGCAACAAGTTGATCATGGTTCAAGCTAAAGACTACATTCGAATCAGCAAACCGTCCACCATACCTTAAATGGATGCGGCTGAAGAAGACATTTGAAAATATGGAAAGACTTCCTAGCAGTTTAAAAGTGGCCCATATAATGAAGAGATATGGATACAGCTCATACAAGGGCTTGGAAAGGACGCTCAAGGAATAAGAAAGCCATCAGATTTAAGGATAATCCTTTTAAGTACGACCCTCCAAAAGATCAAGTCGTACAAAGAAAAGAGAAGTATCCCCTCCATACCTTAAAAACGATATTCCGAAAATGAGGGATATTATCATCAAGGGTAGCGTTAGTCATTAGATGCCCTTCTTCTGATTTTAAGGGACGTAAACCCAATGACTATTAGAGATCACTCCTCGGGGTGTGCCTGACCCCCGAGCATCTTTAGGGCACGCATTTCCCTTTGAATTACAAAAGAATGCTATTCTTACTATCTGCTTCTTTTCTCACTAATCATATCTATACCCCATAAATAACCAGGCTTAGGCAAACGTTTTGTTCCAAAATGCGTCAAAATGCCATAGACAATATGAAGCCAAAGTTAACATGATTGATTAGCTAGAGACACAAATAAGAAAATTGTGTTTCGACAATGGTTTGAGAAAAGAAATTATTATTAAAAGAAGCCCGTCAGGCCAAGACAAAAAGATAAAAGGGCAAAATCCTAGGCTGAAAACCCAAAAGGGTGGACTAGGAATGTTAATCAGTCACAAATAGGTAGTTGAAGATGCCACCTCATTAAAACAAAACGTTTGTTTAAACTAGCCTAAACACTGACCAACCCTGGCTAGCCATTCTTACAGAAACTATTATTTCATAAAAAGAATCTCACTAAAACACAAGCCTTTGCAATAAATTCCTTTCTTTCTATTCTCTTAACCCTTCATCATAAAGCATTCAAGTAATTGACTGGGAAATGTGGAAATATGGTGATCAATAGGAGGATTGAAATCCCTAAAGGAAGGGAAGAGGGGCATTGACATGACAATTGCTCTACATTCAAAAGGATTACTCTTCGGTTATAGCACAGATCCGAGACGGCAAATCGGTACAGCTAATCATGTTGACAAAAGCACATGATGATGGAAGTAAACTTAACAGAAGCTGAATGGGTTCGAAGCTGATATGACCAGCTAAACCTTATTAAGAAAAATAGCTGAATGTTATATGTCGGGACAAGCCTATCAAAGGAAAAGTCAAAAAGGCTTATGAAAAAAGATCAACCCTCACATTTACCATAAGAAGGATTTAATGGTAAAATAAGTTGCTTCCAGCCCCAAAAGGATAAAATTGGAAAATGGGCAGTGAACTAAGAAGGACCCCTTGTGGTCAAATGAGCTTTCTCGGAAAGGGCTCTTATCCTCGCCAATATAGATGGAAAAGAACTTCGACACCTAATCAACTCTGGTACGGTGAAGAAGTATTATGCTTGAAGACATTGCTCAAGACCCGTCAGGAATGAAAATCCGCAAAGGACATTCCTGGGCAAAAGATAGAGTCCATATTCCTCGCTAGGATACGTCCTAGGCAAAAAGAAGAGGTAAAAAAAAAAGTAAATAAAAAAAAAACTAAGAGCAATGGTTACTTTAGTCGAAAACCGAAAAGGCGGCTAAAGTAACATTCTTCCAGAAGCAAGCAGTCTGCATAGTCTTCACTCTGAGTTCAGGCATATCAACTGAAGCAATTAGGAGAACCAGGGGCAGATATCATGGACATGACTGTTTAAGCCTATACAGTATAGCCAACCCTGACCACCCATTCTTCTAAATACCTTTTGAAATCCTTCTATAAAAGAAATAAACTTTTGCTCATTTATCAATAAAAATTCCTTTTCATTTCCTTTCTCTTGACCAAATATTATGGAAATGCCTCTTTATTGATAAATCATAAATATGTACAAAGACCTTTAATCAAAGATCAAGCATGCATCTAAAAAGAGGAAGCATAAAAATAATGAAAGAATAAATTCCTGCTAGGATATTCTTAGGTAAAAACTAGGGTAGCCTGCTAGATCGGAAACCCCAAAAGAACGATCTAGGCAAAAGATAAGGCAAAAGCCCCCTAAGATATTCTAGGCAAAAATTAAGGCAGCCCGCTAGATCGAAAACCCGTAAACGGCGGTCTAGGCAAAAGATAGGGCTAAAACCAAGAGATGAATAAAAGAGGAGCCCATTATCATGGTCATAAAGGAGGAGCCCATCGGCGTATTCATAAGAAGCCAACGGGAGAAGGCCAGTTACTTTCTAAATGCATCAAAAATGAATAAACAAAGAGATTGCATTTAGGACATCCCCACACAAAGTAGTTGCATAATACGACTTTGTCAAAATCAAGAAAAATAATTTTCTTCAAACAAGAATAATAAACATGCATATAAGGAGGATAGTCTCCATACTTGTGATTGAAAACAGGAGGCACCAGAATCCAGTCTCCATATGAAAATCAAAATCGCAACAAGTGAAATCAAAATCATTTTAGCAGAATAAAGAGCTTTAAGAAAACCATAGCTCCAACCATTCTCTTCAAACCCCAATAGAAGGAGGGTACATCAAAAAAAGGCCAACGGAAAGGCCCAATGATCCCCAAGCGGATCCTTGCCTACTCTAGAGGCAAAACAAAAAAAATTACTCCATGACTCAGCATCATCATCACATGAGTCATCAACCATAGTCATTTAAAGATCCAACCACTATCCTTCCATCCAAGGAAAAGGAAGTCATCAACATAAGAAAAAGCCAATGGAAAGGCTTGATCATCCCCAAGAGGATCCTTGCCTACTCCAAAGGCAAAATAAAAAATTACTCCGTGACTCAACACCACCACATGAATCGTCAAAAAGAGTCAGTCGAAGCTTCAATCAACATCCTTCCATATAAAGAAAAGGAAGTTATCAACGTAGAAAAGCCAAAGGAAAGGCTTGATCATCCCCAAGAGGATCATTGCCTACTCCAGAGGCAAAACAAAAAAGATCACCTCACGACTCAGCGGCATCACCACATGAGTCATCAAGCACTCTCATGCAAGAGTCTCTGCTTCATTCCCCAAAGGAGAATAAGAACCACACAAGAATTCATCAAAGAAAATATGGAATCAAATCCTCCATATCACCAGGGGGCAACAAAAAGAAAGAAAAAGAAAAACTTTCATTCCCCAATAGAGGCCACAACGAAAAAGGCCAAATAAAAAATCTCCTAGAAGAGTATATCAAGAAAAGTCTACAAAAAGACAAAATGAGGAAAACAAAATTTTTTCCATCTTCTAGCTCAAATAAGAGCTTCACAAAAGCCAGGAGCCAGGACTCCATCATCAAATTTGGATCCCCAGGAAACTGACAGACTCCTCGGTAAATCCCAAAAAAGAAAAAGAAGAAAAACTCTTCATTCCGCTCAATAAAGAGCCTCACAAAAGTCAGGAGCCAAGACTCCATCATAAGAAATCAAATCAAGGATTATATTCCCCAAGAAAAGAAAATTCCCCAGGGATCGCAAAGAAAAAGAAAAGAGAAAAAAAATATCTTTCCATCCAAAGAAAAAGCCAATGTGCATAAAAAGGCGCACATATGTAAAAACCAAATCGCGAAAAAGAGATACAAATCGCGAGAAAAAGATAAAAACCCATTTCCCAGTAGGAATAAGAGCATAGGCAAAGCCAGCTCAAAACAAAAGCATCCAATAAGGAGTCAAAAACTCCATCCCTCCCTAGGGGGCAATTCAAAATAGATCCCTAGGAAACAACCAAATCCCTGGTGGATCACCAAAAAGAAAAATCCCCAGCAAGCCTACCAGCAAAGGCAAACTACAAAATTCATATCCTCAGGGAGTTAACCATCTGGAACACCCAATATGAATATCCCTAGCGAAGTGCAAAGCCTTCACTCCCAAGAAAGCCTCTGCCAAAGGCAAGCAAAAACTGATATCCCCAAGAAATGGGAAATCAACCTATAAGAGGTAATACAAGATCAAAGCACAAAGCTTCCAATAAAGCATCTGCCTACTCAGAGGTATTATCAAGAAACAAATATCCTCAAGTAGAACATCAGCCTATCCAGAGGCGATAAAACAACAAAGTATTCACCATTGCTGAAGCACCTGCCTAAAAAACAAGAGGCATAATAAAAAATCAACAAATCCCCAGTGGATTCCCGCCTAAATAAGAGGCAACTAGCAAAGACTCCCCGGCCAAGACCAGATGGCTAAAAGAAAAAAGCCAAAAATCAAAGAATTCCCGGCCAAGACCGTATGGCTAAAAGAAAAAAGCCAAAAATCAAAGAATCCCCGGCCAAGACCGGATGGCTAAAAGAAAAAGCCAAAATCAAAGAATCCCTGGAAAAAGCCGGATGGCTAAAAGAAAAAGCCAAAATCAAAGAATCCCCGGCAAAGCCGGATGGCTAAACAGAAAAGCCAAAAATTAAGAATCCCCGGCAAAGCCGGATGGCTAAACAGAAAAGCCAAAAATCAAGAATCCCCCGCAAAAGCCGGATGGCTAAACAGAAAAGCCAAAAATCAGAAATCCCCGGCAAAGCCGGATGGCTAAACGAAAAAGCCAAAAACAAACAATCCTCGGTAAAACCGGATGACTAAAAGAAAAGTCAAAAAGTCAAATCAAATATTCCCCACGGAATGGGCGCATGAACAGAAACAATAAGTCGCCAACACATCTCCAAAACCAGATGACCACAGGATTGACTATCAAAAGGTCATCCTAAAAGCCTTGCAGAACGGGGCTTATTTAGAACCTCGCAAAACGGGGTTCGGACCAGGTGGGGGTAGGTACCCATCAGAGCCTTGCAAAACGGGGTTCGGACCAGGTGGGGGTAGGTACCCATCAGAGCCTTGCAAAATGGGGTTCGGACTAGGTGGGGGTAGGTACCCATCAGAGCCTTACAAAACGGGGTTCGGACCAGGTGGGGGTAGGTACCCATCAGAGCCTTGAAAAACGGGGTTCGGACCAGGTGGGGGTAGGTACCCATCAGAGCCTTGCAAAACGGGGTTCGGACCAGGTGGGGGTAGGTACCCATCAGAATCTGTCAAAATACAGATTCGGACCAGGTGGGGGTAGGTACCCATCAGAATCTGTCAAAATATAGATTCGGGCCAGGTGGGGGTAGGTACCCATCAGAATCTGTCAAAATACAGATTCAGACCAGGTAGGGGTAGGTACCCATCAGAATCTGTCAAAATACAGATTCGTACCAGGTGGGGGGTAGGTACCCACCAAAACCTTATAAAATAAGGTTTGTACCGGATGAGGGTAGGTACTCATCAAAACTTAGCAAAATGCATCGGGTAGAGTAAAATACTCACCAGAAGCATTGCAAAAACGGGTTGCAAAGACCTTACTTCTATTATAGGATAGTTCAGTGTTGAGCACCTCGGAAGTAAGTACCTACAAGAGTTTAGCAAAATGCGAACTCATACCGGGTGAGGGTAGGTACTCACAAAAGCCTTGTAAAACAAGGTTTATACCTAGTGGGGGTAGGTACCCAAAAGAGTCTAGCGAAATGCAGACTCATACCGGGTGAGGGTAAGTACTCACCAGAGCCTTACAAAATAAGACTCAAACCAGATAGGGATTAGTACCTATCAAAATATTTATCATTCGGAGGATCAGCAAGGAGCAACATCCGAAGGATGATCGGGCAAAAGGGTTAACTCCTTCCCCTACCAACTAATTTTGTCGGCATAGCAAGCCAACAAATTAGCTAGACAGGTGAAGGGGGGGCAGCTGTAGACCCCTAATTTTGCCCGGCCTCTCAATAAAAGCTAGGGAAACTGCACACGAAGATAAAGATCGCCCAGCTTATCAATAAACACCAAGAAGACCTCCTACAATCACACGGAGTTCATCCAAAGGCCAAAGAGACCTCCTATAAACGAAGATAAAAGTTCGTCTGGCATCTCAATAAGGGTGAAGAAGACTTCCCATATAAAGATAAAGCTTCAATGGACGTCTATCGACATTAATCAATGTCCAAAAATAGCAAGGAAAGCTTCCCGGGGTCCCAGAACGCAAAAACTGGACAAAACAGGTCGAGACCACCGTCCCAACTAACCTAGGACAAGTGGGACGTGCGTCTCGAATGTGGGACGGCCGTCCCACTTCCCAGGGGGTCCCAGCATGAGTTAAAAATTCAAGTGGGACGGCCGTCCCAACCCAGACGGCCGTCCTGTCCCAGACGGCCGTCGCAAATGTGCCAGGCAACGAAAACTATAAATAGGAGGCTCATTTGCTCATTTTACACACCTCAGACACTCCAGACAACTCAGAGCACTTGTCTACTTCTCTCCCTCCTTCGAATGATCTTTCTGATTGCCTTAAATAGGTAACAATCAGTTAAGGAATTATATTCCGGCATTCGATTCTTCTAGAAAATTTTAGTCGAGTCAAGTTTTGTCGTGAGGAGAGTCGTTGTAGAGCGAGGGACTGCCGAAACGCGTCCTTATTGTAACAGAGTTGCTATATAAAGCTTGCTACGGAGGTTCTTCTCAAATCTCTTCTCTTTTACTACTTTATTTATTGCTTTATGAAATGTAAATAAAATCATGTAGATAGTCATATTTATTGTACGAATAAAATAGGGTAATAGCGTAATTTCTTGTAATCTCTACTTAAATGAATTAATCCGTCATAGGGAACCCGAAAGGGGCATTGTGGGGTGCTAATACCTTCCCCACACGTAACTAACTCCCTTACCCAACTCTGGTTATAATGGCCAAGTGCGGTTTTTCTTAAAATCAACATTTTTTCCTTTTCCAATGTTTAAGGTCAAAACATTGGTGGCGACTCCAAAAGAACCCCTTTTTCGAAAACCTTGCTTCTATTAGAGGATAGTTCAGCTATTGAGCACCTCGGAAGCAATGAACATATTTTAAATACAAAACGCGAGTCTAAACCGTCTTTCCGCAACCGCTCGCATTAAACATTCGAGATGTCCCCTGGACGTCGGAACGGACGGCGGCGACATGCTACTTTCTATTTGAGTGCCGATGTTTATCTTTTTCTCACCATCCCCTTCTCCCAAATTGACACTTTCTGTCTCTTCTTGATGTGGTTGTATAATGCGTGCTTCTTTTTCCAGCATTCTTTGCATGTCCGGAGAAATGGTCTCCTGCTCATTGTCGGACTCGACCCATTCGCTCTCGATTTCCAAGGTCCACAGAGATTCATCAATCACAGACATGATGTGTTTTAGGTTCTGTTTTAGTCATAGATTTTATTATTCATTTATTTTTGAAAGAATAATAAATAAAAGAGGGAAAAGAATGAATATGACAGAATGCCTCATGTATTAAAGAAAATGAAAGTATATGTACAAACCCTTTTAATCAAAGTTCCTGCGGCCACGGGCGGGGACCACAGGAAATACAGGAGAAAGCTTAAAAAAAACCTAGGGCTGATCCTCCCAGTCCTCCTTCTCTGCTACTCTGGCTTCGATAAAGGTTTGGCGTCGACATCGGAAGCAGAGGTGTCAAAAGTTATCCACCCGGCGTCTATTAATTCTTGGACTCGATACTTAAGGGTCAAGCAGTTTTCTGTCGAGTGTCCGGGTGAACCCGAGTGGTAATCACATTTCTCGTTTGGTTTGTACCACTCGGGGTAGGGAGGCTCCATCTACTTTTTGGGAGGAACGCAGGTTAAGAGTTTGGCCTCCAATAGCTGAGGCAACAACTTACCATAGGAAGTGGAGATTGGAGTGAACTTCCTCTCTTTCTTACGAGGCTGCCTAGCTGTTTGCGGGGCAGAAGAAGGAGTGGCAAAGTTGATTGCATGCACGACTTCGTCCTTCTTCCTGCCAGCAGGCTTTCTAAATGAGACACCAGCTTGGGAAGACTGTGCTATCTTCCCACTCCTCAGTCCCTGCTCTACCCTTTCACCCACAGTGACTATGTCCGAAAAAAGGTTGGATGTACTGGCTATTGCCTTGTCATAGTATGCTCCAGTCAGTGAATCTATGAACATAGCCACTGTCTCCTTATCCGTCAAAGGAGACTCTATTTGGGCGGCCATTTCCCTCCATCTTTTGGTGTATGCTTTAAAAGGTTCGTTGTTCCTTTTGCTCAGAGTTCTGAGGTCTGACCTGTCAGGGGTCAGGTCAATGTTGTACCGATAACGACGAAGAAAAGCGTCAGCCAACTGTTTCCAGTTCTGGACCTGCCCTCTTTCTAGCTGCGCCAGACTCTCCTGGAAGCAGTGGATCAGGAGTTTCTCGTTCTCGGCGTGTCCGGCCATCTTACGACAATACATCGTAAGATGGTTCTTTGGGCAGGTCATCCCGGTGTACTTGGGGAAGTCCGGGATTTTGAATTTGGGAGGGAAATGGATATTCTTCACCAGGCACATGTCCGCCACCTCCTTGACGTCAAAGTTGTGTCCCTCTACCGCCTTCAGCCTTTCCTCTAGGGCGGAGATTTGTTGTTTGGACACCTCCGAGGTGAGGATGCGTGCAGTTTTAACATCCTTTCCATCGTAGAAGTATTCTTCTTCTTCTTCCTCTTCGTGGCGAGAGGCGTGTTCCATTTGGGCTTCGCCCTTGTTTTGACCCTGGCGCATGACCTCCATCAGTTGAGCCATTTGCTCGCGGAGGGTATTGACCTCTGCAGTGAGCTTTCAATTTTGTTCCTCTAGGTTTTCCATTGCTCTGGCCTTTTGTGCACGAGTTCGGATGGGGAGAGGACCAACCACTTTCTAGAATGCCCAGAAGAAATTTATTAATGCATGTTGAGTGTTGAACTAACATGGATATGTTTATGTATGAGAGATTCTGTTTAAATGATGCTAAATGCGCTCTCACTTTTTATTTTCTCTCTTGGTATTTCTTTACTCATGATATGATATATTATGGATAATACGACTTTGTTAGAAGTTGATTTATTTTCTAGTTTAGACTTGTATTTTGATTTTTTATCTTTTCGTTATAGCCTTTTATCTCTTCTGTCGGACTGCGTGGCTACTTAGCTTACAAAGAACCTGAAACCAGGCTAGCTAAAAGGCAGACTGTCCGAGATAAAAAATGGCTTTATGCGAAAGAATAATATTTAGCGTCCCTTATCTCTTCTGTCGGACTGCGTGGCTACTTAGCTTACAAAGAACCTGAAACCAGGCTAGCTAAAAGGAAGACTGTCCGAGATAAGGGTGTTTATTGCAAAAGAATGTTTTTTTGTGATTTCTCTGTTGTTTGGTTATGTTATGCAACAGACAAATGCAACAAACAGATGCACACACAATTCGATCATCCACGAACAGGTGAGAAGTCATTTTAATCACGAGGTAGGGTTTTCCTGCAGAAAAGTGCTTTGGCGAAGGTAGGTTCTAACTGTTCTCACAAAGGCTAAGGCCCCCAAGGTGCCCCCATTATAGGGTCCCCACTCTCCAGCCTTCCGACCATGCTTAGTACTAAGGCCATAGTCAGTCTTTGTGCCAAAAGAGGAAGGTTATCACCTTGAGTGGTGGTTTCCGATCACACTAGTGGGCACAAGACCATCACTATAGCGAACCGTACCTGCCACCCACTCCCTATGGATTTCTCACTTGCCCCCGGGTATAGAGGGAACTGTTGTGTGCAAGGGTTTATGTACAGTTTGTATTTCAAACAATTGCGTAGGTATAAACAGACAACAGTTATTAAAGCCTAGCATTAAAATATGTTATAATACAAGGTAGGGTAAAAGCGTAATTCTCTTGGTTTATTTACTTTAAGCTGGCCCATCACTAAATGGGATCAACTCTCTAGGCTTCCCAAGTGGAGTCGCCATCTGTCACTGCCATCAAAACGAGGCGGTCGGAGCAACGCGATGGTTCTGACTTTCCAATTTTCGCGTTTTTATTGGTGTGGTTACAACGCCTTTAGGTTGTCTGATAATCGGGTTGAACCTAGGGGCGAGGTTTTCGAAAAGGCGCTCTTGGATTGTCCGATAACCGGGCTAAACCAAGAACTAATTTTGAAGGGTTCTTTTTGGAGTCGCCACCGACGTTTTTACCGGAAACATCAGAAAAGGAGTGAAAAGGCGTTGGTTTTCGGAAAACCAACTTTGGTCATTAGAACCAGAGTTGGGTAAGGGAGTTAGTTACGTGTAAGGGAAGTGTTAGTTCCCTTACGACGCCCCTTTCAGGTTCCCTATGATAGGCTAGCTACTTTGAATAAATAAACCGGTGAAAATACGCTTTTACCCTTTATTCGCGGAATTTAAAATTATGACTACATGCCCCTAATTTCTATTGCGTAATTAAAAATAAAGCGGTAAAGAAGAGAGGGAGAGTGTAGAAACCTCCGAGGCAAGCTTTCTATTAGTTTCTTTACAATTTGGGTGCTTTTTGGCAGCCCTTCACTCTTTACAGCGTCGGAATCTCTCGAAAATGCTATAAAAACTCTAGAAAAGCTCTCAGAAACTCCGGAAATGCTTCGGAGGGATTCTAGAAAGAGAATTTGAGGAAGTGACTAGAGAGATAATGGAAGAACTGTGTGAAATGAGGGGAATGACGCGACTATTTATAGGGATTCGCGCCTGTCAGGTCGAGACGGCGGTTTCGACCCTAAAAGGCGAAAATCCTTATTTTTATGCCAAAAATCCCTCCTATTCTAGTGTGGGGCCTAATAGTCTCTCCTAGTGGCTTCTTAGGCTTCATCCATCTTCGAATGGAAGGTCTTATGATCTTTATTATGAGGCCGGACAAGATTTGGGGTCTACAGGTACGAAAAAATTGAATTTTGTTAAAATCTGGTAATTCTACAATATTACCTCTAGAAACCTTTACACCAACATCTTTAAGGCTAGCAACTTCTTCCCATACTTCAGGAGTAATGACCATATTAACGCCTTTTACCTGAGATCTTAATGTAGAGCCACTGACCGTGAGATTTGAATAAAACACTCTTACCAAATCTGGTTGGATGTTGCCAGTGTATTCCAGAAAATTCTTCAATTTTTGACTCTTTAGTTTTCTTCTTAGTGAAGTGAAAGCTTCTTCATCCAGCCATGCAAGCTTTATGAATTTGGGAATCAATAGTTGCTTTTGACTGAAGTGAGTGATGAAATTGTTCATCTTCTCTATATCACCACTGAACCAATTTTCAAGATCTTGATTTCCAGCGAAGGAAGATTCCCCCTTATGTTTCTTCCTTGATTTTGATCTTTTAAACATGTTTGTAGCAGAAATATGAGAAGAAATTTGGAAAAGATATGAAAACAGGAGAAAGAGGAGAGGCTGAGCAATGGTTGAGTTTGTATAGAACCTGTTTTGATGAATGAAGATCAGATTTCAAATTTTTGAAATCCAAATGTCAGAACTGCAATGTTTCAGCTTTAATTGATAATGTTCCCTTGACCGAAGGCAGAGGTACATGCTTTGGACAGTGGGTACATCAGTTAATTTGTTTATTGGATAGACATTGACTTGGTCAAACAAACATAGTAAATGTTTTTTTACAGAAGTGATAAGAACGAATCTTGAAAAATTAACCTTTGATTTGCTGAAATTTCTGTAATTAAACCATATTATAGTGATTTCCAAGAGCGAATTAATCGATTAATTATCAAATCAATCAATTAACTTGATCTGGAATCTTAGGTCAGAAGTAGCAACAGTGTAATAATCGATTAAAGCATAAAAGAATCGATTAAATTTATACTGTATATGTTTAATGAAATGATCACAAAATTTTATTCGATTAAACCGAAAAAGAATTGACTAAATTTAACTCTTTAATGATTTTAACTTATGTAAGTCCTTTTTGATCGATTAAAACAGAGAGAATAAAACTATACTAAAATCCTGAGAACATTTTAATCAATTAATTCGTAGAATAATCGATTAAAACTGTATGGACAACTTTTCTCGTATTCTCTATAAGTGAAATTAATCGATTAAAATAGTTTTATATCAATTAAAATACTCAGTCCATGAATCCAGAATCAATATTTGCTTATTAGGTACCAAAGAACTTCTAGATTTTGTTCCTGCAAAACAGATTTAGCATATATCTGGTACCCTTTTTAAAATTATTGGGTCCAATCAAGTTATTTGAAATGAATTCTTGGGAACCCACTTCATTCTTCCTTTTGGTACACTATATTTCTTAATTCTGCAGAATTTAACTGAGTGACCTCTTTTCATGCAATAGAAACATTTGATAAAAGATGATGAGTATGATTTTCTATATGCATTTTTTCTGATTTTTAAGTTTGATTTAAAACCAATACCAGTTTTATCAAGAACAAGTTTCTGTGAACCAAGAAGAACATCAAGATTGGCTTTGCCTTGTGTAAATTTTGAAACAACTTGTAAGAGATATTCAATTTTCTTTTTTAAGTCTGGACATTCTTCACAAGGTTTGATCATGTTACACATACAATCAGAATTATCATGAATTAATTTTAAGTAACCAAGATCAGTTTCATCTTCGAGGATTTTCTTTTCAAGTGAATCAACTCTATTTTCTAGCCAGTTGTTCATGCCTTTTAGCCTATCATTTTCTTTTTTAAGTTTATTGGTTTCTTCATGCATTTCATTAAATGCTTCTTGCAGTGAGTTATAATTCATGAAATTAGAAGAAGAATTTGAACTTACAATACTAGTTTGATAATTCTAATTAGCCATTAGACACAAGTTAGCTTCTTCATCATCAGAATTTTCTGTTGATGAAGTATCATTGTCATCCCATGCTATGTATCCTCTCCTTTTGATCTTTTCTTCTTTCTTTTCATTGTGCTTGTTCTTTTCTGGACACTCCATCCTTACATGACCCTGCTTACCACAACCATAGAACTTATAGTTAAAAGAATCAAATTTCTTTTCATACCTTTTGTGCCTTTATTTATATTGGATCTTTCTCTTGAGAAATTTATTGAACTTTTTGACCAGCAATCCAAGATTCTCACTTTCTTCTTCAAATTCTTGATCTTTCTCTTCAGCTTTGAGCGTTATGCTTCTCCCTTTCTTTTCAGAAATTTCTTGCTCATTGAATCTATTAATCTCCATCTCATGTTCTCTGAGTTTGCCAAATAAAGAGGTTGTTGTCATGATGGACAAGTCTTTTGACTCTGATATTGCTATGACTTTAGGCTGCCATGACCTGTCAAGACATTTCAAAACTTTTATATTTAATTCCTCTTTATCAAAGGTTTTACCTAAGCCCATTAGATGATTGATGATGTGAGTGAAGCGTTTATGCACATCTGCAATAATTTCTCCAGTTTGCATTTTAAACAACTCATATTCTCTTATGCGAGTATGCTTTCTATCTCTCTTTACGTCAGTCGTTCCCTCATGAGTTACCTCAAGAACTTCCCACATTTCCTTGGAAGATTTGCATTGAGAAACCCTGAAAAATTCATCCATGTTTAGTGCAGAAGTAATTATGTTTTTAGCAGTACAATCACTTTGAACTTTTCTTTTCTCTTCATCATTTAAGCTAAACCATTCTTTTTCTGTAATTAATGGACCATTAACAATTACATCCCAAACATTTCAATCAAAAGATTCAATAAAGATCTTCATCCTAATCTTCCAAAATGGATAATCTGTACCACAAAACAGTGGAGGTCTATTAATAGAAGCTCCCTCAGAAAAAGGTAATTTTGTTTTCAGCCATGAAAGATTTGGACCGAAAGTCTTGAGTATTTTTCAAGACCCTGCTCTTGATACCAATTGTTAGAAAAGAAGGCCGAGAACAAGAGGGGGGGTGAATTGATCTTTGAAAGATTTTCGCAATTTACAGATTATCTATTTCAAAGATTAAAAGTTCTGACCAATTATTGAATCAAGTAAAACAAGCAATTAAAGTAAAGGCAGCAGCAGAATTAAAGAGAGTAAGGTTTAGAGAAATACAACCAAGATTTATACTGGTTCACCCAATCGCAGGGCTACATCCAGTTCTCAGCCAAATTCCAGCTGAGTTCCACTAGATTGAATGTTTTACAGATTACAGATTCCAATCACACACTCAATCTAGCACAAGAACCAAAATTCCAGTCCTTGCACCTAAACCTTCACCAAGAACCAACTTCCAGTTCTTGTACCAACCTGCAGCCAAATTCCAGCCACAGAAACCGTGCCTAACAATTCTAGGCACTTACAGTATATCAAGCATGAAAGAAAATGAAAGAGAAGAAACCAGAACAATCTAACCCGGATTATGCAGTTCCTGTAATGAGTTTCTTCACTAAAAATGCAAAAATGCCTCAAGAAAGAACTTTCAAAAAATAGCACAGAACTTGCACGATTCTTTCTTGAAAAACTTCACTTATGATTGCTTGATTGATTGCTCAAAGATATGTTTTAAAATACTGAAGCAATCCTATTTATATAGAGATTTGTTCTAACTGCTAGTTTAATTAATCTGTTAAAACAATATTTTAATCTGTTAAAAGTTTTGAATTAATCTGTTAAAACTTCTTTTAATTTGTTAAAATGTTCTTGATTATTTTTCAAATTTGTTTTAACTGATATGACGACGTTTCAATCGATTAAAACACTTTGTAAAAAATCCTTTAAATTGTTTTAATCGATCAATTCGAAATTTAATTGATTAAAATTCTGCCAAATATTTTCATAAAACTTTCTAAGGGATTGTAACTGATAACCAGTTTTAATCCATTAAAATAGTTAGCAAAAATTCCCTTAAATTGTTTTAATCGATTAATTCGATTTTACATCGATTAAATTTCTGACAGAACACCTTTCAAAATATTTCAAGTTATTTTAATCGATTATTTCAAGTTTGTATAGATTAAAATACTGCCAGAACACTTTCCAAAACATTTTAAGTGATTTTAATCGATTATTTTGACATTATATCACTTAAAACACTGACAGAAGATTTTCAAAAACTCCTTTAATGAAAATAATCGATTAATTAGAAAGTATATCGATTAAAACAGTTCCAGTGAGTGTCTTAAAAGATTTTAATTGATTATTTCGTAAACCTATTAGTTAAAAAGTTGTTATGTAAGTTTTAAGAATATTTTAATTGATAAAGCTCATATAATATCAGTTAAAACATATTCTTAAAAACCATTTAACCAATTACTTTGGTTTTTAACAGATTAAACATCTTTAGAGGCATTTTCAAAATCTTTTAAATGATGAAACCTCATGCAGCAAAGAGATATGAATGATTATACTTATGTATAGATGCAGACTCATTAATCACTCTACCCTTTTAACCCAAGTAATCTTTGACTTCACCAGATTAGCCTTTGACTTCATCAAATCAACAAGATCTTATCAAATGATTCAATAAGATCTTCATCACTCTCAGACCTGATAGCTGCAAATTCCTATAAAAGGGGGGGGGACTTTCTCACTCTTTACACACACTTCTATAACTTTTCGTAATGTACTATTCTCAGAATACTCTCCTAGGACCCCTCTGAAGCATTTCCAGAGTTCTTAGAGTTCTTAGAAAACATTCTAAAGTGTTGTGAGAAAGAGCGAACATCATTGTAGAGCGTGGGATTTGCCAAAAAGCACCCTCTTTCAAGAACATATTATAAAATCTTGCTTCGAAGGTTCCTCCACACTCCTTTCTCTATTTTATTGCTTTATTAGATAATATCGTTGTGCATTAATCATTTAGGGTCATGTAGTCGATAACTTAATTGTTGCAATGAATAAATAAGGGTAAAAGCGTAGTTTAAATTTCTTATTTCTTTATAAAAACGGTCCATCATAGGGAACCAGAAAGGGGCGTCGTAGGGAAGCTAATACCTTCCCTACACGTAACAATCCACAAAGAAAAATGTTTGTTTAAACAACAGCTTAAACACTCAAGCCAACCCTAGCCAGCCATTCTTACAAATAAAAATCAACGACCTAAAACACAAGCCGTTGAATTTATCCTCTTACTTCTCTTCTATTGACCCTCACTACATTATTCTAACAATTAGTTTGGGAATATGGAGGCGTATAATCAACAAGAGGATTGAAATCCCTAAAGCGGGGAAAAAGTGCACCAACGTGGCAAAGTGTGCTCTCCAAACCAAAAATCATTCGTTGGTCATGTTAAGTCCGGAACGACAGAAACCAGTACAACAGAGAAGCAAACATCAGAGGACCCCTGTCTCTTTAAGACACACCAATTAATCCTTCTCAAAAACTAATGAAATAGCATTATAGGACATCAAACATGAAAACATTGCATGCATAAAATGTTTTTGAACAAGGTCCTATATCTTCACAAAAGAAAAACCTCTAAAAAGCGAGACCGTCGTCTCATTTATTGAGACTGTCATCTCGACTTTGGTTAAAATGAGACCGCCCTCTCGAATTTCGAGACCGTCGTCTCGCCATTTGACAGAAACGAGACCGCCTTCTCATTTGGCGAGAAGGCTGTCTCGTCATATGCCAATGGCAAGACCGCCGTCTCAGAGTTCCAGATGGCGGTCCTGAGTCTCATTAAATCGAGACCGCCGTCCCGAAATCCCAGACTGCCTCGACCAGGAGCGAAAATCCTATATATAGGGGGGCATGGGGGGTGGTTTGGAGCATCCATTCTTGCTTTCTCTACACCTTCTTCTATATTCTTGAGTACTTTTACCAAAGATGCATAGAGGAGAGTCATCCAGGAAGAGAGGGCGGGGTTCCGGCCCAAGTACATCTGCGACCCCGGTTCCTCTGGACCCGACCTAGCTGACACCCCAGCACCAGGCCAGGCTTGAGCACATATAGGGTTATGCCTGGCACCCCATGCTGAGGTTGGATTTTCATATCCTTAGTGAATTCGGATGGGAGGACAACGTACGAGGATACATCGAGAGTATTGGGTGGGACTTCCTCCTCCAGCCTCCCCCCACCCGCATGTATACACAAGTCGTAATGGAGGTTCTCGCCTCCATTACGATGATTGAGATTCCTACAATGATCCCGAGCATCGCTCTAGTCAAAATGGTCTCGTACTACATGAACAGATCCTACCGGACGACGACGTTGGACGAGTTCAACGTTGCCATCAGCTTCGTCCAGCCCGAGAATGTCTTGACCCCAGAATATCAAGGGGCCATCTGTGAGCGGCCATCTACCCTCACAGCCGGTGAGATGTGGGAAGATCTCACCAAGGCACGAGTTTTGTCAGCCCTACTGAAGGGGTCTACACTTATCCCCGCCCTCTGCATTTGCCACAAGCTGCTGGCAGGAACCATCCACGGGCGGAAGGAAAGTCAGGGAAAGGTTACCCACCCTGACCTCTTCGCACTGCACTGCATGCTCCATGGGCACCGGTGCAATCCCGACTACTTTTTTGTGAAGGCCCTCAAGGACTCTGGGAGCCTTCATGTAGGAGTCATCCTCATGGGTCCTCTCATCAACCCGTTGGCCGAGAAGTGGGGGTGCCGCGATGGAGAGAACATCTCCTCCACTCTCTAGCCCGAGTACATCAACGGGTCCATGCTCGTTAGCATGGGGATGCTCATCCGGCAGGGGACCCAGATGGACCTCCACCCTACGCTCGCCATGACCCTAGATCTCTAGGATTTGGTGGCGATGCAGGATATCCCAACGCCCCCGGAATTCCAGCAGCAACAACAACAACAATGACAACATCAACAGTAGTACGGGGATGACTTCGCTGGCATAAACCGCAATATATACGATATCCGCCAGTAGTTGGACCGGATGTCCCTAAGACAACATGTCTTCGGGACACAGATGGAGACCTTCGACCAAATGCAGGAGGGGATGAGACAAGACCTGTCACTGATCCGGCAAGACCAGGTCAGCTCAATCCGGAGCCAAGAGGTATTTCAAAGCATATGTATCGGCAGTTTCCCCCTCCCGGATCGTCTCCCGGCTCAAGTCCACCGCCATCTTAGGGACATTATCGAAATAATCATTGTACAAAAATTTTATCATAATATGAATAAGTTCTTTTAGTAAATCTGTTTGCCTTTACTCTCTTTTTCGAAAAAGTCAGCATAACAAAAGAGATTAAAAAATAAAAAGACTTACGCTTAGTCCAAAAAATCCAAAATCCAAAGTCGCAAGAAAAAAGATAAACCACGGAAAAAGGTAGGATTAAATTTGAAACATTAGCCAAGGCAAACTGGCAAAACGACAACATAAACCAAAAATCCCCGGCAACCAACAAGTTGGACGACTATCAGAAAAGTCATAAATCATAAGATCCTCGGCACACCGGACGACCCTACCAAAAACATTCATCAAAGCAAGAGAGCATTTCTCACATCAACCAGTGCATGAGCTAGAGCAGTAAGCCGCCACCACCACCAGTCCTACGAAGTGGACTACACCAGCCAGATGGGGGGGGGGTTCATACCCATCAACCTGTGCATGACCTGTACATGAGCCAGAGCAGTAAGTCGCAGCTAGTCCTACGTTGTGGACCATACCAGCCTGATGAGGGGTTTATACTCATATAGTCCTACAAATGATGGATTGTAAACGCTACCAACCAGATGGGGGTTTATACCCATCAACCGAAGGGTCGGCTACCGCAAGAAGGTGCATCCTGAGGTTCTACCACTTGTCAGTAGAGGGGTTGGCTACCGCAAGAAGGAGCATCCCGAAGCTACAACCAACCGGATGGGGGTTCATACTCATCAACCGAAGGGTCGGTTACCGCAAGAAGGAGCATCCTGAGGTTCTACCACATGTCAACCAAAGGGGTCGGCTACCGCATGAAAGAGCATCCTAGAGGCGCACACACACATTTTTCGTCTAGTGGGTCGGCTACCGCAAGACAGAGCATCTGAAGGACAACCGGGCAAGAGGGTTAACTCCTTCACCCTCCAGCCAATCTTTTTTGGCATAACATGCCAACAGTCGGCTAGTCAGGTGAAGGGGGGGTAGCTGTAGACCCCTATTGAACATACAAGGACTTGATGTTGAACTTACATGAATATGAAGTTTGATGATTTTGATGATGATTCAAGAACAGAGAACTTAGAGAGTTGAAGACTTGTATTATTGTGTAATAACTCTGTTTTGATGAGTTTGAGTTTGTAATATTATAGTCTAAGATAGCCGGTACATAATCTACTCTTTAGAAGCTTCAAAAACTCATATTTATTAAAAAGGCTCGGGTTTAATCGATTCAATCACTAGATAATCGATTAACACACCTGTTAATCGATTAATAGGCCTGTTAATCGATTAATAGGGTAGATAATCGATTAAACCAGTGCGTTTTGGGGTTCTGTTGATTTTGGCTCTGTAATAATCGATTAACACTTCATTTAATCGATTATTTCAGTCAGATTTGGATTTTGAACTTCAAATTAAACCTATTTTCAAAAACCCTAATCCCAATACACCAAGTTTCGAAAATCCCCAATTCCCAAACCCTAATTCATCTACTTAAGGTTCTCTATGGCTCTCAGAAAATTGAACAACCTTTTTCAAACAAAAGTTAAGAGCTGTGATTGCCAGAGAACTATTTGTTGGAGGAAAAAGGGGCTTTTGGAACCTGGTGTGGGCTAGAAGCAATTAGAATCACTAAGTGGAGTTCATAGTGGATTGTGTGTTGTGCCGTCTCTAGGGAAAGTTGTTCTTCATCTCTTGTGGGACTCAAGAGAGGTGTTTTCGTTACTTTATCTTTTTCATTTATAATCTGCTTGTATAACTTTGATTATAGTGACAACGTTAATCCTCTATTTGAGTGATTAGCAACTGGACGTAGGGTCTTTTGATCCGAACCAGTATAAATCTCCTGTGTAAGACTCTATTTTTTTCTTATTTACGTTTACACAGTATTTTAATCGGTAAAATTTGGGGAAAATTTTTAAAACCTAATTTTTGTTAAGAAACCAATTCACCCCCCTCTTGGTTTTTTTCCGACCACACAAACATTCCGCTGCGCGATTCTAACAAGTGGTATCAGAGCTTGCTTTGATAGTCATTCAAAATTTTCGAAAATGGCCGGACAAAATCAAACTTTTGCCGAAGGTGTGTCTATCAACAGACCCCCACTTTTTGCGGGTTAAAATTATCCTTTCTGGAAAGTAAGAATGCAAATCTTTTTAGAGTCTGTTGATAGAGGCGTTTGGGACGCTATTTTAAACGGTCCCTATATTCCAAAAATTTCTGAAAACGAAGTAGACGTTCCTAAATCATTTTCTAGATGGACGGCGGAGGAAAATAGAAAAGCTTAATTTGACGTTAGGGCAAGAAATATTATTTCATCTACTTTAACCCTTGACGAGTTTTACAGGATCTCCGTTTGTAAACCTGATCAAGAGATGTGGGAAATGCTAAGAGTGACCCATGAAGGTACCGACGACGTTAAGAGAGCACGAAAAATTTCCCTAATCCAAGAATACGAGATGTTCCAGATGCAACAAGGCGAAATGATATTTGACATTCAAAAGCGTTTCACCCATATTGTGAACCATCTCACCAGATTAGGTAAAATTTTTGGCGTTGATGAATTAAATGTTAAAATCTTGAAATCTTTGGATAGGAAATGGCAACCTAAGGTGACAGCCATCTCAGAGTCGCAAAACCTTGCCACAATGTCTATGGCGGCACTCTTTGGAAAGTTGAGATAGCATGAGCTTGAGCTTGGAAGGCTAAATGATGAGGAAGGACAATATCAAAAGAAGAACTTAGCCTTCAAAACTGAAATTTCCAAAGGTAAGAGTAAAAAGGAAGAAGAAGACTCGGAGAATGAAGAAGAAGAATTGAGTCTTATGATTAAGAAATTCACCAAATTTATGAAAGCCAAAGGAAAACATTCATTCAAAGGTAAAGGAAAGGTAAGAGAAAATAATTCTGTAAATATCAAATGCTATGGTTGTGGTGAAACAGGACATGTGAAGACCGAATGTCCAAACAAGAAAAACGAAGAAATCAAAGGAAAAAAGTTCTTCAAGAAGAAAGCCTACATCGCTTGGGACAATAGTGATTCAAGTTCAGAATCAAGTGACTCGAAAATTGAAGCCAATATTTGCTTAATGGCAAATGACAACATATCTTCCGACTTTGAGGTAAGTGATTCCGACTCATCTTCAAGTGATGATGAAAATAATTATGATGAACTGCAAAATGCATATAATGAATTGTTTAGTGCCTTTAAGGACTTGAAAAATGAATATAAAGCTGTGAAAAAGAGTTTAAGTAGATCCGAAAAGGAGGTTGAGTCATTAAAAACGAAAATTTAATGTTTAGAGGTAAAGGAAACCATAGAAACGAAAATTGTATGCTTAGATGAGAATGATGATAAAAATATAGCATGTGCATCTTGTAAAGAGTATGAATATGACATTGATATACTTAATCATTTGCTTGATAAAGCCGAAAAGGAATTAAGTAATAATATTAAGGATAAAGTTGTTATAGATCAAAATAGTATAAACCATCAAGTTCCTTTGAAAAAGCCTAAAATGAAAAAGAGAAGAGTATGGGTTGAAAAAGGAACTAGAGCATCTATTGTTAGAAATGCATCATATTCAAAAGCTACATCTAAAGCATGTTTCTATTGTATGAAACAAGGTCATAATTCAAATAGATGTAAAATAAAACATTTTGGTGTTCCTAAAGGAAAATACATTTGGGTTCCTATTGTTAAATAATTTGTTCATCTCTAACCCCAAGGACCCAAAAGTTATGGGGACCTAAGTTTTGTAGGAAACTTCCAAATCAAAGAAGTCTATGTGGTATCTTGATAGTGGATGCTCAAAGCATATGACCGGTGACAAAACGAAATTTGTGAGTTTTAAAGCTAAAGAACAAGGATATGTAACTTATGGGGACAACATCAAAGGAAAAATTCTTGGAATTGGAAATATAGGTGGTGCAAACACGTTGGAGATTAAAGATGTGCTTCTTGTTGAAGGGCTAAAGCATAATCTCCTTAGTATAAGTCAACTATGTGACAAAGGATTTAAGGTAATATTTGAAAGTAAATTTTGCACCATACATTTGATAGATTCTGAAAATGTAGCATTAAAAGGCATTAGGCATAATAACATATACTTGATTGATTTGGATTGTATACATGATTCTAGTATAACATGCTTAGTTGCTAAGGAAGAGAACCCATGGTTATGGCATAAGAGAGCAACTCACATAAATATGCATCATTTAAACAAATTGATATCAAAAGACTTAGTTGTTGGTTTGCCAAAGTTAAAATTTGAAAAAGATAGATTATGTGATGCATGTCAAAAAGGTAAAAAAAGTAAAATCATCATTTAAATCAAAGAGTGTCATTTCCACATCAAAACCTTTAGAATTATTACATTTAGACTTATTTGGTCCTTCTAGGATAAAAAGCTTTGGTGGAAATTATTATGGACTTGTAATTGTTGATGATTTTTCTAGATACACTTGGACATTTTTCTTGACAATGAAAAGTGAAGCTTTTAAGGCCTTTAGGAAGTTTGCAAAACAAATTCAAAATGAGAAAGACTTAAGAATTAAAGTTTTAAGAAGTGACCATGGTGGTGAGTTTCAAAATGAAAGGTTTGAAAATTATTGTGCGGAAAATTGAATATTGCATAATTTTTCTGCTCCTAGGACTCCCCAACAAAATGGTGTAGTTGAAAGGAAGAATAGGTCATTAGAGGAACTTGCTAGAACAATGCTAAATGAATCAAAAGTTCCTAAATATTTTTGGGCTGATGTGGTAAGTACTGCATGTTATGTTTTGAATAGAATGCTCATTAGGCTGTTAGAATCGCGCAGCGGAATGTTCGCGTGGTCGGACAAAAACCAAGAGGGGGGGTGAATTGGTTTCTTTATAAAAATTAGGTTTTCAAAATTTTTCCCAAATTTTACTGATTAAAAACTGTGTAAATGTAAATAGAGAAGAGAAGAGAATCTTACACAGGAAATTTATACTAGTTCAGATCAAAAGACCCTACGTCTAGTTGCTAATCACTCAAACAGAGGATTAACGCTGTCACTATAATCAAGTTGTTACAAACAGATTACAATTGGAAAGATAAAGATAAGAAAACACCTCTCTTGAAATCCACAAGAGATGATGAACAGCTTTCCCTAGAGACGGCACAACACACAATCCACTAAGAACTCCACTTAGTGATTCTTATCGCTTCTAGCCCACACCAGGTTCCAAAAGCCCCTTTTTTTTGCAACAAACAGTTCTCTGGCACTACAACACTTAACTTTTGTATGAAAAAGGTTGTTCTACTTTTCTGAGTGCCATAGAGAAGCTTAAGTAGAGAAATTAGGGTTTGGGAATTGGGAATTTTGGGATTAGGGTTCTTGGGAAAAGGGTTTTCGAAAATAGGGTTGATTTGAAGTTAAAATTCGAAATCTGACTGAAATAATCGATTAAATCAAGAGTTAATCGATTATTACAGAGCCAAAATCAACAAAACCCTGAAACTCACTATTTTAATCGATTAAAAGGGGTTTTATTCGATTAAACCGCCTGTTAATCGATTAACAGGAGTTTTAATCGATTAAACCAGTGAGCAGATACAGAAAATGGTTTTTCTCACTGTTTTAATCGATTATTTCCCTATTTAATTGATTAAAGCTGAGCCTGGATGATAAATTTGAGCTTTTTGAAGCTTCTAAGGTGCAGACTATGTATCGGCTATCTTAAACACTAATATTACAGATTCAATCTAATTGAAACAGAGTTATTACAATACAAAACAAGTCTTCAACACTCTAAGTCTTTGAGTTCTTGAATCATCATCAAAATCAACAATCTTCATGTCCATCAAGTGAAACATCAAGTCCTTGAATGTTCAACAATCTCCCCCTTTTTGATGATGATCAAAATTATCTTTTAAAGCCTTGTAATAACCTGTTTTATCTGTCATACTAACAAACACATTAAACATACCAGATAATATTTAAAAACAATAATATTAGGCTTTAAATATTTCTCCCCCTATTTTGATTATAATAAAAAACAATTCTTCTATGGCAAACATAAGAGCTCCCCCTCAAAATATGCATAACTTAGAGAAAAATTCCCCCTCAATCATAGCAAAAACAGAACACCACATTTTATTTCAGATAAAAGCATTCATTACAATATAAGAGAAAAATTACAAATTTTAAAATTCTTCACTATCATCACTATGAAAGTGTGCATCAAATCTATTTTCTAAACGATACACTTTATCATCTACATCATATATACGGCGAATTATTTCCTCATGCCGTACTCCAGAAAGAGTGAAGAAAGACTGCATCCTCTTATTCATGTCAGATAACATGTCTTCCATGGATTGTCGGGTTTCTTGATGAGTAGAGGAAGTTCCAGCACTTTGAATTTGATCAGAGGGAAATTCAGCAGCAGGAGGCATATCTTCATCAGAATCTTCATTGTCATCACCATGATTCGGAACATCATCCTTGTGAACATAAATGTCGTTGACACGCACCATTTGTAGTTGGATCAATGTGCTGACAAGCATGCGATTCAAGTTATTTGTTCTTACTGTTTGTTCACCTTCGACATTGACTCCCTTATATTCAAGAATCCGAGAGACAAGGAGGGCATATGGAATTTTGAAGGTGGGATGGCGTTTTGCTTTTAACATTGTCATGGTGACAAGAACGCCCCAATCTAAGGGCTCATTATTCATTATGGCATGAATAATCCTAAGATCAATTGAAGAACATTGAGCATGATTTGTAGCCCGAGGACATAGGATCCAGACAATTAGATGTAGAATCATGCGTTCCTTCTTCTTTAAAGGTCCAGCAAGAAGGAGACGCCCAATCTCCATGGAGGGATTTTGCAGAAAAGAGCGGTAAGCTAAGAACCTGTCAAAGTCATCTAACTCACCATAAATGTCAATAGCATCTTCTCTAATTGGAAAGTGGGCAACGTTCTCCCAAATATCATCGTCAAGAATAATTGTGACGCCTTTGACTCTAGAGGTAGCTATTTGATCTCTAAATTTAAATCTAGAGTAAAATACCCTAACAAGGTCAGGATAATACGTACCTTGCATTTGGATGAAAGGAAGAACTCCTTGAATTTCAAGAAGGTTGGGAAAGTTGAATCCCCTATTGATGAATTGCTCACCAATAAGAAACTTTGGAGAGATAATGGCACGTTCCTTCCAATAGGTCAGAAATTCTTGTTGGCCATCTGTATCAGAAATCCATCCTTCTACAGAATTAGGACGGGGACGAGATGAGGGTGCAGATCTTCTTCTAGTAGGGATCTTAGCACGAGAAGATGAGGCCATTGAAAGATTTGAGGAATAACAATAAGATTTAGAGAGCTAAATGTATTGAGAAGAGGGCAATATTGCTAGAATAAGATAAGAAAGCTTGATTTCAAGAGATAGAAGTGAGTAGAAGTGAAATGGAGGCCCCTATTTATAATCAAGCATGTCTAACGGTCATATGGAAGTGAATATAGGTCAAGAGATCCGTTGGCAACGGCTAGGAGGCCAAACTTGCCAGGTTTAATCGATTAAAACTCAGATTAATCGATTAAACCAGTGCCAGAACCATTTAATCGATTAAATTGTGCAGTTAATCGATTAATTATGTATTTAATCGATTAATTGGCGAATTAATCGATTAATCCAGAGAGGAATGCCCTGTTTTGAGTGTTTTGGATGCAAATAATCGATTATAACTCCAATTAATCGATTATTCCAGAGAGTACATCAAATTTTTGAGGTTTTTACACATGATTAACTATGAACATCCTACACAACGAATTATAACATCATAAACATCCAAAAACTGTCTTATTAAGCAGAATTTAAGCTATTTCTAATATCCCTAAGTCTCTTGTAAGATCATAAAATCTATCCTTGGGTAGAGGCTTAGTAAAGATATCTGCTAATTGATGCTTTGTATCAACGTATTCTATTTTACAGTTCCCTTTGCTCATATGATCTCTCAAAAAGTGATGCCTAATTTCTATGTGCTTAGTTCTAGAGTGCATTAATGGATTCTTAGTAAGATTAATTGCACTCGTATTATCACACATCAAGGGTATGTCATTTAAAAATATATTGTAATCTTCTAACTGTTGTTTCATCCACAAAATTTGAGCACAACAACTACCAGCTGCAATATATTCAACTTCAGTGGTAGATAAAGCAACACAAGCTTGTTTCTTAGAATGCCAAGATACTAAGGATGAACCTAACAAATGACATGTCCCACTAGTACTTTTCCTATCAATTTTGCATCCACCATAATCAGCATCAGAATATCCTATTAGACTAGTGCAAGCATCAGATGGATACCATAAACCAAAACCACTAGTTCCTTTTAAATATTTTAAAATATGTTTTACTGCAATTAGATGAGATTCTTTTGGACAAGCCTGAAATCTAGCACACACATAGACAGAATGCATAATATCAGGTCTACTTGCAGTTAAGTATAACAGTGAACCTATCATACCTCTATACATAGATTGATTAACTTCCAAACCTGATTCATCCTTGTCTAGATAGCATGAAGTTCCCATGGGTGTGTTAGCTTCCTTTGAGGTGTCCATTCCAAACTTTTTAAGGATCTCTTTGCAGTATTTGGTTTGAGAGATGAAAATGCCATCTTTAAGTTGCTTAATTTGGAGTCCAAGGAAGAACGTCAATTCTCCCATCATAGAAATTTCAAACTCTCCCTGCATTATCTTAGCAAATTCTACACATAACGAATTATCAGTTGATCCAAAAATAATATCATCAACATATACCTGGACCAATAAGATATGTTCTTTAACTTTCTTTATAAACAGTGTAGAATCAATTTTTCCTCTAGAAAAATCATTTGAAGTAAGGAAACTACTTAGCCTTTCATACCAAGATCTAGGAGCTTGTTTCAACCCATATAATGTTTTCTTTAATTTAAAAACATGATTAGGAAAACTAAAATCTTCAAATCCAGGGGGTTGCTCCACATAAACTTCTTCTTTAATAAAACCATTCAAAAATGCACTCTTAACATACATTTGATATAATTTAAATTTCATTAAAGATGCATAAGCAAGAAGTAGGCGTATAGCCTCTAACCTGGCAACAGGAGCATAAGTTTCATCATAATCTATACCTTCCTCCTGACAATAGCCTTTGGCAACAAGTCTGACTTTATTCTTTGTTATATTTCCATCTTCATCAAGCTTATTTCTAAACACCCATTTGGTTCCAATAACTTGATGTGATTCTTCCCTTGGGATTAATTCCCAGACTTGATTCCTTTCAAATTGGTTAAGTTCTTCTTGCATAGCTATGCACCATTGTTCATCTTTAAGTGCTTCCTCCACATTTTTGGGTTCTATCTGAGACACAAAAGCTACAGACATACAAAAGTTAGACATGTTTCTAGTTCTTACCCCTTTTGAGATATCACCTATAATATTGTCCATTGAGAGTCCTCTAGGTGATTGCCATTCTTTTGCTAATTCCGGTGTTTGAGAAGGCTCATTTTCTTCTAAATACAATTCATCAAGAGCTTCTCTTATATATTCATCATCACCTGCAAGTTCTTTATTTGATTCAAGAGGATTTCCCCCAAGGTCTACAATCTCATCAAAAGTAACATGATTAGATTCTTCAATATTCAAAGTTCTTCTATTAAACACCCTGTAAACCTTACTAGTTAATGAATAACCTAAGAAAGTGCCCTCATCGGCTTTAGAGTCAAATTTTCCTAAGTTATCTTTTCCATTATTCAACACAAAGCACTTACATCCAAAAATTTTCAAATGAGAAACATTAGGTTTTCTACCATTAAACAATTCATAGGGAGTTGATTTTATAATTGGCCTAATATGCATCCTATTCAAAACATACTAAATGATCAATTTTCTTTGAATAAATACAAGATACAAACAATTCATTTAACTATAGGAACCCAAATATATTTTCCTTTAGGAACACCAAAATGTTTGATTTTACATCTATTTGAAGTATGACCATGTTTCATACAATAAAAACATGCTTTAGATGTAACATTTGAAAATGATGCATTTCTAATCATAGATGCTCTAGTTCCTTTTTCTACCCATACTCTTCTCTTTTTAATTTTAGGCTTTTTCAAAGAAACTTGATGGTTTACACTATTTTGAGTTACAACAACTTTATCCTTCTTAAAATCACTTATCTCCTTTTCGGCTTTATCTAGCAAATGGTTAAGGATATCTATGTCATATTCATGCTCTTTATAATTTGCACATGCTAAGTTCTTATCATTATCCTCATCTAAACATACAATTTTCGTTTCTAAGGTTTCCTTTTCCTCTAAACATGCAATTTTCGTTTTTAAGGACTCTACCTCCTTTTCGGATCTACTTAAACCCTTTTTCACAGCTTTGTATTCATTTTTCAAGTCCTTAAAGGCACTAAACAATTCATTATATGCATTTTGTAATTCATCAAAATCATTTTCATCATCACTTGAGAATGAGTCGGAATCACTAACCTCAAAGTCGGAAGATATATTGTCTTTTGCCAACAAGCAAATGTTAGCTTCTATTTCTAGATCACTTGACTCCAAAATCGAGTCACTATCATCGGTTCCTTCATAAGTTACTCTTAGTTTATCCCACATTTCTTGAGCACTTTTACAAACTGATATCCTGTAAAACTCATCCAGGGTTAAAGTAGATGAAATTATATTTCTAGCCCTAACGTCAAATTGTGCTTTTCTGTTTTCTTCTGCAGTCCATCCAGAAAAAGGTTTAAGAACGTCAACACCGTTCTCTGTAACTTTAGGAACAAATGGACCGTTTAAAATAGCGTCCCAAACGCCTCTATCAACAGACTCTAAAAAGATTTGCATTCGTACCTTCCAAAAAGGATAATTTTGACCCGCAAAAAGTGGGGGTCTGTTAATAGACGCACCTTCGGCAAAAGTTTTATTTTTTCCGGCCATTTTCGAAAATTTGAATGACTATCAAAGCAAGCTCTGATACCACTTGTTAGAATCGTGCAACGGAATGTTCGCGTGGTCGGACAAAAACCAAGAGGGGGGGTGAATTGGTTTCTTAATAAAAATTAGGTTTTCAAAATTTTCCCCAAATTTTACCGATTAAAAACTGTGTAAATGTAAATAGAGAAGAGAAGAGAATCTTACACAAGAAATTTATACTGGTTCGGATCAAAAGACCCTACGTCCAATTGCTAATCACTCAAACAGAGGATTAACGCTGTCACTCTAATCAAGTTGTCACAAACAGATCACAATTGAAAAGATAAAGATAAGAAAACACCTCTCTTGAAATCCACAAGAGATGATGAACAACTTTCCCTAGAGACGGCACAACACACAATCCACTAAGAACTCCACTTAGTGATTCTTATCGCTTCTAGCCCACACCAGGTTCCAAAAGCCCCTTTTTCTTGCAACAAATAGTTCTCTGGCACTACAACACTTAACTTTTGTATGAAAAAGGTTGTTCTACTTTTCTGAGTTCCATAGAGATGCTTAAGTAGAGAAATTAGGGTTTGGGAATAGGGAATTTCGGAATTAGGGTTCTTGGGAAAAGGGTTTTCGAAAATAGGGTTGATTTGAAGTTAAAATTCGAAATCTGACTGAAATAATCGATTAAATCAAGAGTTAATCGATTATTACAGAGCCAAAATCAACAGAACCCTGAAACTCACTGTTTTAATCGATTAAAAGGGGTTTTAATCGATTAAATCGCCTGTTTATCGATTAACAGGAGTTTTAATCGATTAAACCAGTGAGCAGATACAGAAAATGGTTTTTCTCACTGTTTTAATCGATTATTTCCCTATTTAATCGATTAAAGCTGAGCCTGGATGATAAATTTGTGCTTTTTGAAGCTTCTAAGGTGCAGACTATGTACCGGCTATCTTAAACACTAATATTATAGATTCAATCTAATTGAAACAGAGTTATTACAATACAAAACAAGTCTTCAACACTCTAAGTCTTTGAGTTCTTAAATCATCATCAAAATCAACAATCTTCATGTCCATCAAGTGCAACATCAAGTCCTTGAATGTTCAACATAGGCCAATTATAAAATCAACTCCCTATGAATTGTTAAATGGTAGAAAGCCTAATGTTGCTCATTTGAAAATATTGGGATGTAAGTGCTTTGTGTTAAATAATGGAAAGGACAACTTAGGAAAATTTGACTCAAAAGCCGATGAGGGCATTTTTCTAGGTTATTCATTAACTAGCAAAGCTTATAGAGTGTTTAATAGAAGAACCTTAAATGTTGATGAATCTATACATGTTACTTTTGATGAAATTGTAGACCTTGGGGGAAATCCTCTTGAGTCAAATAAAGAACTTGCAGGTGATGATGAGTACATAAGAGAGGCTCTTGATGAATTGTATTTGGAAGAAAATGAGCCTTCTCAAACACCTGAATTAGCAAAAGAATGACAATCACCAAGAGGACTTTCAATGGACAATATTATTGGTGATATCTCAAAAGGGGTAAGAACTAGAAATATGACTAATTTCTGCATGTCTGTACCTTTTGTGTCACAGATAGAACCCAAAAATGTTGAGGAAGCGCTTAAAGATGACCAATGGTGCATAGCTATGCAAGAGGAACTTAACCAATTTGAAAGAAATCAGGTCTGGGAATTAATCCCAAGAGAAGAATCATATCAAGTAATTGGAACTAAATGGGTATTTCGAAACAAACTTGATAAAGATGGTAATATAACAAAGAATAAAGCCAGACTTGTTGCCAAAGGCTACTGTCAGGAGGAAGGTATTGATTATGATGAAACTTATGCTCCTGTTGCCAGGTTAGAGGCTACGCCCACTTCTTGCTTATGCATCATTGATGAAATTTAAATTATATCAAATGGATTTTAAGAGTGAATTTTTGAATGGGTTTATTAAAGAAGAAGTTTATGTGGAGCAACCCCCTGGATTTGAGGATTTTAGTTATCCTAATCATATCTTTAAATTGAAGAAAGCATTATATGGTTTGAAACAAGCTCCTAGGTCTTGGTATGAAAGATTAAGTAGCTTTCTAACTTCAAATGATTTTTCTAGAGGAAAAATTGATTCTACTTTGTTTATAAAGAAAGTAAGAGAACATATATTATTGGTTCAGGTTTATGTTGATGATATTATTTTTTGATCAACTGATAATTCTTTGTGTGTAGAATTTGCTAAGATAATGCAGGGAGAGTTTGAAATGTCTATGATGGGAGAATTAACATTCTTCCTTGGACTTCAAATCAAGCAACTTAAAGATGGCATTTTTGTCTCTCAAACCAAATACTACAAAGAGATTCTTAAAAAGTTTGGAATGGACACCTCAAAGGTGTTAGAATCGCGCAACAGAATGTTCGCGTGGTCGGACAAAAACCAAGAGGGGGGTGAATTGGTTTCTTAACAAAAATTAGGTTTTCAAAATTTTCCCCAAATTTTACCGATTAAAAACTGTGTAAATGTAAATAGAGTAGAGATAGAATCTTACACAGGAGATTTATACTGGTTCGGATCAAAAGATCCTACGTCCAGTTGCTAATCACTCAAACAGAGGATTAACGCTGTCACTATAATCAAAGTTTGTTATAAACAAATTACAATGAAAAAGATAAAGTAAAGAAAACACCTCTCTTGAAATCCACAAGAGATGAAGAACAACTTTCCCTAGAGACGGCACAACACACAATCCACTAAGAACTCCACTTAGTGATTCTTTTTGCTTCTAGCCCACACCAGGTTCCAAAAGCTCCTTTTTCTTGCAACAAACAGTTCTCTGGCACTTACAACACTTAACTTTTGTATGGAAAAGGTTGTTCTATTTTTTCTGAGTGCCATAGAGATGCTTAAGTAGAGAAATTAGGGTTTTGGAATTGGGATTTTCGAAACTAGGGTTCTTGGAAATAGGGTTTTCAAAAATAGGGTTGATTTGAAGTTAAAAATCAAAATCTGACTGAAATAATCGATTAAATGGAGTGTTAATCGATTATTACAGAGCCAAAATCAATTGAACCCCAATACTCTCTGTCTTAATCGATTAAATGGCCTGTTAATCGATTAATAGGGGTGTTAATCGATTAAACCAGTGAGCAGATACAGAAAATGGTTTTTCTCACTGTTTTAATCGATTATTTCACCAATTAATCAATTAAAGCTGAGCCTCTTTGATAAATTTGAGATTTTTGAAGCTTCTAAGGTGCAGACTATGTACCGGCTATCTCAAACTCTAATATTACAGACTCAACTCAATCTAATCAAAATAGAGTTATTACACTACAAAACAAGTCTTGAACTCTTTAAGTCTTGTGTTCTTGAATCATCATCAAAATCAACAAGCTTCATGTCCATCAAATCTAACATCAAGTCCTTGAATGTTCAACAATCTCCCCCTTTTTGATGATGATCAAAATTATCTTTTAAAGTCTTGTAATAACCTGTTTTATCTATCATACTAACAAACACATTAAACATACCAGATAATAATTAAAAACAATAATATTAGGCTTTAAATATTTCTCCCCCTATTTTGATTATAATAAAAAATAATTCTTCTATGGAAAACATAAGAGCTCCCCCTCAAAATATGCATAACTTTAGAGAAAACTCCCCCACAATCAAAGCAAAAACACCACATTTTATTTCAGAGATAAGCATTCATTACAATATAAGAGAAAAATTACAAATTTTAAAATTCTTCACTATCATCACTATGAAAGTGTGCATCAAATCTATTTTCTGAACGGCACACTTTATCATCTACATCAGATATACGGTGAATTATTTCCTCATGCCGTACTCCAGAAAGAGTGAAGAATGACTGCATTCTCTAATTCATGTCAGATAACATGTCTTCCATGGATTGTCAGGTTTCATGATGAGTGGAGGAAGTTCCAACACTTTGGATTTGATCAGAGGGAAGCTCAGCAGCAGGAGGCATATCTTCATCAGAATCTTCATTATCGTCACCTTGGTTTGGAACATCATCCTTATGAACATAAATATTGTTGACGCGCACCATTTGTAGTTGGATTAATGTGCTGTCTAACATGCGATTCAAGTTATTTGTCCTTACAGCTTGTTCACCTTCGACATTTACTCCTTTGTATTCAAGGATGCGAAGGACAAGGAGAGCATATGGAATTTTGAAGGTGGGATGACGTTTAGTTTTTAACAAAGTCATGGTGACAAGAACGCCCCAGTCTAAAGGCTCATTATTCATTATGGCATGAATAATACGAAGATCAATTGAAGAACATTGAGCATGATTTGTAGCCCGAGGACATAGAATCTAGACAAGTAGATGTAAAATCATGCGTTCCTCCTTTTTCAAAGGACCAGCAAGAAGGAGACGTCCAATCTCCATGGAGGGATTTCGCAGAAAAGAATGGTAAGCTAAGAACCTGTCAAAATCATCTAACTCACCATACACGTTAATAGCATCTTCTCTAATAGGAAAGTGGGCAACGTTTTCCCAAATATCATCATCAAGAATAATTGTTACTCCCTTAACTCTAGAGGTAGCAATTTGATCTCTAAATTTGAACTTAGAGTAAAATACCCTAACTAAGTCAGGATAATACGTACCTTGCATTTGGATGAAAGGGAGAACTCCTTGACTTTCAAGAAGATTTGGAAAGTTGAATCCCCTACTGATGAACTGCTCACCAATAAGGAACTTAGGAGAAATAATAGCACATTCCTTCCAATAGGACATAAATTCTTATCGGTCATCTGCATCAGAGATCCATCCTTCTACAGAATTAGGACGGGGATGAGATGAGGGTGCGGATCTTCTTCTAGTGGGGATTTTTGCACGAGAAGATGAGGCCATTGAAGGATTAGAAGAGTAAAAAGAAGATTTAAGAAGCTAAGTGTAGATAGAAGAAGACAAGATTGCTAGAATAGGGCAAGATTGATAGAATGAGGCAAGAAAGCTTGAATTCAAGAGATAGGAGTGAGTAGAAGTGAAATGGAGGTCCCTATTTATAGCCAAGCAACTCCAACGGACATATGAAAGTGTATAGGGTGCAAAAGATCCATTGGCAACGGCTAGGAAGCCAAACTTGCCAGGTTTAATCAATTAAAATTCAAATTAATCGATTAAACCAGTATCAGAACCATTTAATCGATTAAATTGTGCAGTTAATCGATTAATGTTGTGTTTAATCGATTAATGGGCGAATTAATTGATTAATCCAGAGAGGAATGTCATGTTTTGAGTGTTTTGGATGCAAATAATCGATTATAACTCCAATTAATCGATTATTCCAGAGAGTACATCAAATTTTTGAGGTTTTTACACATAAACTATTAACATCCTGTATAATGAATTATATCCTTATAAACATCCAAAAACTGTCTTATTAAGCAGAATTTAAGCTATTTCTAATATCCCTAAGTCTCTTCTAAGTTCATAGAATCTATCCTTGGGTAGAGGCTTAGTAAATATATCTGCTAATTGATGCTTTGTATCAACGTACTCTATTTTACAGTTTCCTTTGCTGATATGATCTCTCAAAAAGTGATGTCTAATTTCTATATGCTTAGTCCTAGAGTGCATTACTAGATTCTTAGTAAGATTAATTGCACTCGTATTATCACACATTAAAGGTATGTCATTTAGAAATATACTATAATCTTCTAACTGTTGTTTCATCCACAGAATTTGAGCACAACAATTACCAGCTACAATATATTCAGCTTCAGTGGTAGATAAAGCAACACATGCCTGTTTCTTAGAATGCCAGGATACTAAGGATGAACCTAACAAATGACATGTCCCACTAGTACTTTTCCTATCAATTTTGCATCCACCATAATCAACATCAGAATATCCTATTAAACTAGTACAAGCATCAGATGGATACCATAAACCAAAACCAGTAGTTCCTTTTAAATATTTTAAAATATGTTTTACTGCAATTAGGTGAGATTCTTTTGGACAAGCCTGAAATCTAGCACACACATAGACAGAATGCATAATATCAGGTCTACTTGCAGTTAAGTATAACAGTGAACCTATCATACCTCTATACATAGATTGATTAACTTCCAAACCTGATTCATCCTTGTCTAGATAGCATGAAGTTCCCATGGGTGTGTTAGCTTCCTTTGAGGTGTCCATTCCAAACTTTTTAAGGATCTCTTTGCAGTATTTGGTTTGAGAGATGAAAATACCATCTTTAAGTTGCTTGATTTGTAGTCCAAGGAAGAATATCAATTCTCCCATCATAGACATTTCAAACTCTCCCTGCATTATCTTAGCAAATTCTACACATAACGAATTATCAGTTGATCCAAAAATAATATCATCAACATATACCTGGACCAATAAGATATGTTCTTTAACTTTCTTTATAAACAAAGTAGAATCTATTTTTCCTCTAGAAAAATCATTTGAAGTTAGGAAACTACTTAGTCTTTCATACCAAGATCTAGGAGCTTGTTTTAACCCATATAATGCTTTCTTTAATTTAAAAACATGATTAGGAAAACTAAAATCTTCAAATCTAGGGGGTTGCTCCACATAAACTTCTTTAATAAAACCATTCAAAAATGCACTCTTAACATACATTTGATATAATTTAAATTTCATCAAAGATGCATAAGCAAGAAGTAGGCGTATAGCCTCTAACCTGGCAACAGGAGCATAAGTTTCATCATAGTCTATACCTTCCTCCTGACAATAGCCTTTGGCAACAAGTCTAGCTTTATTCTTTGTTATGTTTCCATCTTCATCAAGTTTATTTCTAAATACCCATTTGGTTCCAATAACTTGATGTGATTCTTCCCTTGAGATTAATTCCCAGACTTGATTCCTTTCAAATTGGTTAAGTTCTTCTTGCATAGCAATGCACCACTGTTCATCTTTAAGTGCTTCCTCCACATTTTTGGGTTCTATCTGAGACACAAAAGCTACAGACATACAAAAGTTAGTCATGTTTCTAGTTCTTACCCCTTTTGAAATATCACCAATGATATTGTCCATTGAGAGTCCTCTAGGTGATTGCCATTCTTTTGCTAACTCAGGTGATTGAGAAGGCTCATTTTCTTCCAAATACAATTCATCAAGAGCCTCTCTTATATACTCATCATCACCTGCAAGTTCTTTATTTGACTCAAGAGGATTTCCCCCAAGGTCTACAATCTCATCAAAAGTAACATGAATAGATTCTTCAATATTCAACGTTCTTCTATTAAATACCCTGTAAGCCTTACTAGTTAATGAATAACCTAAGAAAATGCCCTCATCGGCTTTAGAGTCAAATTTTCCTAAGTTATCCTTTCCATTATTTAACACAAAACACTTACATCCAAAATTTTTCAAATGAGCAACATTAGGCTTTCTACCATTAAACAATTCATGGGGAGTTAATTTTATAATTGACCTAATGAGCATTCTATTTAAAACATAACACGCAGTACTAACCGCATCAGCCCAAAAATATTTAGGAACATTAGATTCATTTAACATAGTTCTAGAAAGTTCCTCTAATGACCTATTTTTCCTTTTAACTACACCATTTTGTTGGGGAGTCCTAGGAGCAGAAAAGTTATGTAATATTCCATTTTCTTCACAATAACTTTCAAACTTTTCATTTTGAAACTCACCACCATGGTCACTTCTTAAAACTTTAATTCTTAAGTCTTTCTCATTTTGAATTTGTTTTGCAAATTTTCTAAAGACTTTAAAGGCTTCACTTTTCATAGTTAGGAAAAATGTCCAAGTATACCTAGAGTAATCATCAACAATCACAAGGCCATAATAATTTCCACCAAAGCTCTTTATCCTAGAAGGTCCAAATAAATCTAAATGTAATAATTCTAGGGGTTTTGAAGTGGAAATGACATTCTTTGATTTAAATGATGATTTTACTTGTTTACCCTTTTGACATGCATCACATAATCTATCTTTTTCAAATTTTAACCTAGGCAAACCAATAACTAAGTCTTTTGAAATCAATTTATTCAAATGATGCATATTTATATGAGCTACTCTCTTATGCCATAACCAAGGGTTCTCTTCCTTAGCAACTAAACATGTTATACTAGAATCATGTAAACAATCCAAATCAATCAAGTATATGTTGTTATGCCTAATGCCTTTTAATTCTACATTTTCAGAATCTATCAAATGTATGGTGCAAAATTTACTTTCAAAAATTACCTTAAATCCTTTGTCACATAGTTGACTTATGCTAAGGAGATTATGCTTTAATCCATCTACAAGAAGCACATCCTTAATCTCCAAAGTATTTGCACCACCTATGTTTCCAATTCCAAGAATCTTCCCTTTGTTGTTGTCCCCATAAGTTACATATCCTTGTTCCTTAGCTTTGAAACTCACAAATTTTGATTTATCACCGGTCATATGCTTTGAGCATCCACTATCAAGATACCACATAGACTTCTTAGATTTGGAAGTTTCCTCAAAATCCGAAGATATGTTGTCATTTGCCTTTAAGAAAATATTTGCTTCTACTTCCGAGTCACTTGATTCCGAACTTGAATCATTGTTGTCCCAAGCAATATAAGCTTTCTTCTTGAAGAACTTTTTGCTTTTGTTTTCTTCGTTCTTCTTATTTGGACATTCGGTCTTTACATGTCCTGTTTCACCACAACCATAACATTTTATATTTACGGAAGTACTTTCTTTTACCTTTCCCTTACCTTTGAAAGGATGCCTTCCTTTTGCTTTCATGAATTTGGTGAACTTCTTTATCATAAGACTCAATTCTTCTTCTTCGTTCTCCGAGTCTTTGGAAATTTTTGTATGAAAAAGGTTGTTCTATTTTTTCTGAGTGCCATAGAGATGCTTAAGTAGAGAAATTAGGGTTTTGAAATTGGGATTTTTGAAACTAGGGTTCTTGGAAATAGGGTTTTCGAAAATATGGTTGATTTGAAGTTAAAAATCAAAATCTGACTGAAATAATCGATTAAATGGAGTGTTAATCAATTATTACAGAGCCAAAATCAATAGAACCCCAAAACTCTCTGTTTTAATCGATTAAATGGCCTGTTAATCGATTAATAGGCCTGTTAATCGATTAATAGGGGTGTTAATCGATTAAACTAGTGAGCAGATACAGAAAATGATTTTTCTCACTGTTTTAATCGATTATTTCACCAATTAATCGATTAAAGCCGAGCCTCTTTGATAAATTTGAGCTTCTTGAAGCTTCTAAGGTGCAGACTATGTACCGGCTATCTCAAACTCTAATATTACAGACTCAATCTAATCAAAACAGAGTTATTACACTACAAAACAAGTCTTCAACTCTTTAAGTCTTGTGTTCTTGAATCATCATCAAAATCAACAAGCTTCATGTCCATCAAATCTAACATCAAGTCCTTGAATGTTGAACAAAAGGAAGCTAACACACCCATGGGAACTTCATACTATTTAGACAAGGATGAATCAGGTTTGGAAATTAATCAATCTATGTATAGAGGTATGATAGGTTCTCTGTTATACTTGTCGCCGCCGTCAGAAGAGGCGGTCGGAGCGACGCAATGGTTTTTATATGACTCGCATTTTCTTTGAAAGAAACGGTTCAATGCCTTTAGGCCGTCCGATAACCGGGATAGACCTAAAGACGAGGTTTTCGAAATAGGTTCGAGGAGTCCCCATCAGTGTTTTAACCTTAAACACTGAAAAAGGTAAACAAGAAAAAGGCAGGGGTTTTAGAAAAAACCAACTTTGGCCATTACAACCAGAGTCGGGTAAGGGAGCTAGTTACGTGTGGGGAAGGTGTTAGCACCCCCACAACGCCCCTTTCGGGTTCCCTATGATGGACTAACTTTGAAAATAAACGCTTAAAGAAATTACATTTTTACCCTATTATTTGATCTACTTGCAGAATTTAAATATCTACATGGCTCTATTATCTAATGCACACAAAGAAAGCGATAAAGAAAGCAGTAAAAGAGACAGAGAATAGAGAAGGAACCTCCGAAGCGAGCTCTATATTAATTCTTCTAAAACGTGAGGACGCTTTTTGGCAGTCCCCGCACTCTACAAGCACGCTCCTCTCCGCAAAACAAAGAAAAGTCACTCAACCAAGGGTCGGATGCCTCAAAGAGAGACCTCCTTAACCGATTTCAACCTTAATGGAAATCGGAAAGCTCCCTCGAACCCCGGAATAATGCTCAGGGTCACTCTCAAGTGCCAAAAAGCTCCCAAGAGAGTGGAGGAGTGCTAAGGTGTGAAATTTCGGAGGAATGAGGCCCCTATTTATAGGGATTCGGGACTGGAAAAGGCGGACGACCGTCTGGACAAAGCGAACGGCCGTCTAGGGCAAAAAGTGGCCATGGACGGCCGTCCATGTAGTGTGGACGGCCGTCCATGGCCTTAAAGTTGCCATGGACGGCCGTCTACTTGTCATGGACGGCCGTCTGCCTTCTCAGGACGGCCATCCGCCTGTTCTGGACGGCCATCTGCTGTCTTCGGTGGATTTCCCGATTTTTAATGCCTCTAAAAACCCTTCCTATCCTAAATGGAACCTAGAACAATCTACTAGGGACTTGATAAAGTCTTAACCATCTTCGGAATGGGCGATCTTCGGCTTTATTAGGAGTCCGGGAAAGATTTGGGGTCTACAGTTGCCCCCCCCCTTTACCCAACTAATTGACCATGGGTTAACATACCATGATGTCTATTGGCGGGTGAAGGAGTTAACCCTCTTGCCCGGTTGTCTTCTGGATGCTCCTCTTGCTGTGGAGGCTGACCCTTCGGACGATATGCTGTGAGGCTTCAGGATGCTCCTTTGGTGCGGTAGCTGACCCTTTGGCTGACACGTAGAGACTTTCGGGATGCTCCTTCGATGCGGTAGCTGACCCCTCGGAGGATATGCTGTGAGGCTTCAGGATGCTCCTTTGGTGCGGTAGCCGACCCTTTGGCTGACACGTAGAGACTTTCGGGATGCTCCTTTGATGCGGTAGCTGACCCCTCGGACGATATGCTGTGAGGCTTCAGGATGCTCCTTCGGTGCGGTAGCTGACCCTTCGGCTGTGGTGGCGGCTTACTGCTTCTGGCCATGCGCCGGCTTTGCCTGTGTGCAGGTCTTCGTCTTCAGGTCTTTCATTTCCTGAAGCGGTGGTGGCGGCTTACTGTTTCTGATCATGCGCCGGCTTTGCCTGTGTGCAGGTATTCGTCTTCAGGTCTTTCGTTTCCTGAAGCAGTGGTGGCGGCTTACTGTTTCTGATCATGCGCTGGTTCCATGGGGAGTAATTGTTCTTGTTTCTTGCGTAGTTATCCGATATGCCGGGGATTCTTCGCTTTTGGATTTTTCTTTAGTTGTCCAGCTTCTTGACTGCTGGGGATTCTTGATGAATGCCTCTTAGGTAGGCAGGGATGCATTGAGGATTTGTTGATTCTGGTGACGCCTCTGGGTAGGCTGATATTTCATTGAGGTTCTGATAGTGCCTTAGATGCTTCATTAGAAGTGAAGACTTTTGGCTGTAATGTTTTGCCTCTGAATAGGTTAATATTCCCTTTTGGGGATGTTGGCTCTTGATGATGCCTCTGAGGATATGACTGTGAAGATTGCATCTGGGTGTAAATTCTTCTTTTTGGCGATCCACCAGAGATTTGGTTGACTCCTTGGGGATCAGATTTTGATAGCCCTTTGGGGGAATGGGATCTCGGCTCCTTAATTGATATGGGTACGAGCTGGCATCGTCAAGCTCTTACTCTTGCTGGGGAAATGGAATTCCTAATTTTTTGTCTTTTTCTTCAATCGTCGACTTGTTGGTTACCGGGGATTTTGATGATTGCCTTTTGGTGTAGGCACGAATCTGTTGGGGATTTATTGGCCTTTTATTGGTTGCGGCAGTTGGAATACTTGATTAATTTCTCATTTTTCTGTTGTTTTATTCCTCTTTCTGATTTGGAATTTTGGTTTTTCTTTTTTGGAATGATGCATGTGCCTTTTTATTTTCGTAGTTTCTTCTCTGCATGCTGGCTTTTGTACAGAGATGCAATAAGACGGGAACATAAAATCTCATTTTATTTATTTTGCGGAAAATTAAAGTACAATAGGAGATTTAAAAGATCTCAGCTTTCCGGCTCTGAGCTGGATGCTGAGGATGGTGATGGCGAAGGGAGTCGGTGGAGTACGCGGTGCTGGAATTCTTCCTGGCTTCAGATCATGCCGTGTATGTCCTGGCCCATTGTGTCCATTCTCTGCATGAGGCCGTCTACCCTCAGGCTAAGGATTTCCCAGCCTTGCTCATAGCTCTGCTTCCTTAAGAACAACTGATCGATCTGTTGGCACAGGTGATGGTACTGCCTATCTGAGTGGGCCCTGTCATCGCTCATGTGCCGGTGCAGGCTGGCGAGACTGTCTTCATATTGCGTCTGTTGCTGTTGGGCTCCTGGAGTGACGGGCGTCTCTTGTGATTCTGAAGCGTCCATCTCCTGGATGTCGAACGTCATAGCAAGGATGGGGTGTATGACCCAGGAGGTGCCCTGATGGGTGAGCATGCTCATGTGGGCGAGTACCGGACCATCTATGAGTTCTGGTCGCAGGGCAGTGGGGATGTCTTCTCCATCAGTGCATCCCCAGTACTCAGCTAGAGGAGTGATAAGGGGGCCTATCATGAGGGATCTTGCAGGGCCTCGTGTCCCAAAGTCTTTCAGGGCCTTGAAGAAGAGGTAGCCTGGGTTGCATCGGATCCCTTGATGCATGCAGTAGATGACAAAGAGGTCTGCCTGAGTGACCTTGCCTTGACTCTCCTTCCGGCTATGAAGGGTTCCTGCTAGCAACTTATGACAAATGCGGAGAGGTGGGAGGAAGGCGGTCCCCTTTGGATTGGCGAGAACGTGCTGGGAGCCGGTGACCTCCTCCCATATCTAACTGGTGGTGAGGGTAGCTGGCCTTTCACAGAATGCCCCCCTGTATTCTGGCGTCTGGATCTCTGCGGGCTGGTGGAACCCCATGAGGACGTTGAAGTCGTCTATGACATTAGTCCGATAGGCCTCGTTCATCCAATAGGTGACTGCTGGGACAGGCGGAAGCCCGGGGATCAGAGATGGTAGGTCTATGAGTGTGACTGAAGCAAGGAATTCTAGCATGGTCGTGTGATGGATGTGGGTAGGTGGATCTTTGAGCAAGAAGTCTCACCCTATGCCTTCGATGTATCTCCTTACATCCTGATCCCAACCGAACATGGCTAGGATGTTGAAGTCCAACCAGAGCATAGGGTGCCAAACATACTGGCTGATATTGGCAAACCTAGCCTGGTGCTGCTCGGTCAGTTGAGTGGGAAACTGAGGAGGAGGGATGCTCCTTATGGGTCCCCGGGAGTGCTTCCGACGTGTAGACGACTCTCCACGATCCATTACTCAACCAAGAACACTCAAAATATGCAGAGGGAGGTGTAGGAGGAAGGGGTAAAACCTTATTCGTGTTCCTTATCAATCAATGATGGTTTATTTATTATTTTTTTTGTTGTTGGTGCGCTTTCAAGTTTTTAGACGCTTTTTAGAAACATTTGCTTAAGCGTGGTTATTAATGAGGCGTAGACATGAGTAGTAAGAAAAGAAGCAGATAGTAAGAAATCTATTCTCATGATTAAAAGGGTAATATGTGCCCTGAAAATGACCGGGGGTCGGGCTGCCCCCGGGGAGTAATCTCTAATAGTCATTGGGTTTACATTCCTTAAAAAAATGGAAGAAGAACACCTAATGACTAAAGTTGCTCCTGACGCCTGTATCCCTCTGCTTTGGAAGATCTGATTCAGCGGGCGGAGGGAAGACTTTCCCTTTTTTCTTGTATTAGGGTTGTACCCTAGACCGCGTTTCAAAGGATTGTCCTTGAAATCTGGTGGCTCTCTTATTCCTTGGGAACTTGCACCAAGTCCCTGGCCTGGGCGGTATCCGTACTTCGTCATCATATGTGCCACCCTCATGTTATTGGGAAGTCTTTCAACATTGGCAATCTCCAGTGCCTGAAAGGCTGTCTCGAAGGCCTCTTCTGTTGTATCCACATAAGGTAGGGTGGACGGCTTGCTGATCAAAATGTCGTCCTCGGCTTGTCACTACTACAGAATGATCATTCAACGTCGGGTGTATAAGGCTTTCAACGTCGTTTCTAATGGCGTCGTTGAATGTCAAAGGATTTTACGTCGGTTCAGAAAACCCAACGTAGAATCGTGTAAATATCTACATCAGTTACACTAATGTCCATCGTAGAAATGTGTAATTTCTACGTCGGTTATTTATCTAACCGACATTGAATGTTATATACACAATGTCGATTAATGATATGACCGACGTTGAGAGTTAAATACTACGTCGGTTAATGCAATAACCGACGTTGTATATTCGTTACAACGTCGGTTATTGCATTAACCGACGTAGAATATGCCCTTTTTTTTTAATAATTGCTCTGTTTTTAGCGCTACCAACAGTATACGACCTGCTATAATCTCAGTCATTGACAGTATATATATTTCAGCTAATCATTATATATTACTATATATAACATGATAGATATATATGTCAAAATCAACCAAATTATGTACAAAATACACAAAAAATTGTCAATCAATCCTATTCCTAACTACTTGGACAAACTTTTCTGCCCATTTGTTTCTAACCATGTCTATAGTTTCCATAGGCAAAGTTTCTATATCTTTAAATGCCTGTAAGAAGTTCACAAATAGAATGGTAAACCCTAAGCAATAAAAATAAAGGAATTGAATATAATAGCAAATGTCAACTTACCTCATTCCAACTATCCTGTATGCTACCAAAAATGATGAGCCACATCCAATACATTACACGAGTAGCCGCACTTCGTATCCTCCATTTTGTTTGTTACACTAAAAATAACTAAATATGTTAAAAATAACTATTAAATTTGAACATAAAATAGATAGTATAATATATATAAAGGCTACTTACTTTGATAAAATTGCAATTTGGAGCTGTGCTTTTACTTGTGTGTTTTCCATCTAATGTACTGCAAACCTTTACAGCACTATATATTGAAAAGAAAGGGCTTAGAAATAGAATAATCAAGATGTTTAGACATAATATAAGAAATACTTACTCGTTTACAATATTTTTTAGCTCCATGTCAGGTTTTCTTCCCAATGAGCAGAACCAACACACAAGATTCTGCTTTGGACAAATAACTAATAGCTGCCAGTGGTTTCTGTATATACACATGATTAGAATCTATTAAAAAAACATGTGTAAAACAAGAAGAGGGTGGGATAACTTACGAATGATGTGTAGACCCCTAATTTTGCCCGGCCTCTCAATAAAAACTAGGGAAACTTCACACGGAGATAAAGTTTGCCCGGCTTCTTAATAAAAAACCAAGGAGACCTCCTACAACAAACTCGGAGTTCAGACGGTCTCTCATTTAAAAGGCTAAAGAGACTTCTTACAAAGACAAAGCTCGCCTGCCATCTTTATAAAAGGCCAAGAAGACTTCCTATATGAAGATAAAGCTTCAACGGACGTTTATTGACATCAAACGACGTCCGAATACACAAAGGAAAGCTTCCCTGGGGTCCCAGAACACGAAAGCTGGCCAAAACAGGTCGAGACGGCCGTCCCAACCTTTCCTGGCCAAGTGAGACGGCCGTCCCAAATGGGACTGCCAGTCCCGGCTCCCCAGGTGGTCCCAGTCAGTGCAAAAGTGGCATTTGGGACGGCCATCCCAACCCAGACGACCGTCCCACTCCAGACGCGCGTCCCAATGGTGCAGGCAGCGAAAACTATAAATTGGAAGCTCATTTGGCACTGTTAAAGACACCAGACAACTCCAAGACTTGTCTTCTTCTCTCCCTACCTCGAATGAACTCTCTGATTGCCTTAAATAGGTAACAATCAGTTAAGGAACTAGATTCCAGCATTCGATTCTTCTATAAAACTTTAGTCGAGTCGAGTCTGTATTCGTGAGGAGAGTCATTGTAGAGCGAAGGATTGCCGTAAAGCATCCTCTTTGTAAAAGACTTCTAATATAAAGCTTGCTTCGGAGGTTCTTCTCAATTCTCTTCCCTTTTATTGCTTTATTTACTGCTTTCTATATGCAATGTAGATAAATCATGTAGATAGCCATATTTATTGTACGAATAAAATAGGGTAATTGTGTAATTTCTCATAATCTTTACTTAAATGAATTAATCCGTCATAGGGAACCCGAGAGGGGCGTTGTGGGGTGCTAATACCTTCCCCACACGTAACTAACTCCCTTACCCGACTCTGGTTATAATGGCCAAGTTTGGTTTTTATTAAAATCAATGCCTTTTTCTCCATTTCCAATGTTTATGGTCAAAACATTGGTGGCGACTCCAAAAGAACCCTTTTTGAAAACCTTGCTTCTATTAGAGGATAGTTCAGCGTTGAGCGCCTCGAAAGCAATGAACATAATTTTAACATAAAACGCGAGTCTAACCATCTTTTCGCGACCGCTCGCATTATCGTTCGAGATGTCCCAGGATGTCGGAACGGACGGCGGTGACAGATGGCGACTCCACTGGGGAAGCTAGAGAGTTGATCCCATTGAATGACGGATAAATTCAAACTAAGTAAAGATTTGAAATTACGCCTTTACCCTTTTCCGTATGTTTTATTGTATGGCTTTAATAATTGCTGTATGATTATTTTTCTGCAAATTGTTTGAAATACAAATTGCACACAAAAACCCTTGCACACAACAGTCCCTCTATACCCGGGGGCAAGAGTGAATACCTATAGGGAGTGGGTGGCAGATACGACCGGCTTGTTGGCACACGGGGCTACAACCGTTGTCGGAAACCACCAACTCAAGGTGATAACTCTCTTCTTTTGGTCTAAGGATGTCGCCATGGAGTTCCGTGCATGACCCGAGGACTGAGAGATTGAGAGGTCCCTATAATGGGGGCACCTTGGGGACCTTTGGCCTTGGTGAGAACAGTTAGAACCGCCTAAACCAAGCACGTTTCTGTAGGAAAACCCTACCTCGTGATTAAATAAGCGTGGCTCTGCTCGTGGATGTATGAATTGTGTGTGCATACGTTTGCTGCATTTGTATTGATGCATTAGCATAGGGTAATCATACAACAAACAAAAAATGAAAAACCCTAAAAATCAAAAAGTGATAAGATAACCACCTTTATCTCGGACAGTCTTCAGTTAAGCTAGCCTGGTTTTAGGTTCTTTGTAAGCTAAGTAGCCACGTTGACCGACAGAAGAGATAAAGGGTCATAAAAAATATAAAAACAAATTAAAAGCCATTAAATATCTTTTACAATAAAAAGATTTTCGACAAAGTCGTATCATTCATACCACATCATTCAATAAGTGGTAAAACTGAGAGGGAAAACAAATGTACTAAGAAGAGTCTGCATAAACATCATTATAATAAATCTCTCATACATAAACACATTCATTTTAGGATTTATTAGATATCCTTAGATAATAGCGAAAGAGACCCAAGTGCGTTTATCTGGAAGAGATAAGTGCGCTAAGATATGTTGACAACCTTTAGAAAAAGGAAGTTAGCACATTAAGGTGGGTATGGTACTCTTAAAACAAAGGCTTTCGAGAGATACCGAACTATTGTCTAGGGCATATCTATTTCACATCAATCATTTGAAATAAAAAAACAATAATAAAAATCTTTAAATCATTTAGAAAGTGGTTGGTCTTCCGCCCGTCCTCACTCGTGCTAAGAAAGCTAAAAAGATGGAACAGCTAGAGGAGCAAAACCGAAAGCTCACCACTGAGCTCAACACGCTGAAAGAGCAAATGGCTCAAATGCTGGAAATGATGCGCCAGCAAAATCTCCATAAAGAGGGTCCTCAAAGTAGACAGGCCTCTCACCAAGAAGAAGAAGAGGAACCTCAGGATGAGCATAACCCATCGATACAAGAGCGAGTACATATTCATGCTCCGGAAGTATCAAAGCAACAAATTACTGCTCTCGAAGAGAGAGTCGAGAGCCATGGAGGGGCATAATTTTGATGTTAAAGAGGCAGCTGATATGTGCCTCGTTAAAGATATCCAATTCCCTAACAAATTCAAAACTCCGGACTTCCCAAAATACATGGGAATAACCTGCCCCAAGAGCCATCTTACGATGTACTGCCGTAAGATGGCTGCATATGCTGACAATGAAAAACTCCTGATCCATTGCTTTCAGGAGAGCTTAGCTGAATCAACCCTAAACTGGTATATGCAACTGGACGGAGGGCAAGTCCAAACCTGGAGACATCTGGCGGATGCTTTTCTTCGTCGTTACAAGTACAAAATTGATCTAACCCCTGAAAGAGCAGATCTACAATCACTAAGCAAGAAAAACGATGAATCCTTTAAGGCATACGCCCAAAGATGGAGGGAATTGGCAGCCCAAGTAGAACCTCCTCTATCCGACAAGGAAACCACATCCATGTTCATCAATTCTTTAACTGGTCCCTATTACGACAAAATGATAGGGAACACATCAACACTCTTTGCGGATGTGGTAATTATAGGAGAAAGAGTAGAGCAAGGTCTGAAAAGCGGAAGAATTGCACAACATACTTCCTCCAATTCCTCTACTCCAAATGATAAAAAGAGCTTTGGAAATAAGAAGGAAGGAACTGTAAATGCAATCAACATTGCCACTCCTTCTTCTTCCTCACGGTAGACCAAGTCACGCAGACAAGAGAGGAAATTCACTTCCATACCTACCTCCTATGGAAGTCTGCTTCTGAAATTGTTGGACGCCAAGCTCCTCGTGCGTGTCCCTCCCAAGAAAATAGAGCCACCATATCCAGAATGGTACAAGTCTAATGAAAACTGTGATTACCATTCGGGCGCTCGGGACACTCCGTTGAAAGCTGTGTGACCTTAAAGCACAAGGTCCAGAATCTAATAGATGCAGGGTGGATTACCTTTGATGCATCTACTCCAAAAGTAGATGACCAGCCTCTTTCCAAGCTCGAATGAAGGATGGGAAGATCAGCAATTTAGGGCTCATCATTTTGTCATCTAATAAAAATAAAACACAAAAAATAGATAATAAAAAAAATATATCAAAAAGTTTCCGATGTATCTCTCGTGAACCCCGCCCATGATCACGAGATTTTTGATTAAAGTGGGCTTTGTAAATATTTGCATCTATCAATACAATGAGGCATTGTTTTTCATAATATTCATATTCTCTTTCGTTCTTTTCTCTCTTATACGCTTAATAGAGAAATCTAAAACTAAGCATAACCGTACAGTCATGTCTGTGATTGAAAACTCTCTGGAAGATCCGAAAGCTGAAGGCGAATGGATTGAGTCAGACAGTGAGGAGGGGACCATTTCCCTGGACATGCAAAGACTGTTGGAAAAAGAATCTCAATCAATACAGCCCCATAAGGAAAAAACTAAGGCCTTCAATTTGGGACAAGGAGACAATAAGAAAGAAGTAAATGTCGATACCCAAATTGATAATGTCAAGGAAGGGGTAATAACACCTTTGCGCTTATTCATACCTCATCCTTTGCCTTATACATCGGATAAAGCTGTACTATGGATATGCACAAAAGAATTGCTCAAGATATCTCCAATATAGCCGACATTGGGGGCACGACGAGAAGCAAAAGAATTTATTCACCCAAGGAGCTACAAAATAATGCTCCTAAAAAACAAAGGAAAAAAAAAGAATCCAAGGGGAAGATTAAGTAGACCTTGGATTCACGGTGCTAGGGCAGTTTCTTCAACGCTCCACCGAAAGTTAAAAGTCGTGGTAGGCAACAAGTTGATCATGGTTCAAGCTAAAAACTACACTCGAATCAGCAAGCCGTCCACCACACCTTAAATGGATGCGGCTGAAGAAGACATTGGAAAATATGGAAAGACTTCCTAGCAATTTAAAAGTGGCCCATATAATGAAGAGATATGGATACAGCCCAGACAAGGGCTTGGAAAGGATGCTCAAAGAATAAGAGAGCCACCAGATTTTAAGGATAATCCTTTAAAGTACGACCCTACAAAAGAACAAGTCGTACGATGAAAAGGGAAGTCTCCCCTCCGTACCTTAAAAAGACGATCTTCCAAAAAAAGAGGGATATTAGCGTCAAGGGTAGCATTAGTCATTAGATGTCCTTCTTCTGATTCTAAGGGATGTAAACCCAATGACTATTAGAGATCACTCCTCAGGGTGTGCCCGACCCCCGAGCATCTTTAGGGCACGCATTTCCCTTTAAATTACAAAAGAATGCTATTCTTACTATCTGCTTCTCTTCTTGCTAAATATGTCTATACCCCATTAAATAACAAATGTTTAGACAAACGTTTTGTTTCAAAATGCGTCAAAATAATCAAAACACCATAGACAAAATGAAGCCAAAGTTAACATGATTGATTAGTTAGAGACACGAATAAGAAAATCGTGTTTCGACAATGTTTGAGAAAAATTATTAAAAGAAGCCCGTCAAGGTCAAAGGCCAAGACAAAAAGATAAAAGGGCAAAATCCTAGGCTGAAAACCCAAAAGGGCGAACTAGGAAAGTTAATCAGTCACAAATAGGCGCCAGAGTATTCAGTTGAAAGACGCCACCTCATTAAGAACAAAACATTTGTTTAAACTAGCCTAAACACAGACCAACCCTAGCTAGCCATTCTTACAAAAACTATTATTTCAAAAAAAAAATCTCGCTAAAACACAAGCCTTTGCAATAAATCCCTTTCTTTCTATTCTCTTGACCCTTCATCATAAAGCATTCAAGTAATTGACTGGGAAATGTGGAAATATGGTGATCAATAGGAGGATTGAAATCCCTAAGGAAAGGAAGAGGGGCATTGACATGACAATTGCTCTACATTCAAAATGATTACTCTTCGGTTATAGCAAAGATCCGAGACGGCAAATCGGTACAGCTAATCATGTTGACAAAAGCACATGATGATGGAAGTAAACTTAACAGAAGCTGAATAGGTTCGAAGCTGATATGACCAGCTAAACCTTATTAAGAAAAACAGCTGAATGTTATATGTCGGAACAAGCCTATCAAAGGAAAGTCAAAAAGGCTTACAAAGAAGGTCAACCCTCATATTTACCAAAAGAAGGATTTAATGGTAAATAAGTTGCTTCCAGCCCAAAACAATAAAATTAGAAAATGGGCATTGAACTAGGAAGGACCCCTTGGGGTCAAATGAGCTTTCTCGGAAGGGGCTCTTATCCTCATCAATATGGATGGAAAAGAACTTCGACACCCGATCAATTCTGATGCGGTGAAGAAGTATTATGCTTGAAGACATTGCTCAAGACCCGTCAGGAATGAAAATCTGCAAAGGACATTCCTGGGCAAAAGATAGGGTCTATATCCCTCGCTAGGATACGTCCTAGGCAAAAAGAAGAGGTAAAAAAAAAAGTAAATAAAAAAAAGAAACTAAGAGCAATAATCACTTTAGTCGAAAACCGAAAAGGCGGCTAAAGTAACATTCTTCCAGAAGCAAGCAGTCTGCATAGTCTTCACTCTGAGTTCAGGCATATCAACTGAAGCAATTAGGAGAACCAGGGGGCAGATATCATAGACATGACTGTATAAGCCTAAACAGTATAGCCAACCCTGACCACCCATTCTTCTAAATACCTTTTGAAATCCTTCTATAAAAGAAATAAAACTTTTGCTCATTTATCAATAAAAATTCCTTTTCATTTCCTTTCTCTTGACCAAATATTATGGAAATGCCTCTTTATTGATAAATCATAAATATGCGCAAAGACCTTTAATCAAAGATCAAACATGCATCTAAAAAGAGGAAGCATAAAAATAATAAAAGAATAAGTGCTTGCTAGGATATTCTTAGGTAAAAATTAGGGTAGCCTGCTAGATTGAAAACACCAAAAGAACGGTCAAGGCAAAAGATAAGGCAAAAGCCCCCTAAGATATTCTAGGCAAAAATGAAGGCAGCCCGCTAGATCGAAAACCCGTAAAGGGCGGTCTAGGCAAAAGATAGGGCTAAAACCAAGAGATGGATAAAAAGAGGAGCCCATCCTCATGGTCATAAAGGAGGAGCCCATCGGCATATTCGTAAGAAGCCAACGGGAGAAGGCCAGTTACTTTCTAAATGCATCAAAAATAAATAAACATTAGATTGCATTTAGGACATCCACACACAAGGTAGTTGCATAATATGACTTTGTCAAAATCAAGAAAAAATAATTTTCTTCAAACAAGAATAATAAACATGCATGTAAGGAGGATAGTCTCCATGCTTGTGAGTGAAAATAAAAGGCACCAAAATCCAGCCTCTAAATAAAAATCAAAATCGAGAAAGGCGAAATCAAAACCATTCTAGCAGAATAAAGAGCTTCAAGGAAACTAGCTCTAACCTTCTACACCAATAAAAGAAGGTACATCGAAGAAAAAAGCCAACAGAAAGGCTCAATAATCCCCAAGCGGATCCTTGCCTACTCCAAAGGCAACACAAAAATTATTTCATGACTCAGCATCACCACATGAGTCATCAAACATAAATCATTTGAAGCCTCAATCAACATCCTTCCACCAATAAAAGAAGGAAACCATCAACATGAAAAAGCCAACCAAAAGGCTTGATCATCCCCAAGAGGATCCTTGCTTACTCCAGAGGCAAGACAAAAAGATTATCTCATGACTCAGCTTCGTTACCACATGAGTCATCAAGCACACTCATGCAAGAATCTCCGCTTCATTCCCCAAAAGGAGAATAAAGGACTACTCAAGAGTCCATAAAAAAAAACGGAGTCAAATCCTCCATATCCACCAGGGGAAACAAAAAAGAAAGAAAAGAAGAACTTTCATTCCCCAATAGAGGCCACAACGAAAAAGGCCAAATAAAAAATCTTCAAAAAGAATACATCAAGAAAAGTCTACAGAAAGACAAAAAGAGGAAAACAAAATTTTTTTCCATCTTCCAATAAGAGCTTTGCAAAGCCAGGAGCCAGGACTCCATCATCAAATCTGGATCCCCAGAAAACCGACAGACTCCTTGGTAAATCCCAAAAAAGAAAAAGAAGAAAAAATCTTCATTCTGCTCAATAAAGAGCCTCACAAAAGTCAGGAGCCAAGACTCCATCATAAGAAATCAAATCAAGGATTGTATCCCCCAAGAAAAGAAAATTCCCCAGGGATCGCAAAGAAAAAGAAAATTCCCCAAGGATCGCAAAGAAAAAGAAAAGAGAAAAAAGATATCTTTTCATCCAAAGAAAAAGCCAATGTGCATAAAAAGGCGCACATATGTAAAAACCAAATCGCGAAAAAGAGATACAAATCGCGAGAAAAAGATAAAAAAACCCATTCCCAAGTAAGAATAAGAGCATAGGAAAAGCCAGCTCAAACAATAGTGTCCAAAAAGGAGTCAAAAACTCCATTCCTTCCTAGGGGGCAATTCAAAATAGATCCCCAGAAGATGATCAAATCCCAGGTGGATCACCAAAAAGAAAAATCCCCAGCAAGCCTACCAGCAAAGGCAAACTACAAATTCATATCCTCAGGGAGTTAATCACCTATAACGCCCAATATGGATATCCCCAGCGAAGTGCAAAGCCTTCACTCCCAAGAAGAGCCTCTACCTAAGGCAAGGAAAAAGTTGATATCCCCAAGAAATGGGAAATCAACCTATAAGAGGTAATACAAGCACAAAACTTTCAAAAAGCATCCACCTACTCAGAGGTATTATCAAGAGCAAATATCCTCAAGTAGAACATCAGCCTATTTAGAGGCGAAAAACAACAAGTAAAAAGTCTTCACCACTATCGAAGGATCTGCCTAATCAAGAGGCACAGACAAAAATCAACAAATCCCCAGAGGATCACTGCCTAAAAAGAGGCAATCAACAAGAATCTCTGGCAAAAGCCGGATGGCTAAACAAGAAAAGCCAATCAACAAGAATCCCCGGCCAAGACCGGATGGCTAAAAAGCCCAAAACAAAGAATCCCCGGCCAAAACCGGATGGCTAAAAAGCCAAAACAATGAAATCTCTGGCAAAAGCCGGATGGCTAAAAGAAAAAGCCAAAACGAAGAATCCCCGGCAAAAGCCGGATGGCTAAAAGAAAAAGCCAAAACAATGAAATCTCCGGTAAAACCGGATGACTAAAAAAAGTCAAGAAGAAAAATCAAATCATTCCCCAAGGAATAGGCGCATGATCAAAAGACAATAAGCCGCCAAACACATCTCTAAAACCAGATAACCATAGGATGGATTACAAAAGAATACATCCTAAAGAGTCTGTCAAGATGCAGACTCGCACCCAGTGGTGGTGTAAAAACCACTAGAACCTTGTCAAGATGCAGGTTCGCACCCAGTGGGGGTGTAAAAACCACTAGAGCCTTGTCAAGATGCAGGTTCGCACCCAGTGGGGGTGTAAAAACCACTAGAGCCTTGTCAAGATGCAGGTTCGCACCCAGTGGGGGTGTAAAAACCACTAGAGTCTGTCAAGATGCAAGTTCGCACCCAGTGGGGGTGTAAAAACCACTAGAGCCTTGTCAAGATGCAGGTTCGCACCCAGTGGGGTCGTAAAAACCACTAGAACCTTGTCAAGATGCAAGTTCGCACCCAGTGGGAGTGTAAAAACCACTAGAGCCTTGTCAAGATGCAGGTTCGCATCCAGTGGGGGTATAAAAACCACTAGAGTCTGTCAAGATGCAGATTCGTACCCAGTGGAGGTGTAAAAACCACTAGAACCTTGTCAAGATGCAGGTTCGCACCTAGTAGGGGTGTAAAAACCACTAGAGCCTTGTCAAGATGCAGGTTCGCACCCAGTGGGGGTGTAAAAACCACAAGAGCCTAGTCAATATGCAGGTTCGCACCCAGTGGGGGTATAAAAACCACTAGAATCTAGCCAAAATGCGGATTCGTACCAGGTGGGGGTAGGTACCCACAAGAGCCTAGTCAATATGCAGGTTCGCACCCAGTGGGGGTGTAAAAACCACTAGAGCCTAGTCAATATGAAGGTTCGCACCCAGTGGAGGCGTAAAATCCACTAGAGTTTGTCAAGATGCAGATTCGTACCAGGTGGGGGTAGGTACCCACCAGAGCCTTATAAAATAAGGTTTGTACCAGATGAGGGAAGGTACTCATCAAAATTTAGCAGAATGCATTAGGTGGAGTAAAATACGCACCTAAGCATTACAAAAATGGGTTGCAAAGACCTTACTCCTATTAGAGGATAGTTCAGTGTTGAGCACCTCGGGAGTAGGTACCCACAAGAGTTTAGCAAAATGCAAACTCATACCGGGTGAGGGTAGGTACTCACCAAAGCCTTGTAAAACAAGGTTTATACCTAGTGGGGGTAGGTACCCACAAGAGTCTAGCAAAATGCAGACTCATAACCGGGTGAGGGTAAGTACACACCAGAGCCTTACAAAATAAGACTCAAACCAGATAGGGGTTGGTACCTATCAAAATATTTATCATCCGGAGGATCAGCAAGGAGCAGCCTCCGAAGGATGACCGGGCAAAAGGGTTAACTCCTTCCCCTACCAACTAATTTTGTTGACATATCAAGCCAACGAATTAGCTAAGCAGGTGAAGGGGGGGCAGCTGTAGACCCCTAATTTTGCCCGGCCTCTCAATAAAAGCTAGGGAAACTTCACACGGAGATAAAGTTTGCCTGGCTTCTTAATAAAAAACCAAGGAGACCTCCTACAACAAACTCGGAGTTCAGACGGTCTCTCATTTAAAAGGCTAAAGAGACTTCTTACAAAGACAAAGCTCGCCTGCCATCTTTATAAAAGGCCAAGAAGACTTCCTATATGAAGATAAAGCTTCAACGGACGTTTATCGACATCAAACGACGTCCGAATACACAAAGGAAAGCTTCCCGGGGGTCCCAAAACACGAAAGCTGGCCAAAACAGGTCGAGACGGCTGTCCCAACCTTTCCTGGCCAAGTGGGACGACCGTCCCAAATGGGACTGCCAGTCCCGGCTCCCCAGGTGGTCCCAGTCAGTGCAAAAGTGGCATTTGGGACGGCGATCCCAACCCAGACGGCCGTCCCACTCCAGACGCGCGTCCCAATGGTGCAGGCAGCGAAAACTATAAATTGGAAGCTCATTTGGCACTGTTAAAGACACCAGGCAACTCCAAGACTTATCTTCTTCTCTCCCTACCTCGAATGAACTCTCTGTTTGCCTTAAATAGGTAACAATCAGTTAAGGAACTACATTCCAGCATTCGATTCTTCTATAAAACTTTAGTCGAGTCGAGTCTGTATTCGTGAGGAGAGTCATTGTAGAGCGAAGGATTGCCATAAAGCATCCTCTTTGTAAAAGACTTCTAATATAAAGCTTGCTTCGGAGGTTCTTCTCAATTCTCTTCCCTTTTATTGCTTTATTTACTGCTTTCTGTATGCAATGTAGATAAATCATGTAGATAGCCATATTTATTGTACGAATAAAATAGGGTAATTGTGTAATTTCTCATAATCTTTACTTAAATGAATTAATCCATCATAGGGAACCCGAGAGGGGCGTTGTGGGGTGCTAATACCTTCCCCACACGTAACTAACTCCCTTACCCGACTCTGGTTATAATGGTCAAGTTTGGTTTTTATTAAAATCAATGCCTTTTTCTCCTTTTCCAATGTTTATGGTCAAAACATTGGTGGCGACTCCAAAAGAACCCTTTTCGAAAACCTTGCTTCTATTAGAGGATAGTTCAGTGTTGAGCGCCTCGGAAGCAATGAACATAATTTTAACATAAAACGCGAGTCTAACCATCTTTTCGCGACCGCTCGCATTAACGTTCGAGATGTCCCAGGACGTCGGAACGGACGGCGGCGACATGATGGTATGCTCCAAGGTAAATATCTCTCTTAGAATCAGTCATCCAATTCTGCAATGCCCTGCTCCACTATGATTTCATGCATCATCCTAAAATATGCCAATTTAAGTGAACTTATACCTTATATATTTACTAAAATGAAAAGAGTCATGAAAGATATGAACTTACAATGTCCAAAATTGTAAAACAGCTATATTTAGACATTGATTGCCCATCCCAATCTCCAGGGCATCGGTGTGGGAAATGTATAGGGGGATATTGCTAGAAGCCATCCCAAATAATGTAGAATCCCATTGAACTTGGAATGACTGCATATACAATTGTGGGGAAAGAGACAAGAGATCAAAAATTGGATTTGGAGAAGTCCCCACAACTGGTGTCTTCTCCTTAGATCCAGAAGGAGTGGTAATAGCTTTACCCAAGTCTTTTGGCTGCTGAACATCCTACATATTTTATAAAATATAATCATAAACAATAAATCAATTCATTTATGTGTTAGATGTATTATAACCATACATATACATACCTTTGCCATGATTGACCTAACTAAATGCCGGGGCCAAGTAATGAAGGTCTGAAGGGCTTGCCCCACTGTCTGCACCTCTTCAGTGGGGATAGGGACACTAGCCTCAGCGTGAACCACCTTTTCAACCACTACTTTGACCAAGTTAGGATCCAAAGGCACATTGTCGATGGTTGAATCCCCTTCATGAACTGATCCATGGGCCACTAGTCTTATACCTTCATCTACCTCAACCTACAAGCCATATCGACCATTCTTTGTGGATTCAGGATTAATAGATGCCACCTCAGGTGTGACCTCGATAGTGGCTTCAACACAACTGCCCTTTGTGCTAACTCTTGGACCTACAAATACAGTAAATTCCAATAAGGACTAAGATTTTAGAAACACAAATCAAGTACCAATTTGTGGTTGAAAATGCACCTGATGGAGGACGAACATCAGCAAATGAAGTACCCATGGAGGTCATACGCAGAGGCTGCTCCTGCACACGTGCGGTGATGGTCTCCTCAAGTCGTGTGTTGATGGCGGGAGTCAACTCTTCCTCCAATTTTGCCTTGATGGTCTGGTGTCAATTTCTCTGTGAGAGCCATCTCCAAGGCAGCAATATCTTCTTGGCTCAGGGATGTGGAGGTGCGGATATCCTGTGATGGTGGTCCAAAATACTGTCGGATACCCACACCTTGGCCAACAGCTCGAACACGACCTGGATGTTCTGGTCGTCTGTAGACCCCAAATCTTGCCCGGCCTCCAAATAAAGACCAGAAGACCTCCTATTTGAAGATGGACGAAGCCTAACAAGCCATTAGGAGAGACTATTAGGCCCCATACTAGGATAGGAGGGAGTTTCTGTACAAAAAAATAAGTTTTCTCGCTTTGTTGGGACGAGACCGCCCTCTGGAATCCCCAGACCGCCGTCTCGCCTCATGCAAGCGGCGAGACCGCCGTCTCACTTGACGAGACGGCGGTCTCGCCACCTGCGAAGGACGAGACGGCGGTCTCGTTCCTCCAAACGGCAGTCTCGCCGTGTTGACAGGTCGAGACGGCGGTCTCGACCCTGTCAGACGAGACCGGCGGTCTCGCCACCTGACAGCGCGAAAACCTATAAATAGGGGTCCTCCCCCCCTCATTTCCACACACCTCAAGCTTCTTGCTCTCCCTTCTCTCTAAAACTTCTCTCTAGAATCCCTCCGACACATTTCCGGAGTTTCTGAGTGTCTTTGAGAGCGTTTTTCGGCGTCTAGAAGAGTTTCCGTCGTCTTGTAGAGTGAAGGGCTGCCAAAAAGCACCCATTTCCTTTAAAGAAATAAAAAAGAAAGCTTGCTTCAGAGGTTTAAACTCTTCCTCTCCCCTTTTATCGCTTTAAATCTACATTATGCAATAGATTAGGGCCATGTAGTCATCACTTTAAATTCCGCACAATAAAAAGGGCAAAAGAGTATTTTCTAGTTTATTTATTAATAAAATAGCCGGCCTATCATAGGGAACCCGAAAGGGGCATAGTAAAGGAACTAATACTTCCTTTACCACGTAACTAACTTCCTTACCCAACTCTGGTTCTAATGACCAAAGTTAGTTTTCGAAAACCAACACCTTTTAAAAAAACCTTTTTCCGATGTTTCCGGTAAAAACATCGGTGGCGACTCCACAGAACCCAAAATAAATAAGTCCTTGGGTTAGCCCGGTTATCGGACAACCCAAGGACACTTTTCGAAAACCTCGCCCCTAGGTTAGCCCGGTTATCTGACAACCTAAAGGCGTTGTAACCACCCATAAAAAACGCGAAAAACAAAAGGGTCGAAAAACCATCGCGTCGCTCCGACCGACCATCTCTCTCTCTTTTTGAGACGGCGGTGACAGATGGCGACTCCACTGGGGAAGCCTCGAGAGTTGATCCCATTTAGTGATGGGCTGGCTTAAATAATAAATAAACCAAGAAAATAACACTTTTGCCCTTAACTTGTATTTATAACATGTTTTAATGTTTGGCTTTAATAAATTGTTGTTTGTTTATACTTGCGCAAATTGCTTGAAATATAAACTGCACACAATCCCTTGCACACAACAGTTCCCCCTATACCCGGGGGCAAGTGAGATAACCATAGGGAGTGGGTGGCAGGTACGGTTCGCTGTAGTGAGGGCCTTGAGCCCACCAGTGTGATCGGAAACCACCACTCAAGGTGATAACCTTCCTCTTTTGGCAATAAGACTGACTATGGCTGTAGACCCCTAATTTTGCCCGGCCTCTCAAAATAAAAGCTAGGGAAACTTCATACAGTTCACCCAGCTTCATATCAAAGAAAAACCGAGAAAGACCTCCCGCAACAAGACGGAGTTCACCCATCCACACAATAAAGACTAAAGAGACTTCCTACACGAAGATAAAGCTCGCCCGACATCTTAATGAAGGCCAAGAAGACTTCCTATATGAAGATAAAGCTTCAACGGACACACATCGGCATCAAACGACGTCCAAAAAAGGAAAGGAAAGCTTCTCGGGGGTCCCAGAACGCAAAAACTGGCCAAGACAGGTTGGGACAACCATCCCAAACTGGGACAGTCGTCCCAAACACCAAAAGCCAAGTGAGACGCACGTCTCACCTTTGGGACGCACGTCCTAAGCCACAAAATTCAAATGGGACGGCCGTCCCAAACCCAACTGGTCGTCCCAACTTGGCCCAGTGTAAAATGCGCAATTGGGACGGCCGTCCCAACCCAGACGGCCGTCCCAAATTTCCAGGCAGCGAAATCTATAAATAGGAGCCTCATTTGTCATTCTCCACACCCCAGACAACTCCAAGACTTGTCTTCTTCTCTCCCTCCTTCGAATGATCTCTCTGATTGCCTTTAATAGGTAACAATCAGTTAAGGAATTTGTATTCCGGCATTCGATTCTTCAGTAAAATTTTAGTCGAGTTGATATTATTTTCGAGAGGATGGTCATTGTAGAGCGAAGGATTGCCGCAAAGCATCCTCTGTAAAACACTTATAATATAAAGCTTGCTTCGGAGGTTCTTATCAATCCTCTTCCCTTTTATTGCTTTATTTACTGCTTTCTGTATGCAATGTAGATAAATCATGTAGATAACTATATTTAAATACTGTACGAATAAAATAGGGTAATAGCGTAATTTCTTGTAATCTTTACTTAAATGAATTAATCCGTCATAGGGAACCCAAAAGGGGCGCTGTGGGGTGCTAATACCTTCCCGACACGTAACTAACTCCCTTACCCGACTCTGGTTATAATGGCCAAGTTTGGTTTTTATTAAAATCAATGCCTTTTTCTCCTTTTCCAATGTTTATGGTCAAAACATTGGTGGCGACTCCAAAAGAACCCTTTTCAAAAACCTTGTTTCTATTAGAGGATAGTTCAGCGTTGAGCGCCTCGGAAGCAATGAACATATTTTTAACAAAAAACGCGAGTCTCAACCATCTTTTCGCGACCGCTCACATTAATGTTTGAGATGTCCTAGGACGTCGGAACGGACGGTGGCGAGAGATGGCGACTCCGCTGGGGAAGCTAGAGAGTTGATCCCATTCAGTGACGGATAAATTCTAACTAAGTAAAGATTTGAAATTACGCCTTTACCCTTTTCTGTATTTTTATTGTATGGCTTTAATAACTGCTATATGATTACTTCTGCAAATTGCTTGAAATATAAATTGCACACAAAAACCCTTGCACACAACAGTCCCTCTATACCCGGGGGCAAGAGTGAATACCTATAGGGAGTGGGTGGCAGATATGACCGGTTTGTTGGCACACGGGGCTACAACAGTTGTCGGAAACCACCAACTCAAGGTGATAACTCTCTTCTTTTGGTCTAAGGATGTCGACACGGAGTCCCGTGCATGACCCGAGGACAGAGAGATTGAGAGGTCCCTATAATGGGGGCACCTTGGGGACCTTTTGCCTTGGTGAGAACAGTTAGAACCGCCTAAACCAAGCACGTTTCTGCAGGAAAATCCTACCTCATGATTAAATAAGCGTGGCTCTGCTCGTGGATGTATGAATTGTGTGTGCATACGTTTGCTGCATTTGTATTGATGCATTAGCATAGGGTAATCATACAACAAACAAAAAAAATGAAAAACCCTAAAAATCACAAAAAGTGATAAGATAAAAAACCTTTATCTCAGACAGTCTTCAGTTAAGCTAGCCTGGTTTCAGGTTCTTTGTAAGCTAAGTAGCCACGTTGACCGACAGAAGAGATAAAGGGTCATAAAAAATATAAAAACAAATCAAAGCCATGAAAATATCTCTGTTACAAAAACAAAAGTTTTTTAACAAAATACCTATAATTCATACCATTCGTTGCTCATAAAAATAAAAAGAGAAGAAAATAGGACTCTCTTCATTAAAATCCATAAACATTCATATAGATAAGTTTTCCTTTCAAGAAAAACCCAGTACTAGCATGCATCATATTAGGAATAAAACATGATAATACTTAGAAAAATAAACACTTGCATACATGCATTTACAAAAAATTCATCCTCATATCATGCATTTTAACTTTTGCTAGATAATGGAGGGATCCGGTAATAGACAGTTAAAGAAAGTGGAGATCCTTCTATGCCGTGTAGAGAAGTTAAGGCGGTTGTGTACATATATGCCGCAGTAGGTCTCGTGCTAGTTTTGAGAAATCTTATGGAAGAATTCTTGACCTCTTGAAGATCAGTATTGATCCGATATTTGTTAGAGCATTGGTCCACTTCTGGAGTCCCAATCTACACTACTTTGAGTTCTCGCAGTTTGACTTGGTACCAACCTTAGAAGAATATGAACTCATGGTCGGATGGCCTCGATCGGTTGGGGTCTATGTTTGCTCGGGAGTATACGTAGCCGTGAGTAAGGTTGCTACTATCATACGATCGCCTCCTCATCAATCCACCCTAGAGGGAAAAGGGAATATCAGAGGTTGGAAAATGGTCGTAATAGAAGACCATTTAGTTTCTCTGGTTGAAAAGAAAGATTGGTCTACATTCAACAAAACTCTAGCATTGGCAATGTTTGGAATCATATTATTCCCATTTCATGTGAACATTGTGGATCATGCTGCAATAGATGCATTTTTTGCACTGGGATGTGTACTCAAAGAGTCCTATACCTGCAATCCTCGCCGACACCACGCTTCAGTAGACTTCGCAGACGAAACAGGGGAAAACACTTAGATGCTTGCACTTCATTGCTATACGTATGGGGCGTCACTCATTTTTACGCTTCAAGCCACATGGGCGTATTTCACGATCCTCTAAGGAGTTTTTCAAAAATCCCTCTTCAACATCGTCAAGCATTAGAGTGGAAAACCGAGTTAGAAAGCTGGAACACGAGCATGTATCATGGGTTTGCCCTTGGTTCCGACCCGGTTATATTCTCGTGCGATGCAGAGATTACCTGAGCATACCACTTCTAGGTCTTAGAGGTTGTATAGCTATTCTCCTAAGTTGGCTCTGAAACAACTTATGAGAACCCAGACCGCGCCAATTCAGGAAGAGCTCAAAGGGCTGAGTCTATGCCATTATTCCCATAGCTTTGAAGAAGTATCTGTTGTCCGGAAAGCATGGGAAAGACTAGTCTACATGGGAGATTGTAGACCCCAAATCTTGCCCGGGCTCCAAATAAAGTTAGAAGATCCCCTATTTTGAAGACGACTGAAGCCTAACAAGCCACTAGGAGAGACTATTAGGCTCCCGTACCAAGATAGGAAGATTTTTTGGGCCGAAAAATAAGTTTTCTCGCCTCGAAGGGACGAGACCGCCTTCTGGATGACCCAGACCGCCGTTTCGCCTCGCGTAGCAAGCGAGACCGGGGTCTCGTCTAACGAGACCGGGGTCTCATTGCCTACGAAAACGAGACCGCGGTCTCGTTCACCCAAACCGGGGTCTCGTTGCCTACGAAAACGAGACGGCGGTCTCGTTCACCCAGACCGGGGTCTCGTTGCCAGTAAAGAACGAGACGGCGGTCTCGTTGGACGAGACCGGGGTCTCGTTGCCAGTAAAGAACGAGACGGCGGTCTCGTTGGACGAGACGGCGGTCTCGACCTCGTCGAGCAGGCCGGCGGTCTCGCCATCTGGCGACGCGAAAACCTATAAATAGGGGCTCTCCCCCTCATTTTCACACACCACAGCTGCATAACTCTCCCTTCTCTCTAAAACTTCTCTCTAGAATCCCTCCGACGCATTTCCGGAGTTTCCGAGTGTTTTCAAGAGTGATTTTCGGCGTTCGAGAGGTTTCCGACGTCTTGTAGAGTGAAGGGCTGCCATAAAGCACCCTATTTTTCCAAGAGAATTAATATAAAAAGCGTGCTTCGAGGTTCAAATTCTCTCCTTCCACCTTTACCGCTTTTATTTTAAATTATGCGGTAGACGAGTAGGGCCATGTAGTCATACTTTTAAATTCGCGAGAATAAAAGGGCGAAAGTGTATTTTTCTAGTTTATCAATAAAATAAGCCGGCCTATCATAGGGAACCCGAAAGGGGCGTCGTAAAGGGACTAATACTCCCTTTGCACGTAACCAACTCCCTTACCCAACTCTGGTTCTAATGACCAAAGTTGGTTTTCGAAAACCAACGCCTTTTTAAAACCCCTTTTCCGATGTTTATGGTAAAAATATCGGTGGCGACTCCATAGAACCCAAAATAAATAAGTCCTTGGGTTAGCCCGGTTGTCGGACAACTCAAGGACACTTTTCGAAAACTTCGTCTCTAGGTTAGCCCGGTTATCGGACAACCTAAGGACGTTGTAACCACCAATAATAACGCGAAAACAAGAGGGTCGATAAAACCATCGCGTCGCTCCGACCGCCTCATTTTTTACGGCGGCGACAGATGGCGACTCCACTGGGGAAGCCTAGAGAGTTAGTCCCATTTAGTGATAGGTCGGCTTAAACAATAAATAAACCAAGAAAATAACACTTTTGCCCTTAACTTGTATTTACAACATGTTTTATTGCTTGACTTTCAATAAACTGTTGTTTGTTTATACTTACGCAATTGATTGAAATATAAATTGCACACAAACCCTTGCACACTACAGTTCCTCCTATACCGGGGGCAAGAGAGATAACCATAGGGAGTGGGTGGCGAGTACGGTTCAGCTGCGGTTAGGGCCGTGTGCCCACCGAGTGTGATCGGAAACCACCACTCAAGGTGATAACCTTCCTCTTTTGGCAACAAGACCAGACTCGACCTTAGTGTTGAGCATGGTCGGACGAGCTGGAGAGTGGGGACCCTATAATGGGGGCACCTTGGGGGCCTTAGCCTGGTGAGAACGGTTAGAACCTACCCTAAACCAATGCACTTTTACGCGGGAAAACCCTACCTCGTGATAAAAATGAAATCTCGCCGGTTCGGGGATGGTCGAAGTGTGTGTGCATATGTTTGTCGCATTTGTATGTTGCATAGCATAAACAAACAACAAAACCAAAAAATATTTTTCAAATAAACACCCTTATCTCGGACGGTCTGCCTTTTAGCTAGCCTGGTTTCGGGTTCTTTGTAAGCTAAGTAGCCACGCGAGTTCAGACAAAAGAGATAAGGGACAATAAATATTCTTTCACATAAAGCCATATTTTATCTCGGACGAGTCTGCCTTTTAGCTAGCCTGGTTTCGAGGTTCTTTGTAAGCTAAGTAGCCACGCGGTTCAGACGAGAAGAGATAAAAGGCTATAAAAATAAAAAGTGATAAAAATCAAAATAAAAAATACCAAATAATCAATAAACTTCGACAAAGTCAAATCATTCATACCACATCATACCATGTGTAAAGAAAAACCATGAGAGAAAATAAAAATGAGAGCACATTCGGCATCATTTAAATAAAACCTCCCATGCACAAGCATATCCCATGTTAGTTTAAGCACTCAACATGCATTAATAAAACTTTTTCGGACATTCTAGAAAGTGGCTGGTCCTTTTCCTACCCGTACTCGCGCGCAAAAGGCTAAGGCAATGGAAAATCTAGAGGAGCAAAGCCGGAAGCTCCACTGCAGAAGTTAATACCCTCCGGGAGCGGTTGGCCCAACTAATGGAAGTCGTACGCCAAGGCCGGAGCAAGGGAGGCGAGGGCCAAGGCTGAGCATATCCCTCCTCATGAGGAAGAGGAGGAGGAGTACTATTTCGGCGATAAGGACGCTAAAGCGCACGCGTCCTTACTCCGGAGGTGTCTAAACAACAACTCTCCGCCACGGAGGAGAGGCTGAAGGTGGTCGAAGGGCATAACTTCGACGTCGAGGAGGTGGCCGATATGTGCCTTGTGAAGGACATCCGCTTCCCTCCAAAATTCAAGATCCGGACTTCCCCAAGTACGCGGGATGACCTGCCCCAAGAACCATCTTACGATGTATTGCCGTAAGATGGCCGCCCACGCTCGACAACGAGAAACTCCTGATCCATTGCTTTCGGGAAAGTTTGGCGGACACGGCTCTCAAGCTGGTATATGCGGTTAGAGAGGGCGGAGTCCGAAGCTGGAAGCAAGCGCGAGATGCTTTCCTCCGTCGTTACCGTTATAACATCGATCGACACCTGACGGATCCGATCTTAGAAGTTTGAGCAAACGGGACGACGAGGCCTTCAAAGCATACGCCCGAGAGATGGAGGGAATTGGCTGCCCAAATAGAGCCTCCCTTGACGGACAAGGAGACGGTGGCTATGTTCATCGACTCACCGGCCGGAGCGTACTACGACAAGGCAATAGCCGGTACCTCCAACCTCTTCTCGGACATAGTCACTGTAGGCGAGAGGGTGGAGCAAGGATTAAGGAGCGGGAAGATCGCACGGTCTTCCCAAGGCTGGTGTCTCCTTCGGGAAGCCCGCCGGCAAGAAGAAGGACGAGTACGCTACACGCAATCAACTTTGCCACTCCTTCTTCTACCCCACAAACGCCCAAGTAGCCCGCAAGAAAGAGAGGAAGTTCACTCCTATCACCACTTCCTACGAGCTCTGCTTGCCCTCAGCTGTTGGAGGCTAAGCTCCGACCTGCGCTCCTCCCAAGAAGCAATTGGAGCCTCCCTACCCCGAATGGTATAAGCCGAACGAAAAATGCGCTTACCATTCGGGTGCACCCGGTCACTCTACGAGAAGCTGCTTGACCCTTAAGTACTGGGTTCAAGAGTTAATCGACGTCGGGTGGATTACTTTTGACACCTCTGCTTCTAGCACAGATGACAAACCGCTGTCAAAGCCGGAGTAGCGAAGAGGAAGGATTGGGAGGACCGGCCCTAGGGTTTCCTTTTAAAAGCTTTCTCTATATCTCCTGCGGTCCTCGCCGTGGCCACGGGAATTTTGATCAAAAGGGCTTGTAAATAACATCATTTTCTTTAATATACGAGGCATTTTTTTCGTCAACACTCATTCCATTCATTCTTTTCTCTCTTACATTTATTATTCCTTGAGAAATAAATTGAATAATAAAATCTATGACTAAAACAGAACCTAAAACGCATCATGTCTATGATTGATGAATCCTCATGGACTCCGAAAACGGAAGATGAATGGGCTGAGTCCGACGGTGAGCGGGAGACCATTTCTCCGGATATGCAAAGGATCTTTGGAAAAAGAAACACGTATCATACAACCGCATCGGGAGGAAATAGAAAGCTGTCAATTTGGGAAAAGAGGAGGAAGATAAAAAGGTGAACATCGGCACCCGAATGGAAAATAGTACGAAGAAGGGATTAATACTGCTCCTAAAAGAATATATGGATGTATTCGCCTGGTCATACCACGACATGCCGGAGCTGGACACGAGCATAGTGGAACACAGATTGCCACTAAAAGAGGGGTTTCGACACTGTAAAACAAAAGCTCGGGAGAATTAAACCCGACTGGTCCTTAATGATAAAGGAAGAGGTGCAAAGGCGGTTGGATGCCAATTTTACGGTAGTTTCCAAGTACCCGAGAATGGTTGGCCAACATAGTACCCGTCATCAAAAGGCCAGGAAGGTCGGGGTCTGCGTGGATTACGGAGACCTCAATCGAGCAAGTCCAAAGGACGACTTTCCCTTGCCCCACATAGACACGCTAGTGGACCATACCGCTACCAACACGTTATATTCCTTCATGGATGGGTACGCGGGATACAACCAAATCAAGCTGGCCATGGAGGATAGAGAAAAAACCTCCTTCATTACACCATGGGGCACTTTTTGTTATCGTGTAATGCCTTTCGGACTCAAAAATGCGGGGGCAACCTATCAAAGGGCTATGGTCACATTATTCCACGACATGATCCACAAGGAAATAGAAGTATATGTGGACGACATGATAGCCAAGTCCAGAAATGAAATGGACCACATTCAATATCTCAGGAAACTTTTTGACCGACTTCGGAAATATCAACTTAAGCTAAACCTGGCAAAATGTACTTTCGAGTACGGTCGGGAAAACTCCTAGGGTTCATTGTTAGTGAAAAAGGAATCGAGGTGGACCCAGACAAAACGAAGGCAATTTTGGAAATGCCCCCACCAAGCACGAGAAAAGGAGGTCGGAGGGTTTCTAGGCCGGATAAACTACATTGCCGTTTCATTGCACGGTTAACGAGATAAATGTATCCCCATCTTTAAGGCTGTTGCGCAAAAACCGACCAACGGTGTGGAACGAAGAATGCCAACGGGCGTTTGATAAAATCAAAGCTTGTTTAACCAATCCACCGAGTATTGGTACCACACTGTTGAAGGGAGACCTACGATCCTATATTTGTCGGTCCTCGAAGAGTCAATGGGATGCGTGCTCGGCCAACATGATGAAACTGGAAAGAAGGAACGAGCCATTTATTATCTCGGTAAAAAATTCTCGAGACTATGAAACCCGTTATACACCATTCGAGAAAACATGTTGCGCATTGGTGTGGGTCACTCGACGTCTCGAGACAATACATGGCTCGACATACAACATGGTTGGTCTCTAAAATGGACCCAATTAAATACCTCTTCGAGAAGCCCATTCGATCTGGAAGAATAGCTAGGTGGCAAGTTCTCCTCTCGGAATTTGACATTATCCATGTCACCCAGAAAACTATTAAAGGAAGTCCCCTAGCGGATTATCTAGCTCATGGATCCACAAATGAATACCAATCTTTACGGGATGATTTTCCGGATGAGCACATTATGCACATCAACCACGAAGAGACCAAAGAAGAGATGTGGACCATGTTCTTCGATGGGGCTTCCAACATGCTTGGACACGGGATAGGCGCTATCTTGATATCCCACGAAAAGAAACACATTCACGTAACGGCCAGGCTTAATTTTGATTGCACCAATAACATGGCCGAATACGAAGCATGTGCATTGGGAATCCGAGCAGCTTTAGATCATGGGGTCACTAAGCTCAAAATATTCGGCGATTCATCCCTCGTTATCTATCAACTTAAGGGTGAATGGGAAACCCGAAACGCCAAATTGATCCCATATCTAGAGTACGTCCACGAGCTGGTCGCAAGAATGGAAAGTGTCACCTTCCAGTACATCCCTAGGGAGGATAATCGGATTGCCGACGCCCTCGCCACACTATCATCCATGTTTGCCCTGGACCGGGAACATGAGATGCCAATCATTCAAGTCAAGCTGCACGATAAGCAAGCTTTCTATATGGCGGTAAATGACGAGCGCGATCAAAACCCACTGGTACCATGACATCAAGCGGTACCTCATGAAGGGGAATACCACGAGGGAATCGGTGACAATGATAAGCGAACCATTCGCAAAAGGGTCATAGGGTTCACATTGATTGAAGGAACCCTCTACAAGAAAAGTCTCGATTCTACCCTCCTAAGGTGTGTGGACCGAGAAGAAGCCCAAACAACGATAAAAGAAATCCACAAAGGGACTTTTGGAACCCACGCACCGGGCATGTCATGGTAAAGAAAATCCTCAAGGCGGGGTACTATTGGTCCACGATGGAAGGCGATTGTCACCAATATGCCAAGAAATGTCATAAGTGCCAAGTTTACGCCGATAACATTCATGTGCCGCCCGCACCTCTCAGTAACCTAGCTACACCATGGCCATTTTCTATGTGGGGCATGGATGTCATCGGACCCATCGAACCCAAAGCGTCTAACGGCCATCGCTTCATATTGGTAGCAATCGACTACTTCACCAAGTGGGTTGAAGCGGCATCATATGCGCACGTAACCGGAAAGTGGTGACCACCTTCATCAAGAAAAACATTATATGTCGGTACGGCATTCCTCATAAGCTCATTCTTGATAATGGGACCAACCTCAACAATAAAATGATGGAGGAGTTATGCCAAGACTTCAAAATCCAACACCACAATTCCTCTCACGTACCAGACCAAAGATGAACGGTGCGGTAGAGGCGAGCCAACAAAAATATCAAGAAAATTATCCGGAAAATGGTGGTCACCTACAAGGACTGGCATGAGATGCTTCCCTTTGCCCTACACGGCTACGAGAACATCGGTACGGACCTCCACAGGGGCTACTCCCTTTTCCCTCGTTTATGGAATGGAGGCCGTACTACCGGTAGAGGTTGAAATACCCTCCCTACGAGTCGTCATGGAAGCCAAATTGACGGAAGCTGAATGGGTCCAGAACCGGTATGATCGGTTGAACCTAATAGAAGAAAAACGACTTGGACGCTATATGTCGGGGGCAAGCTTATCAACGGAAAATCAAAAAGGCCTACGACAAGAAGGTCAATCCCGCACTTTCCACGAAGGAGATCTAGTAGTAAAGAAACTACTCCCGGCCCGAAAAGATAAAGTGGGGAAATGGGCAGCCAATTACGAAGGACCATTTGTGGTCAAGCGAGCCTTCTCGAGGCGGAGCCCTTATCCTCACCAACATGGATGGAGAAGAACTCCGATATCCTATCAACTCGAGATGCGGTAAAAAAATACTACGCCTAAAGACATTGCTCATGACCCGTCGGGATGAAAACTCGCAAAGAGCGTCCTGGGCAAAAGATAGGGTCGATATTCCTCGCTAGGATACGTCCTAGGCAAAAATTAGAGGTTCAAAAAAAAAAAAAAAAAAAAAAAAGAGCAATGATTACCTTAGCCGAAAACCGCAAAGGCGACTAAGGTAATACCTCCACAACGAGCAAACAAACTTCGCATAGTCTTCACTCCGGGATCGGGCATCTCAGCCGAAGGGACCAGGGAGAAATGGGGAAACAAAGATCACGAGACATGATTGTGGTACCCTCATACAAGTTTAGCCAACCCTGGCCGGCCATGCTTACAAATTCTTTTGTAAAACCCCCATGTAAAAACAAACCATCTGGTTACATCAATAAAATTGTCTTCTTCTCTTTACCTACTTGCGTAAATGCCTCTATATTAACGAAATATGAGCATGCATAAAACAAGCAATTCGAGAAAGCATAAAAGCAAAAGACGTACATCACCAACTAGGGCCACCCCAAGAAAAATACGGAATAGCTCGCTAGATCGAAAACCCGCAAAGGGCGGTCTAGGCGAAAGATAAGGCTTTCGTAAAAAGAAAGAATTAAAAGCCCGCTAGATCGAAAACCCGCAAAGGGCGGTCTAGGCAAAAGATAGGGTTAAAACAAAAAGTAAAAACAAAAATCACGAGAGAACAAAAAGAAGGAAGGCACAGGTCACTTTCTAAATGTCCTCAAATAAAATTGCATTTAGAGCATCCACACACAAATAGTCGCACAATAAATGACTTTGTCAAAAGTAAAACAAACAAAATACTACGGGAAAGTAGAAAGCATTCAGTCTTATGCTTGCATTCATAAAAAACAACCAAATGTATCCCAGTATGATTTCGTAGACCCTTTGCCTCTCTCGTAAAATCCGAGCATAGCAAAAGAGAAGCTTAAAAAGGAAAAAGGCACACACTCAAGGAAAAAGCCAAAACCCTAAAACCGCGAGAAAAAGGCGAGGATTAAGCCATCGCACCAACCAATAAAGTTTCGACCACCGAGCAAAAGCCAAACAAAACCAAGATCCATCCAACCAACCAGTAGGGATTGGAAGATCACTACCAAAAGAACAAAAACAAAGGACCCCGGCAATCGGCAAAGGCCGATTGATCACCAACAAAATCCCCGCATGGCCGGATGATTATTCAAGAAATCGAAAAGCGGTCAAATCTACACAAGCGGCACTCTCCGAGGAGCTGCGCCGATCTGCGCTCGAGCCGGATCGATAAGTCGCATTACCACCACGATGGGGGGTTCATACCCATCCGGTCCCGCACAACGGGCTGTACCGCCACGATGGGGGCTCGTACCCATCCGAGTCCCGCACAACGGACTGCAACTACCGACTGATGGGGGGTTTATACTCATCAGCAGAAGGATCGGCTACGTCGGGAGTAGTATCGGAGGTTCCACCACGTGTCCATCGAAGGGATCGACTACGTCGAAGTAGTATCCTGGAAGTGAACGAGCACGAAATCATTCCCCGAGAGTTGGCGCATGAGCCACCGAGCGATAAGCCACCACTACCACCGGTCCTACGCGGTGGGCTGTACCCGGCCAGAATAGGGGGTTCATACCTATCAACCGGCACACGAGAAGTGCCTAGCAGGCGCATGGGCCACATGAGCTGTAAGCCGCCATTACCACCCCGATGGGGGGTTCATACCATCCGGTCCCACACAACGGACCGTACCAGCCTGATGGGGGATTTATACCCATCAACCGAAGGATCGGCTACGTCGGAAGTAGTATCCAGAGGTTCTACCACGTGTTCACCAAAGGGATCGGCTACGTCAGAAATAGTATCTCGGAGGTACACGACCACAACATCTCCCCAGAGGATCATCCGCCACAAGACGGCAGTCCGAAGGGTAGCCGGGCAAGAGGGTCAACTCCTTTACCTTCCTGTCAATGCGTGCGCACAACAGGCCAACGATCGACTAGTCGGGTAAAGGGGGCAGCTGTAGACCCCAAATCTTGCCGGGCTCCAAATAAAGTCAGAAGATCCCCTATTTTGAAGACGAGCTGAAGCCTAACAAGCCACTAGGAGAGACTATTAGGCTCCCGTACCAAGATAGGAAGATTTTTGGGCCGAAAAATAAGTTTTCTCGCCTCGAAGGGACGAGACCGCCGTTTCGCCTCGCGTAGCAAGCGAGACCGCCGTCTCGTCTAACGAGACCGGGGTCTCGTCTAACGAGACCGGGGTCTCGTCTAACGAGACCGGGGTCTCGTTGCCTACGAAAATGAGACCGGGGTCTCGTTGCCTACGAAAACGAGACCGCGGTCTCGTTCACCCAAACCGGGGTCTCGTTGCCTACGAAAACGAGACGGCGGTCTCGTTCACCCGAGCCGGGGTCTCGTTGCCGGTAAAGAACGAGACGGCGGTCTCGTTGGGCGAGGCCGGGGTCTCGTTGCCGATAAGAACGAGACGACGGTCTCGTTGGACGAGACGGCGGTCTCGACCCCGTCGAGCAGGCCGGCGGTCTCACCATCCGGCGACGCGAAAACCTATAAATAGGGGCTCTCCCCCTCATTTTCACACACCACAGCTGCATAGCTCTCCCTTCTCTCTAAAACTTCTCTCTAGAATCCCTCCGACGCATTTCGGAGTTTCGAGTGTTTTCAAGAGTGATTTTCGGCGTTCGAGAGGTTTCGACGTCTTGTAGAGTGAAGGACTGCCATAAAGCACCCTATTTTTCCAAGAGAATTAATATAAAAAGCGTGCTTCGGAGGTTCAAATTCTCTCCTTCCACCTTTACCGCTTTTATTTTAAATTATGCAGTAGACAGTAGGGCCATGTAGTCATACTTTTAAATTCCGCAGAATAAAAAGGGCGAAAGTGTATTTTTCTAGTTTATCAATAAAATAAGCCGACCTATCATAGGGAACCCGAAAGGGGCGTCGTAAAGGGACTAATACTCCCTTTGCACGTAACCAACTCCCTTACCCAACTCTGGTTCTAATGACCAAAGTTGGTTTTCGAAAACCAACGCCTTTTTAAAAACCCTTTTCCGATGTTTATGGTAAAAATATCGGTGGCGACTCCATAGAACCCAAAATAAATAAGTCCTTGGGTTAGCCCGGTTGTCGGACAACTCAAGGACACTTTTCAAAAACTTCGTCTCTAGGTTAGCCCGGTTATCGGACAACCTAAGGACGTTGTAACCACCAATAAAAACGCGAAAACAAGAGGGTCGATAAAACCATCGCGTCGCTTCGACCGCCTCGTTTTTGACGGCGGCGACAGAGATAAAGAACTCGGAAAGGTTCAGGTATCTACATCACATGAATATGAAGAATGGAGGAAAAATAGAGGGATACCCCAACCATCTGCTGCATTCACTAAAACGTTAGTCAGTGAAGAGCTACAATTGCAGGTCAATGCCTTAAACAAGAGGGTTGAAGTCATGGAAGCACAGCTAAGGGCTTTTGAAGAAAAAGAGCAAGAATCAACCCTTATAATAGATGGTCTAAAAAGGCAATGTAGAAAGAAGGACCACGAAATAGAGCGTCGTAAAAATGATTGTGCTGATTATTAGGAAGAGACTAAACAAGCATTGAAGATTCCGAGACTTGAGCAAGATAGTCTGTTCCGGGACATGAATGACGAAATAGCACATCTTGAGAGCACGCTTGCAGAACAGGCAAGAACGATCAAGTTAATACAAGATGACCTAGCAAATACTCGGTCAGAAGCACAGAAGTGGTGGGAAACCGCTGAAAAATACAGAGTAGACTTAGAGGAGCTACATGAGAAAGAAAAAGATGGATTAGCTCAGTATGGTCAATTACTTCGTGAAAAAGACCGAATAATAAAGAGGTCTGATCAGCAGCATGCCTTGATCGTTCATCAAGAAGAGAAGATAAAAGAGGCCTGTCGATATAGTGAAGATATGAGCCAGGCGGTATCTGAGCAAATCAAAACGCTCAGAAATCACGTGATAACAGCTGAAGACGAATTACGAAGAAAGCCCGATTTACCTATGGGATTCTTCAAGCTTTTTCGCTTTTGTCAACACTTGCTTCAAAGCATTGTATAGAAGGATACACACTTTCTAATAAAAGGATTTTTTTTTCTTTAAATTGTCTATTGCATTCATAAGTTGCATACATTCACATATCCCTCCTCGTTTAATAATAAAAATAATAAAAAGAAAGGATTAACTGATGTGCTTTCCACAAATCAGAAAAATGGAAAAGAAGCCTTTCGTCATCAAAATCTCTACGACGGTCGATAAACCCGAAGATAATAACAAACAAGCATTGTTAATCATTCCAAACACTAAAAGGGAAGAAGCAATAATGCCTTTACGCTTATTCGTACCGCGTCCTTTCCCTTATTCATCAAATAAAGATGTACCTTGGAGATACTTAGAAGAATCGTCATCCAATCAAGATATCTCCAACATAGCCGGTATTGGGGGCATGACAAGAAGCGGAAGAATATACTCCCCCAAGGAATTACAAGATAATATTCCTAAAGATAAAATGAAAAATAAAGCCGAAGAAGAAAAGGAATCTAAGGAGGAGACAGATGAGTTACTCCAGTACATAAGACAAAGTGAGTACTCCATCATAGATCAACTCAATCGTACTCCAGCAAAGATAACTTTGTTATCACTCATCACGAGTTCGGAACCGCATTGAAACGCATTGTTAAAGGTTTTGAATGAATCATTCGTTCCGCATGCAATATCCCAAGACAAGTTTGAAGGAATTATTGGTAATATTACAGCCAATAATCATCTTACCTTCACCAATTTGGAAGGGCCAAATCATAACAAGCCCTTGCATATCTCTGTCAAATGCAAGGAATATCTCATTTCCAAAGTTCTTGTGGATAATGGGTCATCCTTAAATGTTATGCCTAAAAGCACACTAGACAAGATAACAGTGCAAGGAACCCACATGCGCCCGAGTAATACAGTTGTTCGAGCCTTCGACGGGTCAAGACGAGAAGTAGTAGGAGAGATCAGTCTACCAATCCAAATTGGTCCTACTATTTTCAACATAGACTTCCACGTGATAGATATCACGCCAGCATACAGTTGTCTCCTTGGTAGACCTTGGATTAATAGCGCTAAGGCAATACCTTCAACGCTCCACCAGAAAGTCAAGTTTGTGATAAACGATAAACTCGTCACAGTTCAAGCTGAAGAAGACTTTCTAATTAGCAAACCGTCTGTCCAACCATATGTGGATGCGGCTGAAGAAGCTCTTGAAACGTCTTTTCAAGCGCTCGAAATCACCAACATAGAAATACTCCCTGGTAATACAAAGGTGGCCCATATGATGAAAAGATATGGATATCGCCCAAGACAGGGGCTTGGAAAGAATGCTCAAGGGATAAGAGAGCCACCAGATTTCGAAGATAATCCTCTAAAGTATGGTTTAGGGTACGACCCTACAAAAGATCAAACCATACGGAAAACAGGGAAGTCTTACCCCCCGAAGATGATATTTCGAAAAGGAGGGGTATTAGCGCAAAGGGTAGCGTTAGTCATTAGGTGTCCTTCTTCTGATTCTAAGGGATGTAAACCTAGTGACTATTAGAGATCACTCCTCGGGGTATGCCCGACCCCCGAGCATCTTTAGGGCACATATTTCCCTGAAATTACAAAAGAATGCTATTCTTACTATCTGCTTCTTTTCTTACTAAATGTATCTATACCCCATTTTAATAAACAAGGTTTAGATAAACGTTTTATTCCAAATTACGTCAGAACAAGCAACGCGTCATAAAGCAAAGTCATATACGATTGATTAACTAGAAACACGGATAAAATTTATCTCAATAAAATTCAAGTTTTGACAATATTGTGCAAAAAATATATACATATACAAAAGAGCAATGCCCGTCAAGGCCAAAGGCCAAGACAAGAAAATAAAAGGGCAAAATACCCGGCGGGAAACCCACAAAGGGGGCTGCACAAAAGTTAGGGTAAACCCGGCAGGAAACCCGAACAATAATAAAGGGTAGCCTGGGCAAAAGTTAGGGTTATGAAAAGTCCGCTAGGTATTCCTAAAAAATAAATACAAAAAGGAAACCTAGACAAAAGTTAGGACAAAAAGCACAACATCCTAGGATGAAAACCTGAAAGGGCGGACTAGGGAAGTTAGTCAATCACAAAAAGGCGCCATAAATCACTAAACAACGACGCCACATCATAAGAATGAAACGTTTATCTAAACTAGCCTAAACACCGACCAACCTTGGCTAGCCATTCTTACAAAAACCTCTACTACAAAAAATATCCCTCTAAAACACAAGCTTTTGTTATAAATCCTTTTCTTTCTCTTCTCTTGACCATTTCACTATAAAGCATTCAAGTAATAAAGGGGAATGTGGTAACATAGTGATCAATAGGAAGGTCGAAATCCCTAAGGAAAGGAAGGAGGGCATTGATATGGCAGTTACCCTACGAACAGAAGATAGTTCTTCGACCATAGCAAAGAAATTCCGAGACGGCAAATCAATACAGCTTACCTTGTTGATCAAGAAACAAAATGACGTAAAGGCACAACACCAAGAATGCGCCCAAAGTCAAAGCACATCAGTTAAAACTTTCGAAATATTAACTGAAATAGATCATAGGACGCATATTATGAAGCATTACATGCATTAAAGCATAAATGAAGGGAATCCTATCTTTAGTTTCATCAAAAAACACAAAAATTAACTCAAAAAATTCAAAAATCCACTTAAGAAGCTTGAGACGGTCGTCCCAAAGTTCAGACGGTCGTCCCAAGTGCCAAATTTCAGTTGGGACGCACGTCCCAGGTGGGGGTTGGCCTGTGTGTATTTTTTTCAGTTGAGACGGCCGTCCCAACCCAGACGACCGTCGCAAACTCCCCTGCGCGGCCTATATAAGTGGGACGCAGGTGTTGGCTCCAGCACCTCAATTCAAGCTTCCTATCTCGCTTTTCCTCCTTCTCTATACATTGTTAGCATCCCTAAGAGAGTAAAGTTCACAATGGAACGTGGAGAAGCATCATCCAGGAGAAAGCGCACTAGGACTGCTGGTAGAAGAACTCCTGTCACCAGCATGTTGCTAGCAGAAGCACATCAACAACGACTGGCAAATATCCAACAATTTGCCTGGTATCCTATGCTGTGACTGGATTTTGAAATCCTAGCTACATTCGGCTGGGAGCAAGATGTCAGAAAGTTCATCCACAACATAGGATGGGACTTTCTGCTCCATGAGCCACCTACTCGGATCCACCGCACCGCCACAATGGAATTTCTAGCCTCTGTCAACATGATGGAAATGCCATCCGCAACTCCCGGAGTGCCACCAACTCAGTCTGTCTCCTCTCGGATGGATGGAGCCTACCGGACCATCGTTCGGATGACTTTAATGTCATAATGGGTTTACGCCAACGAGCGGATACAAGGACACCGGAATATCGGTCCGCATATATGGAAAAACCTGTTGTTCTCACCACCACTAGCATGTGGAAAGAGACCACTGGAGCTCACAACCTGCCAACACACCCGAAGGGGGCATCCTTCTCTCCTCTCGCTTCGCATATGCCACAAACCGCTCGCCGGGACCCTACACGACCGAAAGGAAAGCCGGGGAAGGTAACGCTGGCCGACCTTTTTATCATCTACTGTATGCACCAAGGGCATAAGTGCAACCCGAGGATATGCATTCCTGAAGGCCATAAAGGAATGCGGTACTCGGGGACCAACAGGAGCAATCATGGTGGCTCCCTCCTTACCCCTTTGGCTGAGTATTGGGGATGCACCGATGGGGAAGATCTCCCGGTTGAACTCCAACCAGAGCCTATCAACGGAGGAGTGCCGACACACATGAACATCCTCAGCGAGGCAAGGGACAGAGTTCATCTTGAACCCTATCATCTCGATTTCATGGGATATGCGCGACTTCGATACGCCGCAAGACATCCCTACTACCTCCGAATCCCAGCGAGCGATCACGCGATCCAGATTTCCCGGCCTGTCACCGACACCTGGATGAGGAGCATGCATACATGGAAGGAGAGTTCCAGTTCATATGCCAGCAGTTCAGTCAGTTGACTGTTAGGCAAGATAGGACGGACCGCCAGATAGAAAGCTTGGTCCAAACCCAGGCGAGGTTCCAGCGCCGCCTACTCCGCCGCTTCCCTTCACCAGTACCGTCCGCCCACTCCAGTCCAGAGGCGAATGATTAGGAGGAGTCTTTCTATATTTTTTTTAGTATTTTGAAAAAAGCTTGAATGTACCAAACAAAAAGCAGTAATAAATAAAAGTAGTTATTTCTGTTTCATATTTCAAAAGCCCATGTGTACAAAAACTATAAAATAAAAGGCACACATGATATACTAAAAAGCCGGATTTCAAAAATTTGCGATAATATTAAATCGCGATAGAAAAAGGCAAAATCAAAATTATCTTCAGCAAAATAAGGAGCTTCAAAGAAACTAGTTCCAACCATCAACCTTCTACACCAATAAAAGAAGGAGAAGAAAAGCCAATGGAAAAGGCTTGATCATCCTCAAGAGGATCCTTGCCTATTCAAAGGCAGAAAAATACTCCCTGACTCAACACCACCACATGAGTCATCAAACATAAATCACTTGGAGCTGCAATCAGCATCCTTCCACCCAGAAAAGACATCAACAAAGAATAAAGGCCGACGGAAAGGCTCGATCGTCCCCAAGAGGATCCTTGCCTATTCCAAAGGCAAAACAAAAAATTATTACTCCATGACTTAGCTTCATTACCACATGAGTCATCAAGCAAACTCATCCAGAATCTCCGCTTCATTCCCCAAAGGAGAATAAGGACTACATAAGAGTCCATCAAAGAAAATACGGAGTCAAATCCTCCACATCACCAGGGGGCAACAGAAGGAAAAGAAGGAAAAACTTTTCATCCCCTAATAGAGGCCACTACAGAAAAAAGGCCAAATAAATGTCTCTAAACAGAGCATATCAAGAAAAATCTCCCCAAAAAAAGGAAAAAACAAAAATTTCCATCTTCCAGATCAAATAAGAGCTTCACAAAGCCAGGAGCCAGAACTCCATCATACCCCCAGGAAGCCAACAAATTCCCCAGGGCCAATAAAAAGGAAAGAGAAGAAAAGAAAACCTCTTCATCCCCAGTAGAAGATAAAAAGCCTGTGTGCACAAAAGAAAAAAGGCACACGCATCCAAAATCAAAAATCCAAAATCACAAAAAAAAAGAGAAATCGCGAGAAAAGGGTAAAAACCCATTCCCCAGCAAAATAAGAGCTTAGGCAAAACCAGCTCAAACAACAGCAGCCAATAAGGAGTCGAAAAACTCCATTTCTCCCTAGAGAGACAATTCAAAACAGATCTCCGGAATGAAATTAATTCCCCAGTGGATCATCAACAAGAAAACTACCCCAGTGAGCCTACGACAAAGGCAAGCTACAAAATTATATCCACAGGGAGTTAATCTCTTATAATGCCCAAAGACGGATATCCATGGTAAAGCATAAAGCCTTCACTTGCAACAAGCAAAGAAATGGGAAATCAACCTATGCAAGAGGCAATCCAAACCCTCAAAAATCTTCACCATTATTGAAGCATTCGCCTAATCAAGAGGCACAACAAAATCCCCAAATAAATCTTCGCCTAATCAAGAGGCACAATCAAGAAGAAAATTCGAAATCCCCAAATGAATTTTTTCCTAATCAAGAGGCACAATCAAGAAGAGAATTCAAAATCCCCAGAGGATTCCCGCCTAAAAAGAGGCAACTAACAAGAATCACCGGCAAAAGCCGGATGGCTAAACAGAAAAACCAAAAATCAAGAATCCCTGGCAAAAGCCAGATGGCTAAACAGAAAAGCCAAAAAAATCCCCAGCAAAATCCGGATGGCTAAACAGAAAAGCCAAAAATCAAGAATCCTCGGCAAAAGCCGGATGGCTAAACAGAAAAGCCAAAAATCAAGAATCCCCGGCAAAAGCCGGATGGCTAAATGAAAAAGCCAAAAACAAAGAATCCTTGGCAAAAAACGGATGACTAACAGAAAAGTCAAAAAATCAAATCAAATATTCCCCACGGAATGGGCGCATGAACAGAAACAATAAGTCGCCAACATATAATTGTCGCCGTCGTCCGTTCCGACGTCCTGGGGATGTCTCGAACGTTAATGCGAGCGGTCGCGAAAAGATGGTTGAGACTCGCATTTTTTGTTAAAATTGTGTTCATTGCTTCCGAGGTGCTCAACACTGAACTATCCTCTAATAGAAGCAAGGTTTTCGAAAAGGGGTTCTTTTGGAGTCGCCACCAATGTTTTGACCAGAAACATTGGAAAAGGAAAAAAGGCGTTGATTTTATTAAAAACCAACTTGGCCATTATAACCAGAGTTGGGTAAGGGAAATAGTTACGTGTGGGGAAGGTGTTAGCACCCCACAACGCCCCTTTCGGGTTCCCTATGAAGGATTAATTCATTAAGTGAAGATTATGAGAAATTACGCAGTTACCCTTATTTTATTCGTACAGTAAATATGGCTATCTACATGATTTTATTTACATTTTATGAAGCAATAAATAAAGCAGTAAAGGAGAAGAGATTTGAGAAGAACCTCCGTAGCAAGCTTTATATATCAACTCTGTTACAATAAGGACGCTTTTCGGCAGTCCCTCGCTCTACAATGACTCTCCTCTCTATTACAGACTCGACTCGACTAAATTTTCTAGAAGAATCGAATGCCGGAATACAAATTCCTTAACTAATTGTTACCTTTTAAAGGCAATCAGAAAGATCATTCGAGAGAGGGAGAGAAGTAGACAAGTCTTCTGAGTTGTCTGGTGTGTGAGGTGTGTGGAATGAGACAAATGAGGCTCCTATTTATAGCCTTTTTCTCCCTGGAAGTTTGGGATGGCCGTCTGGGTTGGGATGGCCGTCTGGGTTGGGATGGCCGTCCCAAATGCATTTTTACACATGCTGGGACCCCCTGGAAGGTTGGGATGGCCGTCTGGGTTGGGATGACCGTCCCAAATGCATTTTTGCACATACTGGGACCCCCTGCACGTTTGAGACCACCGTCTCAAATTTGGGACAGCCGTCCCAAACTTGTTCTGGCCTATTCTTGCGTTCTGGGACTTCCAGGAAGCTTTCCTTGCTGTTTTCGGACGTAGATTGATGCCGATATATGTCCGTTGAAGCTTTATCTTCATGTAGGAAGTCTTCTTGACCTTTGTTGAGATGCCGACCGAACCTTTCCTTCTGTATAGGAAGTCTCCTTTGTCTTTTATCGTGCAGACGAGCGATCTCCGTGTTTGTTGCGGGAGGTTTCCTCGGTTTTGGGAAGCCGTATGAACTCCATCTTCGGGCGAAGTTCCTCTAGATTTTTATTTTGAGAGGCCGGGCAAAATTAGGGGTCTACAATAATCACAGGATTAACTACCAAAAAGTGCATCCTGAGAACCTTGCGGGGTTCAGACCGGGTGGGGGTAGGTACCCATCAGAGCCTTGCAGAATGGGGTTTGGACCGGGTGGGGGTAGGTACCCATCAGAGCCTTGCAGACCGGGGTTTGGACCAGGTGGGGGTAGGTACCCATCAAAGCCTTGCGGAACGGGGTTCGGACCGGGTGGGGGTAGGTACCCATCGAGCCTTGCGAGAATGGGGTTCGGACCAGGTGGGGGTAGGTACCCATCGAGCCTTGCGAACGGGGTTCGGACCGGGTGGGGGTAGGTACCCATCGAGCCTTGCGGAACGGGGTTTGGACCGGGTGGGGGTAGGTACCCATCGAGCCTTGCGGAACGGGGTTCGGACCGGGTGGGGGTAGGTACCCATCGGAATCTTGCGGAATGGGATTCGGACCGGGTGGGGGTAGGTACCCATCGAGCCTTGCGGAACGGGGTTCGGACCGGGTGGGGGTAGGTACCCATCGAGCCTTGCGGAACGGGGTTCGGACCAAGTGGGGGTAGGTACCCATCAGAGCCTTGCAGAACGGGATTCGGACCAGATGGGGGTAGGTACCCATCAGAATCTTGCAGAACGAGATTCAAACCGGGTGGGGGTAGATACCCACCAGAACCTTGCAGAACGGGGTTAAGACCGGATGAGGGTAAGTACTCATCAGAATCTAGCAAAAATGTAGATTCGCACCGGGTGGGGGTAGGTACCCACCAAAACCTTAAAGATAAGGTTTGTACCGGATGAGGGTAGGTACTCATCAAAACTTAGCAGAATGCATTAGGTGGAGTAAAAATACTCACCTAAGCATTTCAAAAATGGGTTGCAAAGACCTTACTTCTATTAGAGGATAGTTCAGTGTTGAGCAGCTCGGAAGTAAATACCCACAAGATTTTAGCAAAATGCGAACTCATACCGGGTGAGGGTAGGTACTCACCAAAACCTTGCAGAACAAGGTTCATACCTAGTGGGGGTAGGTACTCACTAAAGTCTAGTAAAATACAGACTTATACCTAGTGAGGGTAAGTACTAACCAGAGCCTTATAAAAGGAGGCTCAAACCAGATAGGGGTTGGTACCTATCAAAATATTTATCATCCGGAGGATCAGCAAGGAGCAGCATTCGAAGGATGACCGGGCAAAAGGGTTAACTCCTTCCCCTACCAACTAATTTTGTCGGCATATCAAGCCGACAAATTAGCTAGGCAGGTGAAGGGGGGGCAGCTGTAGACCCCTAATTTTGCCCGGCCTCTCAAAATAAACACTAGGGAAACTTCATACAGTTCACCCAACTTCATATCAAAGAAAAACCGAGAAACACCTCCCGCAACAAGACGGAGTTCACTCATCCACACAATAAAGACTAAAGAGACTTCCTACACGAAGATAAAGCTCGCCCGGCATCTTAATGAAGGCCAAGAAGACTTCCTATATGAAGATAAAGCTTCAACGGACACACATCGACATCAAACGACGTCCAAAAAAGGAAAGGAAAGCTTCCCGGGGGTCCTAGAACGCAAAAACTGGCCAAGACAGGTTGGGACAGCCGTCCCAAAAACCAAAAGCCAAGTGAGACGCACGTCTCACCTTTGGGACGCACGTCCCAAGCCACAAAATTCAAATGGGACGGCCGTCCCAAACCCAACTGGTCGTCCCAACTTGGCCCAGTGTAAAATGCGCAATTGGGACGGCCGTCCCAACCCAGACGGTCGTCCCAAATTTCCAGGCAGCGAAATCTATAAATAGGAGCCTCATTTGTCATTCTCCACACCCCAGACAACTCCAAGACTTGTCTTCTTCTCTCCCTCCTTCGAATGATCTCTCTGATTGCCTTTAATAGGTAACAATCAGTTAAGGAATTTGTATTCCGGCATTCGATTCTTCAGTAAAATTTTAGTCGAGTCGATATTATTTTCGAGAGGAGGGTCATTGTAGAGCGAAGGATTGCCGTAAAGCATCCTCTGTAAAAGACGTATAATATAAAGCTTGCTTCGGAGGTTCTTCTCAATCCTCTTCCCTTTTATTGCTTTATTTACTGCTTTCTGTATGCAATATAGATAAATCATGTAGATAACTATATTTAAATACTGTACGAATAAAATAGGGTAATAGCATAATTTCTTGTAATCTTTACTTAAATGAATTAATCCGTCATAGGGAACCCAAAAGGGGCGTTGTGGGGTGCTAATACCTTCCCCACACGTAACTAACTCCCTTACCCGACTCTGGTTATAATGGCCAAGTTTGGTTTTTATTAAAATCAATGCCTTTTTCTCCTTTTCCAATGTTTATCGTCAAAACATTGGTGGCGACTCCAAAATAACTCTTTTCAAAAACCTTGCTTCTATTAGAGGATAGTTCAGCGTTGAGCGCCTCGTAAGCAATGAACATATTTTTAACAAAAAACGCGAGTCTCAACCATCTTTTCGCGACCGCTCGCATTAATGTTCGAGATGTCCCAGGACGTCGGAACGGACGGTGGCGACAATGGCCTTAGTGCTAAGCATGGTCGGACGGCTGGAGAGTGGGGACCCTATAATGGGGGCACCTTGGGGGCCTTAGCCTGGTGAGAACAGTTAGAACCAACCCTGGCCGATGCACTTTTCTGCAGGAAAACCCTACCTCATGATAAAAACGAAATCTTGCCTGTTCGGGGATGATCGAATTATGTGTGCATTTGATTGTTGCATTTGTCTATTGCATAGCATAAACAAACAACAAAACAAAATCAAAAAAATATTTTTCAAATAAACACCCTTATCTCGGACAGTCTGCCTTTTAGCTAGCCTGGTTTCAGGTTCTTTGTAAGCTAAGTAGCCACGCAGTTCCGACAGAATAGATAAGGGACGATAACTATTCTTTCGCATAAAGCCGTATTTTATCTCGGACAGTCTGCCTTTTAGCTAGCCTGATTTCAGGTTCTTTGTAAGCTAAGTAGCCACGCAGTTCCGACAGAAGAGATAAAAGGCTATAAAATAAACAAATAAAAATAGGAAAATCCATTTTTAAGACCTGGTCCAAAAATATTATACTCATAAAACATTCAGATAGTTTATTCTTCCGAAATAAAAATACGCAAAATATCATGTAGAAAAACATGATAAATAGGAAATAAACACTCACATACATTCAAATAAGCATCCATTTCATCAAACATGCATTCTTGTTTTAGAAATGGAGGGGACAAGTAGGCAGACAAAGAAGGTGGACATTCCCCGTTTCCATACTGAGAGATTGGAACGGCTGAGCACAGTAATGCCAACGGAGGTCCGCGCCGACTTCGAAAAATCCTACGGTTGGATTTTAGACCTCCTGAAGATATGTGTCGATCAGGTGTTCTTAAGGGCACTAATCCACTATTGGAATCCAAATCTGCGATGTTTCGAGTTTCCACAGTTCGACCTGGTGCCTACCCTAGAGGAGTATGAGACCATGTTGAGGTGGCCCAAATCAGTCGGGGTTCATGTTCGCCACGAAGCATATACTCCCGCAGCACCAGTCGCTGCCCTTATTCATTTACCATTCCGCCAGAGTACCCTGATAAAGAAGGGGAACACCCAGGGTTGGAAAGTAACGATGTTAGAAGACCACCTGTCCTACCTGGCTGAACGGACAGAGTGGGTTGCCTTCAACAAAACCCTGGCACTCATAATTTTTGGAACAATCTTGTTCCCCTTCCATTTTGACACAATAGATCAGGCCGTCATGGATGCCTTCTTCGCCTGGGACGTGAATTCGAAAAGTCCCCTGCCTGCTATTCTTGCCGACACCCTGCTCTCGGTGGAATTCTGTCACCAGAAGCAGGGCAAAATACTCCGTTGTTGCTCTTCATTGCTATTTGTGTGGAGCGCCACTCACCTATACGCCTCCAGTCACATGGGGATATTCCCCGATCCTTTGAGAAGTTTCTCCAAGATCCCCCTCCAGCGTCGTCTGACCTCAGAATGGAGGGATGAGTGGGAACGCAAGGACGCCAGCAGTATATCCTGGGTCTGTCCTTGGTTCCGACCTGGCCCAGTTCTCATCAGATGTGGGGACTATCCGAGTGTACCCTTGATCGGACTCAGGGGCTGCATAGCCTACTCACCTAAAGTAGCTATGAGGCAGCTCATGAGGACCCAAACTACCCTTTCCCGAGGGGAGCTCGGAGGACTGTGCTTCTTTGGAGACCCATGCACCATCGCCAACTCTCTAACCATAAGAAAAGCATGGGAGAGGCCAGTCTACATGGGAGACAGAGAGCTAGGAAAAGCTCGGGTGGCTATCACCAGTGACTATGAGGCATGGAGGAATAGAAGAGGGGTGGCCCAATCATCCTCCACACCTACCACGAGCGCCAAAAATGAAGGGCTGCAGGCTCAAATTGACGCCTTGACCCAGAGGATAGAGATCATGGGAGCCCAGATGAAGGCCCTTGAAGAAAAAGAGCAAGAATCTATCCTCACGATTGATGGTCTGCGAAGGCAAGGCAAGAAAAAGGATCATGAAATAGAGCGCCTCAAGGACCAATGTGCTGACGCTAACGAACAAGCTATCCGAACATCCAAAACTGCCAGAACCAGTTTGGATAGCCAACTGCAGGAGATAACCGCCAAAACAGCACACCTTGAGGTCGAATCAGCTAAGCAGGCTCAAACGATCAAGGAGTTGTCGGAAGGGCTCCTCAAGGCTCGGTTAGACATCCACCAAGAGCGAGAGGCCAACAGGAGACTCACCAAAAGTCTCTCTGAGCTACGCCACAAAGAAAAAGAAAGGCTAGCTCACTATAGCCAAGTACTTCAAGAGAAAGACCGAGCAGTTGAAAAGCTCGATGAACTGCAAGCCTTGGTCGTTCATCAAGAGGCGAAGATCAAAGAGGCTCAACAGTACAGTGAAGATATGAGCCAGGCGGTCCGCAAACAAAGCGAAGCACTTGCCCGTCATGTCCGGGAAGCTGAGAGGGAGCTACAGAGGAATCAAGACCCTCCTGTGGGTTTCTTTAAAGTTTTCCGCTATTGCCAAAAGTTGCTTCGCAGTATAGAATAGGGGAATGTACACCTTCTCTTTGAATAAATAAAATTTCTTTTTGTTCAAATGACTGTCTACTTGCATGCATGAGCACTCATTTTCATATTTTAAATTTCCCCTCCTTCACACTTAATAAATAAGATAATAAAAAGGAAGGATTAACTAACACGTCTTCCAACTCAGAAGAATGGAGAGAAAGTCACTCCTAATAAAGCTCACCCCAACGGTCGAATCATCGCAAGAGGAAAATAAGCCTCGGCCGTTGGTCCTCAAGAATAAAGAAGAGGGGGCAAGGACGCCAGTGCGACTATTTATGCCACGTCCTTTCCCCTATGAATCAAATAAAGCTGTACCGTGGAGATATGGGGAATCTTCACCGATAAAAGAAGAAATAACGAACATAGCCGGCATTGGGGGCACAACTAGAAGTGGAAGAATCTACTCCCCCAAGGACACACAGGAAAATGTCCTCCAAAATAAAGGAAAAAATAAAAAGATCGAAGAAGAAAAAGAAAATAAAGAATCCAAAGAGGAGACAGAGGAATTACTCCAGTTTATAAGGCAAAGTGAGTATTCCATTATAGACCAGCTCAATCGCACGCCTGCAAAGATCACGTTGCTATCTTTGATAAAGAGCTCGGAACTGCACCGGAATGCCCTGCTGAAGGTCTTGAGCGAGGCGCATGTACCTCACACAATATCCCAAGAAAAGGTTGAGAGGATCGTCGGTCACATCACGACAAGCGATCACCTCACCTTCACAGAAGAAGAACTCCCCCTGGAGGGGTCAAAACACAACAAACCCTTGCATATCTCGGTTAAATGCAAGGAGTACCTCATCGCCAAAGTTCTTGTGGATAACGGGTCATCCTTGAACGTAATGCCCAAGTGCACACTGGAAAAATTGACTATCCAAGGAACCCGTCTGCGCCCAAGCAGCACCATCGTTCGAGCCTTCGACGGATCAAAATGAGAAGTAGTGGGAGAGATCAATTTGCCAATCCAAGTTGGACCCACTACCTTCAACGTCGATTTCCATATAATGGACATTACTCCAGCATACAGTTGTCTCCTCGGCAGACCTTGGATTCATGACGCTAAGGCAGTACCTTCGACGCTCCACCAAAAAGTCAAATTCATAGTGGGCGACAAACTGGTCACGGTCCAAGTAGAAGACGATATCCTGATCAGTGGACCGTCTACCCAACCTTATGTGGATGCGGCTGAAGAGGCCCTTGAAACATCTTTTCAAGCGCTCAAAATTGCCAGCATAGAGCGACTTCCCAGAAACACAAAGGTAGCCCGCATGATGTTGAAGCACGGTTACCATCCTGGCCAAGGACTGGGGGCAGATTCCCAAGGCATGAGGGAACCCCCAGAATTCAAAGACAATCCTTGCAAGTATGGCCTAGGATATGACCCTACTAAGGGACGAGCAGAAAGGAGAAAAGGGAAGTCTCCCCTCCGCACGCTCAAGCAAATTTTCCGAAGTGGAGGGGTGCAAGCGTCAAGAGCTACCCTAGTCATTAGGAAATCTTTTTCTTTGTTTAAGGGATGTAAACCCCATGATTGTTAGAGATTATCCCCCGGGGCGAGCCCGACCCCCGGGCATCTTAGGGCACATATTCCCTCATTAATTAATAAGAATGATTCTTTCTATCTACTTCTCTTCTCTCTACTTTTGACTAGACTACGCAAATAACCCTGCCTAAGTAAACAAAAAAAAAGAAGAAGAGAGAAAGAAAAAATAAAAAAGGGCGCATCCAAATGATTAACATTGCTATTGCCATCAAGTTAGTTGATTAGAAGCACATCAAAAATAAGACTTCACCTCATCCTTAAAGAAAGTCATGTTTCGCCAATACTGTGAAAAAATAAAAATATAAATCCAAACAAATAAAGAAAAAGCCCAGAGAAGCCAAAGGCCAAAGAAAAGGGCAAATTACTCGGTAGGAAACCCACTAAGGGAGCTACACAAAAGATAGGGTCGACCCGGTAGGATACCCGAACAACAATAAAGGGTAGCCTAGGCAAAAGTTAGGGTTACAAATAAGGTTCGCCAGGATTTCTCCAAAATTTTACAAAAGAAGGAACCTAGACAAAAGTTAGGGCCAATACACAGTATCCTAGTTCGAAAACCCAAAGGGCGATCTAGGGAAATCCGCTAGCCATTTAAAAGCAATGGAAATGAAACCAAAGAGCGCAAATACAAAAAAAAAAGGGAAAAAATGTTTGCTTAGACAAAGCCTAAACACCCAGGCTTAACCTTAGCCAGCCGTTCTTACAAATCCTTTTATCAATAAAAATCAACCCTCTAAAACACAAACCATTGACTTTTTACCTCTCTACTTCTTTTCTCTTGACCCTCACAACAATATTCTAATAATTAATTTGGGAATATGGAGGCATATAGTCAACAAGAGGATTGAAATCCCTAAAGCAAGGAAAAGGGGACACTACATGACAAAAAGTGCTCTAGAAAAGAAAAAACAAAAAAAAAGAAAAAAAAAGAGAGAAAAAGAGAAAGAAAGAAATTACCCTTCGGTCACAAGAAATCCGGCGTGGTACAGCCAAGAGTAAACGCAGCAAATCAGAAGGCTTCCGACGCAAAGAGACACATTGGTTAAATCCTTCTGAAAACTTAATCAAAATAGGCATTATAGGACATCAAAAAAATAAAAGCATTGCTGTAGACCCCAAATCTTGCCCGGCCTCCAAATAAAGACCAGAAGACCTCCTATTTGAAGATGGACAAGCCTAACAAGCCATTAGGAGAGACTATTAGGCCCCATACTAGGGTAGGAGGGAGTTTCTGTACCAAAAAATAAGTTTTCTCGCTTTGAAGGGACGAGACCGCGTTCTGGGCAACCCAGACCGCCGTTTCGCCTCGCGTAGGAGTCGAGACCGCCGTCTCGCTTAACGAGACGGCGGTCTCGTCACCTACGAAAGACGAGACGGCGGTCTCGTGTAACCAGACGGCGGTCTCGTTGTTTTGACAGGACGAGACGGCGGTCTCGTTGAACGAGATGGCGGTCTCGACCCTGTCAGACGAGAACGGCGGTCTCGCCACCCGACGCCGCGAAAACCTATAAATAGGGGCTCTCCCCCTCATTTCCACACACCACAACTGCATAGCTCCCCCTTCTCTCTAAAACTTCTCTCTAGAATCCCTCTGACGCATTTCCGGAGTTTCTGAGTGCTTTCAAGAGTGATTTTTCGGCGTTCGAGAGGTTTTCCGACGCCTTGTAGAGTGAAGGGCTGCCATAAAGCACCCTATTTTTTTAGAGAATTAATATAAAGCGCGCTTCGGAGGTTCAAATTCTCTCCCTTCACCTTTACTGTCTTTATCTTAAATTATGCAATAGATAATAGGGTCATGTAGTCATACTTTTAAATTCTGCAGAATAAAAAGGGCGAAAGTGTATTTTTCTAGTTTATCAATAAAATAAGCCAGCCTGTCATAGGGAACCCGAAAGGGGCGTCGTAAAGGGACTAATACTCCCTTTACACGTAACCAACTCCCTTACCCAACTCTGGTTCTAATAACCAAAGTTGGTTTTCAAAAACCAACGCCTTTTAAACCCCTTTTCCGATGTTTCCGGTCAAAACATCGGTGGCGACTCCATAGAACCCAAAATAAATAAGTCCTTGGGTTAGCCCGGTTATCGGGCAACTCAAGGACACTTTTCGAAAACCTCGTCTCTAGGTTAGCCCGGTTATCGGACAACCTAAGGACGTTGTAACCACCAATAAAAAACGCGAAAAAGAGTCGAAAAACCATCGCGTCGCTCCGACCGACCATCTCTCTTTTGAGACGGCGGCGACAGATGGCGACTCCACTGGGGAAGCCTAGAGAGTTAATCCCATTTAGTGATGGGCCGGCTTAAACAATAAATAAACCAAGAAAATAACACTTTCGCCCTTAACTTGTATTATAACATGCTTTATTGTTTGGCTTTCAATAAACTGTTGTTTGTTTATACTTACGCAATTGCTTGATATATAAATTGCACACAATCCCTTGCACACAACAGTTCCCCCTATACCCGGGGGCAAGAGAGATAACCATAGGGAGTGGGTGGCGGGTACGGTTCAGCTGCGGTTAGGGCCTTGTGCCCACCGAGTGTGATCGGAAACCACCACTCAAGGTGATAACCTTCCTCTTTTGGCAACAAGACCGACTCTGGCCTTAGTGATGAGCATGGTTGGACGGCTGGAGAGTGGGGACCCTATAATGGGGGCACCTTGGGGGCCTTAGCCTGGTGAGAACAGTTAGAACCTACCCTTGCCAATGCACTTTTCTGCAGGAAAACCCTACCTCGTGATAAAAACGAAGTCTCGCCGGTTCGGGGATGGTCGAATTGTGTGTGCATATGTTTGTCGCATTTATATGTTGCATAGCATAAACAAACAACAAAACAAAAAACCAAAAAAAAAATATTTTACAAATAAACACCCTTATCTCGGACAATCTGCCTTTTAGCTAGCCTGGTTTCAGGTTCTTTGTAAGCTAAGTAGCCACGCAGTTCCGACAGAAGAGATAAGGGACGATAAATATTCTTTCACATAAAGCCATATTTTATCTCGGACAGTATGCCTTTTAGCTAGCCTGGTTTCAGGTTCTTTGCAAGCTAAGTAGCCACGCAGCTCCGACAGAAGAGATAAAGGGCTATAAAATAAAAATAAAAAAATAATAAAAATTCATTTTTCCAAAATTCATAAATAATACCTGGTCCAAAAATATTGCATTCATAACACATTCATAGAAAATATATGCAAATACCATACATCATGTAGAAAACACATGATAAAATAGCAAAATAAACACTCACATACAATAAACATCATCTTCATCAAATCATACATTTTGGTTTAGAAAATGGAGGGGACAAGTAGACAAGTGGGGAAGGTAGACATTCTCCGAAGCCATACTGAGAGGCTAGAGCGGCTTAGTGCAATGATGCCAACGGAGGTCCGCGCTGATTTTGAAAAGTCCTACGGACGGATTTTAGACCTCCTGAAGATCAGTGTCGACCAAGTCTTCCTCAGGGTACTTATTCATTTTTGGAACTCCAGTCTGCGGTGCTTTGAATTTCCGCAGTTCGACATGGTGCCCACTTTAGAGGAGTATGAAATAATGTTGAAATGGCCCAAATCAGCTGGGGTCCATATCCGTCATGAGGCGTATACTCCTGCAGCACCAGCCGCTGCCCTTATTCATCTACCGTACCGACAAAGTACCCCGATAAAGAAGGGGAACACCCAGGGATGGAGAGTAACAATGTTAGAAGACCACCTGTCCTACCCGGGCCGAAAGGGCAGAGTGGGTTGCCTTCAACAAAACCCCGGCGCTATTAATCTTCGGAACAATCCTGTTCCCCTTCCACCTCGACACGATGGATCAAGCCGTCATGGACGCTTTCTTCGCTTGGGACGTAAATTCGAAGAGTCCCCGCCTCGCTATTCTTGCCGACACCTTGCTCTCGGTAGACTTCGCCGTCGAAGCAAGGAAGAACACTCCGCTGCTGCTCTTCACCGCTTTATGTGTGGAGCATCACGCACCTCTATGCCTCCAGTCACATGGGGATATTCCTCGATCCATTGAGAAGCTTCTCCAAAATCCCCCTCCAACGACGCCTCGACTGTAGAATGGAGGGATGAGTTAGAACGGAAGGACGCCAACAAGCATATCTTGGGTCTGCCCTTGGTTCCGACCGGCCCAGCTTCTCGTCGATGTGGGAACTATCCGAATGTACCTTTGATAGGACTCAGGGGTTGTATAGCCTACTCACCTAGAGTAGCTATGAGGCAACTCATGAGGACTCAAAATATTATCTCCCAAGGGGAACTCGGAGGACTGTGCTTCTTTGGAGACCCGTGCACAATCGCCAACTCATTGACTGTAAGGAAAGCATGGGAGAAGCCAGTCTACATGGGAGACAGAGAGCTAGGGAAAGCTCGGGTAACTGTCACCAGTGACTATGAGGCATGGAGAAGAAGAAGAGAGATGGCCCGACCATCCACCACACCCGCGCCAATTGCCAACAACGAAGAGCTGCAGGCACAAGTCAATGCCTTGACCCAGAGGGTAGAGATAATGGGAGCCCAGATACGGGCCCTCGAGGAAAAAGAACAAGCCTCTATCCTCATGATTGACGGTCTACAAAGGCAGGGCAAGAAAAAGGATCATGAAATAGAACGCCTCAAGGACCAATGTGCTGACGCTAATGAACAGGCTATCCGGGCGTCCAAAACTGCCAGAACCGGATCGGATAGCCAACTGCAGGAGATAACCGCTAGGTCGGCACACCTTGAGGCGGAATCAGCTCAGCAGGCCCAAACGATCAAAGAATTGTCAGAACAACTCCTCCAGGCTCGACTAGACCTCCGCCAAGAGCGAGAGAATAACAGAAAACTCAGCCGAGGTCTCTGTGAGCTACGCCTTAAGGAGAAAAGAGGGCTAGCTCAGTATGACCAAATATTAGAAGAAAAGGACCGAGCTGTTGCAAGGCTCGATGAACTAGAAGCCTTGGTCATACATCGAGAGGCGAAGATCAAGGAGGCCCAACAATATAGCGAAGAAATGAGCCAAGCGATCCATAAGCAAAGCGAAGCACTCGCTCACCACGTCCGGGAAGCCGAGAGAGAATTACAACGAAAACAAGACCCGCCTGTGGGTTTCTTTAGGCTTTTCCGTTTTTGCCAAAAGACGCTTCGTAGTTTGGAATAAGAGAATGTACACCTTCCAAATGAATTAATGAAATCTTCTTCTTATTCAACACTTGTCTACTTGCATGCATAAGCATTCATTTGCATATTTTAAATTCCCTCCTTCACGCTTAATAAATAAGATAATAAAAAGGAAGGATTAACTAACACGTACTCCAACTCAGAAGAATGGAGAGAAAGCCACTCCTAATAAAGCTCACCCCAACGGTCGAATCACCGCAAGAGGGAAATAAACCTCGGCCGTTGGTCCTCAAGAATAAGGAAGAGGGGGCAAGGACGCCAGTGCGACTATTTATGCCACGTCCTTTCCCCTACGAGTCAAATAAAGTTGTACCGTGGAGATATGGGGAATCTTCACCAATAAAGGAAGAAATAACAAACATAGCCGGCATTGGGGGCACAACTAGAAGTGGAAGAATCTACTCCCCCAAGGACACACAAGAAAATGTCCTTCAAAATAAAGGAAAAAATAAAAAGACCGAAGAAGAAAAAGAAAATAAAGAATCCAAGGAGGAGACAGAGGAATTACTCCAGTTTATTAGGCAAAGTGAGTATTCCATTATCGATCAGCTCAACCGTACACCTGCAAAGATCACGTTGCTATCTTTGATAATGAGCTCGGAACCACACCGAAACGCCCTGCTGAAGGTCTTGAGCGAGGCGCATGTACCCCATACAATATCCCAAGAAAAGGTCGAGAGGATTGTTGGTCACATCACGGCAAACGATCACCTCACCTTCACAGAGGAAGAACTCCCCCTAGAAGGGTCAAAGCATAACAAGCCCTTGCATATCTCGGTCAAGTGCAAGGAATACCTCATCGCTAAAGTTCTTGTGGATAACGGGTCGTCCCTGAATGTGATGCCCAAGTGCACACTGGAAAAGTTGACTATCCAAGGAACCCGTCTGCGCCCAAGCAGCACCATCGTTCGAGCCTTCGACGGATCAAAACGAGAAGTGGTGGGAGAAATCAAACTACCAATCCAAGTGGGACCCACTATCTTCGACGTCGATTTCCATGTAATGGACATTACTCCAGCATATAGCTGTCTCCTCGGTAGGCCCTGGATCCATGACGCTAAGGCAATACCTTCGACGCTCCACCAAAAAGTCAAATTCGTAGTGGGTGACAAGCTGGTCACGGTTCAAGCAGAAGACGATATCCTAATCAGTGGACTGTCCACTCAACCTTATGTGGATGCGGCCGAAGAGGCTCTTGAAACATCTTTTCAAGCACTTGAAATTGCCAATATAGAACGACTTCCCAGAAATACAAAGGTAGCCCGCATGATGTTGAAGCACGGCTACCATCCTGGGCAAGGACTGGGGGCAGATTCCCAAGGAACGAGGGAACCCCCAGAATTCAAAGACAATCCTCACAAGTACGGCCTAGGATATAACCCTTTCAAGGACCGAGCAGGAAAGGCAAAAGGGAAGTCCCCCCTCCGCACACTCAAGCAGATTTTCCGAAATGGAGGGGTGCAAGCGTCAAGAGCCACTCTAGTCATTAGGAAATCTTTTTCTTTGCTTAAGGGATATAAACCCCATGATTGTTAGAGATTATCCCCCGGGGCGAGCCCGACCCTCGGGTATCTTAGGGCACATATTCCCTTATTAATTAATAAAGAATGATTCTTTCTATCTGCTTCTCTTCTTTCTACTTTTGACTGGACCACGTAAATAACCCTGTCTAAGTAAACATAAAAAAGAAAAAGAAGAATAAGAAGCACTTCCAAATAATCAAACTTTCATCATTGCTATCATCATCGAGTTAGCTGATTAGAAGCACATAAAAATAAGACTTCACTTAAGCCATGAAGAAAGTCACGCTTCGCCAGTACTGTGAACAAAAAATCCACAAAAACAACAAAAGAAAAAACAAAGAAAAGCCCAGAGAAGTCAAAGACCAAAGAAAAGGGCAAATTACCCGGTAGGAAACCCACTAAGGGGGCTACGCAAAAGATAGGGTCAACCCGGTAGGATACCCGAACAACAATAAAGGGTAGCCTAGGCAAAAGTTAGGGTTACAAATAAAGGTCCACTAGGATTCCTCCAAAATTTTACAAGAGAGAGAACCTAGACAAAAATAGGGCCAACACACAGTATCCTAGTTCGAAAACCCAAAGGGCGATCTAGGGAAATCAGCTAGCCATTTAAAAGGCAATGGAAATAAGACCAAAGAGCGCAAATACAGAAGAAGAAAGGAGAAAATGTTTGCTTAGACAAAGCTTAAACACCCAGGCTTAACCTTAGCTAGCCATTCTTACAAATACTCTTATCAATAAAAATCAACCCTCTAAAACACAAACCATTGATTTTTACCCCCTTTCGCTTCTTTTCTCTTGACCCTCACGACAATATTCTAATAATTAATTTGGGAATATGGAGGCGTATAGTCAACAAGAGGATTGAAATCCCTAAAGCAAGGAAAAAGGGACACTACATGACGAAAGTGCTCTACAAAAGAAAAAAAAAAAAAAAACAGAAAAAAGAGAAAAAGAAAAATAGAGAAAGAAAGAAATTACCCTTCGGTCCCAAGAAGTCCGGCATGGTACAGCCAAAAGTATACGCGGCAAATCAGAAGGCTTTCAGCGCAACAAGACACGTTGGTTAAATCCTTCTGAAAACTTAATCAAAATAGGCATTATAGGACATCAAGACATAAAAACATTGCATGCATAAAATGTTTTTAGACCAGGTCCTATTACTTCTTTCAAAATAATAAACAAAAAGCAATAAAAATACAAAAAATAAAATTTTTTCTTCCACGAAACGAGACCGCCGTCTCAGTACACCAGACCGCCGTCTCGGTCTCCCGACAGAACGAGACCGCCGTTTGGACCAACCAGACCGCCGTCTCGATTTCGCCGACAACGAGACCGCCGTCTCGTTGCACCAGACCGCCGTCTCGTCCTGGAGGAGAAACGAGACCGCCGTCTCGTCCACCCAGACGGCGGTCTCGATCTGGAAATTTTCCCTATATATAGGGGGCGCGGCTTTGGGCTTCCTCACAACTCCCCTTGCCTCCAGAACCTCCTCTCCCTCAACTCCTGCACTCCCAAGCCCCCTCTAGTCAAGATGTTTGGCAGAAGCGCTTCCAGAAAGAGAAGGAGTACTGCTGGTGCTAGTAGTTCCGCACCACCACCACCGCAGGATCCTTCTCAGTTAGCGCCACAACACCAGGCCCGTCTTGAGAACATCAGGACCTACCAGTGGCACCCTATGCTCAAGCTAGATTTCAACATCCTAGCCGAGTTCGGATGGGAGGACGATGTCCGGGCCCATCTAGACAGCATTGGGTGGGGATTCCTGCTGCAACCACCACCTACACATGTATACCCACAGGCAGTGCTGGAATTCTTAGCCTCCATCTCCTACTCCGAGAGCCCCTCCACGATCCCGGGCCTACAGCCCACTCAGATGGTGACATATTTTATGGGTGGGCAGTACCAAACTTCCACCCTCAGAGAATTCAATGTGGCCATCGGGTTCGTCCGACCCGAGGAGGCCATGACCCAGGAATACCGTGACGCCATCTGCTCACGGCCCGCCCACCTTACCGCTGCCGAGATGTGGCGTGAGCTCACAGGAGCCACCACGCTGCCCACACTGATGAGGGGATCTGCGCTTCCCCCAGCACTCCGCATCTGCCACAAGCTGCTGGCCGGAACTATACACGGGAGGAAAGAGAGTCAGGGTAAAATATCCCTCCCTGACCTCTTCATACTATACTGCATGAGCCAAAGGCGGCGCTGCAACCCCGGGTACTTCTTCCTGAGAGCCCTCAAGGACTTCGGGAACAGATCTGCGGGGGCCGTCCTTATCGCTCCCCTCATCACCCCCTTAGCAGAAAGGTTTGGGTGCCCTGGCCGGGAAGAGCTGGCCCACAACCTGCGACCCGAGTCCATCAGCGGGTCAATCTTGGTCAGCATGGGAATGCTGATCCGCAGAGGGAGCCAGCTGGCTCTCCACCCCACCCTGGATTTTGCATTGGAACTCCAGGATGTGATGCAGGAAATGCCTACATCTCCTGAGGCCCAGCAGCAACAGCAGCAGCAGCAGCCGCCTCGGTATACAGACGACTTCGCTGGCATGCACCTCCACATGAACGACCTATGCCAGCAGCTCAACGGTATGACCGTGAGGCAAGAACAGGTGTCCCAGAGGCATGATCAGCTATCCCAAGCAGTGGAGCAAATATCCCAAAGGCAGGAGGCCTTTGACACCCGACTAGGGGAGATGTACCAGTACCAACAAAGCATGCGCCAGGATTGGGCGACTTTTCAGCAGAGGTACCAGGATGAAGTCCAAGAGATGGAGGACTTCAGATACCATATGTACCAGCATTACCCTCCCCAGGGATCAGGCCCAGAAGATAGCCCTTAGGGATAGTAGCTCCAAAAATAGGGTTGTAATAAAATTTTCCCAATAAATAAAATTTTATTTCATGCATCTTTTTTGCCACCCTTTCCAAAAGTCAAGCGTAACAAAAAGAAAACTAAGAGTAAAAGACATACGCTCAATGAAAAAGCCAAAATCCTAAATCGCGAGAAAAAGGCAGGATTAAGCCATTGCACCAACCAACAAAGCTTCGATCGAACAAGAGTTGAACAAAATCAAGATCCATCCGACCAACCAGGCAGGAATGGATAATCACTACCAAAAGAACAAAAACAAAGGATCTCTGGCAATCAACAAAGGCTGGACGAACACCAACAAAATCCCCGGCGTGACCCGGATGACTATTCAAGAAACTCAACAAAAGACGCATTCTCCAGAAGAATGCGCCTGATCTGCGCTCAAGCCGGATCAGTAAGTCGCACTACCACCCTGATGGGGGGTTCATACCCATCCGGTCCCGCACAACGGACTGTACCACCCTGATGGGGGGTTCATACCCATCCGGTCCCGCACAACGGACTGTACCACCCTGATGGGGGGTTCATACCCATCCGGTCCCGCACAACGGACTGTACCACCCTGATGGGGGGTTCATACCCATCCGGTCCCGCACAACGGACTGTACCACCCTGATGGGGGGTTCATACCCATCCGGTCCCGCACAATGGACTGTACCACCCTGATGGGGGGTTCATACCCATCCGGTCCCGCACAACGGACTGTACCACCCTGATGGGGGGTTCATACCCATCCGGTCCCGCACAACGGACTGTACCACCCTGATGGGGGGTTCATACCCATCCGGTCCCGCACAACGGACTGTACCACCCTGATGGGGGGTTCATACCCATTCGGTCCCGCACAACGGACTGCAACTACCACCCTGATGGGGGGATCATACCCATCAGCCGAAGGATCGTCTCCGTCAGAAGGAGTTCCTGAGGACTTACCACGTGTCCATCGAAGGGATCGGCTACGTCAGAAGTAGTATCCTGGAAGTGCACGAGCACAGAAATCATTCCCCAGGGAGTCGGCGCATGAGCTACCCGAACAGTAAGCCGCCACCACCACCAGTCCCACGCAACGGACTGCAACTGCCACCCCGATGGGGGGTTCGTACCCATCAGCCGAAGGATCGGCTCCGTCAGAAGGAGTTCCTGAGGTCTTACCACATGTTCACCGAAGGGATCGGCTACGTCAGAAGTAGTATCTCAGAAGTGCACGTACACCAAAGTTTTCCCCAGAAGATCAACCGCCGCAAGACGGGACGTCTGAAGGGCAACCGGGCAAGAGGGTCAACTCCTTTACCCTCCAGACGATCGTCCTGACACAGAAGGCCAGCAGTCGACTGGACGGGTAAAGGGGGGGCAGCTGTAGACCCCAAATCTTGCCCGGCCTCCAAATAAAGACCAGAAGACCTCCTATTGAAGATGGACAAGCCTAACAAGCCATTAGGAGAGACTATTAGGCCCCATACTAGGGTAGGAGGGAGTTTCTGTACCAAAAAATAAGTTTTCTCGCTTTGAAGGGACGAGACCGCGTTCTGGGCTACCCAGACCGCCGTTTCGCCTCGCGTAGGAGTCGAGACCGCCGTCTCGCTTAACGAGACGGCGGTCTCGTCACCTACGAAAGACGAGACGGCGGTCTCGTGTAACCAGACGGCGGTCTCGTTGTTTTGACAAGACGAGACGGCGGTCTCGTTGAACGAGACGGCGGTCTCGACCCTGTCAGACGAGAACGGCGGTCTCGCCACCTGACAGTGCGAAAACCTATAAATAGGGGCTCTCCCCCCCTCATTTCCACACACCACAGCTGCATAGCTCCCCCTTCTCTCTAAAACTTCTCTCTAGAATCCCTCCGACGCATTTCCGGAGTTTCTGAGTGCTTTCAAGAGTGATTTTTCGGCGTTCGAGAGGTTTTCCGACGCCTTGTAGAGTGAAGGGCTGCCATAAAGCACCCTATTTTTTTAGAGAATTAATATAAAGCGCGCTTCGGAGGTTCAAATTCTCTCCCTTCACCTTTACTATCTTTATCTTAAATTATGCAATAGATAATAGGGCCATGTAGTCATACTTTTAAATTCCGCAGAATAAAAAGGGCGAAAGTGTATTTTTCTAGTTTATCAATAAAATAAGCCGGCCTGTCATAGGGAACCCGAAAGGGGCGTCGTAAAGGGACTAATACTCCCTTTACACGTAACCAACTCCCTTACCCAACTCTGGTTCTAATAACCAAAGTTGGTTTTCAAAAACCAACGCCTTTTAAACCCCTTTTCCGATGTTTCCGGTCAAAACATCGTTGGCGACTCCATAGAACCCAAAATAAATAAGTCCTTGGGTTAGCCCGGTTATCAGGCAACTCAAGGACACTTTTCGAAAACCTCGTCTCTAGGTTAGCCCGGTTATCGGACAACCTAAGGACGTTGTAACCACCAATAAAAAATGCGAAAAAGAGTCGAAAAACCATCGCGTCGCTCCGACCGACCATCTCTCTTTTGAGACGGCGGCGACAATTGCATGCATAAAATGTTTTTAGACCAGGTCCTATTACCTCTTTCAAAAAATAACAAAAAAGCAATAAAAAAATATATAAAAAATAAAAAATCTCTTCCGAAATTCGAGACCGCCGTCTCGGTTACCCAACAGGACGAGACCGCCGTCTGGACAAACCAGACCGCCGTCTCGACACAGGCAAAAACGAGACCACCGTCTCGCTCGACGAGACCGCCGTCTCGCTTAAGCCGAACGTCGAGACTGCCGTCTCGCTCACCCAGACGGCGGTCTCGATTTTGCAAAATTCCCTATATATAGGGGGTGCGCTTGGGGACTTCCTCACAACTCCCCTTGCCTCCAGAACCTCATTTCTCTCAACTCCTGCACTCCCAAGCACCCTTTGGTCAGAATGTTTAGCAAAAGCACTTCCAGGAAGAGAAGAAACAATGCCGGTGCCAGTAGTTCTGCAGCAGCACCGCCCCAGGACCCTTCTCAACTGTCGCCACAGCACCAGGCCCGTCTGGAAAACATTCGGACCTACCAATGGCATCCAATGCTCAAGCTGGATTTCAACATCCTAGCTGAGTTCAGATGGGAGGACGACGTCCGGGCCCATCTGGATAGCATCGGGTGGGGCTTCCTGCTACAGCCACCACCTACACATGTGTACCCGCAAGCGGTACTGGAGTTCTTAGCCTCCGTCTCTTACTCCGAGGTCCCCTCCACGGTCCCGGGCCTGCCTCCCACCAGGATGGTGACCTATTTCATGGGTGGGCAATACTAGACCTCCACCCTCAAAGAACTCAACGTAGCCATCGGGTTCGTCCGACCCGAGGACGCCATGACCCAAGAATACCGTGAGGCCATCTGCTCGCGGCCCACCAACCTTACTGCCGCCGAGATGTGGCGTGAGCTCATGGGAGCCACCACGCTGCCCACGCTGATGAGGGGATCTGCGCTCCCCCCAACACTCCGTATCTGCCACAAGCTGCTGGCAGGAACCATACACGAGAGGAAAGAGAGTCAGGGGAAAATATCCCTCCCTGACCTCTTCGTACTATATTGCATGAGCCAGAGGCGGCGCTGGAACCCCGGGTACTTCTTCCTGAGAGCCCTCAAGGACTTCGGGCACAGATCCACGGGGGCCGTCCTCATGGCTCCACTCATCACCCCCCTGGCAGAAAGTTTGGGGTGCCCTGGCCGGGAAGAGCTGGCCCACAACCTGCGACCCGAATCCATCGGCGGGTCAATCTTGGTCAGCATGGGAATGCTGATCCGCAGAGGGACCCAGCTGGCCCTCCACCCCACACTAGATTTTGCACTGGAGCTCCAGGACGCGATGCAGGATCTGCCTACACCTCCCGACTTCCAGCAGCAGCAGCAACCGCCCCGGTATGCGGATGACTTTGCTGGCATGCACCGCCACATGAGCGACCTATGCCAGCAGTTCGACCATATGACTGTGAGGCAAGAGCAGATGTCCCGGAGACAAGAGGATTTATCCCAGAGGCAAGAGAAATTGACTCAAAGACAAGATACCTTTGACGCCTGCCTGGGAGAAATGTACCCGCACCAGCAGGACATGCTCCACGACTGGACCACGTTCCAGCAACGATACCAGGATGAAGTCCAAGAGCAGGAGGACTTCCGGTATCACATGTACCAGCATTTCCCTCCCCAGGGATCGGGTCTAGAGGATAGCCCATAGGGATAGTAACTCCAAAAATAAGGTTGTAATAAAAATTTCCCCCATAAATAAAAATTCTATTTCATGCATCTTTTTGCCATCTCTTGCAAAAGCCAGCGTTAAAAAAAAAAAAAAAACTTAAACTTAAAAAAGAAAAGGCATACGCTCAAGGAAAAAGCCTAACAAAATCCCTGGCACAGCCCGGATGACCATTCAAGAAATCCAAAAACAATCAATTAAACACAGAGATCACTCCCCAAGGAGTCGGCGCATGATCAGAATCAGTAAGCCGCCACCACTGCCAAAGGATCAGCCACCGCAAGAAGGGGCATCCAGAGGCACCAAACCAGACGAGGGTTCGTACTCGTCGGCCAAAGGATCAGCTACCGCAAGATGGAGCATCCAGAGGATAAACACCAGATGGGGGTGTAAACTCATCAAGCCTTACAAAAGGGGGCTTACCGGGCGGGGGTTCGTACTCGTCAAACACCAGATGGGGGTGTAAACTCATCAGGCCTTACAAAAGGGGGCTTACCGGGCGGGGGTTCGTACTCGTCAAACCAGATGGGGGTTCGTACCCATCAGCCGAAGGGGTCAGCTACCGCGTCGAAGGAGCATCCCAGAAGCGCACAACACAACATTTCCCCAGAAGATCATCCGCCGCAAAGACGGAACATCTGAAGGGCAATCGAGCAAGAGGGTCAACTCCTTTACCCTCCAGTCGATCACCTTGACACAAAAGGCCAGCAGTCGACTGGTCGAGTAAAGGGGGGGCAGCTGTAGACCCCAAATCTTGCCCGGCCTCCAAATAAAGACCAGAAGACCTCCTATTTGAAGATGGACGAAGCCTAACAAGCCATTAGGAGAGACTATTAGGCCCCATACTAGGATAGGAGGGAGTTTCTGTATAAAAAAATAAGTTTTCTCGCTTTGTTGGGACGAGACCGCCGTCTGGACCAACCAGACCACCGTCTCGCCACCTGCGAAGGACGAGACGGCGGTCTCGTTCCTCCAGACGGCGGTCTCGCCGTGTTGACAGGTCGAGACGGCGGTCTCGTTGGATGAGACGGCGGTCTCGACCCTGTCAGACAAGACCGGCGGTCTCGACCCTGTCAGACGAGACCGGCGGTCTCGCCACCTGACAGCGCGAAAACCTATAAATAGGGGTCCTCCCCCCCTCATTTCCACACACCTCAAGCTTCTTGCTCTCCCTTCTCTCTAGAATCCCTCCGACGCATTTCTGGAGTTTCTGAGTGTCTTTGAGAGCGTTTTTTGGCGTCCAGAAGAGTTTCCGGCGTCTTGTAGAGTGAAGGGCTGCCAAAAAGCACCCATTTCCTTTAAAGAAATAAAAAAGAAAGCTTGCTTCGGAGGTTTAAACTCTTCCTCTCCCCTTTTATCGCTTTAAATCTACATTATGCAATAGATTAGGGCCATGTAGTCATCACTTTAAATTTCGCACAATAAAAAGGGCAAAAGAGTATTTTCTAGTTTATTTATTAATAAAATAGTCGGCCTATCATAAGGAACCCGAAAGGGGCGTAGTAAAGGAACTAATACTTCTTTTACCACGTAACTAACTCCCTTACCCAACTCTGGTTCTAATGACCAAAGTTGGTTTTCAAAAACCAACGCCTTTTAAAAAAACCTTTTTCCGATGTTTCCGGTAAAAACATCGGTGGCGACTCCACAGAACCCAAAATAAATAAGTCCTTGGGTTAGCCCGGTTATCGGACAACCCAAGGACACTTTTCGAAAACCTCGCCCCTAGGTTAGCCCGGTTATCGGACAACCTAAAGGCGTTGTAACCACCCATAAAAAACGCGAAAAACAAAAGGGTCGAAAAACCATCGCGTCGCTCCGACCGACCATCTCTCTCTCTTTTTGAGACGGCGACGACATCGTCCAATAGCAGTGGTTAAGATATCCTGACGACCAGAAGGGATGAAAGTTCCCTGTGTACACTGCTCCTCCAAGGCATCCTACATTATAAAAGTTAATTTTATTAATGAACATGTTACATATAACTAATTCAAAGTAAATTAACTTCTTTTACTTACAATCCGAGCAGCAATTTCTCGGGCTTCCTGCGATGTCATGTCACCAGAAGGCTTTGTACGAGCCCTCTTCCACTTCTGGTGACGTTTTGGAGGAGATGGTGGAGGAATCTTCTCTTCGCTTAAACCAGAAGAGGCTAACTCCGACTATCGAAGTCTAATCTTCTCCTCCATCATCTTCTTAGTCAATAGGTCATACCCATCACGAGACAGAAGGTGGGGGGCGACATTCTTGCTTTGAATGTCTTTTGCTTTTTGTCTTCCTTCCTGCAACATAATTGAACACAATATTAGATACACAACTCATTATAAAATGTTCAAGTCAATTAAGCAATTAACATTACCTCCCACTCTGAACCAGTCCTACTATGTATAAACTTCTTCCAAGTGTCCTCATCTATGCCATATCTTTGGCAAGGGGTTAATCCCTTCCTAACTTTGTCCTCAGCATACACCCATTTAGTGGTCAATGTGGACTTGAACTGTCTCCACATTTTTGCTATGGCTGTCATTATCTTCCTCCTCACATCCTCAGAATTGACTATATCAAAGTGTTCCTACAGTAGCAAACAAGTTTTAGTTAACCAATTGATAATAATGTATAAACAATATAAACAACTAAATACACATACTTACAAGAAGATCTTGCCATAACAAGTTCTTGACAGTTTCATCCACATGATCCCAAGTAGGATGGAGAATAGATATCTACACAACATAAGTATCAACAATATATTTGAAATGAAATTCACTTTGAAATAGAATAAATACCTTCTCTCTAGCTAGTGTACCCAAGTAGCTATTAAATTGGGTACTAAAGGGACCTGACACCTTGCCAGTCCTAGGATCAACAGACACAGATAACTTCTGGCCAGATATGTGTCTAACGGTCAAGCCTTTCAACCATGTAGATTGTTGACTCCTCTTACTGGAAAATGCCTTTCCATATGCCTGAAGAGATGGTGGTGGAGATGGTGGAGATGGTGGAGGAGATGGGGGAGGAGATGGTGGAGGACATGCCATTTACCTGTAATGAAAAAAACATAGAATTATATCAATACACATGCAAAGTCTCCTCAATTACATGTTAAAAAAATAAATAAATAGAAACATAACTTATCTTGTATTAATATTTTCCCATATGCCTTCATCATGGTCATTGCGAGTAGCATGAACAAAGTCCTCTTCCAATTGGGATATAACAATAGGAAACCGTGGTGAATTTTGAATGTTAATAAAATCATCTAATTCTTCTCCATTCTCATTTGTGACATCAATCATTTTTCCTTTGAGGACAACTGACCACCTACCATTTGATGGATCAGTGACATAAAACACTTGTTTTGCCTGGTATGCCATTATGAAGGGTTCTTCCTTATGACCAATCTTGTTTATATCAATCAAAGTAAATCCCATTTGGTCTCTTTGGACACCAGTATTGCTATCAACCCATTTACATTTAAATAAAGGCACTTTGAATTTAGTATAGTCGACCTCCCAAATCTCCTCAATGACTCCAAAGTAACTAATTGATGCCATGATGGAGTTTTTGTCCTTTGACTAGAAAAGTGCATAGATGTTGCCTCAATAGATACTCCACTATTCTGGAACATACTTTTGTCATCTTGTGCCTTCGTATAGAATGAGTATTTGTTAATGTCATACCCTTGCCAAGTTATAACATTATATCTAGGACCATGTGCTAGCCATTTCAGTGTATTAGAGGCATTGGCACTTGAAAATATTTTGCTTTGAAACCAATTGATAAAGTTGTTGTTATGCTCTTTCATCAACCACCTTTCACCCATTTTGGGGTTTAGGTCCTTTAACATTGCTTTATGCGCATCAATGTAAGGAATAACCTCTTCTGTATTGTTCAAAATATACAAGTGGGCGGTGCTCAACTCTACATGATCTTTTGTTTGAATTCTAATACCACGAGTTCCCTTACCATTTAGCCTATCATCATGACGATTTCTAGGTACACCCACAGGTACCACTCTTGCCAAGTAATCTGTACAAAATTCTATGGCTTCTTCAGCAATATACTGCTCAACAATTGAAGCTTCAGGTCTATATGGATTTTTAGAATACCCTTTGAAGATCTTCATGTATCGCTCAATTGGGTACATCCACCTCAAATAAACCGGCCCACAAATTTGTATCTCCCTCACAACATGAAGTATTAAGTGAATCATTATATCAAAGAATGATGGAGGAAAATACATCTCCAATTGACATAGTACAACCGCAACCTCATTTTCCAACTCATCTAGTGATTTTTCATCGATAACCTTGGCACAAATAGAATTGAAGATAAAACATAGTCGCATAATGGCATGTCTAACATTCTTAGGCAATATGTTACGTATAGCCACGGGTAACAACTGTTGCATCAAAATGTGACAATCATGGGACTTTAATCCTATTAACTTCAGATCTTTCATGGATACAAGACTCTTAATATTTGAAGAGTATCCTTGTGGCACTTTAATACTTTGAAGAGAATGACATAAACTACGTTTCTCCTTCTTTGACAAGGTGTGACATGCTGGTGGTAGATATGTTCTATTGCCTTCAGGCCTTGGATGTAATTCAGGACGTATTCCCATCTCACAAAGGTCTTGACGTGCTTTGATCCCATCCTTTGACTTTCCTTGAATGTTTAACAATGTGCCAATGAGACTATCACATACATTCTTCTCCATATGCATAACATCAATACAATGTCGTACTTCTAAATGGCTCCAATATGGAAGATCAAAGAAAATTGATCTCTTCTTCCACATGTTCTTGTCAAAAGACCTTTTTTGGGTCTTTCCAAATGTAATGCTTATGTTCTTCACTCGATCGTAAACTTGTAAACTAGTCAATGGTTCTCTGGCAATTTCATCCTCCTGTATGCCATTAAAAGCTTTCTTCAGTCTACGGTATGGATGGTCATGCAGGAGAAATTTTCTGTGCCTGTTATAAACTGTCTTCTTTCCATGTTTCAATTGTAGATAACTGGTCTCTTCTTGACAAATAGGACAAGCATAATGCCCCTTCACACTATACCCACTCAAGTTTCCATAGGCAGGGAAGTCATTAATGGTACAAAATAACATTGCATGCAACTTGAACTTCTGCTGTTGATACCCATCAAATGCATCTACTCCTTCCTCCCATAATAGTGTTAAGTCTTCTATCAAATGACTCAAATACACATCTATGTCATTTCCTGGCTGTCTTGGACCTGCAATCATCATACACAACATGACATATTTGCGCTTCATGCATAACCATGGTGGAAGATTGTAAATCATCAATAAAACGGGCCATGAACTATGGTTACTACTTAAGTTTCCAAAAGGATTCATCCCATCTGTTGCTAATCCAAGTCTAAGGTTTCTTGCATCACTACCAAAACTTGGAAATAGACGGTCAAAATTCTTCCATTGGGGAGAGTCAGATGGATGTCGCATTTGCCCATCACATGTTTTTCTCTTTGAATGCCAAATTAAATTTTCAGCATCTTCGTAGCGTACAACCGCCTAAATCTTGGAATTATTGGAAGATACCATAAAAATTTTGCAGGAGGACGTTTTTTATCACTCTCCTGACTACAATCATCACCATCCTTCGCTTTGTAACGTGATACACCACATGTTGGACATTGGTCTAAAGATGAGAATTCTTTCCTGTATAACACACAATCATTAGGGCAAGCATGTATCTTCCTATATTCTAAACCCATCGGACAAAGTATCTTCTTCGCTTCATACATACGGTCCGGCAAGGTGTTATTGTCTGGGAGCATCTCCTTCAAAAGTTGGAGTAATTCATTAAAACTTGTATCACTCCAACCAAATTTTGCTTTTAGATTGACCAATTTTAACACAGATGACAACCGTGTGAAAGTTGTACATCCGGGATACAAAGGTGTCTCTGAATCGGTCCTCAATGTATCATATATAGATGCATGCGCTTCAAGAAACCTCTCTTGACCCATATCACAAAGCATGTCCTCTATTCGATCTTCACAGGTTACATCATCCTCAATAGTTTGTGATACTGTTGGAATATTAACCACTTCACCGTGCCATGTCCATATGGTGTAATTCTTCATCATCCCATCGCAAATAAGATGTTCCCGCGTTGTGTCCATCTCTTGTACTCTACCATTTACACAATTAACGCATGGGCAATAGATTTTTCCATTCATTTTGGGAGCATTTTTTTAGCCAAATTTCAAATAGGAATCAACTCCATTCTCATACTCTTCTGACATGCGACTTGCATTGACCCAAGTTCGATCCATCTAACTACACAAAAGGGCTTGCCTAGATATTGAAGGTTTATTACAAAAGGTTTAGCAAAACAATACAAAAAAAAAAGATAGCCCAAAAACCAGTCACAGTCAAACGTGTACATATACATGAAAGAGTATATATCAGTTCGAAACCGAAAACAAACTTCCAAAATGTAGCTCAAATCAAACCATACAAAAGCATTCATCATCTTTCCACTGTTCATATGCAGGAAATGCTCTAAATAATCCATGTTTATGTTAAATGCATGTTGTAAATCATCCATACCACTTAATCTAACCTGATGAGACGGGGTTTCCTTAGGGAAACGAGGGGTACCACGCACACGGCAACAACGACGGTGCAACGACGTGTAAGAGCGCGGCAAGGGGGTGGCGAGGGGGCAGCGATACCACGTCAAACAAGGAACGAAGAAGAAGCAGAGACCTGAGGTGTATGCTGAGAACGAAGATGCAGGGCACTAAAGGGTGAGTTGATACAACACGCAGATGATGATTGAGGTAGCAGAGCACAAAGAAGAAGCAGAAGAACAACTGCGCGCTCTGGACTAGGTATGTTAGGACATTCGACGTCGGTTATTAAAAAGCCCGACGTGGATAATGCTTTCAACGTCGGGTAAATCATGGAACCGACGTTGATTTTGGGATGTCAACATCGGTTATACATAACCGACGTTAAATTTAAACATTTAACGTCATTTATTAGTTAAACGACGTGATTTATCCATTTCTATGTCGATTTTCTTATGACCGATGTTAAATATTGTTTCTTAATTACAAGTTTGCCACCGCGTCTTGTACAACGTCGAACTTCATAAAAAGCGACGTTGAATTGTGTCATAGTATGTGTTTTCTGTAGTAGTGTGTACTGTGACCAGTTTGTCGCCTACCACGAATTTGATCCTTTGGTGGAGCATTGATGGGATTGCTTTGGCGTCGTGAATCCAAGGTCTACCGAGGAGGCAACTGTAAGCAGGAGTGATATCCATCACATGGAAGTCCACGTTAAAAATAGTGGGACCTACCCGGATTGGTAGATTGATTTCTCCTACTACCTCACGTCTTGATCCGTCGAAGGCTCGAACGATAGTGCTGCTTGGACGCATATGGGCTCCTTGAATTACCAATTTGTCAAGTGTGCACCTAGGCATGACGTTCAGGGATGACCCATTATCCACCAGGACTTTGGCGATGAGGTATTCTTTACACTTGACGGATATGTGCAAAGGCTTGTTATGGCTCGACCCTCCAGGGGGAAGTTCTTCATCGGTGAAGGTAAGATGATCACTGGCTGTGATGTTCCCAATGATTCCTTCAAACTTGTCTTGGGATATGGTGTGGGATACGTAGGCTTTGTTCAAGACCCTTAGCAGTGCGTTTTGGTGTGGTTCCGAACTCATTATCAAAGATAACAAAGTTATCTTTGCGGGCGTGCGGTTGAGTTGGTCTATGATGGAGTATTCACTCTGCTTTATGTATTGGAGTAATTCGTCTGCTTCCTCCTTGGATTCTCCTTTGTTTTCTTCTTCGGTTTCTTTATTTTTTCCTTTATTTTTGGGGGCATCTTCTTGTGAATCCTTGGGAGCATATATTCGCCCACTTCTGGTCGTGCCCCCAATACCGGCTATATTGGAAATGTCTTCATTTACTGTGTATTTCCATGGTACAACTTTGTTTGATTCGTAGGGGAAAGGACGAGGCATAAATAATCGCAATGGTGTCCTAGTCCCCTCTTCTTTATCGATCGTGATAACTAGCGGTTGGATTTTATTGTCCGTTGTGGGTGGCTCAACCGTTGAGGAAAGATTGATGATGAGTGGTTTCCGTTCCATTTTTCTGTTTTATGACAGCACATCAGTTAACCTTTCTTTTTTATTGTCTTATTAATTTTTAAAGCAAGGAGAGATATGTGAATGAATGCGAGATGAATGCAATAAATAGTTGTATAGATAAACAAAACATGATTCTATTTATCTGGAAAAAGTGTACATTCCCCTAGACCATGCTACGAAGTACATTTTGGCAGAAACGGTAAAGCCTAAAGAAACCCACAGGCGGGCTCTGGTTTCTACGTAATTCCTCCTCGCCTTCCCGTACATGATGGGTGAGTACTTCAGACTGGCGATGGACCGCCTGGCTCATATCTTCACTGTATTTACGAGCCTCTTCTATCCTTGCCTCTTGATGGATGACCAATGCCTGTAAGTCATCAAGTTTCTCAAGGGCTTGGTCTCTTTCTTGCAACACTTGGTCGTACTGAGCTAATCCGTCTCTTTCCTTACATCGTAGCTCAGCCAAGTCTCTGTTAAGCCTTTGGGCGACTTCCCTCTTTCGTTGTGCGTCAGACCGAGTTCTTTCGAGGTCTCATTGTATTATCTTGGTCGCCTGTGCCTGCTTTGCTAATTCAGCCTCAAGGTGTGCTAATTTGGCTGTTATTTCCTGGATTTGATTATTCGAGCCTGCTCTAGCAACTTTAGATGCTCAGGCAACCTCTTTGTTGGAGTCAGCACACTGGTCCTTGAGACGCTCTATCTCTTGGTCCTTCTTCTTGCACTGCCTTTGCAGACCATCGATGGTAAGGATAGATTCTTGCTCTTTTTCCTTGTTGTCGCCGTCTAAAAGAGAGAGGCGGTCGGAGAGACGCGATGGTTTCGACCCTCTTGTTTTCGCGTTTTTTATGGGTGGTTACAACGCCTTTAGGTTGTCCGATAACCGGGCTAACCCAAGGACTAATTTTTGAAGGGTTCTGTGGAGTCGCCACTGATGTTTTTACCAGAAACATCGGAAATGGAGTTTAAAAGGCGTTGGTTTTCGAAAAACCAACTTTGGTCATTAGAACCAGAGTTGGGTAAGGGAGTTAGTTACGCGTAAAGGAAGTGTTAGTTCCTTTACGACGCCCCTTTCGGGTTCCCTACGACAGGCCAGCTATTTTGTTAATAAATAAACTGGAAAAACACGCTTTTGCCCTTTTATTTTGCGGAATTTAAAACTATGACTACATGGCCCTAATCTATTGCATAATTTAAAATTAAAGTAGTAAAAGTGGAGAGGGAGAGTTTAAACCTCCGAAGCAAGCTTTCTTTTTATTTCTTTTAAAAAAGAGGGTGCTTTGTGGCAGCCCTTCACTCTACACAGCGCTGGAAACTTTTCTAGACGCCGAAAAAACGCTCACAAAGGCACTCAGAAACTCCGGAAATGCGTCGGAGGGATTCTAGAGAGAGGTTTTAGAGAGAAGGGAGAGCAAAAGTTGTGTGGTGTGTGGAAATGAGGGGGGGGAGCCTCTATTTATAGGTTTTCGCGCCTGACAGTGGCGAGACCGCCGTTCTCGTCTGACAGGGTCGAGACCACCGTCTCGCCAAACGAGACCGCCGTCTCGCCATGCCAAAGTGGCGAGACCGCCGTCTCGCCATTCGCAGGTGGCAAGACTGTCGTTTCGTTTGGCGAGACGGCGGTCTCGTCCCAAAAAGGCGAGAAACCTTATTTTTGTGCCGAAAATCCTTCCTATCCTAGTATGGGGCCTAATAGTCTCTCCTAGTGGCTTGTTAGGCTTCGTCCATCTTCGAATAGGAAGTCTTTTACTCTTTATTTGGAGGTCGGGCAAGATTTGGGGTCTATAGCTGCCCCCCCTTTACCTGACTAGTCATCTGTTGGCCTGTTATGCCAGACAGATTGATAGGAAGGTAAAGGAGTTGACCTACTTGCCCGGTTACCCTTCGGATGTCCCGTCTTGCGGCGGTTGATCTTCTGGGGAAAATCTTGGTGTTTGTGCACTTCTGGGATACTCCTTCTGACGGTAGCCGATCCCTTCGGTGGACACGTGGTAGAACCTCAGGATACTCCTTCTGACGGTAGCCGATCCTTCGATTGATGGGTATAAACCCCCCATCAGGCTGGTAGTTGCAGTCCGTTGTATGGGACTGGATGGGTATGAACCCGCCATCAGGCTGGTAGTGCGACTTACTGATCCGGCTCGAGTGAAGATCAGGCGCAACGCGTGCGCAGGTTGATAGGTATAAACCCCCTATCAGGCTGGTACAGTCCACTGCGTAGGACTGGTGGTAGTGGCGGCTTACTGCTCGGGTAGCTCATGCGCCGGTTCCTTGGGGAGTGATTTTTGTGTTGGTAGATGTACTTGGACCTCTTTGAACGGTCATCCGGGTTGTGCCGGGGATTTTGTGGGTCATCCAGCTTTGTTGGTTGCTGGGGATTCTTTTGTTCGACTCTGATTTGGTAGTCAAAGTTTTGTTGGTTGAGGTGATGGCTTGTCTTAATCCTGCCTTTTTCTCGCGGTTTTATCTCTTTTTTCTCGCGATTTAGGATTTTGGCTTTTCTTATTGAGCGTATGCCTTTTTCCTTTTTAAGCTTTTTTATTACGCTAGCTTTTGCAAAGGGTGGCAAAGAGATGCATGAAATAAAGTTTTATTTATAAGGAAATTTTATTACAACCACATTTTATTTAGGCAAGTACCATCGCTAAGGGCTATCATCTGGAGATGATCCGCGGGCGAATTGCTGGTAGAGGTGATACCGGAAGTCCGCTTGTTCTCGGACTTCGTCGCGGTACTCTTGCTGGAATGTTGTCCATTCCTGCCGCATCACCTGCTGATGCTGATACATCTCCTCTTGTCGAGTGTGGTAGGCTTCTTGCCGCACCATCATTTGGTCGAGCTGCCGGCGCAGATCGTTCATGTTGCGGTTCATGCCGGCGAAATCGTCTGTGTACGGTGGTGGTTGTTGTTGCTGCTGCTGCTGCTGGAATTTGGGAGGCATGGGGATATCCTGCATTGCCACAAGCCCCTGGAGATCTAGTGTGAAATCCAGTGTGGGATGGAGGGCCAACTGGGTCCCTCGGCATATCAGCATTCCCATGCTGACCAGGACTGACCCGTTGATGGACTCGGGTCGCAAGTTGGAGGCCAGCTCTTCCCGGCCAGGGCACCCCCACCTTTCTGCCAGGGGAGTGATGAGAGGAGCCACGAGAATGACCCCCGCTGATTTGTTCCCGAAGTCCTTGAGGGCTCTCAGGAAGAAGTAAACGGGGTTGCAACGCCGCTTCTGGCTCATGCAGTAAAGTACGAAGAGGTCAGGGAGGGATACCTTACCCTGAATCTCTTTCCTTCCATGGATGGTTCCTGCCAGCAGCTTGTGGCAGATGCGGAGTGCTGGGGGAAGCGCGGAGCCCCTCATCAGCGTGGGCAGCATGGTGGCTCCTATGAGCTCATGCCACATTTCGGCGGCAGTGAGGTTGGTGGGCCGGGAGCAGATGGCCTCACGGTATCCCTGGGTCAATGTGTCCTCGGGCCAGACGAACCCAATGGCCATGTTGAACTTGTCGAGGGTGGTGGCCTGGTATCTTCCACCCATGAAATAGGTCACCATTTTAGTGGGTTGCAGGCCCGGGACCGTGGAGGGGACCTCGGAGTAGGAGACAGAGGCCAAGAATTCCAGTATCGCTTGTGGGTACACATGTGTAGGTGGTGGCTGCAGCAGAAAGCACCACCTGATGCTGTCTATGTGGGCTCGGACGTCGTCCTCCCATCCAAATTCAGCCAGGATGCTGAAGTCAAGTCTCAGCATCGGGTGCCACGGATAGGTCCGGATGTTGTCGAGGCGGGCCTGGTGCTGTGGCGACAACTGAGAGGGATCCTGGGGTGGCGGTGCCACAGAACTGCTGGCACCGACAGTGCTCCTTCTCTTTCTGGAGGCGCTTCTACCAAACATATTGACTAGGGGGGTGCTTGAGAGTGCAAAAACTGAGAAATGGAGGCTTTGGAGGAAAGGAGAGTTGTGAAGAACCCCCCAAGCGCGCGCTCTATATATAGCAAATTTTTCCAGTTCGAGACCGCCGTTTGGGAAGGCGAGATGGCGGTCTCGAGTCTCCTTCAAATCGAGACGGCGGTCTCGATTTTGGGTAAGTCAAGACGGCGGTCTCGTGGGTCGAGACGGTGTTCTCGTCTTGCCGGGGGACCGAGATGGCGGTCTCGAATTGCGGAAGAGTTTTTTTTTTTTTAAGAGAAAATAGGACCTGGTTCAAAAACATTTTTATGCATGCAATGTTTTCATGTTTGATGTCCTATAATGCCTATTTTGATTAAATTTTCAGAAGGATTTAACCGACGTGTCTTGTAGCGCCGAGTGCCCTCTGATCTATGCTTTCGTTCTTGTTGTACCATGCCGAACTTTCTGTGACCGAAGAGTCATTTTGTTTTTCTTCTTTTCTTTTGCAGCACACTCTTTGTCGTGTAGTGCCCCTTTTTCCTCACTTTAGGGATTTCAATCCTCTTGTTGACTATACGCCTCCATATTCCCAAATTAATTATTAGAATATTGATGTGAGGGTCAAGAGGAAAGAAACAAAGAGGCAAATTTCAATGGCTTGTGTTTTAGAGGGTTAATTTTTATTGATAGAGTTTTTGTAAGCATGGTTGGCTAGGGTTAGGCTTAGGTGTTTGAGCTTTTGTCTAAGCAAACAATTTCCTTTCCTTTTGTATTTGCGCTTTTTGGTTTTATTCCTATTGCTTTTTAATGGCTAGCTGATTTCCCTAGATCGCCCTTCGGGTTTTCAAACTAGGATATTTGTGTTTGACCCTAACTTTTGTCTAAGTTCCCTCTTTTTGTAATTTTCGGAGAATCCTAGCGGACCTTATTTTGTAACCCTAACTTTTGCCTAGGCTACCCTTTATTGTTGTTCGGGTATCCTACCGGGTCGACCCTATCTTTTGCGTAGCCCCCTTAGTGGGTTTCCTACCGGGTAATTTGCCCTTTTCTTTGGCCTTTGGCTTCTCTGGGCTTTTCTCTCTTTTTTTTTTGTTTTGTTTTTGTGTATTTATTTTTGTTCACAATATTGGTGAAGCATGACTTTCTTTATGGATGAGGTGAAGTCTTATTTTTATGTGCTTCTAATCAACTAGCTTGACGATAATAGCAATGGTAAATGTTGATTATTTGAATGCGCTTTTTATTCTTCTTCTTTTTTCGTTTACTTAGACAGGGTTATTTATGTGGTCTAGTCAGAAATAGAAAGAAGAGAAGCAGATAGTAAGAATTATTCTTTATTAATTAATAAGGGAATATGTGCCCCGAAATGCCGGGGGTCGGGCTAGCCCGGGGATAATCTCTAACAATCATGGGGTTTACATCCCTTAAATGAAGAAAACGATTTCCTAATGACTAAGGTGGCTCTTGACGCCTGCACCCCTCCACTTCGAAAATTTGCTTGAGTGTGCGGAGGGGGACTTCCCTTTTCTTCTTTACGCTCGGCCCTTAGTAGGGTCATATCCTAGGCCATACTTGCAAGGATTGTCTTTGAATTCCGGGGTTCCCTCATGCCTTGGGAATCGCCCCTGATCCTTGGCCAGGATGGTAACCATGCTTCAACATCATACGGGCTACCTTTGTGTTTTTGGGAAGTCGCTCTATGTTAGCAATTTCGAGCGCTTGAAAAGATGTTTCAAGGGCCTCTTCGACCGCATCCACATAAGGTTGGATGGACGGTCCACTGATCAGGATATCGTCTTCTGCTTGGACCGTGACCAATTTGTCGTCCACTATGAACTTGACTTTTTGGTGGAGCGTTGAAGGTACTGCCTTAGCGTCATGAATCCAAGGCCTGTCGAGGAGACAACTATATGCTGGAGTAATATCCATGACATGGAAATCGACGTCGAAGATAGTGGGTCCAACTTGAATTGGCAAGTTAACTTCTCCCACTACTTCTCGTTTGGATCCGTCGAAGGCTCGAACGATGGTGCTGCTTGGGCGCAAATGGGTTCCTTGGATATTCAACTTGTCCAGTGTGCACTTGGGCATCACGTTCAAGGATGACCCGTTATCCACAAGAACTCTAGTGATGAGGTACTCCTTGCATTTGACTGAGATGTGCAAGGGCTTGTTGTGGTTTGACCCCTCGAGGGGGAGTTCTTCCTCTGTGAAAGTGAGGTGATCGCTTGCCGTAATGTGACCGACGATCTTCTCAACCTTTTCTTGGGATATTGTATGAGGTACATGCGCCTCGCTCAAGACCTTCAGCAGGGTGTTTCTATGCGGTTCCGAGCTCATTATCAAAGATAACAATGTTATCTTTGCAAGTGTGCGATTGAGTTGGTCTATAATGGAATACTCACTTTGCCTTATGAACTGGAGTAATTCCTCTGTCTCCTCCTTAGATTCTTTATTTTCTTTTTCTTCTTCGGTCTTCTTATTCTTTCCTTTATTTTTGAGGACCTCTTCTTGTGAGTCCTTGGGGGAGTAGACTCTTCAACTTCTAGTCATGCCCCCAATGCCGGCTATATTTGTTATTTCTTCTTTTATTGGTGGAGATTCTCCATATCTCCACGGTACAGCTTTATTCGATCCGTAGGGGAAAGGACGTGGCATAAATAGTCGCACTGGAGTCCTTGTCCCCTCTTCCTTGTTCTTGAGGACCAACGGTCGAGGCTTATTATCCTCTTGCGACGAGTCGACCATTGGGGTAAGCTTTATTAGGAGCGGCTTTCTCTCCATTCTTCTGATTTGGAAGACGTGTTAGTTAATCCTTCCTTTTTATTATCTTATTTATTAAGCATGAAGGAGGGGAAATTAAATATGCAAATGAATGTTTATGCATGCAAGTAGACAGTCATTTGAATAAAGAAGATTTTATTTATTCGACAGAAGGTGTACATTCCCCTATTCTATACTGCGAAACAACTTTTGGCAAAAGCGGAAAACTTTAAAGAAACCCACAGGAGGGTCTTGGTCCCTCTGTAGTTCTCTCTCAGCTTCCCGGACGTGACGAGCAAGTGCTTCGCTTTGTTTTCGGACCGCTCGGCTCATGTCTTCACTGTACTTCGAGCCTCTTTGATCTTCGCCTCTTGATGAATGACCAAGGCTTGTAGTTCATCGAGCTTTTCAACGGCTCGGTCTTTCTCTTGTAGTAGTCGGTCGTGCTCGAGCTAGCCCATCTCTTTCTTTGTAGCGTAGCTCAGCGAGACTTTTGTTGAGTCTCCGGTTGGCCTCTCGCTCTTGGCGGATATCTAACCGAGTCTTGGTGAGCTCTTGCGACAACTCCTTGATTGTTTGAGCCTGCTTTGATGATTCGGCCTCAAGGCGTGCTGACTTGGCGGTTATTTCTTGAAGTCGGCTATCCGAACTGGTTCTAGCAGTTTTGGATGCTCGGATAGCTTGCTCGTTGGAGTCAGCACACTGGTCCTTGAGGCGCTCTATTTCATGATCCTTTTTCTTGCCTTGCCTTTGCAGACCGTCAATTGTGAGGATGGATGCTTGCTCTCTTTCCTCAAGGGCCCTCATCTGGGCTCCCATGATTTCCATCCTCTGGGTCAAGGCATTAATTTGAGCCTGCAGCCCTTCATCATTGGCGCTTGTAGTGGGTGTGGTGGATGGTTGAGCCATCCCTCTTTTCTTTCTCCACGCCTCATAGTCACTGGTGACAACCACCCGAGCTTTTCCTAGCTCTCTGTCCCCCATATAGACTGGCCTCTCCCATGCTTTTCTCACAGCTAGTGAGTTGGCGATTGTGCACGGGTCTCCAAAGAAACACAGTCCTCCGAGTTCTCCCCGAGAGATAGTAGTTTGGGTCCTCATGAGCTGCCTCATAGCTACTCTAGGTGAGTAGGCTATGCAACCCCTGAGTCCTATCAAGGGCACGCTCGGATAGTCCCTGCATCTGATGAGAACTGGGTCGGGTCGGAACCAAGGGCAGACCCAAGATAAACTATTGGTGTCCTTTCGTTCCCACTCGTCCCTCCATTCTGAGGTCAGGCGTCGTTGGAGGGGGATCTTGGAGAAGCTCCTTAAAGGGTCGGGGAATATCCCCATGTGGCTGGAGGCGTAAAGGTGCGTGGCGCTCCACACAAATAGTAATGAAGAGCAGCAGCGGAGTGTTTTTCCTTGCTTTTGGTGGCAGAATTCCACCGAGAGCAAGGTGTCGGCAAGGATTGCAGGCAGGGGACTTTTTGAGTTCACGTCCCAGGCGAAGAAGGCGTCCATGATGGCCTGATCTACTGTGTCGAAGTGGAAGGGGAACAAGATTGTTCCAAAAATGATAAGGGCCAGGGTTTTGTTGAAGGCGACCCACTCTGCCCTTTCAGCCAGATAGGACAGGTGGTCTTCTAACATTGATACTTTCCAACCCTGGGCGTTCCCCTTCCTTATCAGGGTACTCTGTCGGAATGGTAGTTGAATAAGGGCAGCGACCGGTGCTGCAGGAGTGTATGCCTCGTGGCAGACATGGACCCCGGCTGATTTGGGCCATTTCAACATGGTCTCGTACTCCTCTAAGGTGGGCACCAGGTCGAACTGCGAAAATTCGAAACATCGCAGTTTAGAATTCCATAAGTGGATTAGTGCCCTTAGGAACACCTGATCGACACAGATCTTCAGCAAGTCCAAAATCCGTCCGTAGGATTTTTCAAAGTCAGCGCGGACCTCAGATGGCATTGCCGCGCTCAGCCGTTCCAACCTCTCAGTATGGAAACGGGGAATATCCACCTTCTTTGGCTGTCTACTGGTCCCCTCCATTTCTAAAACCAAAATGCATGTTTGATGAAAAGGATGCTTATTTAAATGAATGTGAGTGTTTATTTTCTGTTTTATCATGTTTTGTATGATACGTATTTTTTCGAAAAATAAACTACCTATATGAATGGTTTTGGGATGTTTATGACTCAGGTCCCATTTATTGTTTTGGAAACAGATTTTATTTTTATTTGTTTATTTTATAGCCTTTTATCTCTTCTGCCGGAACTGCGTGGCTACTTAGCTTACAAAGAACCTGAAACCAGGCTAGCTAAAAGGCAGACTGTCCGAGATAAAATGTGGCTTCATGCGAAAGAATAGTTAGCGTCCCTTATCTCTTCTGTCGGAACTGCGTGGCTACTTAGCTTACAAAGAACCTGAAACCAGGCTAGCTAAAAGGCAGACTGTCCGAGATAAGGGGGTTTATTTGGAAAGATATTTTTGTTTTGTTGTTTGTTTATGCTATGCAACACACAAATGCAACAAACATATGCACACACAATTCGATCATCCGCGAACAGGCGAGAATTCGTTTTTATCACGAGGTAGGGTTTTCCTGCAGAAAAGTGCATTGGCAAGGGTTGGTTCTAACTATTCTCACCAGGCTGAGGCCCCCAAGGTGCCCCCATTATAGGGTCCCCACTCTCCAGCCGTCCGACCATGCTTAGCACTAAGGCCATAGTCAGTCTTGTTGCCAAAAGAGGAAGGTTATCACCTTGAGTGGTGGTTTCCGATCACACTGGTGGGCTCAAGGCCCTCACTACAGCGAACCGTACCTGCCACCCACTCCCTATGGATTTCTCACTTGCCCCCGGGTATAGAGGGAACTGTAGTGTGCAAGGGTTTGTGTACGGTTTGTATTTCACACAATTGCGTAAGTATAAACAAGCAACAATTATTAAAGCCAAACCGTAAAACATGTTATAATACAAGTTAAGGGCAAAAGCGTTATTTTCTTGGTTTATTTATTTTTAAGCCGGCCCATCACTAAATGGGATCAACTCTCGAGGCTTCCCCAGTGAAGTCGCCACCTGTCGTCGCCGTCTAAAAGAGAGAGGCGGTCGGAGCGATGCGATGGTTTCGACCCTCTTGTTTTCGCATTTTTTATGGGTGGTTACAACGCCTTTAGGTTGTCCGATAACCTGGCTAACCTAGGGGCAAGGTTTTCGAAAGGTCGTCCTTGGGTTGTCCGATAACCGGGCTAACCCAAGGACTAATTTTTGAAGGGTTCCGTGGAGTCGCCACCGATGTTTTTACCGGAAACATCGGAAAAGGAGTTTAAAAGGCGTTGGTTTTCGAAAAACCAACTTTGGTCATTAGAACCAGAGTTGGGTAAGGGAGTTAGTTACGCGTAAAGGAAGTGTTAGTTCCTTTACGACCCCCCTTTCGGGTTCCCTATGACAGGCCAGCTATTTTGTTAATAAATAAACCGGAAAAACACGCTTTTGCCCTTTTATTTTGCAGAATTTAAAACTATGACTACATGGCCCTAATCTATTGCATAATTTAAAATTAAAGCAATAAAAGTGGAGAGGGAGAGTTTAAACCTCCGAAGCAAGCTTTCTTTTTATTTCTTTTAAAAAAGAGGGTGCTTTGTGGCACCCCTTCACTCTACACAGCGCTGGAAACTTTTCTAGACGTCGAAAAAATGCTCACAAAGGCACTCAGAAACTCCGGAAATGCGTCGGAGGGATTCTAGAGAGAGGTTTTAGAGAGAAGGGAGAGCAAAAGTTGTGTGGTGTGTGGAAATGAGGGGGGGGGAGCCCCTATTTATAGGTTTTCGCGCCTGACAGTGGCGAGACCGCCGTTCTCGTCTGATAGGGTCGAGACCGCCGTCTCGCCAAACGAGACCACCGTCTTGCCATGCCAAAGTGGTGAGACCGCCGTCTCACCATTCGCAGGTGGCGAGACCGCCGTCTCGTTTGGCGAGACGGCGGTCTCGCCATTTGCATGAGGCGAGACGGCGGTCTCGTCCCAAAAAGGCGAGAAACCTTATTTTTGTGCCGAAAATCCTTCCTATCCTAGTATGGGGCCTAATAGTCTCTCCTAGTGGCTTGTTAGGCTTCGTCCATCTTCGAATAGGAAGTCTTTTACTCTTTATTTGGAGGTCGGGCAAGATTTGGGGTCTATAGCTGCCCCCCCTTTACCTGACTAGTCATCTGTTGGCCTGTTATGCCAGACAGATTGATAGGAAGGTAAAGGAGTTGACCTACTTGCCCGGTTACCCTTCGGATGTCCCGTCTTGCGGCGGTTGATCTTCTGGGGAAAATCTTGGTGTTTGTGCACTTCTGGGATACTCCTTCTGACGGTAGCCGATCCCTTCGGTGGACACGTGGTAGAACCTCAGGATACTCCTTCTGACGGTAGCCGATCCTTCGATTGATGGGTATAAACCCCCCATCAGGCTGGTAGTTGCAGTCCGTTGTATGGGACTGGATGGGTATGAACCCGCCATCAGGCTGGTAGTGCGACTTACTGATCCGGCTCGAGTGAAGATCAGGCGCAACGCGTGCGCAGGTTGATAGGTATAAACCCCCTATCAGGCTGGTACAGTCCACTGCGTAGGACTGGTGGTAGTGGCGGCTTACTGCTCGGGTAGCTCATGCGCCGGTTCCTTGGGGAGTGATTTTTGTGTTGGTAGATGTACTTGGACCTCTTTGAACGGTCATCCGGGTTGTGCCGGGGATTTTGTGGGTCATCCAGCTTTGTTGGTTGCTGGGGATTCTTTTGTTCGACTCTGATTTGGTAGTCAAAGTTTTGTTGGTTGAGGTGATGGCTTGTCTTAATCCTGCCTTTTTCTCGCGGTTTTATCTCTTTTTTCTCGCGATTTAGGATTTTGGCTTTTCTTATTGAGCGTATGCCTTTTTCCTTTTTAAGCTTTTTTATTACGCTAGCTTTTGCAAAGGGTGGCAAAGAGATGCATGAAATAAAGTTTTATTTATAAGGAAATTTTATTACAACCACATTTTATTTAGGCAAGTACCATCGCTAAGGGCTATCATCCGGAGATGATCCGCGGCGAATTGCTCGGTAGAGGTGATACCGAAGTCCGCTTGTTCTCGGACTTCGTCGCGGTACTCTTCGCTGGAATGTTGTCCATTCCCGCCGCATCACCTGCTGATGCTGATACATCTCCTCTTGTCGAGTGTGGTAGGCTTCTTGCCGCACCATCATTTGGTCGAGCTGCCGGCGCAGATCGTTCATGTTGCGGTTCATGCCGGCGAAATCGTCTGTGTACGGTGGTGGTTGTTGTTGCTGCTGCTGCTGCTGGAATTTGGGAGGCATGGGGATATCCTGCATTGCCACAAGCCCCTGGAGATCTAGTGTGAAATCCAGTGTGGGATGGAGGGCCAACTGGGTCCCTCGGCATATCAGCATTCCCATGCTGACCAGGACTGACCCGTTGATGGACTCGGGTCGCAAGTTGGAGGCCAGCTCTTCCCGGCCAGGGCACCCCCACCTTTCTGCCAGGGGAGTGATGAGAGGAGCCACGAGAATGACCCCCGCTGATTTGTTCCCGAAGTCCTTGAGGGCTCTCAGGAAGAAGTAAACGGGGTTGCAACGCCGCTTCTGGCTCATGCAGTAAAGTACGAAGAGGTCAGGGAGGGATACCTTACCCTGAATCTCTTTCCTTCCATGGATGGTTCCTGCCAGCAGCTTGTGGCAGATGCGGAGTGCTGGGGGAAGCGCGGAGCCCCTCATCAGCGTGGGCAGCATGGTGGCTCCTATGAGCTCATGCCACATTTCGGCGCGAAGTGAGGTTGGTGGGCCGGAGCAGATGGCCTCACGGTATCCCCGGGTCAATGTGTCCTCGGGCCGACGAACCCAATGGCCATGTTGAACTTGTCGAGGGTGGTGGCCTCGGTATCTTCCACCCATGAAATAGGTCACCATTTTAGTGGGTTGCAGGCCCGGGACCGTGGAGGGGACCTCGGAGTAGGAGACAGAGGCCAAGAATTCCAGTATCGCTTGTGGGTACACATGTGTAGGTGGTGGCTGCAGCAGAAAGCACCACCTGATGCTGTCTATGTGGGCTCGGACGTCGTCCTCCCATCCAAATTCAGCCAGGATGCTGAAGTCAAGTCTCAGCATCGGGTGCCACGGATAGGTCCGGATGTTGTCGAGGCGGGCCTGGTGCTGTGGCGACAACTGAGAGGGATCCTGGGGTGGCGGTGCCACAGAACTGCTGGCACCGACAGTGCTCCTTCTCTTTCTGGAGGCGCTTCTACCAAACATATTGACTAGGGGGGTGCTTGAGAGTGCAAAAACTGAGAAATGGAGGCTTTGGAGGAAAGGAGAGTTGTGAAGAACCCCCCAAGCGCGCGCTCTATATATAGCAAATTTTTCCAGTTCGAGACCGCCGTTTGGGAAGGCGAGATGGCGGTCTCGAGTCTCCTTCAAATCGAGACGGCGGTCTCGATTTTGGGTAAGTCAAGACGGCGGTCTCGTGGGTCGAGACGGTGTTCTCGTCTTGCCGGGGGACCGAGATGGCGGTCTCGAATTGCGGAAGAGTTTTTTTTTTTTTAAGAGAAAATAGGACCTGGTTCAAAAACATTTTTATGCATGCAATGTTTTCATGTTTGATGTCCTATAATGCCTATTTTGATTAAATTTTCAGAAGGATTTAACCGACGTGTCTTGTAGCGCCGAGTGCCCTCTGATCTATGCTTTCGTTCTTGTTGTACCATGCCGAACTTTCCGTGACCGAAGAGTCATTTTGTTTTTCTTTCTTTTCTTTTTGCAAAGACACTCTTTGTCGTGTAGTGCCCCTTTTTCCTCACTTTAGGGATTTCAATCCTCTTGTTGACTATACGCCTCCATATTCCCAAATTAATTATTAGAATATTGATGTGAGGGTCAAGAGGAAAGAAACAAAGAGGCAAATTTCAATGGCTTGTGTTTTAGAGGGTTAATTTTTATTGATAGAGTTTTTGTAAGCATGGTTGGCTAGGGTTAGGCTTAGGTGTTTGAGCTTTTGTCTAAGCAAACAATTTCCTTTCCTTTTGTATTTGCGCTTTTTGGTTTTATTCCTATTGCTTTTTAATGGCTAGCTGATTTCCCTAGATCGCCCTTCGGGTTTTCAAACTAGGATATTTGTGTTTGACCCTAACTTTTGTCTAAGTTCCCTCTTTTTGTAATTTTCGGAGAATCCTAGCGGACCTTATTTTGTAACCCTAACTTTTGCCTAGGCTACCCTTTATTGTTGTTCGGGTATCCTACCGGTCGACCCTATCTTTTGCGTAGCCCCCTTAGTGGGTTTCCTACCGGGTAATTTGCCCTTTTCTTTGGCCTTTGGCTTCTCTGGGCTTTTCTCTCTTTTTTTTTTGTTTTGTTTTTGTGTATTTATTTTTGTTCACAATATTGGTGAAGCATGACTTTCTTTATGGATGAGGTGAAGTCTTATTTTTATGTGCTTCTAATCAACTAGCTTGACGATAATAGCAATGGTAAATGTTGATTATTTGAATGCGCTTTTTATTCTTCTTCTTTTTCGTTTACTTAGACAGTGGTTATTTATGTGGTCTAGTCAGAAATAGAAAGAAGAGAAGCGAGATAGTAAGAATTATTCTTTATTAATTAATAAGGGAATATGTGCCCTGAAATGCCCGGGGGTCGGGCTAGCCCCGGGGGATAATCTCTAACAATCATGGGGTTTACATCCCTTAAATGAAGAAAACGATTTCCTAATGACTAAGGTGGCTCTTGACGCCTGCACCCCTCCACTTCAGAAAATTTGCTTGAGTGTGCGGAGGGGGGGACTTCCCTTTTCTTCTTTCTGCTCGGCCCTTAGTAGGGTCATATCCTAGGCCATACTTGCAAGGATTGTCTTTGAATTCTGGGGGTTCCCTCATGCCTTGGGAATCTGCCCCCAGTCCTTGGCCAGGATGGTAACCATGCTTCAACATCATACGGGCTACCTTTGTGTTTTTGGGAAGTCGCTCTATGTTAGCAATTTCGAGCGCTTGAAAAGATGTTTCAAGGGCCTCTTCAGCCGCATCCACATAAGGTTGGATGGACGGTCCACTGATCAGGATATCGTCTTCTGCTTGGACCGTGACCAATTTGTCGTCCACTATGAACTTGACTTTTTGGTGGAGCGTTGAAGGTACTGCCTTAGCGTCATGAATCCAAGGCCTGTCGAGGAGACAACTATATGCTGGAGTAATATCCATGACATGGAAATCGACGTCGAAGATAGTGGGTCCAACTTGAATTGGCAAGTTAACTTCTCCCACTACTTCTCGTTTGGATCCGTCGAAGGCTCGAACGATGGTGCTGCTTGGGCGCAAATGGGTTCCTTGGATATTCAACTTGTCCAGTGTGCACTTGGGCATCACGTTCAAGGATGACCCGTTATCCACAAGAACTCTAGTGATGAGGTACTCCTTGCATTTGACTGAGATGTGCAAGGGCTTGTTGTGGTTTGACCCCTCGAGGGGGAGTTCTTCCTCTGTGAAAGTGAGGTGATCGCTTGCCGTAATGTGACCGACGATCTTCTCAACCTTTTCTTGGGATATTGTATGAGGTACATGCGCCTCGCTCAAGACCTTCAGCAGGGTGTTTCTATGCGGTTCCGAGCTCATTATCAAAGATAACAATGTTATCTTTGCAAGTGTGCGATTGAGTTGGTCTATAATGGAATACTCACTTTGCCTTATGAACTGGAGTAATTCCTCTGTCTCCTCCTTAGATTCTTTATTTCCTTTTTCTTCTTCGGTCTTCTTATTCTTTCCTTTATTTTTGAGGACCTCTTCTTGTGAGTCCTTGGGGGAGTAGACTCTTCAACTTCTAGTCATGCCCCCAATGCCGGCTATATTTGTTATTTCTTCTTTTATTGGTGGAGATTCTCCATATCTCCACTGGTACAGCTTTATTCGATCCGTAGGGAAAGGACGTGGCATAAATAGTCGCACCGGAGTCCTTGTCCCCTCTTCCTTGTTCTTGAGGACCAACGGTCGAGGCTTATTATCCTCTTGCGACGAGTCGACCATTGGGGTAAGCTTTATTAGGAGCGGCTTTCTCTCCATTCTTCTGATTTGGAAGACGTGTTAGTTAATCCTTCCTTTTTATTATCTTATTTATTAAGCATGAAGGAGGGGAAATTAAATATGCAAATGAATGTTTATGCATGCAAGTAGACAGTCATTTGAATAAAGAAGATTTTATTTATTCGACAGAAGGTGTACATTCCCCTATTCTATACTGCGAAACAACTTTTGGCAAAAGCGGAAAACTTTAAAGAAACCCACAGGAGGGTCTTGGTCCCTCTGTAGTTCTCTCTCAGCTTCCCGGACGTGACGAGCAAGTGCTTCGCTTTGTTTTCGGACCGCCTGGCTCATGTCTTCACTGTACTTCTGAGCCTCTTTGATCTTCGCCTCTTGATGAATGACCAAGGCTTGTAGTTCATCGAGCTTTTCAACGGCTCGGTCTTTCTCTTGTAGTAGCTGGTCGTACTGAGCTAGCCCATCTCTTTCTTTGTAGCGTAGCTCAGCGAGACTTTTGTTGAGTCTCCGGTTGGCCTCTCGCTCTTGGCGGATATCTAACCGAGTCTTGGTGAGCTCTTGCGACAACTCCTTGATTGTTTGAGCCTGCTTTGATGATTCGGCCTCAAGGCGTGCTGACTTGGCGGTTATTTCTTGAAGTCGGCTATCCGAACTGGTTCTAGCAGTTTTGGATGCTCGGATAGCTTGCTCGTTGGAGTCAGCACACTGGTCCTTGAGGCGCTCTATTTCATGATCCTTTTTCTTGCCTTGCCTTTGCAGACCGTCAATTGTGAGGATGGATGCTTGCTCTCTTTCCTCAAGGGCCCTCATCTGGGCTCCCATGATTTCCATCCTCTGGGTCAAGGCATTAATTTGAGCCTGCAGCCCTTCATCATTGGCGCTTGTAGTGGGTGTGGTGGATGGTTGAGCCATCCCTCTTTTCTTTCTCCACGCCTCATAGTCACTGGTGACAACCACCCGAGCTTTTCCTAGCTCTCTGTCCCCCATATAGACTGGCCTCTCCCATGCTTTTCTCACAGCTAGTGAGTTGGCGATTGTGCACGGGTCTCCAAAGAAACACAGTCCTCCGAGTTCTCCCCGAGAGATAGTAGTTTGGGTCCTCATGAGCTGCCTCATAGCTACTCTAGGTGAGTAGGCTATGCAACCCCTGAGTCCTATCAAGGGCACGCTCGGATAGTCCCTGCATCTGATGAGAACTGGGTCGGGTCGGAACCAAGGGCAGACCCAAGATAAACTATTGGTGTCCTTTCGTTCCCACTCGTCCCTCCATTCTGAGGTCAGGCGTCGTTGGAGGGGGATCTTGGAGAAGCTCCTTAAAGGGTCGGGGAATATCCCCATGTGGCTGGAGGCGTAAAGGTGCGTGGCGCTCCACACAAATAGTAATGAAGAGCAGCGACGGAGTGTTTTTCCTTGCTTTTGGTGGCGTAATTCCACCGAGAGCAAGGTGTCGGCAAGGATTGCAGGCGGGGACTTTTTGAGTTCACGTCCCAGCGAAGAAGGCGTCCATGACGGCCTGATCTACCGTGTCGAAGTGGAAGGGGAACAAGATTGTTCCAAAAATGATAAGGGCCGTGGTTTTGTTGAAGGCGACCCACTCGCCCTTTCAGCCCGGATAGGACAGGTGGTCTTCTAACATTGATACTTTCCAACCCCGGGCGTTCCTCTTCCTTATCGTGGTACTCGTCGGAATGGTAGTTGAATAACGGCAGCGACCGGTGCTGCAGAGTGTATGCCTCGTGGCGACATGGACCCTGACCGATTTGGGCCATTTCAACATGGTCTCGTACTCCTCTAAGGTGGGCACCAGGTCGAACTGCGAAAATTCGAAACATCGCAGTTTAGAATTCCATAAGTGGATTAGTGCCCTTAGGAACACCTGATCGACACAGATCTTCAAGCAAGTCCAAAATCCGTCCGTAGGATTTTTCAAAGTCAGCAGCGACCTCGGATGGCATTGCTGCGCTCAGCTGCTCCAACCTCTCAGCATGGAAACTGGGAATATCCACCTTCTTTGGTCGTTTCATCGGTCCCCTCCATTTCTAAAACCAAAATGCATGTTTGATGAAAAGGATGCTTATTTAAATGAATGTGAGTGTTTATTTTCTGTTTTATCATGTTTTGTATGATACGTATTTTTTCGAAAAATAAACTACCTATATGAATGGTTTTGGGATGTTTATGACTCAGGTCCCATTTATTGTTTTGGAAACAGATTTTATTTTTATTTGTTTATTTTATAGCCTTTTATCTCTTCTGCCGGAACTGCGTGGCTACTTAGCTTACAAAGAACCTGAAACCAGGCTAGCTAAAAGGCAGACTGTCCGAGATAAAATGTGGCTTCATGCGAAAGAATAGTTAGCGTCCCTTATCTCTTCTGTCGGAACTGTGTTAGAAAAGTAGTTTTAAATCAAGAGGGGGGGTGAATTGATTTTTGAAAGTTTTTCGCAATACACAGATTATCTAATTCGAAAATTAAGATTACTTATCAATTCACAAATCACAAAGCAATCAAACAGTTTAAGTGCAGCAGCAGAAATTAAAGAGAGAAAGGTTAGGAAAGATTTCACCGGTAATTTTATACTCGGTTCACCCAATACCAGGGCTACGTCCAGACTCCGACCAAATTCCAGCTGGGTTCCACTAGAATAGATGTTTTACAGACTCACCCTCTTACACCTATTCTAACTCTCCACCAAGAACCAAATTCCAGCTCTTGGAAACCTCTCGCAACCAAATTCCAGCACGAGAGAAACCAGTGCCCAAATTCCAGGCACCACACACAAGAACCAAATTCCAGCTCTTGCTTTAACCTTTCCACCAAGAACCAAATTCCAGTTCTTGGCAACTTTCTACAACAGACTGCAGAAAACTTGTACCCAAATTCCGGGTACAACACAATACAAAGTAATGAAAAGCAATTGAAAAGAAGAGACTTAGAAAGCTCAAACCGGATTACACTAATCCACGATCAGTTTCTTCTTCAAAGAAATGCAAAGTGCCTCAAGAAAGATTTCAAAAGAAGTTCACAAAAACAGTTGTGTATCTTTCTTGAAAAATGCTAATAGTTGCTTGTATTGATTGCTTGAATTGTGTCAAAACTGATATTATCGATAAAAGTTCCAAGCAATTCTGTTTATAAAAGAGTATTTTCAAATCTAGCTGCATTAATTAATCTGTTGAAAGTTTGTTTTAATCTGTTGAAATAGCCGTTATAATCTGTTAAAAGTCCTTTCAACCCATTAATGCGTTCTTGATCTTTAACGTAAAATGTTTTAGTTGATACGACCACGTTTTTATCGGTTAAAACGTTTTACAAACATTTTCTAAGTATAAAACAATCGATTGAATCACGTATTAATCGATTGATTTGTTTAAAAACCTCTCTTATAAAACTTTCCAAGTTATTTTAGCTGATATAAAGTCGTTTCAATCGATTGAAAATCTGCACATATATTTTCAAGTCATTTTAATCGATTGAAAGTTCGTTTTAATCGATTGAAAAGATTTTCTAAGTTATTTTAATCGATTGAAATGCGTTTTAATCGATTGAAATAAGTCTGATCGGTCATAATTCAATTTGATCGATCATAACCAACTCTGATCGGTCATAATCTCATTCTGATCGATCATACTGACATTCAAAGTGATTTTAATCGATTGAAACGTGTTTTAATCGATTAAAATAATTCTAATCGCTCATATTTAAGATCTGATCGATTATATTGCATTCGACCTATTATATTCGAATTCTAATCGGTCATAAAGAGTTTTAATCGATTAAAAGAAGTTTGTATCGATTAAAATATTGTAAAAACACTTTTTAAAACATTCTAAGTGTTTTAAATTGATTCTTTCAAACCTTTATCAGCTTAATAACTTGTTTAAGAAAATTCTTTGCCAAAATGCTTTTGTTTTTGATTTGTTTAAAACTATTTTTGAGGCATTTTGCAAATTGAGTGAAGAAGCTTTATGCGGTGGAAAAGGTAAAGTGGTTTTACCTAAGCTTTCTGTTTAGACACACTAAGTCTTCAGCTCCTTTGTTCTCGAGTGACTTGTTTGACTAGCTGCAGAGTTGACCCTTGACTTTATTTTTGACTTCATCAAATCAATGAGATCTTTGCTAGGATCACTTTCAGTCTCCCCTATTTGATGAAGACAAACACCATTTTGAAAAAACAATCTCTCGCAAAATAAGTCACTTGATAATGCAGTTAGGTGAGAAATATAAGAATGTAATAAAGTTTTGTTTCTCCCCCTAAAACTTATTTCTCCCCCTAAAATGTTGTTCTTAAATTTATCTTAAAGTGATGCAACTATTTCTCCCCTTTTGACTTCATCAAAAATAGGGAATAGAAGAGAGAAGAAAATGTAAGGTTTCGAAAAATATGCTCAAGTTTTTGAAAATACAAAAGTGAATCAATATTTCACTCATGAAAAGAATCAATTAAAGTTGATTCAAACTTATCTCCATTAACACGTTTGTAATGAATACAATTAACACGTGTAAAGATAAGGGAATCACGCTTTAGTAGCATGTTTACGAAACTGACCATTAACTAAAGCCTTTAATCTTTCTTCCTGAATAAAAATCGATTAAAAACAGAGCATAATCGGTTAAAATGTTCTTGGTAAATGATTTTAATCGATTGAAAGAAAAGTTTAATCGATTAAAACATTTAAGATTTTGAAAACATGAAACTTTAGTAAAAATAATCGATTATTTCGATTTTAAATCGATTAAAACATGTTGAATAAGTTCATTTAATCGATTAACAAGATGTTGTATTGATTAAAACAATCAGTTTTGAAAATGAAGTAATGTTTAATGCATATTTTGTAAAACTGATCATTTAGAAGGATGTTTTAACAATACTAACAACTATATTGATTAAATCTTAGCTAATAGATCTATCGAATAAAATCTTATTTAGCTAAAGCTCTCGGGGATCTATTTAAATTCTATTTACGCCGATCTGATCTAGATTAGATCCTAAACCATATTTAACCAAAGGTTAAGGCAAATGTTTCTGGTATAACACCAGCTAATATCACATCCATGCAAACAATATAAAGATAGAAATAAGCAGTAAGATAAAGATGATGAGGGGAACTAGTCATCCCAATTTCCCGATTGAACTCGCTTATCCACCAACTTGGTGATCATTCATTTGATTCCCACCAATATCAAAAGATAATAGGCTTTCCTTTTTGCTGGAACTAATTTTGCTCTATCAACTATTTGAGTCAACAACTCGTCGTCACTCCTGTATCGACGAATGCATACGTAAACTTTTCCTGAAAAGAAATCTTTTAGCAGTTCATCGTTATTATTGATCGCATTACAGTCCATGGTTGACACCACACCGGAATTTCTACTACACATCGAGGCATAATCATGTACTCGACCAAATCCCACACAGTAATGCATGATACCATAAATTGCATGAATCACAGAGTTAATGATGTACTCGAGATAGGAATTTTCTTTCATAATAGCCAACCCATTTTGAACCCTCGCAGCTTGTCATTATCCAAGCAAATAACTGCATTCTTATTAATGTAGTATGATGGGTGTTATTCTCACTTATAGTGAACCAAGTCATCATTATCTTTTGAGGAATGTTATTCGGTAGAGTGGGCAATGATTAGTAATGAGGACAGGTGATGACAATCAATCCGAATTCTAAAACAATATAAAATTTATCCCTGTATCGACCATAAAACATACATTCCCTGTACCACGTTATTCAATTCTTGAATTGTCTGTCCCAGATTGGTTTCCTTACAGTGTCACCTCGTGACATTGATGATTAAAGCAAATTATCAGTGGTTGCATAGCTTCAATGAATTTCACCAAGAGTTTTGAACCAATGCATGCTCAAAATTATTTCAAATATATTGCAATGTAATATCAAGAAATTTAATGAAAACATGTGTTTATTGGATTTCCTAGTAATCAATAACTTATTACCAGTAAACAATTATTAAAAAATCTTTGATAAACTATGTTTTCAGTCCTAACAGCTTGACCTTTTTGTAACTAGTGTCTATAAGAAAAGTTACAGTCCATTCTTTGATAATTCCTTTGAATTTCAATGTATTACCATGCAACATTCCATGTAAAGTATTAAGAGAAATGTAAACATCTATAGCTTGAATCATGTTTATGTTGTTGTCAAAATAAAAGACACTTCCATTCATGAATAACGAGAATAGTTTTCCCACATTATGTCACCGGTCGAGTTCCCAATTCAAAGATTTGTTCAACCTTCGCTTTCTAATTTAAAAATTTGTGCCATTGAAAGAAAATTGAATATGGATACGTTTCAAACAGATCGCTCGAACTAGCCATGATTTTGATCATGTTTACAGCAGAATTGAGAGGAGATTTTGAAAATATGAAAACGAAGAAAGATGATAAGTTGAGAAATGATAAGTTCGAACCTGGTTTGATGAAGAAACTGATTTCAAGTTTTTGAAATTCAAAGAGACATTTAAACACATTATCCAGATTCCGGATTATCATAAAGACCTGGGTTTTTTAATCGAATTGGCCTATCAAACTTTAATTAGATGTTATAAATCATGTTTTCGAACCTAATTAATTGATTAATCAACTCATTATCTATTAATTTGATTCTTGACATTTGGGTTGAAAACATCTACAGTGAATTAATCGATTGTTTTATGAAAGAATCGATTTGTATGGTACAGTAATGTAATAAAAAAATATCACCAGTATTTAAATCGATTAAAACGTAAATGAATCGATTAATTTTGATCCTAAGTGTTTTTAGTTGATATAAATTTATTATAATCGATTAAAACGATTTATACCAAAATCCTCGAGATCAATTTAATCGATTATTTCGATATTTTAATCGATTAAAATGGTACGACGATCTTCGAAGTTATTTCAATCGATTAATATTGGTTATATATCAATTAAAACAATTAATTTAAATACTCGTAACCTGGTTTCGCAGCTTCTGATCTTCAAGGGATTCCCGGACTTGTTCCTGCAAAACAAATTAAGAATTGTTCTGGTACCCTTTATAATTATTGGGTCCTGATCATGTTATTTGAAAAGAATTAATCTTTGGAACCCATTTCATTCTCCCTTTAGGAATAGCATACTTTTTAATTCTGCAGTATTTTACCGAATGCCCTTTCTTCATGCAAGTAAAAACATTTGATTGTAGAGTATGAATTCCTATTTATTTTTGTTTTACTCGGATCTAGATTTAAATCCTATTCCAGCATTTGTCAAAAATTAATTTTTGAGATCCAAGTAATACATCTAGATTGGCTTGCCCCTGAGTGAACTTTGAAACAGTTTGAGATAAGAATTCAATTTTCTTTTGCAATTCAGAACAGTTTTTGCATGGTTTATTGCATTTACAATCAGAGTTATCATGAATCAGTTTCAAGAATTCATTATCAGTTTCATTTTCACTAATCTGCTTTTCCGGAGAATCAACCTTGTTAACTAGCCAGTTATTTAATCCTTTTAGCCTATTATTTTCTTTTTGAAGTTTCTTAGCCTCCTCATGCATTTCATTAAATGCTTCTTGTAATGCATCATAGTTAACTATATTTGAAGAGGAGCTAGAACTTACCTGGCTGGTTTGTGGATTTTGACTCGCCATTAAGCAAAGATTGGCTTCTTCATTTTCGTAGTTATCTCGTTGATGACGTATCATTATCATCCCAGGCTATGTAGGCTCTTCTTTTTGATTTTTCCTCTTTCTTTTCACTTTGTTTATTTCTTTCTGGACATTCCATTTTAACATGGCCCTGTTTGCCACAACCATAACATTTAAAGTTAGAAGAATCAGCTTCTTTTCTCATACCTTTTGTGTCTTTCCTTGTCTTGGATCTTTTTCTTGAGGAATTTGTTGAATTTCCTAACAAGCAGTCCAAGGTTCTCATTATCTTCTTCTCGATTCTTGATTTTCTTCAACTTTAAGTGCAATGCTTCTGTTCTTCTTCTCAGAGACTTCTTGCTCATTGAATCTTGTGATTTCCATTTCATGTTCTCTCGAGTTTTCCAAACAAGTGAGGTCGTTGTCATGGTGGACAGATCTTTTGATTCCGATATTGCGGTGACTTTTGGCTGCCAGGACCTGTCAAGACATTTCAACACTTTAATATTTAATTCTTCCTTATCAAAGGTCTTACCTAGGCCCATTAAATGGTTGATGATGTGCGTGAAGCGTTTCGCACATCTGCGATGCTTTCACCATTCTGCATTTTAAACAGCTTCATACTCTCTTATCAAAGTGTGTTTTCTCGGCTCTTTTAACATCTCGCAGTCCCTTCATGAGTGACCTCAAGAACATCCCACATCTCCTTGGCGGAATTGCACTCGGGACACCCTGAAAAATTCATCCATGTTAAGAGCAGAAGTAATTATATTTTTTGCATTACAGTCACTTTGAACTTTCTTCTTTTCTTCTTCATTCAAGCTTGACCATCCTTTATCTCGTAATTAAAGGACCATTAGTAATAACATCCCAAGCATTTCTGTCAATGGATTCAATGAAGATTTTCATCCTAATTTTCCAGAAAGGATAATCTGCTCCACGGAATAGTGGAGGTCTCGTTAATAGATGCCCCTCGAAAAACGGTAATCTGTTCTCGACCATGGATCAAGAGACTTGAATAACTTTCAAGCACCTTGCTCGATGCCAATTGTTAGAAAAGTAGTTTTAAATCAAGAGGGGGGTGAATTGATTTTTGAAAGTTTTTCGCAATACACAGATTATCTAATTCGAAAATTAAGATTACTTATCAATTCACAAATCACAAAGCAATCAAACAGTTTAAGTGCAGCAGCAGAAATTAAAGAGAGAAAGGTTAGGAAAGATTTCACCGGTAATTTTATACCTGGTTCACCCAATACCAGGGCTACGTCCAGCACTCCAGCCAAATTCCAGCTGGGTTCCACTAGAATAGATGTTTTACAGACTCACCCTCTTACACCTATTCTAACTCTCCACCAAGAACCAAATTCCAGCTCTTGGAAACCTCTCGCAACCAAATTCCAGCTGCAGAGAAACCAAGTGCCCAAATTCCGTGCACCACACACAAGAACCAAATTCCAGCTCTTGCTTTAACCTTTCCACCAAGAACCAAATTCCAGTTCTTGGCAACTTTCTACAACAACTTGCAGAAAACTTGTACCCAAATTCCAGGTACAACACAATACAAAGTAATGAAAAGAAATTTAAAAGAAGAGACTTAGAAAGCTCAAACCGGATTACACCAATCCACGATCAGTTTCTTCTTCAAAGAAATGCAAAGTGCCTCAAGAAAGATTTCAAAAGAAGTTCACAAAAACAGCTTGTGTATCTTTCTTGAAAAATGCTAATAGTTGCTTGTATTGATTGCTTGAATTGTGTAAAAGCTGATATGCAATCTATATTTCAAAGTTTCAAGCAAATCTGTTTATAAAAGAGTATTTTCAAATCTGCTGCATTAATTAATCTGTTGAAAGTTTGTTTTAATCTGTTGAAATAGCCGTTATAATCTGTTAAAAGTCCTTTCAACCCATTAATGCGTTCTTGATCTTTAACAGAAAATGTTTTAGTTGATACGACCACGTTTTTATCAGTTAAAACGTTTTACAAACATTTTCTAAGTATAAAACAATCGATTGAATCACGTATTAATCGATTGATTTGTTTAAAAACCTTCTTATAAAACTTTCCAAGTTATTTTAGCTGATATAAAGTCGTTTCAATCGATTGAAAATCTGCACATATATTTTCAAGTCATTTTAATCGATTGAAAGTTCGTTTTAATCGATTGAAAAGATTTTCTAAGTTATTTTAATCGATTGAAATGCGTTTTAATCGATTGAAATAAGTCTGATCGGTCATAATTCAATTTGATCGATCATAACCAACTCTGATCGGTCATAATCTCATTCTGATCGATCATCTCGACATCTCAAAGTGATTTTAATCGATTGAAACGTGTTTTAATCGATTAAAATAATTCTAATCGCTCATATTTAAGATCTGATCGATTATATTGCATTCGACCTATTATATTCGAATTCTAATCGGTCATAAAGAGTTTTAATCGATTAAAAGAAGTTTGTATCGATTAAAATATTGTAAAAACACTTTTTAAAACATTCTAAGTGTTTTAAATTGATTCTTTCAAACCTTTATCAGCTTAATAACTTGTTTAAGAAAATTCTTTGCCAAAATGCTTTTGTTTTTGATTTGTTTAAAACTATTTTTGAGGCATTTTGCAAATTGAGTGAAGAAGCTTTATGCAAGTGGAAAAGGTAAAGTGGTTTTACCTAAGCTTTCGTTTAGACACACTAAGTCTTCAGCTCCTTTGTTCTGAGTGACTTGTTTGACTCGTTGCAGAGTTGACCCTTGACTTTATCTTTGACTTCATCAAATCAATGAGATCTTTGCTAGGATCACTTTCAGTCTCCCCTATTTGATGAAGACAAACACCATTTTGAAAAAACAATCTCTCGCAAAATAAGTCACTTGATAATGCGGTTAGGTGAGAAATATAAGAATGTAATAAAGTTTTGTTTCTCCCCCTAAAACTTATTTCTCCCCCTAAAATGTTGTTCTTAAATTTATCTTAAAGTGATGCAACTATTTCTCCCCCTTTTGACTTCATCAAAAATAGGGAATAGAAGAGAGAAGAAAATGTAAGGTTTCGAAAAATATGCTCAAGTTTTTGAAAATACAAAAGTGAATCAATATTTCACTCATGAAAAGAATCAATTAAAGTTGATTCAAACTTATCTCCATTAACACGTTTGTAATGAATACAATTAACACGTGTAAAGATAAGGGAATCACGCTTTAGTAGCATGTTTACAGAAACGACCATTAACTAAAGCCTTTAATCTTTCTTCCCGAATAAAAATCGATTAAAAACAGAGCATAATCGGTTAAAATGTTCTTGGTAAATGATTTTAATCGATTGAAAGAAAAGTTTAATCGATTAAAACATTTAAGATTTTGAAAACATGAAACTTTAGTAAAAATAATCGATTATTTCGATTTTAAATCGATTAAAACATGTTGTATAAGTTCATTTAATCGATTAACAAGATGTTGTATTGATTAAAACAATCAGTTTTGAAAATGAAGTAATGTTTAATGCATATTTTGTAAAACTGATCATTTAGAAGGATGTTTTAACAATACTAACAACTATATTGATTAAATCTTAGCTAATAGATCTATCAGAATAAAATCTTATTTAGCTAAAGCTCTCAGGGATCTATTTAAATTCTATTTACGCTACCTGATCTAGATTAGATCCTAAACCATATTTAACCAAAGGTTAAGGCAAATGTTCCTGGTATAACACCGTTAATATCACGATCCATGCAAACAATATAAAGATAGAAATAAGCGAGAAGATAAAGATGATGAGGGGAACTAGTCATCCCAATTTCCCTGATTGAACTGCTTATCCACCAAGCTTGGTGATCATTCATTTGATTCCCACCAATATCAAAAGATAATAGGCTTTCCTTTTGCTGGAACCAATTTTGCTCTATCAACTATTTGAGTCAACAACTCGCTGTCACTCCTGTATCAAGCAATGCATACGTAAACTTTTCCCGAAAAGAAATCTTTTAGCAGTTTCATCGTTATTATTGATCGCATTACGATCCATGGTTGACACCACATCTGGAATTTCTATTACACATCGGAGGCATAATCATGTACTCGACCAAATCCCACACAGAATGCATGATACCATAAATTGCATGAATCACAGGTTAATGATGTACTGAGATAGGAATTTTCTTTCATAATAGCCAACCCATTTTGAACCCTGCAGTTATCATTATCCAAGCAAATAACTCGCATTCTTATTAATGTAGTATGATGGGTGTTATTCTCACTTATAGTGAACCAGTCATCATTATCTTTTGAGGAATGAGTTATTTTAACTTGTAGTTTCAGTGGTATCATATGCATTAGTGATTAACGAAGAACTTATTCGGTAGAGTGAGCAATCAATCAGTAATTCGAAAACAATGATAAAATTTATCCCGTCAACGACCATAAAACATACATTCCCTGTACCACGTTATTCAATTTTTGAATTGTTGTCCCAGATTGGTTCCCTTACAGTGTCACCTCGTGACATTGATGATTAAAGCAAATATATCAAGGTTGCACAGTTCAATGAATTTCACCAAGAGTTTTGAACCAATGCATGCTCAAAATTATTTCAAATATATTGCAATGTAATATCAAGAAATTTAATGAAAACATGTGTTCATTGAACTTCCTAGTAATCAACAATTTATTACCGAGAATCAACTATCACTAAAAAATCTTTGATAAACTATGTTTTCAGTCCTAACAGCTTTGACCTGTTTGTAACTAGTGTCTATAAGAAAAGTTACGAGTCTATTCTTTGATAATTTCTTTGATTTTCAATGTATTACCATGCAACATTCCATGTAAAGTATTAAGAGAAATGTAAACATCTATAGCTTGAATCATGACTATGTTGTCAAAATAACAGATACTTTCATTCATGAATAAGTGATAACTTTCCCACATTATGTCACAGTCGAGTTCCCAATTCAAAGATTTGTTCAACTTCGCTTGCAATTTAAAACTTTGCGCCATCGAAAGAAAATTGAATATGGATACGTTCAAACGATAGTCAATTAGTATGATCTTGATCATGTTTACAAGAATCTGAGAGGAGATTTTGAAAATATGAAACACAATGAAAGATGATAAGTTGAGAAATGATAAGTTCAATCTGTTCTTGATGAAGTAATGATTTCAAGTTTTTGAAATTCAAAGAGACATTTAAAGACATTATCGCGATTCGATTATCATAAAGACCTGAGTTTTTGTATTCGAATTTGCCTATCAAACTTTAATTAGATGTTATAAGTCTTGTTTTCAGAACCTAATTAATTGATTAATCAACTCATTATCTATTAATTTGATTCTTGACATTAGAGTTGAAAACATCTACAGTGAATTAATCGATTTGTTTTATGAAAGAATCGATTTGTATGGTACAGAATGTAATCAATAACATGATCACCAGAATTTAAATCGATTAAAACGTAAATGAATCGATTAATTTTGATCCTAAGTGTTTTTAGTTGATATAAATTTATTCTAATCGATTAAAACGACTAAACCAACATTCTCGAGAACAATTTAATCGATTATTTCGACATTTCAATCGATTAAAATGGTACGCAGTAAGTTATTTCAATCGATTAATATTGGTTTATATCAATTAAAACAATTAATTTAAATACACGGAACCTGGTTTCGCGACTTCGATCTTCAAGGGATTCCCAGACTTGTTCCTGCAAAACAATTAAGTATTTTTCTGGTACCCTTTATAATTATTGGGTCCTGATCATGTTATTTGAAAAGAATTAATCTTTGGAACCCATTTCATTCTCCCTTTAGGAATAGCATACTTTTTAATTCTGCAGTATTTTACTGAATGCCCTTTCTTCATGCAAGTAAAAACATTTGATTGTAGAGTATGAATTCCTATTTATTTTTGTTTTACTCGGATCTAGATTTAAATCCTATTCCAGATTTGTCAAAAATTAATTTTTGAGATCCAAGTAATACATCTAGATTGGCTTGCCCCTGAGTGAACTTTGAAACAAGTTTGAGATAAGAATTCAATTTTCTTTTGCAATTCAGAACAGCTTTTGCATGGTTTATTGCATTTACAATCAGAGTTATCATGAATCAGTTTCAAGAATTCATTATCAGTTTCATTTTCACTAATCTGTTTTTCCAGAGAATCAACCTTGTTAACTAGCCAGTTATTTAATCCTTTTAGCCTATTATTTTCTTTTTGAAGTTTCTTAGCCTCCTCATGCATTTCATTAAATGCTTCTTGTAATGCATCATAGTTAACTATATTTGAAGAGGAGCTAGAACTTACCTGGCTGGTTTGTGGATTTTGACTCGCCATTAAGCAAAGATTGGCTTCTTCATTTTCGAGTTATCCGTTGATGACGTATCATTATCATCCCAGGCTATGTAGGCTCTTCTTTTTGATTTTTCCTCTTTCTTTTCACTTTGTTTATTTCTTTCTGGACATTCCATTTTAACATGGCCCTGTTTGCCACAACCATAACATTTAAAGTTAGAAGAATCAGTTCTTTTCTCATACCTTTTGTGTCTTTCCTTGTCTTGGATCTTTTTCTTGAGGAATTTGTTGAATTTCCTAACAAGCAGTCCAAGGTTTTCATTATCTTCTTCTGATTCTTGATTTTCTTCAACTTTAAGTGCAATGCTTCTGTTCTTCTCAGAGACTTCTTGCTCATTGAATCTTGTGATTTCCATTTCATGTTCTCTGAGTTTTCCAAACAGTGAGGTTGTTGTCATGGTGGACAGATCTTTTGATTCTGATATTGCAGTGACTTTTGGTCGCCAGGACTCGTCAAGACATTTCAACACTTTAATATTTAATTCTTCCTTATCAAAGGTCTTACCTAGGCCCATTAAATGGTTGATGATGTGCGTGAAGCGTTTCGCACATCTGCGATGCTTTCACCATTCCGCATTTTAAACAGCTCATACTCTCTTATCAAAGTGTGTTTTCTGGCTCTTTTAACATCTGCAGTCCCTTCATGAGTGACCTCAAGAACATCCCACATCTCCTTGGCAGAATTGCACTTGGGACACCCTGAAAAATTCATCCATGTTAAGAGCAGAAGTAATTATATTTTTTGCATTACGAGTCACTTTGAACTTTCTTCTTCTCTTCTTCATTCAAGCTTGACCATCCTTTATCCGTAATTAAAGGACCATTAGTAATAACATCCCAAGCATTTCTGTCAATGGATTCAATGAAGATTTTCATCCTAATTTTCCAGAAAGGATAATCTGTTCCACGGAATAGTGGAGGTCCGTTAATAGATGCCCCCTCGAAAAACGGTAATCTGTTCTCGACCATGGATCAAGAGACTTGAATAACTTTCAAGCACCTTGCTCCGATGCCAATTGTTAGAAAAGTAGTTTTAAATCAAGAGGGGGGTGAATTGATTTTTGAAAGTTTTTCGCAATACACAGATTATCTAATTCGAAAATTAAGATTACTTATCAATTCACAAATCACAAAGCAATCAAACGAGTTTAAGTGCAGCAGCAGTAAATTAAAGAGAGAAAGGTTAGGAAAGATTTCACCGGTAATTTTATACCTGGTTCACCCAATACCAGGGCTACGTCCAGACTCCAGCCAAATTCCAGCTGGGTTCCACTAGAATAGATGTTTTACAGACTCACCCTCTTACACCTATTCTAACTCTCCACCAAGAACCAAATTCCAGCTCTTGGAAACCTCTCGCAACCAAATTCCAGACATGCAGAGAAACCAAGTGCCCAAATTCCAGTGCACCACACACAAGAACCAAATTCCAGCTCTTGCTTTAACCTTTCCCACCAAGAACCAAATTCCAGCTTCTTGGCAAACTTCTACAACCACTACAGCTGCAGAAAACTTGTACCCAAATTCCAGGTACAACACAATACAAAAGTAATGAATAGAAATTGAAAAGAAGAAACTTAGAAAGCTCAAACCGGATTACACCAATCCACAGTCAGTTTCTTCTTCAAAGAAATGCAAAGTGCCTCAAGAAAGATTTCAAAAGAAGTTCACAAAAACAGTTGTGTATCTTTCTTGAAAAATGCTAATAGTTGCTTGTATTGATTGCTTGAATTGTGTCAAAACTGATATGCAATCTATGTTTCAAAGTTTCAAGCAAATCTGTTTATAAAAGAGTATTTTCAAATCTGTTGCATTAATTAATCTGTTGAAAGTTTGTTTTAATCTGTTGAAATAGCCGTTATAATCTGTTAAAAGTCCTTTCAACCCATTAATGCGTTCTTGATCTTTAACGAGAAAATGTTTTAGTTGATACGACCACGTTTTTATCAGTTAAAACGTTTTACAAACATTTTCTAAGTATAAAACAATCGATTGAATCGCGTATTAATCGATTGATTTGTTTAAAAACCTTCTTATAAAACTTTCCAAGTTATTTTAGCTGATATAAAGTCGTTTCAATCGATTGAAAATCTGCACATATATTTTCAAGTCATTTTAATCGATTGAAAGTTCGTTTTAATCGATTGAAAAGATTTTCTAAGTTATTTTAATCGATTGAAATGCGTTTTAATCGATTGAAATAAGTCTGATCGGTCATAATTCAATTCTGATCGATCATAACCAACTTCGATCGGTCATAATCTCATTCTGATCGATCATTCTGACATTCAAAGTGATTTTAATCGATTGAAACGTGTTTTAATCGATTAAAATAATTCTAATCGCTCATATTTAAGATCTGATCGATTATATTGCATTCTGACCTATTATATTCGAATTCTAATCGGTCATAAAGAGTTTTAATCGATTAAAAGAAGTTTGTATCGATTAAAATATTGTAAAAACACTTTTTAAAACATTCTAAGTGTTTTAAATTGATTCTTTCAAACCTATATCAGCTTAATAACTTGTTTAAGAAAATTCTTTGCCAAAATGCTTTTGTTTTTGATTTGTTTAAAACTATTTTTGAGGCATTTTGCAAATTGAGTGAAGAAGCTTTATGCAGTGGAAAAGGTAAAGTGGTTTTACCTAAGCTTTCTGTTAAGACACACTAAGTCTTCAGCTCCTTTGTTCCGAGTGACTTGTTTGACTGCTGCAGAGTTGACCCTTGACTTTATCTTTGACTTCATCAAATCAATGAGATCTTTGCTAGGATCACTTTCAGTCTCCCCTATTTGATGAAGACAAACACCATTTTGAAAAAACAATCTCTCGCAAAATAAGTCACTTGATAATGCAGTTAGGTGAGAAATATAAGAATGTAATAAAGTTTTGTTTCTCCCCCTAAAACTTATTTCTCCCCCTAAAATGTTGTTCTTAAATTTATCTTAAAGTGATGCAACTATTTCTCCCCCTTTTGACTTCATCAAAAATAGGGAATAGAAGAGAGAAGAATAAAATGTAAGGTTTCGAAAAATATGCTCAAGTTTTTGAAAATACAAAGTGAATCAATATTTCACTCATGAAAAGAATCAATTAAAGTTGATTCAAACTTATCTCCATTAACACGTTTGTAATGAATACAATTAACACGTGTAAAGATAAGGGAATCACGCTTTAGTAGCATGTTTACAGAAATGACCATTAACTAAAGCCTTTAATCTTTCTTCCCGAATAAAAATCGATTAAAAACAGAGCATAATCGGTTAAAATGTTCTTGGTAAATGATTTTAATCGATTGAAAGAAAAGTTTAATCGATTAAAACATTTAAGATTTTGAAAACATGAAACTTTAGTAAAAATAATCGATTATTTCGATTTTAAATCGATTAAAACATGTTGTATAAGTTCATTTAATCGATTAACAAGATGTTGTATTGATTAAAACAATCAGTTTTGAAAATGAAGTAATGTTTAATGCATATTTTGTAAAACTGATCATTTAGAAGGATGTTTTAACAATACTAACAACTATATTGATTAAATCTTAGCTAATAGATCTATCGAATAAAATCTTATTTAGCTAAAGCTCTCGGGGATCTATTTAAATTCTATTTACGCCAATCTGATCTAGATTAGATCCTAAACCATATTTAACCAAAGGTTAAGGCAAATGTTCCTGGTATAACACCGCTTAATATCACGATCCATGCAAACAATATAAAGATAGAAATAAGCGTAGAAGATAAAGATGATGAGGGGAACTAGTCATCCCAATTTCCCGATTGAACTCGCTTATCCACCAGACTTGGTGATCATTCATTTGATTCCCACCAATATCAAAAGATAATAGGCTTTCCTTTTTGCTGGAACTAATTTTGCTCTATCAACTATTTGAGTCAACAACTGCTGTCACTCCTCGTATCGGCAATAGCATACGTAAACTTTTCCCGAAAAGAAATCTTTTAGCAGTTTCATCGTTACTATTGATCGCATTACAGTCCATGGTTGACACCATACTTTGGAATATTACTACTACACATCGAGGCATAATCATGTACCGACCAAATCCCACACAGAATGCATGATACCATAAATTGCATGAATCACAGATTAATGATGTATTGAGATAGGAATTTCCTTTCAAAATAGCCAACCCATTTTGAACCCTCGAGTTATCATTATCCAAGCAAATAACTGTATTTTTATTAATGTAGTATGATGGGTGTTATTCTCACTTATAGTGAACCAGTCATCATTATCTTTTGAGGAATGAGTCATTTTTAACTTAGAGTGGTTCCAATGATTAGTCATATGCACAAGTGATTGACAAACAAACTTATTCGTAAAGTGAGCAATGATTAATAATGATGATCCGTGATGACAATCAATCCATAACAATATACAATTTATCCCTGTACCACGTTATTCAATTTTTGAATTGTTGTCCCAGATTGGTTCCCTTACAGTGTCACCTCGTGACATTGATGATTAAAGCAAATTATTCGAGGTTGCACAGTTCAATGAATTTCACCAAGAGTTTTGAACCAATGCATGCTCAAAATTATTTCAAATATATTGCTAATGTAATATCAAGAAATTTAATGTAAACATTTGTTCATTGAACTTCCTAGTAATCAACAATTTATTACCGAAATCAACTATCACTGAAAAAATCTTTGATAAACTATGTTTTCAGTCCTAACAGCTTTGACCTGTTTGTAACTAGTGTCTATAAGAAAAGTTACAGTCCATTCTTTGATAATTTCTTTGATTTTCAGTGTATTACCATGCAACATTCCATGTAAGGGACATCTACAGCTTGAATCATGACTATGTTAAAATAACATTTTCATCTATGGATAACTTTCCTACATGTAAAGTTTGCAGTATTTCAATTCGGCAATAACTTTCCCACATTTATTCCACTAGTCTTAGTTTCTAATTAAAGATACTGATTCGAGCATGTGCGACACAATTTACATGTGACAAGTGAGGTGAATCAGATTAATTTGTTCTTGGGAATAATGTTGATTTGGTCAAAGAAATATTTAAAGATTTATTGCGAGATAATAGACACCTGAGTTTTTGTTTTGAATTTCCCTGTCAAACTTCAATTAGATGTTATAAGTCTTGTTTACAGATCCTAATCAATTGATTAATCAACTCATTATCTATTAATTTGATTCTTGTCATTAGAGTTGAAAACATCTACAGTGAATTAATCGATTTGTTTTATAAAAGGATCGATTAGTTTAATACGAGAATGAAATCAATAACATGACACCAGAATTTAAATCGATTAAAACGTAAATGAATCGATTAATTTTGATCCTAAGTGTTTTTAGTTGATATAAATTTATTCTAATCGATTAAAACGACTAAACCAACATTCTGAGAACAATTTAATCGATTATTTCGACATTTCAATCGATTAAAATGGTACGGTAAGTTATTTCAATCGATTAATATTGGTTTATATCAATTAAAACAATTAATTTAAATACACGTAACCTGGTTTCGCAGCTCTGATCTTCAAGGGATTCCCAGACTTGTTCCTGCAAAACAATTAAGTATTTTTCTGGTACCCTTTATAATTATTGGGTCCTGATCATGTTATTTGAAAAGAATTAATCTTTGGAACCCATTTCATTCTCCCTTTAGGAATAGCATACTTTTTAATTCTGCAGTATTTTACTGAATGCCCTTTCTTCATGCAAGTAGAAACATTTGATTGTAGAGTATGAATTCCTATTTATTTTTGTTTTACTTGGATCTAGATTTAAATCCTATTCCAGATTTGTCAAAAATTAATTTTTGAGATCCAAGTAATACATCTAGATTGGCTTGCCCCTGAGTGAACTTTGAAACAGTTTGAGATAAGAATTCAATTTTCTTTTGCAATTCGTAACAGTTTTTGCATGGTTTATTGCATTTACAATCAGAGTTATCATGAATCAGTTTCAAGAATTCATTATCAGTTTCATTTTCACTAATCTGTTTTTCCGGAGAATCAACCTTGTTAACTAGCCAGTTATTTAATCCTTTTAGCCTATTATTTTCTTTTTGAAGTTTCTTAGCCTCCTCATGCATTTCATTAAATGCTTCTTGTAATGCATCATAGTTAACTATATTTGAAGAGGAGCTAGAACTTACCTGGCTGGTTTGTGGATTTTGACTCGCCATTAAGCAAAGATTGGCTTCTTCATTTTCGAGTTATCTGTTGATGACGTATCATTATCATCCCAGGCTATGTAGGCTCTTCTTTTTGATTTTTCCTCTTTCTTTTCACTTTGTTTATTTCTCTCTGGACATTCCATTTTAACATGGCCCTGTTTGCCACAACCATAACATTTAAAGTTAGAAGAATCAGTTCTTTTCTCATACCTTTTGTGTCTTTCCTTGTCTTGGATCTTTTTCTTGAGGAATTTGTTGAATTTCCTAACAAGCAGTCCAAGGTTCTCATTATCTTCTTCTGATTCTTGATTTTCTTCAACTTTAAGTGCAATGCTTCTGTTCTTCTTCTCGGAGACTTCTTGCTCATTGAATCTTGTGATTTCCATTTCATGTTCTCTGAGTTTTCCAAACAGAGAGGTCGTTGTCATGGTGGACAGATCTTTTGATTCCGATATTGCAGTGACTTTTGGTTGCCAGGACTCGTCAAGACATTTCAACACTTTAATATTTAATTCTTCCTTATCAAAGGTCTTACCTAGGCCCATTAAATGGTTGATGATGTGCGTGAAGCGTTTACGCACATCTGCGATGCTTTCACCATTCTGCATTTTAAACAGACTCATACTCTCTTATCAAAGTGTGTTTTCTGGCTCTTTTAACATCTGCAGTCCCTTCATGAGTGACCTCAAGAACATCCCACATCTCCTTGGCGAATTGCACTCGGGACACCCTGAAAAATTCATCCATGTTAAGAGCAGAAGTAATTATATTTTTTGCATTACGAGTCACTTTGAACTTTCTTCTTTTCTTCTTCATTCAAGCTTGACCATCCTTTATCCGTAATTAAAGGACCATTAGTAATAACATCCCAAGCATTTCTGTCAATGGATTCAATGAAGATTTTCATCCTAATTTTCCAGAAAGGATAATCTGTTCCACGGAATAGTGGAGGTCCGTTAATAGATGCCCCCTCGAAAAACGGTAATCTGTTCTCAGCCATGGATCAAGAGACTTGAATAACTTTCAAGCACCTTGCTCGATGCCAATTGTTAGAAAAGTAGTTTTAAATCAAGAGGGGGGTGAATTGATTTTTGAAAGTTTTTCGCAATACACAGATTATCTAATTCGAAAATTAAGATTACTTATCAATTCACAAATCACAAAGCAATCAAACAGTTTAAGTGCAGCAGTAGAAATTAAAGAGAGAAAGGTTAGGAAAGATTTCACCGGTAATTTTATACTTGGTTCACCCAATACCAGGGCTACGTCCGGACTCCAGCCAAATTCCAGCTGGGTTCCACTAGAATAGATGTTTTACGAGACTCACCCTCTTACACCTATTCTAACTCTCCACCAAGAACCAAATTCCAGCTCTTGGAAACCTCTGCAACCAAATTCCAGCTAGCGAGAGAAACCAAGTGCCCAAATTCCAGGCACCACACACAAGAACCAAATTCCAGCCTCTTGCTTATAACCTTTCCACCAAGAACCAAATTCCGAGCTTCTTGGCAAACTTTCTACAACCAACTACTACAGCTGAGAAAACTTGTACCCAAATTCCAGGTACAACACAATACAAAGTAATGAATAGAAATTTAAAAGAAGAGACTTAGAAAGCTCAAACCGGATTACACCAATCCACAGTCAGTTTCTTCTTCAAAGAAATGCAAAGTGCCTCAAGAAAGATTTCAAAAGAAGTTCACAAAAACAGTTGTGTATCTTTCTTGAAAAATGCTAATAGTTGCTTGTATTGATTGCTTGAATTGTGTCAAAACTGATATGCAATCTATGTTTCAAAGTTTCAAGCAAATCTGTTTATAAAAGAGTATTTTCAAATCTGCTGCATTAATTAATCTGTTGAAAGTTTGTTTTAATCTGTTGAAATAGCCGTTATAATCTGTTAAAAGTCCTTTCAACCCATTAATGCGTTCTTGATCTTTAACGAGAAAATGTTTTAGTTGATACTGACCACGTTTTTATCAGTTAAAACGTTTTACAAACATTTTCTAAGTATAAAACAATCGATTGAATCGCGTATTAATCGATTGATTTGTTTAAAAACCTTCTTATAAAACTTTCCAAGTTATTTTAGCTGATATAAAGTCGTTTCAATCGATTGAAAATCTGCACATATATTTTCAAGTCATTTTAATCGATTGAAAGTTCGTTTTAATCGATTGAAAAGATTTTCTAAGTTATTTTAATCGATTGAAATGCGTTTTAATCGATTGAAATAAGTCTGATCGGTCATAATTCAATTCTGATCGATCATAACCAACTTCGATCGGTCATAATCTCATTCTGATCGATCATCCTGACATCCAAAGTGATTTTAATCGATTGAAACGTGTTTTAATCGATTAAAATAATTCTAATCGCTCATATTTAAGATCTGATCGATTATATTGCATTCCGACCTATTATATTCGAATTCTAATCGGTCATAAAGAGTTTTAATCGATTAAAAGAAGTTTGTATCGATTAAAATATTGTAAAAACACTTTTTAAAACATTCTAAGTGTTTTAAATTGATTCTTTCAAACCTTTATCGAGTTAATAACTTGTTTAAGAAAATTCTTTGCCAAAATGCTTTTGTTTTTGATTTGTTTAAAACTATTTTTGAGGCATTTTGCAAATTGAGTGAAGAAGCTTTATGCGAGTGGAAAAGGTAAAGTGGTTTTACCTAAGCTTTCTGTTAAGACACACTAAGTCTTCAGACTCCTTTGTTCTCGAGTGACTTGTTTGACTAGCTGCAGAGTTGACCCTTGACTTTATCTTTGACTTCATCAAATCAATGAGATCTTTGCTAGGATCACTTTCAGTCTCCCCTATTTGATGAAGACAAACACCATTTTGAAAAAACAATCTCTCGCAAAATAAGTCACTTGATAATGCGGTTAGGTGAGAAATATAAGAATGTAATAAAGTTTTGTTTCTCCCCTAAAACTTATTTCTCCCCCTAAAATGTTGCTCTTAAATTTATCTTAAAGTGATGCAACTATTTCTCCCCTTTTGACTTCATCAAAAATAGGGAATAGAAGAGAAAGAATAAAATGTAAGGTTTCGAAAAATATGCTCAAGTTTTTGAAAATACAAAGTGAATCAATATTTCACTCATGAAAAGAATCAATTAAAGTTGATTCAAACTTATCTCCATTAACACGTTTGTAATGAATACAATTAACACGTGTAAAGATAAGGGAATCACGCTTTAGTAGCATGTTTACAGAAACGACCATTAACTAAAGCCTTTAATCTTTCTTCCCGAATAAAAATCGATTAAAAACGAGCATAATCGGTTAAAATGTTCTTGGTAAATGATTTTAATCGATTGAAAGAAAAGTTTAATCGATTAAAACATTTAAGATTTTGAAAACATGAAACTTTAGTAAAAATAATCGATTATTTCGATTTTAAATCGATTAAAACATGTTGTATAAGTTCATTTAATCGATTAACAAGATGTTGTATTGATTAAAACAATCAGCTTTGAAAATGAAGTAATGTTTAATGCATATTTTGTAAAACTGATCATTTAGAAGGATGTTTTAACAATACTAACAACTATATTGATTAAATCTTAGCTAATAGATCTATCAGAATAAAATCTTATTTAGCTAAAGCTCTCAGTGGATCTATTTAAATTCTATTTACGCCAGTCTGATCTAGATTAGATCCTAAACCATATTTAACCAAAGGTTAAGGCAAATGTTCCTGGTATAACACCAGTTAATATCACAATCCATGCAAACAATATAAAGATAGAAATAAGCAGTAAGATAAAGATGATGAGGGGAACTAGTCATCCCAATTTCCCGATTGAACTGCTTATCCACCAGACTTGGTGATCATTCATTTGATTCCCACCAATATCAAAAGATAATAGGCTTTCCTTTTTGCTGGAACCAATTTTGCTCTATCAACTATTTGAGTCAACAACTGCATTGTCACTCCTGTATCAAGCAATGAACACGTAAACTTTTCCCGAAAAGAAATCTTTTAGCAGTTCATCGTTATTATTGATCTGCATTACAGTCCATGGTTGACACTCGATCATCTTTAGGAATTTCTACTACACATCGGAGGCATAATCATGTACTCGACCAAATCCCACACAGAATGCATGATACCATAAATTGCATGAATCACGAGTTAATGATGTACTGAGATAGGAATTTTCTTTCATAATAGCCAACCCATTTTGAACCCTGCAGTTATCATTATCCAAGCAAATAACTCGTATTTTTATTAATGTAGTATGATGGGTGTTATTCTCACTTATAGTGAACCGAGTCATCATTATCTTTTGAGGAATGAGTCATTTTTAACTTTGTTGTTTCAGAGTGGTATCATATGCCAAGTGATTAATAAAAACTTATTCGTAGAGTGGGCAATGATTAGTAATGAGGACAGTGATGACAATCCGAATTCTAAAACAATATAAAATTTATCCCGTCGACCATAAAACATACATTCCCGTACCACGTTATTCAATTTTTGAATTGTTGTCCCAGATTGGTTCCCTTACAGTGTCACCTCGTGACATTGATGATTAAAGCAAATTATTCGAGGTTGCACAGTTCAATGAATTTCACCAAGAGTTTTGAACCAATGCATGCTCAAAATTATTTCAAATATATTGCAATGTAATATCAAGAAATTTAATGAAAACATGTGTTTATTGAACTTCCTAGTAATCAACAATTTATTACCGAGAATCAACTATCACTAAAAAATCTTTGATAAACTATGTTTTCAGTCCTAACAGTTTGACCTGTTTGTAACTAGTGTCTATAAGAAAAGTTACAAGTCCATTCTTTGATAATTTCTTTGATTTTCAATGTATTACCATGCAACATTCCATGTAAAGTATTAAGAGAAATGTAAACATCTATAGCTTGAATCATGTTTATGCTATTGTCAAAATAAAGACATTTTCATTCATGAATAACGGATAACTTTCCTACATTATGTCACTGGTCAAGTTCCTGATTCAAAGATTTGTTCAACTTCGCTTAATTTAAAAACTTGTGCCATCAAAGCAAATTGAATATGGACTACGTCTTAAAGTTTCTAATTAACATGATTTTGATCATGTTTACGCAGAGAATTGAGAGGAGATTTTGAAAATATGAAAACAAGAAAGATGATAGTTGAGAAATGATAAGTTCAACTTGGTTTGATGAAGAATAATGTTCGAGTTTTGAAATTCAAAGAAATCATTTAAACACATTATCTAGTCGGATTATCATAAAGACACTGAGTTTTTGTATTCGAATTGGCCTATCAAACTTCAATTAGATGTTATAAGTCTTGTTTACAGATCCTAATTAATTGATTAATCAACTCATTATCTATTAATTTGATTCTTGTCATTAGAGTTGAAAACATCTACAGTGAATTAATCGATTTGTTTTATGAAAGAATCGATTAGTATAGTACAGTAATGAAATCAATAACATGATCACCGATATTTAAATCGATTAAAACGTAAATGAATCGATTAATTTTGATCCTAAGTGTTTTTAGTTGATATAAATTTATTCTAATCGATTAAAACGACTTAAACCAACATTCTCGAGAACAATTTAATCGATTATTTCGATATTTCAATCGATTAAAATGGTACTGGTAAGTTATTTCAATCGATTAATATTGGTTTATATCAATTAAAACAATTAATTTAAATACACAGAACCTGGTTTCGCAGCTCTGATCTTCAAGGGATTCCCAGACTTGTTCCTGCAAAACAATTAAGTATTTTTCGGTACCCTTTATAATTATTGGGTCCTGATCATGTTATTTGAAAAGAATTAATCTTTGGAACCCATTTCATTCTCCCTTTAGGAATAGCATACTTTTTAATTCTGCAGTATTTTACTGAATGCCCTTTCTTCATGCAAGTAAAAACATTTGATTGTAGAGTATGAATTCCTATTTATTTTTGTTTTACTTGGATCTAGATTTAAATCCTATTCCAGATTTGTCAAAAATTAATTTTTGAGATCCAAGTAATACATCTAGATTGGCTTGCCCCTGAGTGAACTTTGAAACAGTTTGAGATAAGAATTCAATTTTCTTTTGCAATTCAGAACGGTTTTTGCATGGTTTATTGCATTTACAATCAGAGTTATCATGAATCAGTTTCAAGAATTCATTATCAGTTTCATTTTCACTAATCTGTTTTTCCAGAGAATCAACCTTGTTAACTAGCCAGTTATTTAATCCTTTTAGCCTATTATTTTCTTTTTGAAGTTTCTTAGCCTCCTCATGCATTTCATTAAATGCTTCTTGTAATGCATCATAGTTAACTATATTTGAAGAGGAGCTAGAACTTACCTGGCTGGTTTGTGGATTTTGACTCGCCATTAAGCAAAGATTGGCTTCTTCATTTTCGAGTTATCTCGTTGATGACGTATCATTATCATCCCAGGCTATGTAGGCTCTTCTTTTTGATTTTTCCTCTTTCTTTTCACTTTGTTTATTTCTTTCTGGACATTCCATTTTAACATGGCCCTGTTTGCCACAACCATAACATTTAAAGTTAGAAGAATCAGTTCTTTTCTCATACCTTTTGTGTCTTTCCTTGTCTTGGATCTTTTTCTTGAGGAATTTGTTGAATTTCCTAACAAGCGAGTCCAAGGTTCTCATTATCTTCTTCTGATTCTTGATTTTCTTCAACTTTAAGTGCAATGCTTCTGTTCTTCTTCTCGGAGACTTCTTGCTCATTGAATCTTGTGATTTCCATTTCATGTTCTCTCGAGTTTTCCAAACAGATGAGGTCTGTTGTCATGGTGGACAGATCTTTTGATTCCGATATTGCAGTGACTTTTGGCTGCCAGGACCTGTCAAGACATTTCAACACTTTAATATTTAATTCTTCCTTATCAAAGGTCTTACCTAGGCCCATTAAATGGTTGATGATGTGCGTGAAGCGTTTCTGCACATCTGCGATGCTTTCACCATTCTGCATTTTAAACAGCTCATACTCTCTTATCAAAGTGTGTTTTCTCGGCTCTTTTAACATCTGCAGTCCCTTCATGAGTGACCTCAAGAACATCCCACATCTCCTTGGCGGAATTGCACTTGGGACACCCTGAAAAATTCATCCATGTTAAGAGCGAAGTAATTATATTTTTTGCATTACGGTCACTTTGAACTTTCTTCTTCTCTTCTTCATTCAAGCTTGACCATCCTTTATCCGTAATTAAAGGACCATTAGTAATAACATCCCAAGCATTTACATCAATGGATTCAATGAAGATTTTCATCCTAATTTTCCAGAAAGGATAATCTGTTCCACAGAATAGTGGAGGTCTGTTAATAGATGCCCCCTCGAAAACGGTAATCTGTTCTCAGCCATGGATCAAGAGACTTGAATAACTTTCAAGCACCTTGCTCCGATGCCAATTGTTAGAAAAGTAGTTTTAAATCAAGAGGGGGGTGAATTGATTTTTGAAAGTTTTTCGCAATACACAGATTATCTAATTCGAAAATTAAGATTACTTATCAATTCACAAATCACAAAGCAATCAAACAGTTTAAGTGCAGCAGCAGAAATTAAAGAGAGAAAGGTTAGGAAAGATTTCACCGGTAATTTTATACTTGGTTCACCCAATACCAGGGCTACGTCCAGACTCCAGCCAAATTCCAGCTGGGTTCCACTAGAATAGATGTTTTACGAGACTCACCCTCTTACACCTATTCTAACTCTCCACCAAGAACCAAATTCCAGCTCTTGGAAACCTCTGCAACCAAATTCCAGCCACGAGAGAAACCAAGTGCCCAAATTCCAGGCACCACACACAAGAACCAAATTCCAGCTCTTGCTTTAACCTTTCCACCAAGAACCAAATTCCAGTTCTTGGCAACTTTCTACAACAACTAGTAGAAAACTTGTACCCAAATTCCAGGTACAAAACAATACAAAGTGAATGAATAGAAATTTAAAAGAAGAGACTTAGAAAGCTCAAACCGGATTACACCAATCCACAGTCAGTTTCTTCTTCAAAGAAATGCAAAGTGCCTCAAGAAAGATTTCAAAAGAAGTTCACAAAAACAGTTGTGTATCTTTCTTGAAAAATGCTAATAGTTGCTTGTATTGATTGCTTGAATTGTGTAAAAGCCGATATATGATCTATGTTTCAAAGTTTCAAGCAAATCTGTTTTATAAAGAGTATTTTCAAATCTGCTGCATTAATTAATCTGTTGAAAGTTTGTTTTAATCTGTTGAAATAGCCGTTACAATCTGTTAAAAGTCCTTTCAACCCATTAATGCGTTCTTGATCTTTAACTAGAAAATGTTTTAGTTGATACGACCACGTTTTTATCGGTTAAAACGTTTTACAAACATTTTCTAAGTATAAAACAATCGATTGAATCGCGTATTAATCGATTGATTTGTTTAAAAACCTTCTTATAAAACTTTCCAAGTTATTTTAGCTGATATAAAGTCGTTTCAATCGATTGAAAATCTGCACATATATTTTCAAGTCATTTTAATCGATTGAAAGTTCGTTTTAATCGATTGAAAAGATTTTCTAAGTTATTTTAATCGATTGAAATGCGTTTTAATCGATTGAAATAAGTCTGATCGGTCATAATTCAATTCTGATCGATCATAACCAACTCTGATCGGTCATAATCTCATTCTGATCGATCATACTCGACATTCAAAGTGATTTTAATCGATTGAAACGTGTTTTAATCGATTAAAATAATTCTAATCGCTCATATTTAAGATCTGATCGATTATATTGCATTCGACCTATTATATTCGAATTCTAATCGGTCATAAAGAGTTTTAATCGATTAAAAGAAGTTTGTATCGATTAAAATATTGTAAAAACACTTTTTAAAACATTCTAAGTGTTTTAAATTGATTCTTTCAAACCTTTATCAGCTTAATAACTTGTTTAAGAAAATTCTTTGCCAAAATGCTTTTGTTTTTGATTTGTTTAAAACTATTTTTGAGGCATTTTGCAAATTGAGTGAAGAAGCTTTATGCAGTGGAAAAGGTAAAGTGGTTTTACCTAAGCTTTCGTTAAGACACACTAAGTCTTCGACTCCTTTGTTCTCGAGTGACTTGTTTGACTAGCTGCAGAGTTGACCCTTGACTTTATCTTTGACTTCATCAAATCAATGAGATCTTTGCTAGGATCACTTTCGGTCTCCCCTATTTGATGAAGACAAACACCATTTTGAAAAAACAATCTCTCGCAAAATAAGTCACTTGATAATGCAAGTTAGGTGAGAAATATAAGAATGTAATAAAGTTTTGTTTCTCCCCCTAAAACTTATTTCTCCCCCTAAAATGTTGTTCTTAAATTTATCTTAAAGTGATGCAACTATTTCTCCCCCTTTTGACTTCATCAAAAATAGGGAATAGAAGAGAGAAGAAAATGTAAGGTTTCGAAAAATATGCTCAAGTTTTTGAAAATACAAAAGTGAATCAATATTTCACTCATGAAAAGAATCAATTAAAGTTGATTCAAACTTATCTCCATTAACACGTTTGTAATGAATACAATTAACACGTGTAAAGATAAGGGAATCACGCTTTAGTAGCATGTTTACGTAAACTGACCATTAACTAAAGCCTTTAATCTTTCTTCCCGAATAAAAATCGATTAAAAACAGAGCATAATCGGTTAAAATGTTCTTGGTAAATGATTTTAATCGATTGAAAGAAAAGTTTAATCGATTAAAACATTTAAGATTTTGAAAACATGAAACTTTAGTAAAAATAATCGATTATTTCGATTTTAAATCGATTAAAACATGTTGAATAAGTTCATTTAATCGATTAACAAGATGTTGTATTGATTAAAACAATCAGTTTTGAAAATGAAGTAATGTTTAATGCATATTTTGTAAAACTGATCATTTAGAAGGATGTTTTAACAATACTAACAACTATATTGATTAAATCTTAGCTAATAGATCTATCAGAATAAAATCTTATTTAGCTAAAGCTCTCGTGGATCTATTTAAATTCTATTTACGCCGATCTGATCTAGATTAGATCCTAAACCATATTTAACCAAAGATTAAGGCAAATGTTTCCTGGTATAACACCAGTTAATATCACAGTCCATGCAAACAATATAAAGATAGAAATAAGCAGTAAGATAAAGATGATGAGGGGAACTAGTCATCCCAATTTCCTCGATTGAACCGCTTATCCACCAAGCTTGGTGATCATTCATTTGATTCCCACCAATATCAAAAGATAATAGGCTTTCCTTTTTGCTGGAACTAATTTTGCTCTATCAACTATTTGAGTCAACAACTGCTGTCACTCCTGTGTCAGCAGCATGACACGTAAACTTTTCCTGAAAAGAAATCTTTTAGCAGTTTCATCGTTATTATTGATCGCATTACAGTCCATGGTTGACACCACACTGGAATTTCTACTACACATCAGAGGCATAATCATGTACTCGACCAAATCCCACACAGTAATGCATGATACCATAAATTGCATGAATCACGAGTTAATGATGTACTCGAGATAGGAATTTTCTTTCATAATAGCCAACCCATTTTGAACCCTGCAGCTTGTCATTATCCAAGCAAATAACTGTATTTTTATTAATGTAGTATGATGGGTGTTATTCTCACTTATAGTGAACCGAGTCATCATTATCTTTTGAGGAATAGTTATTTTAACTTGGTAGAGTGGGCAATGATTAGTAATGAGGACAGGTGATGACAATCAATCCAGAATTCTAAAACAATATAAAATTTATCCTCAGTACTCGACCATAAAACATACATTCCCTGTACCACGTTATTCAATTCTTGAATTGTTGTCCCAGATTGGTTCCCTTACAGTGTCACCTCGTGACATTGATGATTAAAGCAAATTATCGAGGTTGCACAGTTCAATGAATTTCACCAAGAGTTTTGAACCAATGCATGCTCAAAATTATTTCAAATATATTGCAATGTAATATCAAGAAATTTAATGAAAACATGTGTTTATTGGATTTCCTAGTAATCAATAACTTATTACCGAAACAACTATCATTAAAAAATCTTTGATAAACTATGTTTTCAGTCCTAACAGTTTGACCTTGTTTGTAACTAGTGTCTATAAGAAAAGTTACAAGTCCATTCTTTGATAATTTCTTTGATTTTCAATGTATTACCATGCAGCATTCCATGTAAAGTATTAAGAGAAATGTAAACATCTATAGCTTGAATCATGTTTATGTTGTTGTCAAAATAAAAGACACTTCCATTCATGAATAACGATAATAGTTTTCCCACATTATGTCACTGGTCGAGTTCCCAATTCAAAGATTTGTTCAACCTTCGCTTTCTAATTTAAAAATTTGTGCCATTGAAAGAAAATTGAATATGGATACGTTTCAAACAGATCTGCCGAACCAGTCATGATTTTGATCATGTTTACGAGAGAATTGAGAGGAGATTTTGAAAATATGAAAACAGAAGAAAGATGATAAGTTGAGAAATGATAAGTTCGAACCTGGTTTGATGAAGAAACGGATTTCAAGTTTTTGAAATTCAAAGAGACATTTAAACACATTATCCAGATTCCGGATTATCATAAAGACCTGGGTTTTTTAATCGAATTGGCCTATCAAACTTTAATTAGATGTTATAAATCATGTTTTCAGAACCTAATTAATTGATTAATCAACTCATTATCTATTAATTTGATTCTTGACATTTGGGTTGAAAACATCTACAGTGAATTAATCGATTGTTTTATGAAAGAATCGATTTGTATGGTACAGAATGTAATCAAAAAAATATCACCAGTATTTAAATCGATTAAAACGTAAATGAATCGATTAATTTTGATCCTAAGTGTTTTTAGTTGATATAAATTTATTATAATCGATTAAAACGATTAATACCAACATTCTGAGAACAATTTAATCGATTATTTCGATATTTCAATCGATTAAAATGGTACGAGATCTCGTAAGTTATTTTAATCGATTAATATTGGTTATATATCAATTAAAACAATTAATTTAAATACTACAGAACCTGGTTTCGCAGCTCTGATCTTCAAGGGATTCCCGGACTTGTTCCTGCAAAACAATTAAGTATTTTTCTGGTACCCTTTATAATTATTGGGTCCTGATCATGTTATTTGAAAAGAATTAATCTTTGGAACCCATTTCATTCTCCCTTTAGGAATAGCATACTTTTTAATTCTCGAGTATTTTACTTGAATGCCCTTTCTTCATGCAAGTAAAAACATTTGATTGTAGAGTATGAATTCCTATTTATTTTTGTTTTACTTGGATCTAGATTTAAATCCTATTCCAGATTTGTCAAAAATTAATTTTTGAGATCCAAGTAATACATCTAGATTGGCTTGCCCCTGAGTGAACTTTGAAACAGTTTGAGATAAGAATTCAATTTTCTTTTGCAATTCGGAACAGTTTTTGCATGGTTTATTGCATTTACAATCAGAGTTATCATGAATCAGTTTCAAGAATTCATTATCGGTTTCATTTTCACTAATCTGCTTTTCCAGAGAATCAACCTTGTTAACTAGCCAGTTATTTAATCCTTTTAGCCTATTATTTTCTTTTTGAAGTTTCTTAGCCTCCTCATGCATTTCATTAAATGCTTCTTGTAATGCATCATAGTTAACTATATTTGAAGAGGAGCTAGAACTTACCTGGCTGGTTTGTGGATTTTGACTCGCCATTAAGCAAAGATTGGCTTCTTCATTTTCGAGTTATCTGTTGATGACGTATCATTATCATCCCAGGCTATGTAGGCTCTTCTTTTTGATTTTTCCTCTTTCTTTTCACTTTGTTTATTTCTTTCTGGACATTCCATTTTAACATGGCCCTGTTTGCCACAACCATAACATTTAAAGTTAGAAGAATCAGTTCTTTTCTCATACCTTTTGTGTCTTTCCTTGTCTTGGATCTTTTTCTTGAGGAATTTGTTGAATTTCCTAACAAGCAGTCCAAGGTTCTCATTATCTTCTTCTGATTCTTGATTTTCTTCAACTTTAAGTGCAATGCTTCTGTTCTTCTTCTCAGAGACTTCTTGCTCATTGAATCTTGTGATTTCCATTTCATGTTCTCTCGAGTTTTCCAAACAGATGAGGTCTGTTGTCATGGTGGACAGATCTTTTGATTCCGATATTGCAGTGACTTTTGGCTGCCAGGACTCGTCAAGACATTTCAACACTTTAATATTTAATTCTTCCTTATCAAAGGTCTTACCTAGGCCCATTAAATGGTTGATGATGTGCGTGAAGCGTTTCTGCACATCTGCGATGCTTTCACCATTCTGCATTTTAAACAGCTCATACTCTCTTATCAAAGTGTGTTTTCTGGCTCTTTTAACATCTGCAGTCCCTTCATGAGTGACCTCAAGAACATCCCACATCTCCTTGGCGAATTGCACTGGGACACCTCGAAAAATTCATCCATGTTAAGAGCAGAAGTAATTATATTTTTTGCATTACAGTCACTTTGAACTTTCTTCTTTTCTTCTTCATTCAAGCTTGACCATCCTTTATCTGTAATTAAAGGACCATTAGTAATAACATCCCAAGCATTTCGTCAATGGATTCAATGAAGATTTTCATCCTAATTTTCCAGAAAGGATAATCTGTTCCACGAGAATAGTGGAGGTCTGTTAATAGATGCCCCCTCGAAAACGGTAATCTGTTCTCAGCCATGGATCAAGAGACTTGAATAACTTTCAAGCACCTTGCTCTGATGCCAATTGTTAGAAAAGTAGTTTTAAATCAAGAGGGGGGTGAATTGATTTTTGAAAGTTTTTCGCAATACACAGATTATCTAATTCGAAAATTAAGATTACTTATCAATTCACAAATCACAAAGCAATCAAACAGTTTAAGTGCAGCAGCAGAAATTAAAGAGAGAAAGGTTAGGAAAGATTTCACCGGTAATTTTATACTCGGTTCACCCAATACCAGGGCTACGTCCGGACTCCAGCCAAATTCCAACTGGGTTCCACTAGAATAGATGTTTTACAGACTCACCCTCTTACACCTATTCTAACTCTCCACCAAGAACCAAATTCCAGCTCTTGGAAACCTCTCGCAACCAAATTCCAGCCTGCAGAGAAACCAAGTGCCCAAATTCCAGGCACCACACACAAGAACCAAATTCCAGCTCTTGCTTTAACCTTTCCACCAAGAACCAAATTCCAGTTCTTGGCAACTTTCTACAACAACTGCAGAAAACTTGTACCCAAATTCCAGGTACAAACACAATACAAAGTAATGAAAAGAAATTGAAAAGAAGAGACTTAGAAAGCTCAAACCGGATTACACTAATCCACAGTCAGTTTCTTCTTCAAAGAAATGCAAAGTGCCTCAAGAAAGATTTCAAAAGAAGTTCACAAAAACAGTTGTGTATCTTTCTTGAAAAATGCTAATAGTTGCTTGTATTGATTGCTTGAATTGTGTCAAAACTGATATGATCTATATTAAAGTTTCAAGCAATTCTGTTTATAAAAGAGTATTTTCAAATCTGCTGCATTAATTAATCTGTTGAAAGTTTGTTTTAATCTGTTGAAATAGCCGTTACAATCTGTTAAAAGTCCTTTCAACCCATTAATGCGTTCTTGATCTTTAACAGAAAATGTTTTAGTTGATACGACCACGTTTTTATCAGCTTAAAACGTTTTACAAACATTTTCTAAGTATAAAACAATCGATTGAATCACGTATTAATCGATTGATTTGTTTAAAAACCTCTTTATAAAACTTTCCAAGTTATTTTAGCTGATATAAAGTCGTTTCAATCGATTGAAAATCTGCACATATATTTTCAAGTCATTTTAATCGATTGAAAGTTCGTTTTAATCGATTGAAAAGATTTTCTAAGTTATTCTAATCGATTGAAATGCGTTTTAATCGATTGAAATAAGTCTGATCGGTCATAATTCAATTCTGATCGATCATAACCAACTCGATCGGTCATAATCTCATTCTCGATCGATCATACTGACATCCAAAGTGATTTTAATCGATTGAAACGTGTTTTAATCGATTAAAATAATTCTAATCGCTCATATTTAAGATCTGATCGATTATATTGCATTCTGACCTATTATATTCGAATTCTAATCGGTCATAAAGAGTTTTAATCGATTAAAAGAAGTTTGTATCGATTAAAATATTGTAAAAACACTTTTTAAAACATTCTAAGTGTTTTAAATTGATTCTTTCAAACCTTTATCAGTTAATAACTTGTTTAAGAAAATTCTTTGCCAAAATGCTTTTGTTTTTGATTTGTTTAAAACTATTTTTGAGGCATTTTGCAAATTGAGTGAAGAAGCTTTATGCAGTGGAAAAGGTAAAGTGGTTTTACCTAAGCTTTCTGTTTAGACACACTAAGTCTTCAGCTCCTTTGTTCTGAGTGACTTGTTTGACTGCTGCAGAGTTGACCCTTGACTTTATTTTTGACTTCATCAAATCAATGAGATCTTTGCTAGGATCACTTTCAAACTGCGTGGCTACTTAGCTTACAAAGAACCTGAAACCAGGCTAGCTAAAAGGCAGACTGTCCGAGATAAGGGGGTTTATTTGGAAAGATATTTTTGTGATTTTTGTTTTGTTGTTTGTTTATGCTATGCAACACACAAATGCAACAAACATATGCACACACAATTCGATCATCCGCGAACAGGCGAGAATTCGTTTTTATCACGAGGTAGGGTTTTCCTGCAGAAAAGTGCATTGGCAAGGGTTGGTTCTAACTATTCTCACCAGGCTGAGGCCCCCAAGGTGCCCCCATTATAGGGTCCCCACTCTCCAGCCGTCCGACCATGCTTAGCACTAAGGCCATAGTCAGTCTTGTTGCCAAAAGAGGAAGGTTATCACCTTGAGTGGTGGTTTCCGATCACACTGGTGGGCTCAAGGCCCTCACTACAGCGAACCGTACCTGCCACCCACTCCCTATGGATTTCTCACTTGCCCCCGGGTATAGAGGGAACTGTAGTGTGCAAGGGTTTGTGTACAGCTTTGTATTTCACACAATTGCGTAAGTATAAACAAGCAACAATTATTAAAGCCAAACCGTAAAACATGTTATAATACAAGTTAAGGGCAAAAGCGTTATTTTCTTGGTTTATTTATTTTTAAGCCGGCCCATCACTAAATGGGATCAACTCTCGAGGCTTCCCCAGTGAAGTCGCCACCTGTCGTCGCCGTCTAAAAGAGAGAGGCTGGCTCGAGCGATGCGATGGTTTCGACCCTCTTGTTTTCGCATTTTTTATGGGTGGTTACAACGCCTTTAGGTTGTCCGATAACCTGGCTAACCTAGGGGCAAGGTTTTCGAAGGTCGTCCTTGGGTTGTCCGATAACCGGCTAACCCAAGGACTAATTTTTGAAGGGTTCTGTGGAGTCGCCACCGATGTTTTTACCTGAAACATCTGAAAAGGAGTTTAAAAGGCGTTGGTTTTCGAAAAACCAACTTTGGTCATTAGAACCAGAGTTGGGTAAGGGAGTTAGTTACGCGTAAAGGAAGTGTTAGTTCCTTTACGACGCCCCTTTCGGGTTCCCTATGACAAGCCGCCTATTTTGTTAATAAATAAACCTGAAAAACACGCTTTTGCCCTTTTATTTTGCAGAATTTAAAACTATGACTACATGGCCCTAATCTATTGCATAATTTAAAATTAAAGCAATAAAAGTGGAGAGGGAGAGTTTAAACCTCCGAAGCAAGCTTTCTTTTATTTCTTTTAAAAAAGAGGGTGCTTTGTGGCACCCCTTCACTCTACACAACGCTGGAAACTTTTCTAGACGTCGAAAAAATGCTCACAAAGGCACTCGAAACTCCGAAATGCGTCGAAGGGATTCTAGAGAGAGGTTTTAGAGAGAAGGGAGAGCAAAAGTTGTGTGGTGTGTGGAAATGAGGGGGGAGCCCCTATTTATAGGTTTTCGCGCTCGACGCGGGCGAGACCGCCGTTCTCGTCTCGATAGGGTCGAGACCGCCGTCTCGCCAAACGAGACCACCGTCTTGCCATGCCAAAGTGGTGAGACCGCCGTCTCACCATTCGCAGGTGGCGAGACCGCCGTCTCGTTTGGCGAGACGGCGGTCTCGCCATTTGCATGAGGCGAGACGGCGGTCTCGTCCCCAAAAGGCGAGAAACCTTATTTTTGTGCCGAAAATCCTTCCTATCCTAGTATGGGGCCTAATAGTCTCTCCTAGTGGCTTGTTAGGCTTCGTCCATCTTCGAATAGGAAGTCTTTTACTCTTTATTTGGAGGTCGGGCAAGATTTGGGGTCTACATTCCTCAAGGCCCCTCAATTGGGCTCCCATAATTTCTATCCTTTAGGTCAAGGCATCGACTTGGGTTCGTAATTCTGCATTTGCTGACGGTAAGGGGAATGGAGTGGATGGATGTGGCACCCCTCTATTTTTCCTCCATTCCTCAAAATCACTAGAAACTGCCACTCGAGCCTTGCCGAGCTCTTCATCCCCCATATAGACTGGTTTCTCCCATGCTTTACGGACTGCGGAAGCGTCCTTTAAGCTGCTGGAACTGCAGAAGAGACACAATCCCCCGATTTCTTCCTGCGTTGGGGTGGTCTGGGTCCTCATGAGTTGCCTCAGAGCTGTCTTCGAAGAATAAGCTATGAAACCCCTGAGGCCCAATAATGGTACACTGGGGTGATCTCCGCATTGGATGAGAACGGGGCCAGGTCAGAACCAAGGGCATGCCCAAGATATGTGATCTATGTTCCAGTGCTCCAACTCAGTCTTCCACTCCATGGCGCCACGATGATGGAGGGGGATCTTCGAGAAGCTCCTCAACGGGTCTAGGAATGCTCCCATGTGATTTGAAGCATAGAAGTGAGTGATACCCCAGACGAACAATAATGCAGAACAACAGCAGAGTGTTTTTCCTTGCTTATGATGACAGAATTCTACTGACAGCAAGGTGTCGGCAAGAAGCGCAGGCACGAGACTTTTCAAATGTACGTCCCAAGCAAAGAAGGCGTCCATTGCGGCGTGATCTTCAGCGTTGTTATGGAAAGGGAATAAAAAGGTCCCAAACATAATTAATGCCAGAGTCTTGTTGAATGTGGGCCAATCTCCTTTTTCAGCCAGAGAGGATACGTGGTCCTTTAAAAGTGATATCTTCCACCTCTGAATGCTCCCTTTTCCTTTCAGGGCAGACTGTGGAAGTGGTAATCGGATGAGGTGAGCGACCTTGTTTACTGAGACGTAGGCCCCCGGCTAATGTATACCCCAGCTGACTTGGGCCATCCGATCATTAATTCGTACTCCTCCAAAGTCGGAACCAAATCAAACCGAGGGAACTCGAAGCAGGTACATCTGGAGCTCCAAAAATGGATCGGGACCCCGACGAACACGTGGTCAACGAGATATTTTCAGGAGGTCCAAAATCTGTCCGTAAGATCTCTCGAAGTCGCATCGAACTTCTGATGGCATAAGCGCACACAGCTGGTCCAACTTCTCAACACGGTATCGGGGAATATCCACTTTTCCCAACTGTTTACTGCATGATCCCTCCATTTTCTAAAAATGACAAAAAATGCATGGTATGAGTATGATGCTTTCGTATGCATGAAAGTGTTTATTTTTTCTAAATATTATCATGTTTTATTTTCTATATGGTACATGATTTTTGTATATATATATTTTGAAGAATAATAAAACTACCTGTATGATGGATTCGATGCTTAATAACATGAAAAAGGCCCGATTTCCTCTCATTATGCCAGCTTATTTTGATTTATTTATTTTTTGTTTTTTAGCCTTTTATCTCTTCTGTCGGATCTGCGTGGCTACTTAGCTTACAAAGAACTTGAAACCAGGCTAGCTAAAAGGCAGATCGTCCGAGATAAAAGTGGTTTATTGCGAAAGAATGGTTTTAGCGTCCCTTATCTCTTCTATCGGACTCGCGTGGCTACTTAGCTTACAAAGAACCCGAAACCAGGCTAGCTAAAAGGCAGATCTGTCTGAGTTAAGGGTGTTTATTGTGAAAATATTTCTGAGATTTTGTTTTATATTTTTTATTTGTTGTTGTATGATTATGCTATGCAACAAACAAATACAACAAACGAATGCACAAACAATTCACTCATCCGCGAACAGAGTGACGTTTAATTACGAGGTAGGGGTTTCCTGCAGAAAAGTGCATCGGCAAAGGTAGGTTTTAACTGTTCTCACCAAGGCCAGACCCCCAAGGTGCCCCCATTATAGGGACCCTTCAATCTCCCAGTCTTCAAACCATGCACGGATGTCCGTGTCGACGTTCTTAGACCAAGAAAAAGAAAGTTATCGCCTTGAGTGGTGGTTTCCGACAACGACCTGCCGGCACTATGGCCATTACCATGGTCGGCCGTACCCGCCACCCACTCCCTATGTGTATTCTCTCTTGCCCCCGGCATAGAGGGACTCGTAGTGTGCAAAGGTTGTGTACAGTTTTTATTTCATACAATTGCAGAAAATAATCATACAACAATTATTATAGCCAAACAGTAATGCATGTTATAAAAGCAAGAAAGGGTAAAAGTGTAATTTCTAGTTTTTATTTCCTAAACTAGTCCATCACTAAATGGGATCAACTCTCTAGCTTCCCCAGCGGAGTCGCCATCTGTCGTCGCCGTCAGAAGAGGCGGTCGGAGCGACGCGATGGTTTTTATATGACTCGCGTTTTCTTTGAAAGAAACGGTTCAACGCCTTTAGGCCGTCTGATAACCGGGCTAGACCTAAAGGCGAGGTTTTCGAAATAGGTTCGAGGAGTCGCCATCAGTGTTTTAACCTTAAAAACTGAAAAAGGTAAAAAAGAAAAAGGTAGTGGTTTTAGAAAAAACCAACTTTGGCCATTACAACCAGAGTCGGGTAAGGGAGTTAGTTACGTGTGGGCAAGGTGTTAGCACCCCCCACAACGCCCCTTTCGGGTTCCCTATGATGGACTAACTTTGAAAATAAACGCTTAAAGAAATTACATGTTTACCCTATTATTTGATCTACTTGCAGAATTTAAATATCTACATGGCTCTATTATCTAATGCACACAAAGAAAGCGATAAAGAAAGCAAGTAAAAGAGACAGAGAATAGAGAAGGAACCTCCGAAGCGAGCTCTATATTAATTCTTCTAAAACGTGAGGATGCTTTTTGGCAGTCCCCGCACTCTACAAGCACGCTCCTCTCCGCAAAACAAAGAAAAGTCACTCAACCGAGGGCCGGATGCCTCAAAGAGAGACCTTCTTAACCGATTTCAACCTTAACGAAAATTGGAAAGCTCCCTCGAACCCCGGAATAATGCTCAGGGTCACTCTCAAGTGCCAAAAATCTCCCAAGAGAGTGGAGGAGTGTTAAGGTGTGAAATTTCAGAGGAATGAGGCTCCTATTTATAGGGATTCGGGCCTGGAAAAGGCGGACGACCTTCTGGACAAAGCGGACGATCGTCCAGGGCAAAAAGTGGCCATGGACGGGCGTCCAAGCTAAGTGGACGGTCGTCCATGGCCTTAAAGTTGCCATGGACGGCCGTCTGCTTGTCATGGACGACCGTCTGCCTGCTCTGGACGGCCATCTGCCTGTTCTGGACGGCCATCCGCCTGTTCTGGACGGCCATCTGCTGTGTCCGGCGAATTTCCCGATTTTTAATGCCTCTAAAAACCCTTCCTATCCTAAATGGAACCTAGAACAATCTACTAGGAACTTGATAAAGTCTTAACCATCTTCGGAATAGGCGATCTTCGGCTTTGTTAGGAGTCCGGGCAAGATTTGGGGTCTACAATACTTAACTGCAAGTAGACCTGATATTATGCATTATGTCTGTGTGTGTGCTAGATTTCAGGCATGTCCAAAAGAATCTCACCTAACTGCAGTAAAACACATTTTAAAATATTTAAAAGGAACTACTGGTTTTGGTTTATGGTATCCATCTGAAGCTTGTACTAGTTTAATAGGTTATTCTGATGCTGATTATGGTGGATGCAAAATAGATAGAAAAAGTACTAGTGAAACATGTCATTTGTTAGGATCATCTCTAGTATCTTTAGGGATGGCAAAATGGCCTAGGCCCGGTGGGCCAGCCTGCCATAATATGGCGGGTCGGGTTGGTGTTTTCAGCCCACCAGCCCGCTTTGGCCTACCCTGCCAAGCCCGCCAACCCGCGGGACGGGCGTGGCCAGCCCGCGGCCCGCTAATTAATAAAAAAATAATTTTTTATTGTAATAAAATTAATTATAAAGATAATATATAAAGTTAGAAATTTTAAAAAGAGAATTAAAAAAGTTTGACTCTCGGAAAATATTCTCCTTATTGAAACACAACCTTCTCTCTCTTGTTTTCCTTGTTCATCCTAAGCACTGATTATTTTTATCCTTATGACTTAAATTAAAAGTGTAAGAATTACTCAACCAAGAATAATGTGAAGTTTTATCAAATAAAAAAGATATATATATATATATATATATATATATATATATATATATGAATTTTTCAATATAAAAAATATAATTTTTATAAGTTTTAACGTTATATATATATATATATATACATATATATATATATATATATATATATATATATTTGTTATATATTTATTATTATGTAAATTTTATTATTGTTCTAAATTATAATTTCTTAAAACAATGTATTGATTTATATTATTAAATTGAAATAATATATATATTGAATTATTGACAAACAAATAATAATCTTATTATTAAATTTATTAAAAAATTATTTTAAAAAATAAATTATTTTTTCTAAATTTTGGCGGGCCAGCCGCTAACCCGCCTCTGGCGGGCGCGCCAAGATCTACAACCCGTCATGACTATATCGGGCCAGCCGCCCCGCCCGCTTTTGACGGGCCAAAGGTGGGGCGGGCCAAAACGAGGCGGGCTGACCCATTTTGCCATCCCTAAGTATCTTGGCATTCTAAGAAACATGCATATGTTGCTTTATCTACCACTAAAGCTGAATATATTGCAGCTTGGTAATTGTTGTGCTCAAATTTTGTGGATGAAACAACAACTAGAAGATTATAGTATATTTCTTAATGACATTCCCTTGATGTGTGATAATACAAGTGCAATTAATCTTACTAAGAATCCAAGTAATGCACTCTAGGACCAAACATATAGAAATTAGACATCATTTCTTAAGAGATCATATAAGTAAAGGAAACTGTAAAATTGAGTATGTTGATACAAAGCATCAATTAGCAGACATTTTTACTAAGCCTCTTCCCAAGGATAGATTCTTTGATCTTAGAAGAGACTTAGGGATATTAGAAATAGCTTAAATTGTGCTTAATTAAATAGTTTTTGGATGGTTGTAATGTTATAATCCATTATGTAGGGTGTTAATAGATTATCATGTGTCTAAACCTCAAAAATCTGATGAACTCTTTGGAATAATCGATTATTTGAAGTTATAATCGATTATTTGCACCCAAAACGTCCAAAATATGACATTTCTCACTGGATTAATCGATTAACTCACCAGATAATCGATTAAATACAGTGTTAATCAATTATCTGCTTGAATTAATCGATTAAAGGGGCCTGTTACTGGTTTAATCGATTAATTCAAGCTTTAATCGATTAAACCTGGTTGGTTTGGTCTTCTAGCCGTTGCCAACGACTCTCTTGGCCCTCATGCACTCCCATATGACCGTTGGAGGTGTTTGGCTATAAATAGGGACCTCCATTTCACTTCTCCTCACCTCTCACTCTTGAATCCAAGCTTTCTTGCCTTATTCTAACATTCTTGCCTTCTTCTAGCATCACTTGTCTTCCCTAACTATCTTGTTACTACTCTAAACTCTACAATGGCCTCATCTTCTCGTGCTAAAATTCCCACCAGAAGAAGATCTGCGCCTGCATCTCATCCCCGTCCTAATTTTGTCGAAGGATGGATCTCTGATGCTAAAGGCCGACAGGATTTTCTGTCTTTTTGGAAGGAACGAGGTATTATCTCTCCCAAATTCCCTATTGGTGATCAATTCATTAATAGGGGATTCAATTTTCCTAATCTTCTTGAAATTCAAGGAGTTCTTCCTTTTATCCAAATGCAAGGTACGTATTATCCTGACTTAGTTAGGGTATTTTACTCTCGCTTTAAATTTAGAGATCAAGTAGCTACCTCTCGCGTTAAGGGAGTATCCATTATTCTTGATGACGATATTTGGGAAAATGTTGCACATTTTCCTATAAGAGATGATGCTATTAATGTTTTTGGTGAGTTAGATGATTTTGAAAGGATCATGGCTTACCGTTCCTTTCTTCGTAACCCTTCCATGGAGATTGGGCGTCTCCTTCTAGCTAGACCATTGAAGAAGGAGGAACGCATGCTTTTGCATTTACTCGTCTGGATCCTATGTCCCCGGGCAACCAATCATGCTCAATGCTCTTCAATAGATCTTCGCATTATTCATGAAATAATGAATAATGAGCCTCTAGATTGGGGCACCCTTGTCACCATGACTATGTTGAAAGCCAAACGTCATCCCACCTTCAAAATTCCCTATGCCCTCCTTATTTCTCGCATTCTTGAATACAAAGGAATGAATGTCGAAGGTGAACAAACAGAATGAACGAAAAATCTAAACCACATGCTCGGACAACACACTAACCCAACTCCAAATGGTGCGTGTCAACAACATTTATGTTTACAAGGATGATGTTCCAAACATAAATGCGAGATGATGAAGATTCCGATGAAGATATGCCTCCTCGCTGCTGAGTTTCCCTCCGATCAAATTCAAAGTGCTTGGAACGTCTTCTCGCTCATCCTAAAACTCGCCAATCTATGGAAGACATGTTATCCGATATGAACCAAAGGATGCGGGCATTCTTCACTCTCTCTGGAGTACGGCATGAAGAAATCATTTGTCGTATCTCCGACGTAGATGATAAAGTGCGCCACTTAGAAAATAAAATTGATGCACACTTTCATAGTGATAGTGAAGAATTTTAAAGTTTGTTTATATTTTTTCTTGTGTTGTAATGTATTTTCACTTATGAAATAAAAATTCTTTTATTGCTTTGTTTGAGGGGGAGTTATCTCCAAGTTATGCATATGTTGAGGGGGAGCTCTTTATGTTTTTTATTATAATCAAAATATGGGGAGAAATATTTAAAGCCTCTTATGATTAAATTTAAATATTATCTGGTATGTTTAATGTGTTTGTTAGTATGACGAGATAAAAAGGTTATTACAAGGCTTTAAAAGAAAATTTTTGATCATCATCAAAAAGGGGGAGATTGTTGAACATACAAGGACTTGATGTTGAACTTACATGAATATGAAGCTTGATGATGATTCAAGAACAGAGAACTTAGAGAGTTGAAGACTTGTATTATTGTGTAATAACTCTGTTTTGATGATTTTGAGTCTGTAATATTAGAGTCTAAGATAGCCGGTACATAATCTACTCTTTAGAAGCTTCAAAAACTCATATTTATAAAAAAGGCTCGGGTTTAATCGATTCAATCATGTTAGAAAATTAGTTTTAAATCAAGAGGGGGGGTGAATTGATTTTTGAAAGTTTTTCGCAATACACAGATTATCTAATCCGAAAATTAAGATTACTTATCAATTCACAAATCACAAAGCAATCAAACAGTTTAAGTGCAGCAGCAGAAATTAAAGAGAGAAAGGTTAGGAAAGATTTCACCGGTAATTTTATACTGGTTCACCCAATACCAGGGCTACGTCCAGACTCCAGCCAAATTCCAGCTGGGTTCCACTAGAATAGATGTTTTACAGACTCTCCCTCTTACACCTATTCTAACTCTCCACCAAGAACCAAATTCCAGCTCTTGGAAACCTCTGCAACCAAATTCCAGTCACGAGAGAAACCAAGTGCCCAAATTCCAGGCACCACACACAAGAACCAAATTCCAGCTCTTGCTTTAACCTTTCCACCAAGAACCAAATTCCAGTTCTTGGCAACTTTCTACAACAACTGCAGAAAACTTGTACCCAAATTCCAGGTACAACACAATACAAAGTAATGAAAAAGAATTTACAAAGAAGAGACTTAGAAAGCTCAAACCGGATTACACCAATCCACGGTAAGTTTCTTCTTCAAGGATGCAAAGTGCCTCAAGAAAGATTTCAAAAGAAGTTCACAAAAACAGTTGTGTATCTTTCTTGAAAAATGCTAATAGTTGCTTGTATTGATTGCTTGAATTGTGTAAAAACTGATGTATGATCTATATCTCAAAGTTTCAAGCAAATCTGTTTATAAAAGAGTATTTTCAAATCTGCTGCATTAATTAATCTGTTGAAAGTTTGTTTTAATCTGTTGAAATAGCCGTTACAATCTGTTAAAAGTCCTTTCAACCCATTAATGCGTTCTTGATCTTTAACGAGAAAATGTTTTAGTTGATACGACCACGTTTTTATCGGTTAAAACGTTTTACAAACATTTTCTAAGTATAAAACAATCGATTGAATCAACGTATTAATCGATTGATTTGTTTAAAAACCTCTTTATAAAACTTTCCAAGTTATTTTAGCTGATATAAAGTCGTTTCAATCGATTGAAAATCTGCACATATATTTTCAAGTCATTTTAATCGATTGAAAGTTCTTTTAATCGATTGAAAAGATTTTCTAAGTTATTTTAATCGATTGAAATGCGTTTTAATCGATTGAAATAAGTCTGATCGGTCATAATTCAATTCTGATCGATCATAACCAACTCGATCGGTCATAATCTCATTCTGATCGATCATACTGACATCCAAAGTGATTTTAATCGATTGAAACGTGTTTTAATCGATTAAAATAATTCTAATCGCTCATATTTAAGATCTGATCGATTATATTGCATTCTGACCTATTACATTCGAATTCTAATCGGTCATAAAGAGTTTTAATCGATTAAAAAAAGTTTGTATCGATTAAAATATTGTAAAAACACTTTTTAAAACATTCTAAGTGTTTTAAATTGATTCTTTCAAACCTTTATCAGCTTAATAACTTGTTTAAGAAAATTCTTTGCCAAAATGCTTTTTTTTTTTTTTTTTTTTATTTGTTTAAAACTATTTTTGAGGCATTTTGCAAATTGAGTGAAGAAGCTTTATGCGAGTGGAAAAGGTAAAGTGGTTTTACCTAAGCTTTCTGTTTAGACACACTAAGTCTTCAGCTCCTTTGTTCTGAGTGACTTGTTTGACTGCTGCAGAGTTGACCCTTGACTTTATCTTTGACTTCATCAAATCAATGAGATCTTTGCTAGGATCACTTTCAAATCACTAGATAATCGATTATTACAGTGAGAAAAACCATTTTCTGTATCAGCTCACTGTGATAATCGATTAACACACCTATTAATCGATTAACAAGCCTGTTAATCGATTAACAGGGCAGATAATCGATTAAACCAGTGCGTTTTGGGGTTCTGTTGATTTTGGCTCTGTAATAATCGATTAACACTTCATTTAATCGATTATTTCAGTCAGATTTGGATTTTGAACTTCAAATTAAACCTATTTTCGAAAACCCTAATCCTAATACACCAAGTTTCGAAAATCCCCAATTCCCAAACCCTAATTTATGTACTTAAGGTTCTCTATGGCTCTCAGAAAATTGAACAACCTTTTTCAAACAAAAGTTAAGAGATGTGATTGCCAGAGAACTATTTGTTGGAGGAAAAAGGGGCTTTTGGAACCTGGTGTGGGCTAGAAGCGATAAGAATCACTAAGTGGAGTTCTTAGTGGATTGTGTGTTGTGTCGTCTCTAGGGAAAATTGTTCTTCATCTCTTGTGGGACTTAAGAGAGGTGTTTTCGTTACTTTATCTTTTTCATTTGTAATCTGCTTGTATAACTTTGATTATAGTGACATCGTTAATCCTCTGTTTGAGTGATTAGCAACTGGACGTAGGGTCTTTTGATCCAAACCAGTATAAATCTCCTGTGTAAGACTCTATCCTTTTCTTATTTACGTTTACACATTATTTTAATCGGTAAAATTTGGGGAAAATTTTTAAAACCTAATTTTTGTTAAGAAACCAATTCACCCCCCCTCTTGGTTTTTGTCCGACCACGCAATCATTTTGCTGTGCGATTCTAACAACCCCAAATCTTGCCCGGCCTCAAAATAAAGAGCAGAAGACTTCCAATTCGAATATGGGCAAGGCCTAAAGGTCCCTAGGATAGACTAATAAGCCCCATATTAGAGTAGGAAGGTTTTGTGTACGAAAAAAATAAGAAATTCTACCTGAAAGGTTGAGACCACCGTCTCGCCATCAGCAAAGGGTGAGACCGCCGTCTTGTTTGGCAAGACGGCCGTCTCGCCACTTGCCATGGCGAGACCGTCTTCCCGTTTGGCGAGACGACCTTCTCACCATTTGACAAATCGATACCGCCTTCTCGATTGGCGAGACGGCCGTCTCGCCATTTGTCAAAGGCGAGACTGTCGTCCCATTTGGCGAGACGGCGATATCGACCTTGCCAGGCGAGACGACCGTCCAGACCTGACATGTGCGAATCTCTAGAAAAGGAGGGCGTTCTCCCCTTCATTTCACACAGTTCTTTAACTTTCCCTTCTACCATTTTTTCAAATTCTTCTCCTAGAACCCCTCTGAAGCATTTCTAGAGTTTTCTGAGTGTTCTTAGAGAGTATTTTATAGCGTTGCGAGAAAGAGCGATCGACGTTGTAGAGTGAAGGACTGCCAAAAAGCGTCCTATTCCAAGAATATTAATCAAGAAAGCTTGCTTCGGAGGTTTCTTCACTTTCTCCCTCTCTTTTACCAATTTTGTTATCTACATTTATATGTGCATTAGTTGCTAGGGCCATGTAGTCATTACTTTTTAATTCCGCAATAAAAGGGTAAAAGCGTCCTTTTAAAGTTTATTTATGAAATAAACGACCCATCATAGGGAACCCGAAAGGGGCGCCGTAGGGAAGCTAACACCTTCCCTACACGTAACTAACTCCCTTACTCAACTCTGGTTATAATGGCCAAAGTTGGTTTTTCAAGGACGGGGCACAAATTATCGTAGAGGCGTCCTTGCCCCCTTTTCTTTATCAGCTTTGATGACCAACGATCGAGGCTTATTGTCCTCCTTAGGTGGATCGACTGTTGGGGAGAGCCTGATCACAAATGATTTTCTCTCCATCTTTTTGATTGTGGAAGACACATCAGTTAATCTTTTCTTTTTATTATCTTATTAATTAGAAGTGAAGGAGGGATATGAATGTATGAAACTTATGAATGCAGTAGACAGCCGTAAAGATAAACAAAAGGTATTTTTATTTATTAAAGAAAGGTGTACATTCCCCTATACCATGCTACGAAGCATGTTTTGACAGAAACGGAAAAGCCTAAAGAAACTCATAGGCGGGTTCTGATTCCTATGCAATTCCTCTTTGGCTTCCCGTACGCGACGAGCGAGTGCTTTGGGCTGCTGGTTGATCGCCTGGCTCATATCTTCATTGTACTTTTGAGCATCTTTTATTTTCGTCTCTTGATGGACGACTGTCGCCGCCGTCAAAAGAGGCAGTCGGAGCAATGCAATGATTTTGATTGACTTGCGTTTTTTTAAAAGAAGTGGTTCAACGCCTTTAGGCTGTCTGATAACCGGGCTGGACCTAAAGGCGAGGTTTTCGAAAATGTTCAAGGAGTCGCAATCAGTGTTTTAACCTTAAACACTGAAAAAGGTAAAAAGAAAAAAGAAGGCATGGGTTTTAGAAAAAACCAACTTTGGCCATTACAACCAGAGTCGGGTAAGGGAGTTAGTTACGTGTGGGAAGGTGTTAGCACCCCACAACGCCCCTTTCGGGTTCCCTATGATGGACTAGTTTAGAAAATAAACACTTAAAGAAATTATGCTTTTACCATATTATTCTATCTACTTGCAGAATTTAAATGTCTACATGGCCCTATTATCTAATGCACACAAAGAAAGCGATAAAGAAAGCAGTAAAAGAGAGAGAGAATAGGGAAGGAACTTTCGAAGCAAGCTTTATATTAACCCTTCGAAACTTGAGGACGCTTTTTGGCAATCCCCGCACTCTACAAGCACGCTGCTCCCGCAAAAGAAAGAAAAGTCACTCTACCGAGGGTCGGACGTCTCAATAGGAGACTTCCTTAACCGATTTCAACTTTAAACGAAAATCGGAAAGCTCACTCGAACTCTGAGTGATTAAGAGAAATTATGCTATTACCCTATTTTATTACACGATATTAAAAAAAATGGCTATCTACATGATTCTATTTTCTATTGCATGCAGAAAATAGTAAATAAAGCAATAAAAGAGAAGAGAAGTAAAAGAACCTCCGTAGCAAGCTTTTATTACAACTCTTCAACTATGAGAATGCGTATTGGCAATCCCCCGCACTACACAGACACTCCTTCCGAATACAGGAATAAAACTAAAGAAAAATCTTTAAGAAGAATCGAATGCCGGAAGAAACTTCCTTAACCGATTGTTACCTTATAGGCAATCGGAGAGATCATTCGAAAGAGGGAGAGAAGAGACGAGTGAGGTGTCTAAAAACGTCACCTAGGGTCCCTATTTATAGTATTTTCAACCAGAAGACTCGGGACGGCCGTCTCAGGCCAAGAAAACAGGGACAACGGTCCAAACAGCTTGGGACGACCGTCTGGAAGTTGGGACGGCTGTCCCAAGTGAAAAAAAGGGTTGGTACAACCGTCTAGGAAGTGAGACAGCTGTCCCAAGTGTTAAAATGGGTTTGGGACAGCCGTCTGGGAAGTGGGATGGCCGTCCCAAACCCCCTGACAACATTTTCTTACTTTTTTCTTATTTTTTGAGTCTAGAAAGCTCTCTTATCCTCACATGGAGCCTAGTGAACATTACTAGGGGCCCAATGATGTCTTGTTCATCTTCGAACGGAGGATCTTTGACATTTATTGAGTGGTCGGGCAAGATTTTGGGTCTATAGCAGGTGAAGGAGTTAACCCTCTTGCCCGGTTGTCCTCTGGATGCTCCTCTTGTCATGGTGGCTGACCCTCGAGACTTGTGAATGTAGTCTGGTGTTGTCTTCATGATGCTTCCTTGCTGCAGAGGCTGACCCTTTGGACGATATGTGTGAAGCTTCAGGATTCTCCCATGCTGCGGTAGCTGACCCTTAGGACAGTAGAGGCGGGTTGTATCTTCTGGATACCCTTTTATAACAGGGATGATCCTTCGGATCATGTACATCCCTCCTTCAAGATACTCCTTTGTAGTGGAGCTGATCTGTCGAATGATGACGGTGGATTGTGTCTTTCGGATACTCCTTTGCAACGGAGCTGATCCTCTAGACGATGTGTAAAACTCTATCTTCTTATGCCACTTTTGTTGTGATGGTTGATCCTCATGATAAAGAAGGTGATGGCGGCTTACTACTCTAGCTCATGCGCCGACATTTGTCTTCAGGACACTCCTTTGCAACGAAGCTGGTTCTTCAGACGATGTATGTGGTGGCGGCTTACTGCTCTAGCTCATGTGCCGACTCTATGGTGCGTTGACTTTCGGAGATTCTTGGTAAATGCCTCTGGAGTAGGCAGGAATTGATTGGGGATTTGTCGATTTGGACGATGCCTTTGAGTAGGTGGATTGCTTCATCAGAAGTGAAGGCTTTCCATTTGCGTTGTTTTGCCTCTGAGTAGGCTAATCTGCTTAGGGGTAGAACCTCATTTGGAGACTTGTTTTGGGTGCTTCCTGTTTTCAAACACAAACATGGAGCTAGTCTCCTTATATGCATGAATGCTTTTCATTTTTGTTATTTATCTTAGGCAATTATTTTATTTTATTTTTTTGTTTTTTCTATTTTGACAAAGTCGTTTTGTGTGACTACTTTGTGTGGATGCCTTAAATGCAATCTATTTTTATTCGATGCATCTAGGAAAGTGACTGACATTCTCCTACTGGACCTTCATGATTATGCTGATGGGCTCTTCTTTTATTCATTTTCTTTTTATTAAGCCCTATCTTTTGCCTAGACCACCCTTTTGGGGTTTTCGATCTAGCGGGCTGCCTTAATTTTGCCTAGATATCTTAGCAGATTTTTTCCTTTTTATGAGTGCCTTGACTTTTGCCTAAACCTCCCTTTATGGGTTTTCGATCTAGCAGGCTGCCCTAACTTTTGCCTAAGACTCTCTTAGCAGGCATTATTCTTTTGCTTTCTTGTATTGATTTTTTATGTATACTTATGATTCATTTAACACAAAGGCATTTTCATAATTTGGTCAAAAGGAATGAAGGACAATTATATTGATATAAACAAATAGTTTATTTCTTATAGAAGAATTTACAAAGGGATTTAGAAGCATGGATGGCCAAGGTTGGCTACACTGTATAAGCTATAACAATCATGCCTCTAACATCTGCCCCCTGGTTCTCCTAGTTACCTTAGTCGAGATGCTCGAGCCCGAAGTGAAGACTATTGATATGAATCACAAGGGGTAATTTAGGATCTTTAGGGTTAAAACCTTGTAAGAAATTTAGGAATTAGAAAGAAGGTGGAAGGAAAGAATCACTCTTTCCAAGGAAGACAACACACAAAGGATGTGACAGTCCTTTGATACAGCCAAATATTCTTGAATCACTCAAGAACTTAGGAGAATCACTCTCACTAAGATAAAAGAGATAAACTCTAATATTTCTGAATAAAATTTCACTTGTTATTTCTTGATAAAAATGGTTCAGCTGATATAGAAGTGTTGCCATAAGAATTACAAAAGACTCAATAAAAGAAAATAAATACTAATAATAACCCATTAATCTAGGAATTGAAAACTATTTAATGAAAACAAATAAAGGCTAATAATGATCCATTAACCTAGGAATTGAAACTACTTAATAACTTATTGTATCTGAAACTGTGGCAACCAAAAGTCAATCAGCTATGCATCCCTTGGTCTCCCAAAGGCTGATGACTAACTTTTCAATTGGGCCCTTATTACAACTTAAAACTAAATCAAACTAAAACCCATTAATTGATTAATTCAAAACATAATTTGGTCAACCAACAATATTTGTTAAAGAACTTCCTTTATTTCCCTTGCTCTAGCCCTTATCATAGGTCATGTTCACATCATTCTCTCCCTCTTGAAAAGGATTTGTCCTCAAATCAGATTCGCCATCTACATAAAAAAAAGATAAGTCTGACAAATTAAATGCAGAACAAACATTATACTCACTTTTATGGTTAAATAGCTCTGTTTCACTTCAAGTGTTTCACTCTTCTTTTTTTTCTCTCTTTTCTTGAAATTTTTTTTCTCTCATTCTCTTTTTTTCTCTCATTAACCTAGGAATTGAAACTACTTAATAACTTATTGTATGTGAAACTGTGGCAACCAAAAGTCAATCAGCTATGCATCCCTTGGTCTCCCAAAGGATGATGACTACCTTTTCAATTGGGCCCTTATTACAACTTAAAACAAAATCAAACTAAAGCCCATTAATTGATTAATTCAAAACATAATTTGGTCAACCAACAATATTTTTTGAAGAGCTTCCTTTATTTCCCTTGCTCTGGCCCTTATCATAGGTCATGTTCACATCAACTATGCAGAGGTTGCCTACTTCTGGATGGACGTTACCTTACTCGCCCTACAGTTTTTGGCTAAGGTAACCATTGCTCTTTTTATTTTTTTTATTTTTTTGAAACCTCTAAGTTTTGCCTAGGATGTTTCCTAGCGAGGTGTGTGGATCCTAAATTTTTCCCAGGACGCTCTTTGCTGGTTTTCATCCTGGCAGATCATGAGCAATGCCTTCAAACGTGATACTTCTTTACCGCATCTGAATTGACTGGGTGGCGAAGTTCTTCTCCATTCATGTTGGTGAGGATAAGAGCTCCTCCTGAGAAGACTTGCTTGACCACAAAGGGTCCTTCATAATTTGCCGCCCATTTTCCGATTTTATCCTTCTGGGCCGGAAGCAGTTTCTTTATTACTAGATCCCCCTCGTGATAAGTGTGGGGGTTGACTTTTTTGTCGTAAGCCCTTTTTATTTTCTTTTAGTAGGCTTGTCCGTGACATATGGCATCGAATCGTTTTTCTTTGATTAGGTTCAATTGATCGTAGCAATTTTGGACCCATTCTTCTTTTGTCAACTTTGCTTCCATGATAACTCGCAGGGAGGGTATTTCGACTTCTATTGGTAGTACGTCCTCCATGCCATACACGAGGGAAAATGGGGTGGCTCCTGTGGAGGTCCGTACAGAAGTTCGGTATCTGTGCAGGGAAAAGGGTAGTATTTCGTGCCAATCTTTATATGTTATTACCATCTTTTGGATGATTTTCTTGATGTTATTGTTGGCAGCCTCTACCGCACCGCTTCTACCCATTTGATGAAGTAGTCAATGGCCACCAGGATGAAACGATGACCATTGGATGCTTTGGGCTCGATGGGTCCAATAACATCCATGTCCCACATGGAAAAAGGCCATGGTGTAGCCAAGACGTTGAGGGGTGCCGGTGGGACATGAACATTGTCGGCATAGATCTGGCATTTGTGACATCGCTTGGCGTATTGATGACAATCACCTTCCATCGTGGACCAGAAGTATCCTGCCCTTAGGATCTTTTTTGTCATGACATGCCCTGGCGTGTGGGTTCTGAAAGCTCCTTCATGAATTTCCTTAATAAGGGTTTGAGCCTCTTCGCAGTCCACACACCTTAGCAGGCTGGAGTCAAAATTTTTCTTATAAGGGTTCCTCCGATCAACGTGAACCCTACAACTCTCTTCTGAATGGTCCTTTTATCATTATCATTAATTCCCTCGGGATATTTGCCTTTCGTGAGGTATCGCTTGATGTCATGATTCCAAGGGGATTTGTCTTGCTCGCTAGTTACTGCCATACAAAAAGCTTGTTTATCATGCAACCTAATTTGGATAATCGATATCTCACGTTCTTGATCTAGGGCGAACATAGATGACAAAGTAGCGAGGGCATCTACGAACTAATTGTCTTCCCGAGGGATGTACTCGAAGTGACGTTTTCCATCCTCGAAACCATATTCCAGATGTACTCTAGATATGGGATCAATTTGGAATTTCTGGTTTCCCATTCACCCTTGAGTTGATAGATAACAAGGGATGAGTCACCGAAAACTTTGAGTTTGGTCACTCCATGATCTAGAGCTGCTTGGAATCCTAGGGCGCAGGCTTCATACTCAGCCATGTTATTGGTGCAATTGAAATTTAGCCTGGTTGTTACTGGGATGTACTTCTTTTCAGGGGATATTAAAACAACCCTTATCCCGTGTCCAAGCATGTTCGAGGCTCCGCCAAAGAACATAGTCCATGCACGTCCTTGGGTACTTCGTGTTGGATATGCATGATGTGTTCATCTAGAAAATCGTCTTTTAGGGTTTTATATTCGTTTGTTGATCCGTGTGCTAGGTAGTCTGCTAGAGGACTACCTTTGATAACTTTTTAGGTGACATAAACGATGTCAAATTCTGAAAGGATTACTTGCCACCTAGCTATTCTTCCATTCAGGATGGGTTTTTCAAATAGGTATTTGATTGGATCCATTTTGGAAACCAACCAGGTCGTATGTCTAATCATATACTGCCTGAGACATTGAGTTGCCCACACCAATGCACAACATGTTTTTTCGAGTGGTGTATAACGAGTCTCATAGTCTAGGAATTTTTTGCTGAGGTAGTATATGGCTTATTCTCTCTTTCCCATGTCATGCTGTTGACCGAGCACACATCCCATAGATTCATCGAGTACCGATAGAAAAATAATCAGAGGTTTTCCTTCAACGGGAGGCACCAGTATCGGTGGATTGGTTAGGCACAACTTAATTTTCTCAAAAGCTTGTTGGAAATCCTCATTCCAAACTGTTGGTTGGTTTTTGTGCAATAGTTTGAAGATGGGTGCACATTTGTCTGTGAGTTGTGCGATGATCCTAGTTATATACTTAATCCGGCCAAGAAATCCTCTGATCTCCTTTTCAGTTTCTGGTGGGGGCATTTCTAAATTTGCCTTTGTTTTGTCAGGGTCTACCTCTATTCCCTTTTTGCTGACGATAAACCCAAGTAGTTTACCCGACCGTACTCCAAATGTACACCTAGTCGGGTTTAGCTTCAGCTGATACTTTCGAAGTCGATCGAATAATTTTCTCAAATAGAGAATGTGGTCTATTTTGTTCTTGGATTTGGTAACCATGTCATCCACATAAACTTCAATTTCTTTATGGATCATGTCGTGGAATAATGTTACCATGGCCCTTTGATAGGTAGCCCCTGCGTTCTTGAGTCCAAAAGGCATGACTCTGTAACAGAACGTTCCCCACGGTGTGATGAAGGAAGTTTTTTCTCTATCTTTGACGGCTAGTTTAATCTGATTATACCTCGCGTATCCATCCATGAAGGAATAGAGTGTATTCGTGGTGGTGTGATCCACCAACGTGTCAATGTGTGGTAGGAGAAAATCGTCTTTTGGACTTGCTCGATTTAGATCCCTGTAATCTACACACACTCTTATTTTCCCATTCTTTTTCATGACTGGCACGATGTTTTCCAGCCATTCAGGGTATTTGGACACGATCAGGAAATTAGTGTCCAACTATTTTTGTACTTCCTCTTTAATTTTTAAGGACTAGTCGGGTTTCATCCTTCTTAGCTTTTGCTTTATTGGTCGGGAACCCTCTTTCAAAGGTAGTTTATGCTTCACTATGCTTACGTCGAGCCCAGGCATTTCATGGCAAGACCAAGCGAATACGTCCACGTATTCTTCCAATAACTGTATTAACCCTTCCCTGATGTCACTATCAATTTGGGTACCGATATTTACTTCCTTCTTATCGTCCTTCTGTCCTAAATTGATGGTCTCTGTCTCTTCCTGATAAGGTTGTATGGAGCGAGCTTCTCTTTCCAGCAATCTTTGCGTGTCCATAGAAATGGTCTCCTGCTCACTGGCAAATTTGACCCATTCGCCTTCGGATTCCAGATCCTACAGAGATTCATCAATCACAGACATGATCGTTTTAAGGGTTTTGTTTTAGGTATAGATTTTATTATTCAGATATTTTGAAAGAATAATAAATAGAAGAGGGAAAAGAATAAATGTGAATATGGATGAAAAATGCCTCATGTATTAAAATAAAGGAAAAGGTACAAAATGCCCTTTTAATTGATGGTCTCACGGGCTGGGACAACAAGAAATACAAAGAAAGCTTTTAAAAAGAGAAATAACCTTAACAGTTGGTCCTCCCGATCCAACCCTAACACTCTGGTTGCAATGGAGGCTTGACTTCTATGATGGGGGCGGGAGCATCAAAGGTGGCCCATCCGGCGTTTATTAACTCCTGGGCCTTATATTTTAAGGCCCGACAGTTCTCTACTGAGTGCCCAGGAGCGTCTGAGTGGTAAGCACATTTCTCATTAGGCTTATACCACTCAGGGTAAGGTGGGTTCACCTTTCTTGGTGGGACGTATTCCAGGAGCTTAGCCTCCACCAGCTTAGGTAGTAAACTCCCATAAGAGGTTGGAATGGGAGTGAACTTCATTTCCTACCTCTGGGATTGCCTAGCTGGCTTCGAAGAAGAAGAAGGAGTGGTGAGGCTGATGGCGTTTATGTTCTCCTCCTTCTTCCTGCCCAGGGATTTCTTGAATGATGCGTTGGAGGAGGAAGGTCGCGCTATCCTTCCACTCTTTAATCCCTGCTCCACCCTCTCGCCTCTGGTGACCACGTCTGCAAAGAGGGTTGACGTGTTCCCTATCATTTTGTCATAATAGGGTCCAGTCAACGAGTTGATGAACATAGACACGGTCTCCTTGTCCGATAGTGGAGGCCCCACTTGGGCGGCCAGTTCCCTCTGAAGCACTTGGTGGATTTGATGAAGACATAGATATAACTTAGGTTGTGGGTGTGTAGATGATTAGGTTTTTTAAGTTTAAGCACTTAATCTCTTGATAGGCCATTATATTTTGTGATAAGCACCTTAAAATGTTGCATCTCATTGAAAATCATTTTTCTGCATGAAAAACATACGTTTAAGTATTAAAAGAATAAACTAAGTTTTTTTCAATCTGTTGGAAAGGATTTTCAATCTGTTAAAATCACTTAACATAATAAATGGTCATACATAATCGAAAATTCAATTGATTGATTCGCTGAATCAACAAGTTAAAATAACTCAATGAATTTTCAATATCAAGTTTTGCATTTTCAATCTATTGAAATGATTTTTAAATCTGTTGAAACAGAAAGATTTTTTCAGTCTAAGAGTTTTTAGAAAATCAATTTGTTGAAATAATTTTTAATCTGCTAAAACAGAGAGGCTATTTTTTTAACTAAGTGTTTGCAGGAATTTAATCTATTGAAATGATTTTCAATCGATTGAAACAGAGAGTCGGCATTTTTCATTAAGTTGTTTCAATCCATTAAAAACTCGAATCAATCGATTGAAATGGAGCTTTAAATGAAATCAATCGATTGAATCGACGCTTTAATCGATTGAAATTTATTCTGATCGATCATAGTTTTATTCTGATCGATCATAACTCGATCTGATCGATCATAGTTTCATTCTGATCGATCATAACTCGGTCTGATCGATCATACTTCTGTTCTAATCGATCAGAGTCTCTTCTAAACCTGTTTTACTGCTAACCAACTTATCTTTTGACTCTCTAAAACAGTTTTTAACAGATGAAACGTTCTGATTTTCTGATTTACTCTATATATATAGATTTGATCTATCTTTTGAGATATACAATACAACACACTACTTGAAAAAAACTTGTGAAATCAATCTGTGAAACTTTCATACGTGACTTTCTCTCGCATTCAAGAATATTTTCATTTCATAAGGTGTCGTGATCAAAATTGTAGTCAATCAAAGAGAGAAAGTGCTGTTAGAATTGGTTCTGGACAACTAGAAACTTCAAGTCCAGGTTTTTTCTTTTCATATTCTTTTGTAAAAGTTTGATTGTGCAGGTTGGATTGTAATCTGCACTTGGTACAGTAACTGGATTTGGTTACTGGGTGGTTTTCAAGATTCTGTCTTGTGGGTTTTACAAGATAGTTCTTGGGGTAGATTGGTGAGTATCTACTGGTTGTAATTTTCACTTGGTATTAGTGGAACTTGACTCGGTTTGTCAAGAACTGGATGTAGCTCGGATTAGAGTGAACCAAGATAAATTTGTGTGTTAATATTCTTCTTTCATCTCTTTTATTTTCTCGTCTTTAATTGTGTTGTGTTTAAACCGAAGTTACCTTTGCAAAGATTGAATAAAGATAACTCATTCTTCCAAAAGAAAGTAAGTTTTGCGAAAAGTTTTAAAGTTCAATTCACCCCCTCTTGAACTCAACCATTAATTCTTTCAATTGGTACCAGTAGCCGGTTCTTGTAAGTTACTCAAGGAATCGGTCCAATGGCCGAGGGAAAGATGAATTTTTTAGAAGGAGCCTCCATAAACAGGCCTCCACTTTTTTCTCGGTGTGAATTATTCTTTCCGGAAGGTTAGAATGAAAATCTTTATTGAATCTCTTGATAGAGGCATTTGGGAAACAATTGTTAATGGTCCTTACAAACCAACTCATACAGTAGATGGTAAAGTAGTTGAAAAAGATTGGGCTGAATTAACTCGATGTAGAAAATAGGAGAGTCCAATATGATTATACTCGCAAAAAATATTATTACCTCTCGCTTTAAATCTTGATGAGTTTTTCAGGGTGTCTCAGAGGTGCCTCGCCAAAGAGATGTGGGAAATTTTAGAGGTTACACATGAAGGAACGTCTGATGTGAAAAGGGCAAGAAAGCATGAGTTAATCAGTGGACTATGAGTTGTTTAAAATGCAAGCAAGGAGAAACAATTGCAGATGTGCGTAAAAGGTTCACGCACATAGTCAATCATCTAATTGGGTTAGGAAAGACTTTTGACAAAGAAGAGTTGAACATCAAAATCTTAAAGTGTTTGGATAGAACGTGGCAACCAAAGGTGACAACTATATCGTAATCAAGAGACTTGACTCGAAATGACTACCGCTTCACTTTTTGGTAAGTTGAGGGAACATGAGTTGGAAATCAATCGGCTCAAAGAACAAGAGAATGCAGTAAAAGAAAAGTAGAAATATTGTTCTCAAGACAATTGAAGAAAACAAAGGATCTCGAAGAAGATGAATCGGAGAACTCGACTTTGTTGGTTAAGAAATTTGGAAAATTTCTTAGAAGAAAGAACAGAACCGGTCAAGTAAAAAGGTACAATGATAAAAAGACCGAATCTGCTCAAAATTCTATTACTTGTTATTCTTGTGGTAAACAGGGTCACATAAAGAGTGAGTGTCCTGAAAAGACCAAGAATCGAACAAGAAAGAATCAAGACACAAAGGGAAAAAGGCCTATATAGCCTGGCAAGACAATGATTCATCTTCCAGCTCTGAATCCGAAAGTGAAGAGGTGAACCCGTGTTTGATGGCCGGCCGTGAATCCTCTTCATCACATGTAAGTTCAACTCCTACAGAGAATGAAATGAATTACAAGCACATTACTGAATGCTTTCAATGAAATGCATAGTGAAGCCATAAATTTATCTCATACAAATAATCGGTTGAAAGGTTTAAATAACTCGGTTAGAAAATAGAGTTAAAGTTCTGAAAATGAACTATTAGAAAGCAAAACAGATTTAGAACATCTAGATATTATCTATTCATCTCGTGATAATGTTGTCGTTAATAAGAATTGTGAAAAGTGTATTGTTTTACAAAATAAGGTTGATTACTTGACTAAAACTTTGACAAAATTTACTCAAGGTAAAGAGAATTTAGATGCACTTCTTGGGTCTCAAAATTGTGTGTTTGAACATTCTCGAATCTGGTACAAACCTAAGAATGGGGTAAAAACTAAAAAATATTTGAACTTCTTTTCATACGTAAAAACAACAAGCATTCCCCTTCTCATCTTGTCATTACCGCATGAAGAAAGGACATACTATAAAATTTTGTCATGCTAGAAAATATTTTGTGCCGCAAGGTAGGAAGAGATGGGTTCCAAAACATGTTAAACAGTAAAATTTGACTCCTAAGGACCCAAAATACGTAAGGGTACCAAATACTTGATGTTTGATCTTTCAGAACAAGCAACAAGAGTCCCTTTGGTATCTAGATAGCGGATGCTCAAGGCACATGACAAGTGACATTTCAAAATTCCGTAAGCCGAAATTGAAGAATGGAGGTCATGTGACTTATGGAGACAACAACAGAGGAAGAATTCTAGGTTCTGGAGATATTGGTGATGGTGAATCAGTAATCATTCACAATGTTCTTCTTGTTGAAGGTCTCAAGCACAATCTGATAAGCATAAGTCAGCTTATGTGATCTTGGTCACAAAGTCATTTTCAAACCGTAAAAGTGCCTTATCTCGTGAGCCGAATCCGACACCTGTAATGTTGGTAGGTAAGAGGTTAAACAATATATACATGTTAGATATCAAACAGTCTATATCATCTCAAAGTTGTCTTCTTACTAAAGAAGAAGAATCTTGGTTGTGGCATAGAAGACTTGCTCATATACATCTTAACCATCTTGACAAACCGATTTCAAAAGAATTAGTTTCGGGTCGCCTAAGCTTCAAATCTTGAAAGACAAAATCTGTGAAGCTTGTTTGAAAGGCAAACAAACTAGAAAATCTTTTTCAAACAAAAACATTGTTTCAACTTCCAAACCTTTGGAACTCGCTTCACATGGATTTGGTTGGTCCTTCAAGGAATAAAAGCCTAGGTGGTAATCTTTATATCATGGTAATTGTTGATGACTTTTCCAGCATTTACCTGGACTGTTTTTCTAAAGGCCAAATCTGATTCTTACAAATCTTTCAAAAAGCTTGCCAAGGTTTTACATAATGAAAAAGGATATTTCATTACATCTATTCAAAGTGACAATGGTGGAGAATTTGTAAATGAAAAGTTTGAATCATTTTGTGAAAAGTTTGGCATAAAACACAATTTTTCTCGCTCCAAGAACTCCTCAACAAAACTGTGTTGTGGAAAGAAAGAACAGATCCATTGTGGAACTTGCTAGAACAATGTTGTGTGAAAATTCTTTACCTAAATACTTTTGGGCAGATGCAAGAAACACCGCTTGTCATGTTTTGAATAGAGTCTTGATTAGACCCATGCTTAAGAAAACCCCATATGAACTCGTACAAAGGAAGAAAACCCAACATAAACTATTTCAGTGGTTTTTGGATGTACATGTTTTGTTTTAAACAATGGGAAAGAAAATATTGGCAAGTTTGATGAGAAATCGACAAAGGAATCTTTCTTGGTTACTCAACTCACTGGCCATGCATATAGAGTTTACAATTTAAGATTGAAATCAGCTTGAAGAATCAAGACATGTTGTGTTTAATGAGTCTTCTCGAGTGGTGCGTAATAGAACAACAGAATCTGCAGATGAAGAAGATTTAACCGATAATTCTCATCAGCTTGAAACATGCCGTAAAACACAGATCAAGTGTACCGTTGAAGAAGATGATCCATCGCTGGACCCTCGCAAAAGCCGATCCACCAACAATTATCGAAGAACAGGAAGAAGATGTTCTGAAGAGCTTCCTAAAGAGTGGATTGTCCCAAGAGATCTCTCTAGACAATGTCATCTGGGCAAATTAATAAGGGAGTATCTACTAGACATTCTCTTAATCAATTTTGTAATCATATGGCATTCATTTCACAAATAGAGCCTAAGACAGCTTAAAGAAGCATTAAATGATGAATACTCGGGTTAGTGCCATGCATGATGAGCTTAATCAATTTGAAAGAAATAAAGTATGGGAATTAGTTCCTAGAATTAAAGATATCAATGTAATTGGTACTAAGTGGGTATTCAAAAACAAGCTAGATGAACACGGCATTATTACTAGAAATAAAGCTAGGTTGGTAGCCAAAGGGTATAACCAACAAGAGGGTATTGATTTTGATGAAACCTTTGCACCTGTAGCTAGACTTGAAGTCGTTAGATTGTTATTAGCTTATGCCTGTTTAAGTGGTTTCAGCATTACTACGTATGGATGTAAAGAGTGCCTTTCTGAATGGACTCATCAATGAAGAAGTATATGTTTCTCAACCTCCTGGGTTTGAAGATCACAAGCATCCCGACCATGTCTACAAATTGAAAAAGGCCCTTTATGGTTTAAAGCAAGCACCTAGACAATGGTATGAGAGGTTAAGTAACTTCCTAATTGATCAAGGGTACAAGCGAGGTGAGGTTGATAAAACTCTGTTCATTAAGAAATCTGAACCGACATTATTCTCGTGCAGTGTGTATGTGGATGATATCATTTTCGGTTCCACTAATAATACCATGTGTAATAAGTTTGTAAAAGAAATGCAAAGTGAATTTGAAATGTCTATGATGGGAGAATTGAATTTCTTCCTTGGTCTCCAGTGTTAAACAATTAAGAAATGGCATTTTTCTTAGTCAATCTAAATACCGCAATGAATTGTTAAAGAAATTTGATATGCAAAATTGCAAGGAGTCCTCTACACCCATGTCTACTAACTCGTTGTCTAGACTTAGATGAAAAAGGAAAATCTGTTGATCAAACTAAATATAGAGGTTTGATTGGTTCACTACTATATCTAACTCGCTAGTAGACCCGACATTATGTTTAGTGTATGCCTTTGTGCAAGATTTCAGTGCAAATCCAAAGGAATCACATCTTACCGCCGCCAAAAGGATTCTCAAATACCTTAAGGGAACAGCTAATGTTGGACTATGGTATCCCGAAGGTGCATCCCTTAAACTTGTTGGATTTTCTCGATTCTGACTTTGCAGGATGTAGATTGGATGTAAAAAGTACCTCTGGTACTTGTCATTTACTCGGGAGCAGCTCTTATATCGTGGCACAAGAAAAAGCAAGCGTGTGTTGCTCATCAACCGCAGTAAGCCGAATACATTGTAGCTGGGAGCCGTTGTGCTCAAAGCATCTACCTCAAGCAACAACTGACGCATTATGGAGTTACTCTAAACAAGGTACCTCTGGTTTGTGACAATACTAGTGCAATAAACTTAACTAAGAATCCTATTCAACACTCTAGAACTAAGCATATTGAAATTAGACATCACTTTATTAGAGAACACGTATCTAGGGGTGACCGTGAGATTTTATTCGTTGAATCAAAAACAGCTTAGCCGATTTATTCACTAAACCACTTCCTAGAGATAGACTTAATATGCTTAGGACTGAATTAGGAATTCTAGATATATCTAGTATTGCATAACTGATTCATTACGTTGATTGTATGCTTTTTAACAAGTCGATAACAAGTTCAATCGATTAATAATTGCATGAATAACTTGATATTATTTGTTTCAATCGATTGAAATTGTGAAATAATCTGTTGATTTTCTGATTCTTACTCACCGATATTGATGTGTTAGTAGTTCAATCGATTAAATAAGCTTTTAATCGATTTATTTCATTAATCTTGTAGCTCGCACACTTTCTTCTATAAATCAATCGATTAAATCTTCGATTCAATCGATTGAATTCACTAATGGTACTCGAATAATTTTCTTGTACAAAACAATCAATTTAACTTTCAATTCAATCGGTTTATTTCACTTATAAGTATCTCACGATTACAAAATCAATTGGTTTCACTGAATATCAATTGATTATTTTTCTTCTAGGGCTAGTTGTATGTACTTTGTCTCTAAACAATTTTTGCAGAGTAAACCGAAAGCATTTACAACAAGATAAACTTCAACTACTCTCTTAAATATCAAAGATATCCAATAAAAGTTGATTGACTCGATTGGATATCGATGTGAGGGTAATTAAAGTGTACAATAGCAATTCTCTCTCCTCTTTATCATCACCGCACGTAAACAATAAATCAAGAAAGACAAAAATTTTTGAAGCCGATAAAGATTGTGTATTCTCATTCCTATAGTATTATTTTCTTCTTTGAACTTTCTCTTTCTCGCTCTTCTCTCGTTCGCTCATCCCAAAGATCAAGTATGCTCAAGCGCACAAAGTCCGGTAGGAAGAAGTCCAGCAGAGGCGAGTCCTCTACTGCAAGGCAAGAACAAAATGTTGGAGGAAGGATTGAAACTTGGTTCAATGGGGACCAAGAGAAAATGGATTTGTTTATCCATGAATTAAGCAGAAGCAAGTCAACATTCCAAAGATGTTAAAGTTCTCCTGGTTTGATGCCGAAGGATTCAGAGGCATTCTGAAGTTACCGCAACATCAAAAACTTCGGACGTTTCGGAGTTGAATGGTAGGATTTACCCCGACTTAATTAAAGTCTTTTTCACTAACTTGTCCTTTGAAGGTTCCACTCTAATAACTCAAGTAAAAGGAGTAGACATTGAGATAACACCTAATGTCCGGAAGGAAGTTGCTGGAATAAAAGATGTAGGTGTGAAAGTCACCAAAGGGTGTACTTCGATGTTGAAGAATTTAATAAAGTTCAAGTATTTCCGCTCTTGCCTCGAAGAATAGGCATGATTCTCGTAAGTTCATTCAACACCGGGAAGTTGAAACCGGAAGAAAGGATTCTCGCTTTCATCGTTTCCTGGCAACTTACACCCGTGGGGAGCAATCATGCAATGCTAAATGAAGGAGATTTAGTACCGATGTACCGCATTCATCACGTAATCACGAGTGAACTGGGTCTTCGTCATCAAGGATCACATGATCAAAGCCAAGAGACTTAAGTGATTTCGTGTATCCTTATGCTATTCTGATTTCTAAATTTTTAACACATTTTGGTGTCGATGTAGAAGGAGAACTTGTTGAAACCGTTCGACCAACAAATGAAATAAACAATTCTCGTTCTTCACAAAATGGGGTTCATCAAAATTGATGGTGAATGGATTTCCAAAGAAGAAGCCGGAAAAAGTGAAGAAAGTGAAGAAGAAGAGCAAGAGGAAGGAATCAACACCGATATTCCTCGGAACTTCGCAAAGACGTCCGTCTGATCCAATGGAAGAAGTGAACCCAATGGAGATGATTCCATACAATCCACCGCTCGACCGTGGCACTCCTCCGTCTCAGCTCGAAAGAACAATGTTACATCAAATGAGCGAACCGCAAACCGACCAAAGGAGGCATATGGAGATGACTCGCCGCTCTAAGGGCTCTACAGAGCATTATTTGGATGAAAATTTCATTGCAAGGTTCCAAGCATATTGATAATCAACTAGAAGACATTTACAACAGGATTGTGGAACCGCAATTCAACCAAGGCCCCGGGACGAATGAAGATTTTCAATATTTCTGTTATCCTGCTCTCTTTTCATAGTTTTTTTTATGTTCTGGTTTATATTCTGGGGTACCCACGTGGCCCCATTGGACTCGTAACTAAAACATTCTATTTGATGCAATCAAATAGGGGGAGAAGTATTTTGCTTAAAACCGTCACTACACACACACCACAAAATATATGTCTCTCGGTCTCGTTATTTTTTTTATGCAGTGCAAGTGGTTATTTGTCTCCATCAAATAGGGGGAGATTGAAGCACTTGGTGGATTTGATGAAGACATAGATATAACTTAGGTTGTGGGTGTGTAGATGATTAGGTTTTTAAGTTTAAGCACTTAATCTCTTGATAGGCCATTATATTTTGTGATAAGCACCTTAAAATGTTGCATCTCATTGAAAATCATTTTTCTGCATGAAAAACTTACGTTTAAGTATTAAAAGAATAAACTAAGTTTTTTCAATCTGTTGAAAAGGATTTTCAATCTGTTAAAATCACTTAACATAATAAATGGTCATACATAATCGAAAATTCAAATTGATTGATTCGCGGAATCAACAAGTTAAAATAACTCAATGAATTTTCAATATCAAGTTTTGCATTTTCAATCTGTTGAAATGATTTTTAAATCTGTTGAAACAGAAAGATTTTTTCAGTCTAAGAGTTTTTAGAAAATCAATCTGTTGAAATAATTTTTAATCTGTTAAAACAGAGAGGCTATTTTTTTAACTAAGTGTTTGCAGGAATTTAATCTGTTGAAATGATTTTCAATCGATTGAAACAGAGAGCTGGCATTTTTCATTAAGTTGTTTCAATCCATTAAAAACTCGAATCAATCGATTGAAATGGAGCTTTAAATGAAATCAATCGATTGAATCGACGTTTTAATCGATTGAAATTTATTCTGATCGATCATAGTTTTATTCTGATCGATCATAACTCGATCTGATCGATCATAGTTTCATTCTGATCGATCATAACTCGGTCTGATCGATCATACTTCTGTTCTAATCGATCAGAGTCTCTTCTAAACCTGTTTTACTGCTAACCAACTTATCTTTTGACTCTCTAAAACAGTTTTTAACAGATGAAACGTTCTGATTTTCTGATTTACTCTATATATATAGATTTGATCTATCTTTTGAGATATACAATACAACACACTACTTGAAAAAACTTGTGAAATCAATCTGTGAAACTTTCATACGTGACTTTCTCTCGCATTCAAGAATATTTTCATTTCATAAGGTGTCGTGATCAAAATTGTAGTCAATCAAAGAGAGAAAGTGTCGTTAGAATTGGTTCTGGACAACTAGAAACTTCAAGTCCAGGTTTTTTCTTTTCATATTCTTTTGTAAAAGTTTGATTGTGCAGGTTGGATTGTAATCTGCACTTGGTACAAAGAATCGGATTTGGTTACTCGGGTGGTTTTCAAGATTCTCGTCTTGTGGGTTTTACAAGATAGTTCTTGGGGTAGATTGGTGAGTATCTACTCGGTTGTAATTTTCACTTGGTATTAGTGGAACTTGACTGGTTTGTCAAGAACTCGGATGTAGCTCTGGATTAGAGTGAACCAGTATAAATTTGTGTGTTAATATTCTTCTTTCATCTCTTTTATTTTCTGTCTTTAATTGTGTTGTGTTTAAACCGAGTTACCTTTGCAAAGATTGAATAAAGATAACTCATTCTTCCAAAAGAAAGTAAGTTTTGCGAAAAAGTTTTAAAGTTCAATTCACCCCCCCTCTTGAACTCAACCATTAATTCTTTCACCCTCCATCGTTGGGCATATGCCTTAAAGGATTCATCGCATCTCTTGCTCAATGTTTGGAGATCTGACCTATCGGGGGTCAGATTGATGTTGTACTTATAGCGATGAAGAAAGATGTATGTCAGCTGCTTCCAGTTTTGGACTTGTCCCTTCTCCAGTTGCATGTACCAATTCAGAGTTGAATCAGTCAGGCTCTCCTGAAAGCAGTGTATCAGGAGTTCTTCATTGTCAGCGTGGGGAGCCATCTTGCGACAGTACATAGTAAGATGACTCCTAGGGCAAGTCATTCCCATGTAGTTTGGGAAGTCTAGGACCTTGAACTTTGGAGGGAAACAAATGTTCTTAACAAGGCACATATCAGCTGCCTCCTTCACGTCAAATCTATGCCCCTCCATGGCCCTAAGTCTCTCTTCCAGAGTGGAGATTTGTTGTTTGGAGACTTCAGGGGGCTAGATGAGCACCACCCTTATTTCGGACTGCACGGGGGCCTTTTGCTCGTAGAAGAATTCCTATTCTTCTTCCTCATGGTGAGATGTGTGGTCACCATGAGTATCACCCTTATTGAGATTCTGCTAGCGCATTAACTCCATCATTTGCGCCATTTGTTCTCTTAAGGAGTTTACCTCAGCAGTGAGTTTACGGTTCTACTCTTCTAGCTGCTCCATCGCTTTAGCCTTTTGTGCACGGGTTCGGACCACAGAAAGACCAGCCTCTTTCTAGGATGCAAAAAATGAATTTTATTACTTAAAATGAATGTTTGGTGTAGGATAGATACACCTTAAGACAATGACTTTAGTATCATCCTTAAAGCTTTATGTTGAACATTCAAGGACTTGATGTTGCACTTGATGAACATGAAGATTGTTGATTTTGATGATGATTCAAGAACACAAAGACTTAGAGTGTTGAAGACTTGTTTTGTATTGTAATAACTCTGTTTCAATTAGATTGAGTCTTTAATTTTAGTGTTTGAGATAGCCGGTACATAGTCTGAACCTTAGAAGCTTCAAAAAGCTCAAGTTTATCATCCAGGCTCGGCTTTAATCGATTAAATAGGGAAATAATCGATTAAAACAGTGAGAAAAATCATTTTCTGTAACAACTCACTGGTTTAATTGATTAAACCAACTTTTAATCGATTATCAGACGGTTTAATCGATTAAACCTCCTTTTAATCGATTAAAATAGAGAGATTTGGGTTCTGTTGATTTTTGGCTCTAGTTTAATCGATTATCACTTCTTTTAATCGATTAAACCAATCAGATTTTAGGTTTTAACTTCAAATCAAACCTATTTTCGAAAACCCTATTCCCAAGAACCCTAGTTTCGAAATTCCCAATTCTTAAACCCTAATTTCTCTACTTAAACTCTTCTTTGGCACTCAGAAAAGGTGAACAACCTTTTCCATACAAAAGTTAAGTGCTGTGAGTGCCAGAGAACTGTTTGTTGCAAGGAAAGGGGGCTTTTGGAACCTGGTGTGGGCTAGAAGCGATAAGAATCACTAAGTGGAGTTCTTAGTGGATTGTGTGTTGTGCCGTTTCTGGGGAAAGCTGTTCTTCATCTCTTGTGGGTTTCAAGAGAGGTGTTATCTTTAACTTTATCTTTTCCATTGTAATTTGTATTGTAACAATTTGATTATAGTGACAGCGTTAATCCTCTGTTTGAGTGATTAGCAACTGGACGTAGGGTCTTTTGATCCGAACCAGTATAAATTTCCTGTGTAAGACTCTATCCCTTTCTCTATTTACATTTACACAGTTTTTAATCGGTAAAATTTGGGGAAAATTTTGAAAACCTAATTTTTATTAAGAAACCAATTCACCCCCCCTCTTGGTTTTTGTCCGACCACGCGAACATTCCGCTGCGCGATTCTAACAAGTGGTATCAGAGCTTGCTTTGCCGAAGGTGCGTCTATCAAACTTTCGAAAATGGCCAGACAAAATCAAACTTTTGCCGAAGGTGCGTCTATCAACAGACCCCCACTTTTTGCGGGTCAAAATTATCATTTCTGGAAGGTACGTATGCAAATATTTTTAGAGTCTGTTGATAGAGGCGTTTGGGATGCTATTTTAAACGGTCCATTTGTTCCTAAAATTACTGAGAATGGTGTTGACGTTCTTAAACCTTTTTCTAGATGGACTGCAGAAGAAAATAGGAAAGCCCAATTTGACGTTAGGGCTAGAAATATTATTTCATCTGCTCTAACCCTTGACGAGTTTTATAGAATTTCTGTTTGTAAAAGTGCACAGGAAATGTGGGAAATGCTTAGAGTGACCCACGAAGGAACTGACGACGTTAAAAGAGCACGTAAAAATTCTCTAATCCAAGAATATGAGATGTTCCAGATGCAACCAGGCGAAACGATCTTTGACGTACAAAAGAATTTCACTCATATCGTGAACCATCTCACCGGACTAGGTAAAGTATTTGACGTTGATGAATTAAATGTTAAAATTTTGAAATCTTTGGATAGGAAGTGGCAACCTAAGGTGATGGCCATCTCGGAGTCACAAAATCTTTCCACAATGTCTATGGCGGCGCTCTTTGGAAAACTTAGAGAACATGAGTTAGAGCTTGGAAGGTTAAACGAAGAAGAAGGCCAATATCAAAAGAAAAATTTAGCCTTCAAAACTGAAATCTCAAAAGGTAAAAATAAAAGGGAAGAAGAAGACTCAAACGATGAAGAAGAAGAATTGAGTCTAATGATAAAGAAGTTCACCAAATTCATGAAAGCAAAAGGAAGACATCCCTTCAAAGGTAAAGGAAAGGTAAGGGAAAATTCTTCCGTAGATATAAAATGCTATGGTTGTGGTGAAGCAGGACATGTAAAGACTGAATGTCCAAATAAGAAGAACGATGAAGTTAAAGGCAAAAAGCAATTCAAGAAGAAAGCTTACATTGCTTGGGACAACAGTGACTCAAGTTCGGAATCAAGTGACTCGGAAATAGAAGCAAACATTTGCTTAATGGCAAATGACAACATATCATCCGATTTTGAGGTAAGTGATTCTGACACATCTTCTAGTGATGAGGATAATAACTATGATGAATTGCAAAATGCTTATAATGAATTGTTTAGTGCTTTTAACTTGAAAAATGAATATAAAGTTGTAAAGAAGAATTTAAGTAGATCCGAAAAGGAAAATGACTCTTTAAAAATGAAAATTACATGTTTAGAAGAAAAAGAGGTATTAGACACGAAAATTGTATGTTTAGATGAGGATAAGAATTTAGCATGTGAAACTTGTAAAGAGCATGAATATGACATAGATATCCTAAATCATCTACTTGATAAAGCCGAAATGGAAATAAGTGATCTTAAGAAGGATAAAACTGTTTTTGCTCAAAATAATGTAAATCATCAAGTTTCTATGAAAAAGTCTAAAACTAAAAAGAAAAGAGTATGGGTAGAAAAAGGAACTAGAGCATCTATGGTTAGAAATGCATCATTTTCAAATGCTACATCTAAAGCATGTTTTTATTGCATGAAACAAGGTCACACATCAAATAGATGTAAAATTAAACATTTTGGTGTACCTAAAGGTAAATACATTTGGGTTCCTATAGTTAAATAGTTTGTTATGTCTCTAACCCCAAGGACCCAAAAGTTGTGGGGACCTAAGTTTACTATATTCTTGTTTTGTAGGAAACTTCCAAATCAAAGAAGTCTATGTGGTATCTTGATAGCAGATGCTCAAAACATATGACCGGAGATAAATCTAAATTTGTGAGTTTCAAGGCTAAGGAACAAGGATATGTAACTTATGGGGACAACAACAAAGGGAAGATCCTTGGAATTGGAAACATAGGTGGTGCAAACACTTTGGAGATCAAGGATGTGCTACTTGTTGATGGACTTAAGCATAATCTCCTTAGTATAAGTCAATTATGTGACAAAGGCTTCAAGGTAATTTTTGAAAGTAAATTTTGCACCATACACTTGATTGATTCCGAAAATATAGCATTGAAAGGCATTAGGCATAACAACATATATTTGATTGATTTGGATTGTTTACATGAGTCTAGCATAACATGTTTAGTTGCTAAGGAAGAGAACCCTTGGTTATGGCATAAGAGAGCGGCTCATATAAATATGCATCATTTGAATAAATTGATATCAAAAGACTTAGTTATTGGTTTGCCTAAGTTAAAATTTGAAAAAGATAGATTGTGTGATGCATGCCAAAAGGGTAAACAAGTATAATCATCATTTAAATCAAAGAATGTTATTTCCACTTCAAAACCCCTAGAATTATTACATTTAGATTTATTTGGACCTTCTAGGATAAAAAGCTTTGGTGGAAATTATTATGGACTTGTGATTGTTGATGATTACTCTAGGTATACATGGACATTTTTCCTTACTACGAAAAGTGAAGCTTTTAAAGTCTTTAGAAAATTTGCAAAACAAATTCAAAATGAGAAAGACTTAAGAATTAAAGTTTTGAGAAGTGACCATGGTGGTGAGTTTCAAAATGAAAAGTTTGAAAATTATTGTGAAGAAAATGGAATTTTACATAATTTTTCTGCTCCTAGGACTCCCCAACAAAATGGTGTAGTTGAAAGGAAAAATAGGTCATTAGAGGAACTTGCTAGAACTATGTTAAATGAATCTAATGTTCCTAAATATTTTTGGGCTGATGCGGTTAGTACTGCATGTTATGTTTTAAATAGAATGCTCATTAGGTCAATTATCTACTCCCTATGAATTGTTTAATGGTAGAAAACCTAATGTTGCTCATTTAAAAATTTTTGGTTGTAAGTGCTTTGTGTTGAATAATGGTAAGGACAACTTAGGAAAATTTGACTCTAAAGCTGATGAGGGGATTTTCTTAGGATATTCATTAACTAGCAAGGCTTATAGGGTGTTTAATAGGAGAACTTTGAATATAGAAGAATCTATACATGTTACCTTTGATGAGATTGTAGACCTTGGGGGAAATCCTCTTGAGTCAAATAAAGAAATTGCAGGTGATGATGAATATATAAGAGAGGCTCTTGATGAATTATATTTGGAAGAAAATGAGCCTTCTCAAACGCCTGAATTAGCAAAAGAATGACAATCACCTAGAGGACTCTCAAAGGACAATATCATAGGTGACATCTCAGAAGGGGTAAGAACTAGAAATATGACTAATTTCTGTATGTCTGTAGCTTTTGTGTCACAGATTGAACCCAAGAATGTTGAGGAAGCACTTAAAGATGATCAATGGTGCATAGCCATGCAAGAAGAACTTAACCAATTTGAAAGAAATCAAGTCTGGGAATTAATCCCAAGAGAAGAGTCACATCAAGTTATTGGAACCAAATGGGTGTTTAGAAATAAGCTTGATGAAGATGGGAACATAACAAAGAATAAAGCCGGACTTGTTGCAAAAGGCTATTGTCGGGAGGAAGGTATAGATTATGATGAAACTTATGCTCCTGTTGCCAAGTTAGAGGCTATACGCCTACTTCTTGCCTGTGCATCTTTAATGAAATTTAAACTATATCAAATGGATGTTAAAAGTGCATTTTTGAATGGTTTTATTAAAGAAGAAGTTTATGTGGAGCAACCCCTGGTTTTGAGGATTTTAGTTTTCCTAATCATGTTTTTAAATTAAAGAAAGCATTATATGGGTTGAAACAAGCTCCTAGATCTTGGTATGAAAGGTTAAGTAGTTTCCTAACATCAAATGATTTTTCTAGAGGAAAAATTGATTCTACACTATTTATAAAGAAAGTTAAAGAACATATCTTATTGGTCCAGGTGTATGTTGATGATATTATTTTTGGATCAACTCGATAATTCGTTATGTGTAGAATTTGCTAAGATAATGCAGGGAGAGTTTGAAATGTCTATGATGGGAGAATTGACATTCTTCCTTGGACTACAAATCAAGCAACTTAAAGATGGCATTTTCATCTCTCAAACCAAATACTGCAAAGAGATCCTTAAAAAGTTTGGAATGGACACCTCAAAGGAAGCTAACACACCCATGGGAACTTCATGCTATCTAGACAAGGATGAATCAGGTTTGGAAGTTAATCAAACTATGTATAGAGGTATGATAGGTTCACCGTTATACTTGACTGCAAGTAGACCCGATATTATGCATTCTGTCCGTGTGTGTGCTAGATTTCAGGCTTGTCCTAAACAATCTCATCTAATTGCAGTGAAACATATTTTAAAATACTTAAAAGGAACTACTCGGTTTTGGTTTGTGGTATCCGTCTGATGCTTGTATGAGTTTAATAGGATATTCCGATGCTCGATTATGGTGGATGTAAAATTGATAGGAAAAGTACTAGTGGGACATGTCATTTGTTAGGTTCATCCTTAATATCCTGGCATTCTAAGAAACAGGCATGCGTTGCTTTATCTACCACTGAAGCTGAATATATTGCAGCTGGTAGTTGTTGTGCTCAAATTCTGTGGATGAAACAACAGTTAGAAGACTATAGTATCTTTTTAAATGACATTCCTTTGATGTGTGATAATACGAGTGCAATTAATCTTACCAAGAATCCAGTAATGCACTCTAGGAATAAACATATAGAAATAAGACATCACTTTTTGAGAGACCATATCAGCAAAGGAAACTGTAAAATAGAGTATGTAGATACCAAACGTCAATTAGCAGATATTTTTACTAAACCTCTACCCAAGGATAGATTCTATGATCTTAGAAGAGACTTAGGGATATTAGAAATAGCTTAAATTCTGCTTAATTTGACTGTTTTTGGATGGTTGTAATGTTATAATGCATTTTGTAGGATGTTCATAGGTTATCATGTGTTAAAACACTCAAAACAGGGCATTCCTCTCTGGAATAATCGATTAATTGGAGGTATAATCGATTATTTGCATCCAAAACACTCAAAACAGGGTATTCCTCTCTGGAATAATCGATTATTTCGTTAATTAATCGATTAAAACCTTCTGATAATCGATTATCAGCTCGAAATAATCGATTAAATGCGACTGGAACTGGTTTAATCGATTATTCTGAGTGTTAATCGATTAAACCTGGCAAGTATGGGTTCTAGCCATTGCCAATGGATCTTTTGGCCTCTATTCACTTCCATATGACCGTTATACATGCTTGGCTATATATAGGAACCTCTATTTCACTTCTACTCACTTCTATCTATTGAAATCAAGCTATCTTGCCTTATTCTTGCAATCTTGCTTACTTCTAACTTACCTTGCTCTCCTAAATCTTCTTGTTATTCTCTTAATCCTTCAAATGGTCTCATCTTCTCGTGCTAAGATCCCTACTAGAAGAAGATCTGCACCCTCATCTCGAACCCGTCCTAATTCTGTAGAAGGATGGATTTCTGATACAGATGGCCAACAAGAATTTCTGACCTACTGGAAGGAAAGGGCTATTATTTCTCCCAAGTTTCTTATTGGTGAGAAATTCATTCATAGGGGATTCAATTTTCCTAATCTTCTTGAAATTCAAGGAGTTCTCCCTTTTATCCAAATGCAAGGTACGTACTATCCTGACTTAGTTAGGGTATTCTACTCAAGATTCAAATTTAGAGATCAAATTGCTACATCCCGCGTAAAAGGGGTTACAATAATTCTTAATGATGATATTTGGGAGAATGTTGCTCACTTTCCAATTAGAGAAGATGCTATTAACGTATATGGTGAGCTAGATGACTTTGACAGGTTCCTACCTTATCGCTCTTTTCTGCGGAATCCCTCCATGGAGATTGGACGTATCCTTCATGCTGGACCTTTAAAGAAGGAAGAACGCATGATTCTACAATTACTTGTATGGATCTTATGTCCCCGGGCTACGAATCATGCCCAATGCTCTTCCATTGATCTTCGTATTATTCATGCCATAATGAATAATAAACCTTTAGATTGGGGCGTTCTTATCACAATGACCATGTTAAAAGCAAAACGTCATCCCACATTCAAAATTCCATATGCTTTACTTGTCTCTCGTATTCTTGAATATAAAGGAGTAAATGTTGAAGGTGAACAAGCAGTTAGAACAAATAACTTGAACCGCATGCTGGACAGCACATTGATTCAACTCCAAATGGTGCGTGTCAATGATATTTATGTTCACAAAGATGACGTTCCTAATAAGGGTGATGCTAATGAAGATTCTGATGAAGATATGCCTCCAACTGCTGAGTTTCCCTCTAACCAAATCCAAAGTGTTGGAACTTCCTCTACTCATCATGAAACCCGACAATCCATGGAAGACATGTTATCTGACATGAATCAGAGGATGCAATCATTCTTCACTCTTTCTGGTGTACGACATGAGGAATTAATTCGTCGTATATCTGATGTAGATGATAAAATGTGCTGTTTAGAAAATAGATTTGATGCACACTTTAATGATGATGATAGTGCAGAATTTTAAATTTTGTTGATTATTCTCTTTTTGTTATTTTTTTTCTTGTTATTGTAATGAATGATTGTTTCTGCAATAAAATATGATGTTTCCTTGATGCTTTGATTGAGGGGGAGTTATCTCCAACTTATGCATATTTTGAGGGGGAGCCCTTATGATTGTTATTTGCAGAGTTATTTTTTATTATAATCAAAATAGGGGGAGAAATATTTAAAGCCTCTCATGAATTGCATTTAAATATTATCTGGTATGTTTAATGTGTTTGTTAGTATGACAGATAAAACAGATTATTACAAGGCTTTAAAAGATAATTTTGATCATCATCAAAAAGGGGGAGATTGTTGAACATTCAAGGACTTGATGTTGCACTTGATGAACATGAAGATTGTTGATTTTGATGATGATTCAAGAACACAAAGACTTAGAGTGTTGAAGACTTGTTTTGTATTGTAATAACTCTGTTTCAATTAGATTGAGTCTGTAATTTTAGTGTTTGAGATAGCCGGTACATAGTCTGAACCTTAGAAGCTTCAAAAAGCTCAAGTTTATCATCCAGGCTCAGCTTTAATCGATTAAATAGGGAAATAATCGATTAAAATAGTGAGAAAAATCATTTTCTGTAACAACTCAGTGGTTTAATCGATTAAACCAACTTTTAATCGATTATTAGGCGGTTTAATCGATTAAACCTCCTTTTAATCGATTAAAATAGAGAGATTTGGGTTCTGTTGATTTTTGGCTCTGGTTTAATTGATTATCACTTCTTTTAATCGATTAAACCAGTCAGATTTTGGGTTTTAACTTCAAATCAAACCTATTTTCGAAAACCCTATTCCCAAGAACCCTAGTTTCGAAATTCCCAATTCCTAAACCCTAATTTCTCTACTTAAACTCTTCTTTGGCACTCAGAAAAGGTGAACAACCTTTTCCATACAAAAGTTAAGTGCTGTGAGTGCCAGAGAACTGTTTGTTGCAAGGAAAGGGGGCTTTTGGAACCTGGTGTGGGCTAGAAGCGATAAGAATCACTAAGTGGAGTTCTTAGTGGATTGTGTGTTGTGCCATCTCTGGGGAAAGTTGTTCTTCATCTCTTGTGGGTTTCAAGAGAGGTGTTATCTTTAACTTTATCTTTTCCATTGTAATTTGTATTGTAACAATTTGATTATAGTGACAGCGTTAATCCTCTGTTTGAGTGATTAGCAACTGGACGTAGGGTCTTTTGATCCGAACCAGTATAAATTTCCTGTGTAAGACTCTATCCCTTTCTCTATTTACATTTACACAGTTTTTAATCGGTAAAATCTGGGGAAAATTTTGAAAACCTAATTTTTATTAAGAAACCAATTCACCCCCCCTCTTGGTTTTTGTCCGACCACGCGAACATTCCGCTGCGCGATTCTAACACTTTACACTTCACGGAGCACCATACCCACTTCGGTATAATGGTTCCTTCCCCATCATGGTTTTGACATGTATAATGTGTTAGAATCGCGCAGTGGAATGTTTGTGTTTACGGACAAAAACCAAGAGGTGGGGGTGAATTGACTTCTTAACAAAAATTAGGTTTTAAAAATTTTCCCCAAATTTTACCGATTAAAATGTTGTGTAAACGTAAATAGGATAAGGATAGAGTCTTACACAGAAGATTTATACTGGTTCGGATCAAAAGACCCTACGTCCAGTTGCTAATCACTCAAACAGAGGATTAACACTGTCACTATAATCAAAGTTATTACAAATAGATAACAATGGAAAAGATAAATTAATGAAAACACCTATCTTGAGTCACACAAGAGATGAAGAACAACTTTCCCTAGAGATGGCACAACACACAATCCACTAAGAACTCCACTTAGTGATTCTTATCACTTCTAGCCCACACCAGGTTCCAAAAGCCCCTTTTTCCTCCAACAAACAGTTCTCTGGCAATCACAGCTCTCAACTTTTGTTTGAAAAAGGTTGTTCTACTTTGCAGAGAGCCTTAGAGAACCTTAAGTAGATGAATTAGGGTTTGAGAATTGGGGATTTTCGAAACTTGGTGTATTGGGACTAGGGTTTTCGAAAATAGGTTTAATTTGAAGTTCAAAATGCAAATCTGACTGAAATAATCGATTATCTCAAGTGTTAATCGATTATTACAGAGCCAAAATCAACAGAACCCCAAAACGCACTGGTTTAATTGATTATTTGCCCTATTAATCGATTAATAGGCCTGTTAATCGATTAACAGGTGTGTTAATCGATTATCACAGTGAGCTGATACAGAAAATGGTTTTTCTCACTGTAATAATCAATTATTTGGTCTTTTAATTGATTAAACCCGAGACTTTTTGATAAATATGAGTTTTTGAAACTTTTAAAGAGTAGACTATGTACCGAATATCTTAGACTCTAATATTACATACTCAAACTCATCAAAACAGAGTTATTACACAATAATACAAGTCTTCAACTCTCTAAGTTCTTCGTTCTTGAATCATCATTAAAATCAACAAGCTTCATGTCCATGTAAGTTCAACATCAAGTCCTTGTATGTTCAACAATCTCCCCCTTTTTGATGATGATCAAAATTTTCTTTTAAAGCCTTGTAATAACCTGTTTTATCTGTCACACTAACAAACACATTAAACATACCAGATAATATTTAAATTTAATCATAAGAGGCTTAGGCTTTAAATATTTCTCCCCCTATTTTGATTATGATCAAAAATTAAGAGCTCCCCCTCAAAATATGCATAACATGAAAATAACTCCCCCTCAAACAAAGCAATAAAAAATTACAATTATTCTAGAGAGTTCATCAAATTTTTGAGGTTTAGACACATGATAATATATTAACACCCTACATAATTGATTATAACATTACAACCATCCAAATACATTGATGCTTTGTATCAACATACTCAATTTTACAGTTTCCTTTACTTATATGATCTCTCAAGAAATGATGTCTAATTTCTATATGTTTAGTCCTAGAGTGCATTACTGGATTCTTAGTAAGATTGATTGCACTTGTATTATCACACATCAAAGGAATATCATTTAGAAATATACTATAATCTTCTAGTTGTTGTTTCATCCAAAAAATTTGAGCACAACAATTACCAGCTGCAATATATTCATCTTCAGTGGTGGATAAAGCAACACATGTCTGTTTCTTAGAGTGCCAAGACACTAATGATGAACCTAACAAAGGACATGTCCCACTAGTACTCTTTCTATCTATTTTGCATCCACCATAATCGAGTATCGAATAACCTATTAAACTAGTACAAGCTTCAGATGGATACCATAAACCAAAACCAGTAGTTCCTTTTAAATATTTTAAAATACGTTTCATCGCAGTTAGGTGAGATTCTTTTGGACATGCCTGAAATCTAGCACACACACAGACAGAATGCATAATATCAGGTCTACTTGCAATCAAGTATAACAATGAACCTATCATACCTCTATACATAGATTGATTAATTTCCAAACCTGATTCATCCTTGTCTAAATAGCACGAAGTTCCCATGGGTGTGTTAGCTTCCTTTGAGGTGTCCATTTCAAACTTTTTGGGAATCTCTTTGCAGTATTTGGTTTGAGAGACAAAAATGTCATTTTTAAGTTGCTTGATTTGAAGTCCAAGGAAGAATGTTAATTCTCCCATCATAGACATTTCAAACTCTCCCTGCATTATCTTAGCAAATTCTACACATAAAGAATTATCAGTTGATCCAAAAATAATATCATCAACATATACTTGAACCAATAAGATATGTTCTTTAACTTTCTTTATAAACAATGTAGAATCAATTTTTCCTCTAGAAAAATCATTTGAAGTTAGAAAATTACTTAGTCTTTCATACCAAGACCTAGGAGCTTGTTTCAACCCATATAATGCTTTCTTCAATTTAAAAATATGATTAGGATAACTAAAATCTTCAAATCCAGGGGGTTGCTCCACATATATTTCTTCTTTAATAAAATCATTCAAAATTGCACTCTTAACATCCATTTGATATAATTTAAATTTCATCAATGATGCATAAGTAAGAAGTAGGCGTATAGCCTCTGTAGACCCCAAATCTTGCCCGACCTCATAATAAGAGCAGAAGACCTCCTATTCGAAGATGGACGAAGCCTAAGAAGCCACTAGGAGAGACTATTAGGCCCCATATTAGGATAGGAAGGATTTTCTGTACAAAAATAAGGATTTTCGCCTTCAGGGGTCGAGACCGCCGTCTCGCTTTTCGGGACCGCCGTCTCACCATTGGTGCAAGTCGAGACCACCGTCTCGTTTGGCGAGACGGCCGTCTTGCCACTTGCCAATGGCGAGACCCCCCTCCCATTTGGCAAGAAGGCCTTCTCGTCACTTGAAAAGTCGAGACGGCCATCCCGAATGGCGAGACGGTCGTCTCGACCTTGTCAAACGAGACGACCGTCTCGACTAATAGGTGCGAATCCCTATAAATAGTGAGCACTCCCCCCTCATTTCACACAGTTCTTCCACTTTCCCTTCTACACTTTCTTCAAATTCTCTTCCTAGAGTCCCTACGAAGCATTTTCGGAGTTTCTGAGAGTTTTTAAGAGCTTTTTATAGCGTTTCGAGAGAGTTTTCGGCGTTGTAAGAGCGAAAGGGTTGCCAAAACGCACCTTACTTTTCAGAATATTAATCAAAAATCTTGCCTCGGAGGTTTCTTCACTCTCTCTCTCTCTCTCTCTCTTACTATCTTTATTTTTATGATTAAATTGTATGATAGACATTAGGGCTATGTAGTCGTTATTTTAATTCCGTAAATAAAAGGGTAAAAGCATCTTTTCAAAAGTTTATTTATAAAATAGCTGGCCTATCATAGGGAACCCGAAAGGGGCGTCGTAAGGGAACTAACACTTCCCTTACACGTAACTAACTCCCTTACCCAACTCTGGTTTTAACAACCAAAGTTGGTTTTCGAAAACCAATGCCTTTTTCCTCCTTTTTCGATGTTTCTGGTAAAAACATCGGTGGCGACTCCATAAAAACCCCTTCAAGTTAGTTCTTGGGTTAGCCCGGTTATCGGACAATCCAAGAAAATCTTTTCGAAAACCTCGCCTCTAGGTTCAGCCCAGTTATCAGACAACCTAAAGGCGTTGTAACCACACCCATAAAAACGCCAAAAATAGGAAAGTCGGAACCATCGCATCGCTCCGACCATCTCTTTTTTATAGCGGCGACAGATGGCGACTTCACTGGGGAAGCCTAGAGAGTTGATCTCATTTAGTGATGGGCCAACTTAATAAATAAACTAAGAAATTACGCTTTTACCCTACCTTGTATTATAACATGTTTTAAATGCTTGGCTTTAATAACTGTTGTTTGTTTATGTTTACGCAATTGTTTGAAATACAAACTGTACACAAACCTTTGAACACAACAGTTCCCTCTATACCCGGGGGCAAGTGAGAAATCCATAGGGAGTGGGTGACAGGTACGGTTCGCTGTAGTGATGGCCTTGAGCCCACCAGTGTGATCGGAAACCACCACTCAAGGTGATAAACTTCCTCTTTTGGCACAAAGACTAACTATGGCCTTAGTGCTAAGCATGGTTAGAAGGCTGGAGAGTGGGGACCCTATAATGGGGGCACCTTGGGGGCCTTAGCCTTGGTGAGAACAGTTAGAACCTACCTTCGCCAATGCACTTTTCTGCAGGAAAACCCTACCTCATGATTAAAACGAATTCTCGCCTATTCGTGAATGATTGAATTGTGTGCGCATTTGTTTGTTGCATTTGATTGCATAGCATAACCAAACAATAGAAAAATCACAAAAAACATTTTTTTGCAATAAATGCCCTTATCTCGGACAGTCTGCCTTTTAGCTAGCCTGGTTTCAGGTTCTTTGTAAGCTAAGTAGCCATGCAGTCCGACAGAAGAGATAAGAGACGCTAAACATTATTCTTTCACAATAAGCCATTTTATCTCGGACAGTCTGCCTTTTAGCTAGCCTGGTTTCAGGTTCTTTGCAAGCTAAGTAGTCACGCAGTCCGACAGAAGAGATAAAAGGCTCTAAAAATAAAGTAAAACCAAATAAAGACCCAAATCAAATAAAAATAAATGGGACCTTGTTCATAAACATAAATCATTCATACAGGTAGTTTATTTTCAAAATATATATATATATATATATATATATATATATATATATACACAAATACCATACATCATGTAGAAATAAAACATGATAAATAGGAAAAATAAAACACTCACATTCATACCTACAATAAGCATCATGTTCATAAAAACATGCATTTTGGTTTTAGAAAATGGAGGGGACTGGTAGACAATTGAAGAAAGTGGACATTCCCCGGTACCATACTGAGAAGCTGGAACGGCTTTGCGTGATAATGCCACAAGAGGTCCGCTCCGACTTTGAAAAATCCTATGGACGGATCCTCGACCTGCTGAAGATCTGTGTCGATCCAATTTTTATCAGGGTTCTAGTTCATTTCTGGAACTCCAGTCTACACTGCTTCAAATTCTCGCAGTTCGATATGGTACCCACTTTGAAGGAGTATGAGATTATGCTGAAATGGCCCAAATCAGCCGGGGTCCATATTCGCCACGGGGCATATACTCTTGTAGCACAAATCGCTGCCATGATCCGATTGTCGTTTCGGCAGACTACCTTGATAGAAAAAGGGAACATCCAGGGTTGGAAAGTTTCAATGTTAGAAGACCATTTGTCTTCTTTGGCTGAGAGGGCAAAATGGGTCGCTTTAAACAAAACCCTGGCCTTAATTATATTTGGAACAATCTTGTTTCCCTTCCACATCAACACAGTGGATCAAGCCATCATGGACGCCTTCTTCGCCTGGGACGTGAACTCGAAGAGTCCCTTGCCTACAATTTTTGCCGACACCTTGCTCTCGGTGGAATTTTGTTGCCAGAAGCAAGGAAAACACTCCGTTGTTGCTCTTCACTACTTTTTGTGTGGGGCATCACACATTTCTACGCCTCTAGTCACATGGGGATGTTCCCCGACCCTTTGAGGAGCTTCTCCAAAATCCCTCTCCACCGACGCCTAACCTTAGAGTGGAGGGACGAGTTGGAACAATGGGGACGCCAACCAATTATCCTGGGTCTGCCCTTGGTTCTGACCCAGTCCAGTCCTCATCAGATGTGGGAATTATCTGAACATACCATTGATAGGACTCAGGGGTTGCATAGCCTATTCACCTAAAGTAGCTATGAGACAACTCATGAGGACCCAAACTACAATATCCCGAGGGGAGCTCGGAGGACTGTGTTTCTTCGGAGACCCATGCACAATCACTAACTCACTAGCTGTGAGAAGAGCATGGGAGAGACCAGTCTTTATGGGAGATAGAGAGCTAGGAAAAGCTCGGGTAGCTTTCTCTAGTGACTATGAAGAGTGGAGAAGGAAAAGAGGGATGTCTCAACCATCCACCTCACTTGCTACATGTACAAACAGTGAAGAGCTTCAAACTCAAGTCGACGCCTTGACCCGAAGGATAGAAATCATGGGAGCCCAGATGAGGGTCCTTGAAGAAAGAGAACAAGAATCTATCCTCACCATAGACGGTCTACAGAGGCAATGCAAGAAAAAGGATCATGAAATAGAGCGCCTCAAGGATCAGTGTGCTGACTCTAACGAACAAGCTATCCGAGCATCCAAAGCTGCTAGAACCAGCTCGGATAGCCAACTTCAGGAAATAACCACCAAATCAGCACGCCTTGAGGCCGAATAAGCAAAACAGGCTCAGATGATCAAGGACTTGTTACAAGATCTCACAAGGACTCGGTCAGAAATACGCCAAGAACGAGAGGCCAACCGGAGACTCAATAGAGGTCTCACTGAGCTACGCTGCAAAGAAAAAGACGGCCTAGCTCAGTATGGCCAAGTACTACGAGAGAAGTATCGAGCCCTTGCAAAGCTCGATGAACTACAAGCCTTGGTTGTCCATCAAGAGGCGAAGATCAAAGAGGCTCAAAAGTACAATGAAGATATGAGCCAGGCGGTCCAAAAGCAAAGTGAAGCACTCGCTCGTCATGTCCGGGAAGTTGAAAGAGAATTACATAGAGATCAAGACCCTCCTGTGGGTTTCTTTAGGCTTTTGCGTTTTTGCCAAAAGTTGCTTCGTAGTATGGAATAGAGGAATGTACACCTTTCACGAATAAATGAAATTTTTCTTTATTCAACAATTGTCTACTTGCATGCATATCATTCGTTTGCATATTTAATTTCCCCTCCTTCACTTCTAATAAATAAGATAATAAAAAGGAAGGATTAACTGGCACGTCTTCCAAATCAGAAGAATGGAGAGAAAGCCACTTTTAATCAAGCTTTCTCCAACGGTTGATCCATCACAAGAGGACAATAAGCCTTAACCGTTGGTCCTCAAAACCAATAAGGAAGAGGGGGCAAGGACACCAGTGTGACTATTTATGCCACGTCCTTTCCCCTACGAATCAAATAAAGTTGTACCATGGAGATACGGGGAATCTTCACCAATAAAGGAGGATATCTCCAATATAGCCGGCATTGGGGGCATGACTAGAAGTGGAAGAGTCTACTCCCCCAAGGACTTACAAGGAGATGCCCCCAAGAATAAAGAAAAAAATAAACAAACCGAAGAAAAAGAAAATAAGGAATCCAAGGATGAGACCGAGGAATTACTCCAGTTTATAAGGCAAAGCGAGTATTCCATTATTGACCAACTCAATCATACACCTGCTAAGATAACCTTGTTATCTCTAATGATGAGCTCGGAACCACATAGAAATGCCCTGATGAAGGTCTTGAGCGAAGCGCATGTACCTCACACCATATCCCAAGAAAAGGTCGAGAGGATCGTCGGTCACATTACGGAAAGCGATCACCTCACCTTCATAGAGGAAGAACTCCCCCTCGAGGGGTCAAATCACAACAAACCCTTGCACATCTCCATCAAATGCAAGGAGTACCTCATCGCCAAAGTTCTTGTGGATAACGGGTCATCCTTGAATGTGATGCCCAAGTGCACACTCGACAAGTTGACTATACAAGGAACCCGTCTGTGTCCAAGCAGCACTATCGTTCGAGCCTTCGACGGATCAAAACGAGAAGTAGTGGGAGAAGTTAATTTGCCAATCCAAATTGGACCCACAATCTTCAACGTCAATTTTCATGTAATGGATATTACTCCAGCATATAGTTGTCTCCTCGGTAGGCCTTTGATTCATGACGCTAAGGCAGTACCTTCAACGCTCCACCAAAAAGTCAAGTTTATAGTGGATGACAAGTTGGTCACGGTCCAAGCTGAAGACGATATCCTGATCAGTGGACCGTCTACCCAACCTTATGTGGATGCGGCTGAAGAAGCCCTTGAAACATCTTTTCAAGCGCTCGAAATTGCCAATGTAGAAAGACTTCCCAAAAACACAAAGGTAGCCCGTATGATGATGAAGCATGGTTACCATCCTGGCCAAGGACTGGGGGCAGATTCCCAAGGCATGAGGGAACCCCCAGAATTCAAAGATAATCCCTTCAAATGTGGCCTAGGATATGACCCTACTAAGGGTCGAGCAGAAGGAAGAAAAGGGAAGTCTCCCCTCCGTGCACTCAAACAAATATTCCGAAGGGGAGGGATGCAAGCGTTAAGAGCTACCCTAGTCATTAGGAGATCTTTTTCTTCATTTAAGGGATGTAAACCCAATGATTGTTAGAGATTATCCCCCGGGGCTAGCCCGACACCCGGGCATTTTAGGGCACATATTCCCTTATTAATTAATAAAGAATACACTTCTTACTATCTGTTTCTCTTCTTGCTATTTCATGACTAGACCCCACAATAACCTTGTCTAAGTAAACAAAAAAATAAGAATAAAAAAGCGCGGCCAAATAACCAAAATTTACCATTGTCATTACAATCAAGCTAGTTGATTACAAACATAAAATAAGGCTTTACCTCACCAAAAAAAAAAGTCATGCTTCGCCAATATTGTGAAAAATAATAACAAAAAAAAGCCCGCAAAAGCCAAAGGCCAAAAGAAAAGGGCAAAATACCCAGTAGGAACCCACTAAGGGGGCTACGCAAAAAATAGGGTCAACCCGGTAGGACACCCGAACAAAAATAAAGGATAGCCTAGGCAATAGTTAGGGTTACAGAATAAAGTCCGCTAGGATTCCCTAAACAAAAACAAAAAAAGGAACCTAGACAAAAGATAGGACGAAAACACAATATCCTAGTTCGAAAACCCAAAGGGCGATCTAGGGAAATCAACCAGCCATAAAGAGTAATAGAAATAGGCTAAGGCGCAAATTCAAAGAAGGAAACATTTGCTTAGACAAAAGCATAAACACGTAAGTCTTACCTTAGCCAACCATTCTTACAAAATCCTTTCTAAATGAAATTAACCATCTAAAACACAAGTCATTGAATTTACCCTTTTACTTCTTTTCTGTTGACCCTCACAACATTATTCTAACAATAAGTTTGGGAATATGGAGGCGTATAATCAATGAGAGGATTGAAACCCCTAAAGTGAAGAAAAAGGGACACCTATATGGCAAAGTGTGCTCTCCAAAAAAAAAGAAGAAAAAGAAAAAAAACAAAGAAAAAGAAAGAAAGTAAAAGGAAAATTATTCTTCGATCACCTGAGGTCCGGAATGGTGCAGCCAAGTACAGTAGAAGGAACAAAGACCAGAGGACACCAGTCTCTACAAGACGCGTCAGTTAAATCCTTCTAAAAAACTAATGAAATAGGCATCATAGGACATCAAACATGAAAACATTGCATGCATAAAATGTTTTTGAACAAGGTCCTATTTTTCTTCAGAAGAAAAAAAATCTTCTAAAAAACGAGACCGTCGTCTCGATTTACACTAAAACGAGACTGCCGTCTCGACTACCAAGACCGTCGTCTCGACTTGACCAAAAACGAGATCGCCTTCTCGCTTAGCGAGACGGCTGTCTCATTTAAGGCCAAAGTCGAGACTGCCGTCTCGAGGTTCCAAATGGCGGTCCCGAATCCCGCAAATTCGAGACGGCGGTCCCGAGGTTGGCTGAAAATTCTATATATAAGGGTGCCTAGGGGGGTCTCAAACACTCTCTCCTGCACTCGTATCCTCCTTTCTCTCACTTTCAAGCATCCTACCACCGAAATGCACAGAGGAGAGCAATCCAGAAAGAGACGGGGTTATACTGGACCTAGTAGCTCCACAGCCCCCACTCCACAAGATCCCACACAACTCTCACCATTACACTAGGCCCGCCTGGAGCACGTCCGAGGGTACACTTGGCACACCATGTTGAGGCTGGAATTCGGCATCCTCGTCGAGTTTGGGTGGGAAGACGACGTCCGCGCCTACATTGACAGCATAGGGTAGCGCTTCCTCCTCCTATCTCCACCCACTCACGTCTACCCACAGGCGGTGATGGAATTCCTCGCCTCCATCTCCTACTCCGAGACTCCTTCCATGGTGTCGGGCCTCCCACCGACGAAGATGGTGACGTACTTCATGAACGGGATGTACCGGACCACCACCCTGGATGAGTTCAATGTGTCCATTGGATTCGTCTAGCCCGAGGATGTCCTGACTTGGGATTACCAAGAGGCCATTTGCGCGCGCCCCACTACCCTCACCGCCGGCAAAATGTGGTAGGAGATTACAGCGATGCACACTCTGCCAACATTGTTGAAGGGCTCCACACTTCCCCCCGCCCTTCGCATTTGCCACAAGCTACTGGCCGGGACGGTCCACGGGTGAAAAGAGAGTCAGGGTAAGGTTACCCTCCCAGATCTCTTCGTCCTCTACTGCATGAGCCAGAGGCGCCGGTGCAACCCCGACTATTTCTTCCTGAAGGCGCTCAAGGACTTTGGGAGCCGTCCCGTGGGGGCCATCCTCATGGCTCCCCTCATCACCCCACTGACAGAAAAATGGGGGTGCAGTGGCAGGGAAGAACTGGCCTCCAACCTCCGACCCGAGACTATCAACGGGTCTGTCCTGGTCAGCATGGGGATGCTGCTACGCCAGGGGTCCCGGTTGATCCTCCACCCTTCGCTGGACATAACTTCGGATCTCCAAGACATCGTAGCAATGCAAGATCTCCCGACACCCCCAGAGTTCCAACAACAACAACAACAGCAGCAACAGCATCAGCAACAACAGCAGTACACAGACGACTTTGCTGGCATCAATCGTAACATCTATGACTTATGCCAGCAATTCGACCAAATGTCCCTGAGACAAGAGCAGATGTCCTTAAGGCAGGATGTCTTCGATATAAGGATGGAGACATTCAGCCAATACCAAGAGGGAATAAGGCAAGACCTGCAATGTTCCGACAGGAATACCTCAATGAAGTCCGAGACCAGGCAGAATTACGAAGGCACATGTACCGTCAATTCCCTTCTTACGGATCGTATCCAGGCTCAAGTCCGCCATCTTAGGGATAATGCTTAAAAATAACTTTTGTAACCCAAAATTTTTTATCATAAATAAAATTTTATTTTACCCATTTGCTCTCCTTTTTGAAAAAGTCAGCGTAGCAAAAAGAAACTAAAAGTAAAAAGACTAATGCTTAGTCCCCCGGAAAAAAGCCAAAATCTGAAATTGCAAGAAAAAAGAGATAAACCGCGGAAAGAGGCAGGATTAAAACAAGTCAATCATCTTGACCAATAATTTTCGACAACCAAGCAGGAGTCGAACAACAAAAAGACTACCTAGCAGTCACTTGAGACCAGATCACCACCAAAAAAATCAAAACAATCCCCGACAACCAGCAAAGTCGGATGACCACTACCAAAGGATCAAAATCAAAGAATCCCTAGCATCTAACAAGCTGGATGAACACCAATGAAATCCCCGGCACAGACCGGACGACCATTCCCCGAAAAGACAAAAACAAAGACAAGAGAACGCATCTCAGCACCCGGTGCATGAGCCACCTGAGCAGTAAGCCGCCACCACCACCAGTCCTACGCAGTGGACTGTACCAGCCTGATAGGGGGTTCATACCTATCAACCTGCGCACGCGGTGCGCCTGATCTGTGCTCGAGCTGGATCAGAAAGTCGCAACTACCAGCCTGATGGGGGGTTTATACCCATCAACCAAAGGATCGGCTACCGTCAAAAGGAGTATCCTGAGGTTCTACCATGTGTCAACTGAAGGGATTGGCTACCGTTAGAAGGAGTATCCTGGAGGTGCACAACACACTTTTCCCCAGAAGATCAGCCGCCGCAAGACGGAACATCTGAAGGGTAACCGGGCAAGAGGGTCAACTCCTTTACCCTCCAGTCGATCTTCTTGACACGACAGGCCAACAGTCAACTGGTCAGGTAAAGGGGGGGCAGCTGTAGACCCCAAATCTTGCCCAACCTCATAATAAGAGCAGAAGACCTCCTATTCGAAGATGGATGAAGCCTAAGAAGCCACTAGGAGAGACTATTAGGCCCCATATTAGGATAGGAAGGATTTTCTATACAAAAATAAGGATTTTCGCCTTCAGGGGTCGAGACCGCTGTCTCGCTTTTCGGGACCGCCGTCTCGCCATTGGTGCAAGTCGAGACCGCCGTCTCGTTTGGCGAGACGACCGTCTCGCCACTTGTCAATGGCAAGACCCCCTCCCGTTTGGCGAGAAGACCTTCTCTTCACTTGAAAAGTCGAGACCATCGTCCCGAATGGCGAGACGGCCGTCTCGACCTGACAGGCGCGAATCCCTATAAATAGTAAGCGCTCCCCCCCTCATTTCACACAGTTATTCCACTTTCCCTTCTACACTTTCTTCAAATTCTCTTCCTAGAATCCCTCCGAAGCATTTGCGGAGTTTCGGAGAGTTTTTAAGAGCTTTTTATAGTGTTTCGAGAGAGTTTTCAGCATTGTAAGAGCGAAAGGGCTGCCAAAATGCACCTTACTTTTCAGAATATTAATCAAAAAGCTTGCCTCGGAGGTTTCTTCACTCTCTCTCTCTCTTACTGTCTTTATTTTTATGATTAAATTGCATGATAGACATTAGGGTCATGTAGTCGTTATTTTAATTTTGTAAATAAAAGGGTAAAAGTGTCTTTTCAAAAGTTTATTTATAAAATAGTTGGCCTATCATAGGGAACCCGAAAGGGGCGTCGTAAGGGAACTAACACTTCCCTTACATGTAACTAACTCCCTTACCCAACTCTGGTTTTAACGACCAAAGTTGGTTTTCGAAAACCAACGCCTTTTTCCTCCTTTTTTGATTTTCCGGTAAAAACATCGATGGCGACTCCATAAGAACCCCTTCAAGTTAGTTCTTGGGTTAGCCCGGTTATCAGACAATCCAAGAACACCTTTTCGAAAACCTTGCCTCTAGGTTCAGCCCAGTTATCGGACAACCTAAAGGCGTTGTAACCAGACCCATAAAACGCAAAAAATAGGAAAGTCGAAACCATCGCGTCGCTTCGACCGCCTCTTTTTGACGGCGACGATAGCCTCTAACCTGGCAATAGGAGCATAAGTTTCATCATAATCAATACCTTCCTCCTGACAGTAGCCTTTGGCAACAAGTCTGGCTTTATTATTTGTTATATTTCCATCTTCATCAAGTTTGTTTCGAAATACCCATTTAGTTCCAATTTCTTGATGTGATTCTTCTCTTGGGATTAATTCCCAGACTTGATTCCTTTCAAATTGATTTAGTTCCTCTTGCATAGCTATGCACCATTGGTCATCTTTAAGCGCTTCCTCAACATTTTTGGGTTCTATCTATGACACAAAAGCTACAGACATATAGAAATTAGTCATATTTCTAGTTCTTACCCCTTTTGAGATATCACCAATAATATTGTCCATTGAAAGTCCTCTTGGTGATTGTCATTCTTTTACTAATTCAGGTGTTTAAGAAGGCTCATTTTCTTCCAAATACAATTCATCAAGAGCCTCTCTTATGTACTCATCATCACCTGCAAGTTCTTTATTTGACTCAAGAGGATTTCCCCCAAGGTCTACAATTTCATCAAAAGTAACATGTATAGATTCTTCAACATTTAAGGTTCTTCTATTAAACACTCTATAAGCTTTGCTAGTTAATGAATAACCTAAGAAAATGCCCTCATCGGCTTTTGAGTCAAATTTTCCTAAGTTGTCCTTTCCATTATTTAACACAAAGCACTTACATCCAAATATTTTCAAATGAGCAACATTAGGCTTTCTACCATTTAACAATTCATAGGGAGTTGATTTTATAATTGGCCTAATGAGCATTCCATTCAAAACATAACATGCAGTACTAACCGCATCAGCCCTAAAATATTTAGGAACATTTGATTCATTTAGCATTGTTTTAGCAAGTTCCTCTAGTGACCTATTTTTCCTTTCAACTACACCATTTTGTTGGGGAGTCCTAGGAGCAAAAAAATTATGTAATATTCCATTTTCCTCACAATAATTTTCAAACCTTTCATTTTGAAACTCATCACCATGGTCACTTCTTAAAACTTTAATTCTTAAGTCTTTCTCATTTTGAATTTGCTTTGCAAACTTCCTAAAGACCTTAAAATCTTCACTTTTCATTGTCAAGAAAAATATCCAAGTATATCTAGAAAAGTCATTAACAATCATAAGACCATAATAATTTCCACCAAAGCTTTTTATCCTAGAAGGACCAAATAAGTCTAAATGTAATAATTCTAAAGGTTTTGATGTGGAAATGACATTCTTTGATTTAAATGATGATTTTACTTGTTTAACTTTTTGACATGCATCACATAATCTATCTTTTTCAAACTTTAACTTAGGCAAACCAATAACTAAGTCTTTTGAAATCAATTTGTTTAAATGATGCATATTTATATGAGCCGCTCTCTTATGCCATAACCATGGGTTCTCTTCCTTAACAACTAAGCATGTTATACTAGTATCATGTATACAATCCAAATCAATCAAGTATATGTTATTATGCCTAATGCCTTTCAATGCTATATTTTCGGAATCTATCAAATGTATGGTGCAAAATTTAATTTCAAAGATTACCTTAAATCCTTTGTCACATAGTTGACTTATACTAAGGAGATTATGCTTTAGCCCATCAACAAGAAGCACATCCTTAATCTCCAAAGTGTTGCACCACCTATATTTCCAATTCCAAGAATATTTCCTTTGTTGTTGTCCCCATAAGTTACATATCCTTGTTCTTTAGCTTTGAAACTCACAAATTTCATTTTGTCTCCAGTCATATGTTTAGAGCATCCACTATCAAGATACCACATAGACTTCTTTGATTTGGAAGTTTCCTACAAAAAAAGAACATAGTAAACTTAGGTCCCCATAACTTTTGGGTCCTTGGGGTTAGAGACAAACAAGTCATTTAACAATAGGAACCCAAATATATTTTCCTTTAGGAACACCAAAATGTTTGATTTTACATCTATTTGAAGTATGACCATGTTTCATACAATAAAAACATGCTTTAGATGTAGCTTTTGAATATGATGCATTTCTAACAATAGATGCTCTAGTTCCTTTTTCAACCCATACTCTTCTCTTTTTAATTTTAGGCTTTTTCAAAGGAACTTGATGGTTTACACTATTTTGAGCTATAACAATTTTATCTTTATTATTATTACTTAATTCCTTCTCGGCTTTAATTAGCTATTTTAACTAATAGCATATAAGTCTTATCAACTAAAATGTTCTTAACACTTTTGTAACAGGTTTTTAACTGATATGTTTACGAAATAATCGATTGTTTTCATTAGAAGGATTTTTGAAAACCTTCCGCCAGTATTTAAACCGATATAGAATTGATATAATCGATTAAAATGACTTAGAATATTTTGAAAAGTGCTCGGCAAATTTTAATCGATACAAACTCGAAATAATCGATTAAAATAACTTGAAGTGTTTTGAAAGTTGTTCTATCAGTATTTTAATCGATACAAATGTGAAATAATCGATTAAAACAACTAAGAGGTTTTTTCAGAATGTTTTAATCGATTAAAACAAACTTGCTATCAATTAAAATAACTTAGAAAATTTTATGAAATCTTTTGGCAGAATTATAATCGATTAAAATGCGTTTCAATCGATTAAAATAACTAAGTGATTTTTTTTTTCAAAGTGTTTTAATCAATTAAAACATATTGTTATCAGTTAAAATCACTTAGAAAAGTTTATAAGAATGTTTTGCAGTATTTTAATCGATTGAAAGACGAAACAATCGATTAAAACAATTTAGAAGATTTTTTACAAAGAGTTTTAATTGATATAAATGTTGTCGTATTAGTTAAAACACATCTGGAAAATATTCAAGAACATTTTAACAAATTAAAAGTAGTTTTAACAGATTAAAACAAGACTTTTAACAGATTAAAAGATTATTTTAACAGATTAAATAAACCAGCAGTTTTGAAAATCTTCTATATAAACATAGTTGCTTGAACTTTTTAAAACACATCTTTTAGCAATCAATCAAGCAATCATAAGTGCTACTTTCAAGAGAGAATCGCGCTAGTTTTGTGCAATTCATAGAAGTTCTTTCTTGAGGCAAAATTGCATTCTTTTGGAGAAGAAACACATACTGCAGAGCTGCATAAATCTGGTTTGAGTGTTCTAGTTTCTTCTATTTGTTTCTTTACTTTCTTTACTGTATTGTGGGTGCCTGGAATTGTGGGCATTGGTTTATGTAGCTGGAATTTGGCTGCAGGGTTGGTCAAGAACTGGAATTTGGTTCTTGGTGAAGGTTTAGGTGCAGGAACTGGAACTTTGGTTCTTGTGGTAGATTGAGTGTGAGATTAAAGTTGTAATCTGTAAAACGTTCAATCTAGTGGAACCCAGCTGGAATTTGGCTAGAAACTGGACGTAGCCCTGGGATTGGGTGAACCAGTATAAATCTTGGTTGTATCTTTCTAAACCTTTCTCTTTTAATTTTGTCACTGCTTTTATTTTGATTGCTTATTGTGTGTAATTCAAGAACTGGTCAGAAATCTTAATCTTTGAAGTAGATAATCTTTAAATTGCGAAAATCTTTCAAAGATCAATTCACCCCCCCTCTTGATCTCAGCCTACTTTTCTAACAATTGGTATCAAGAGCAAGGGTCTTGAAAAATACTCAAGGCTTTCGGTCCAAATCTTTAATGGCTGAAAACAAATTACCTTTTTCTGAGGGAGCTTCTATTAATAGACCTCCACTGTTTTGTGGAACAGATTATCCATTTTGGAAGATTAGGATGAAGATCTTTATTGAATCTATTGATAGAAATGTTTGGGATGTAATTGCTAATGGTCCATTAATTACAGAAAAAGAATGGTCTAGTTTAAATGATGAAGAAAAGAAAAAAGTTCAAAGTGATTGTACTGCTAAAAACATAATTACTTCTGCACTAAATATGGATGAGTTTTTCAGGGTCTCCCAATGCAAATCTGCCAAGGAAATGTGGGAAGTTCTTGAGGTTACTCATGAGGGAACAGTTGATGTAAAGAGAGCCGGAAAACATACTCTCATAAGAGAATATGAGTTGTTTAAAATGCAAACTAGAAAAAGTATTGCAGATGTGTAGAAGCGCTTCACTCATATCATCAATCATCTAATGGGTTTAGGTAAAAATTTTGATAAAGAAGAATTAAATATTAAAGTTCTGAAATGTCTTGACAGGTCATGGCAGCCTAAGGTCACAGCAATCTCAGAATCAAAAGACTTATCCATCATGACAACAGCTTCCTTGTTTGGCAAACTCAGAGAACATGAAATGGAAATTAACAAATTCAATGAGCAAGAAGTCTCTGAGAAAAAAGGTAGAAGTATAGCACTCAAGGTTGAAGAAAGAAGTCAAGAATCAGAGGAGGAAAGTGAAAATCTTGGACTGCTTGTCAGAAAGTTCAATAAATTTCTCAAGAAAAAGATTCAAGATAAAGAAAAACACAAAAGGTATGATGAGAAGAAATCTGATTCTTTTAACTATAAATGCTATGGTTGTGGAAAGAAGGGTCATGTAAGAATGGAGTGCCCAGAAAAGAACAAATACAATGACAAGAAAGAGGAAAAAGTCAAAAGAAGAGCATATGTAGCATGGGATGATAATGATACTTCATCAATAGAAAATTCTGATAATGAAGAAGCTAACTTGTGTCTAATGGCAAATCAAAATCATCAAACCAACAGTGTAAGTTCTAACTCTTCTTCAAATTTGGTGAATTACAATTCATTACAAGAAGCATTTAATGAAATGCATGAAGAAACTAAGAAACTGAAAAAAGAAAAGGATAGGCTAAAAGGCATGAATAATTGGTTAGTAAATAGAGTAGATTCTCTTGAAAAGAAAATTCTTGAAGATGAAACTGGTCTTGACTTTTTAAAATTAATCCATGATAATTCTGATTGTGTATGTAATAAACCATGTAATAATTGTTCAGAATTACAAAAGAAGATTGATTTTTTATCACAAACTGTTTCAAAGTTTACACAAGGTCAAGCTAATCTTGATGTTCTTCTTGGGTCACAAAAACTTATTTTTGACAAATCTGGCATTGGATTTACATCTAGCAAGAAATTCAAAAAAACAAATGTAAACAGGAAATCATACTCATCATCTGTGATTAAATGCTTTTACTGCATGAAAAAAGGTCATTCTGTGAAATATTGTAGAATTAAGAAGTATGTTATTCCTAGAGGTAGAATGAAGTGGATTCCTAAAAATTCATTTCAAATAACCTGATCGTACCCAGTAATTATAAAAAGGGGTACCAGAAACATGCTAAATTTGTTTTGCAGGAATAAAATCTGGAAGTTCCTTAGTGTTCAAAATAGCAAATTTGGTTCTGGTTTCATAAACTGAATGTTTTAATTGATATAAAATAGTTTTAATCGATTAAAATCACTTACAGAGAATACCAGAAAAGCTATCCGTACAGTTTTAATCGATTAAAATACGAGTTAATCGATTAAAATGCTCTCAGGATTTTTAGTTTAACTGTTATAATCGATTAAAAGGGATTTATATCAGTTAAAACCACTAAAAGGTCAAATTTAATCGATTCTTCTTCGTTTTAATCGATTAAAATTCTGTTATCATTTTATTAATTTCATCCAGTACAAACTTAATCGATTCTTTTATGTATTAATCGATTATTTCACTGTTGCATTTTCAAACCTAGTATTAAAGATCAAATTAATAGGTTAATTTGTTGATTAATCGATTAATTTGTTCCTGAAAATAATTTTTACAACATCCAATTGAAAATTGGTCAGCAAATCAGAGTCAAAAATCCAAGTTTTTGTGTTAATCAAAATCTGCATAATACATTTATTGCATTTGTTGACCAAGTCAAAAATTTATCAAAGAACAAAATAGCTGATGTACCCACCATCCAGAAACATGTGCCTCTGTCTTTGGTCAAGGGGACAATTGCATTTAAAGCTGAAACGATGCAGTTCTGTCTCTTTGGATTTCAAAAATTTGAAATCTGATCTTCATCAAACCAGGTTCTGTACTTACCCAACCATTTCTCAACTTATCATCTTTCTTCTATTTTCATATTTTCAAAATCTCCTCTCGAATCTCTGCTACAAACATGTTCAAAAGATCAAAATCAAGGAAGAAACAAAAGGGAGAGTCTTCCTCTGCTGAAAATCAAGGAGGTCATCTTGAAAATTGGTTCAGTGGTGATATAGAAAAGATGAATAATTTCATCACTCATTTCAGTCAAAAGCAACTTGTAATTCCCAAATTCATAAGGCTTGCTTGGCTAGATGAAGAAGGGTTCACTTCGTTAAGAAGAAAACTGAAGAATAAAAAACTGAAGAATTTTCTGGAATATACTGGCAACATTCAACAAGATTTGGTAAGAGTGTTTTATGAAAATCTCACTGTCAGTGGTTCCACTTTAAGATCTTAGGTAAAAGGAGTTAATATGGTCATTACTCCTGATATTTGGGATGAAGTTGCTGGTCTCAATGATGTTGGTGTAAAAGTCTCTAGAGGTAATATTGTTGAATTGCCAGAGTTTAACAAAATTCAATTTTTTCGTACCTGTCTCAAAGATCAAGATGATTCGGTAAGAATTTTCAATGCTGGGAAGATGAGGCTTGAATCAAGAATTCTTGCCTTCATTATTGCATGGATGCTTACTCCAAGGGGGAGTAATCATGCTATACTCAATGAGGGTGATTTAGCTCTCATGTATTGCATTGAAAATAGGATTCGTGTTAACTGGGTCTATGTTATTAAAGATCACATGGTAAAAGCCAAGAGGCTTGCTGATTATAAACTGCCTTATGCTTTGTTAATCAACAAACTTTCTAGACATTTTGCAGTAGATTTAGAAGGGGAGTATGTGGAAACTCCGAAAGCATCTAATGAGATTGATGACTCAACTTTACGGAAAATGGGGTTTATTAAAATTGATGATGAGTGGATCTCTAAAGTTGATGTTGGGATGTTTGAAGATGAGGAAGAAGATGAAGAAGAAGATGAGCAAGGCCAAATTCCTTCCTCTCCAGCTGCTGCAGAGGTTCCTGAATCCACCAGTGGTCAAGCTTCATATGAGAATATGGAGATCATTCCCTACATGGAGCAACCTGACCGTGGGACTCCTCTGTCACAATTTGAAAGGTCCATGCTTTCTCAAATGTCCATAATGGAGGAAAACCAAAGGTAGCATATGCAAATGACCTATCAACACTTCCAGTAGACCAACACTCAGTTCACAAACCTTGGAAACCAGATTGCTGATATTTACACCAAATTGGAAGATATGCAGCTCAACCAAGGGAATTGGGATGATTGAGTTTTTAGACAAAAAGGGTCCCTTCCTATCTTTTTCTTATGGCATATTTCTTTTACTGCTAATTTTCATTTCTGGTCTGTAATATTAACTGGTTGTAAACCAGGAACAATCTTTTTAACTTTAGTAAATATGATGTAGGTTTTAAGTTGAATTAAGAGAGCCTAGATAGAATCAAACATAATTCTCTGATAATTTTAGCTGATACAAAATAGATTCAATCAATTAAAAGTAACACTTACATAGGAAATTCGCATCAAAATAATCGATTAATTTGCGTATTAATCGATTAAAACCTGTATGTCATGTGTTTGTATCAACTAAAACTAGTTTACATCAATTAAATCAACTAGATAAGATACTATTCTGTTTTTGATGGATCTATTGATTAAAACTTAATCAATCTAGTTGATATTATCTTAAAACATTTTCCTAATAATTGATTTTACAAAATCCGAACTAAATTAGGCATTTTAGATGCATCAAACATTACTTAGTTTTCAAAACTGGTTGTTTTAATTGATAAAAACAATCTTTAAATCGATTAAAAACACTTATACAACATTTTTCTTATTATTTTAATCGATTAAATGTCGATTTAATCGATTAAATCAACTTATGTTTCAAACTTTCGAAATTCATCACTGTTTTAATCGATTAAAACATTATTTTAATCGATTAAAACTAGTAACAAGATCATTTTAATCGACTTTGTCCTGTTTTTAATCGATTATTACTCTGGAAAGAAAAATTAAAGACTTTAGTTAATGGTTGTTCGTGTAACATGCTACTAAAGCTTGGTTCCCTTATCTTTACACGTGTTAATTGTATTCATTACAAACGTGTTAATGAAGATAAGTTTGAATCAACTTTGATTGGCCTTTTTATGAGTAAAGTATCTTGTTCAATTTTTTTTTTCTGTTTTCAAAAACTAAATTTTGATGCATACCTTGTGTTGTATTTGCTTTATTCCTCTGTTCTCTATTTTTTTTTTTGATGAAGTCAAAAGGGAGAGAAATAATTGCTTTGCTTTTATAATTGATTTTTCTTATTTAGGGGGAGTAGCAATAGAGGGGGCTTTTATAATTGATTTTCCTTATTTAGGGGGAGTAGCAATATAGGGGGAGAAATGGGAAAATGATTAATTTTTTAATACTCACTAATCTATATATTCAAGTGACTTCTTCTGCAGAGTTATTATTCAAAGAGGTGTTTGTCTTCATCAAATAGGGGGAGACTGAAAGTGATGAAGATCTTATTGAATTACTTTGGCAAAGACTTTGTTGATTTGATGAAGTCAAAAATGAAGTCAAAGGCTACTTTGTGGCAGTCAAAGGTCACTTAGATAAAAGAGTAGTGGGATTAGTGAGTCTGCATCTCTGGTTAGGTATAATCATTTTTATCTCTCTGCTGCATGAGGTTTCTTCATTTAAAAGATTTTGCAAATGCCTCTAAAAATTATTTAAACGGATAAAAGGTTTTTTTAACTAATAGCATATAAGTTTTATCAACTAAAATGTTCTTAACACTTTTGTAACAGGTTTTTAACTGATATGTTTACGAAATAATCGATTGTTTTCATTAGAAGGATTTTTGAAAACCTTCTGCCAGTATTTTAACTGATATAGAATTGATATAATCGATTAAAATGACTTAGAATATTTTGAAAAGTGTTCTGGCAGAATTTTAATCGATACAAACTCGAAATAAATCGATTAAAACAACTAAGAGGTTTTTCCAGAATGTTTTAATCGATTAAAACAAACTTGCTATCAATTAAAATAACTTAGAAAATTTTATGAAATCTTTTGGTAGAATTATAATCGATTAAAATGCGTTTCAATCGATTAAAATAACTAAGTGAATTTTTTTCAAAGTGTTTTAATCGATTAAAACAGATTGTTATCGTTAAAATCACTTAGAAAAGTTTATAAGAATGTTTTGCAGTATTTTAATCGATTGAAAGACTAAACAATCGATTAAAACAATTTAGAAGATTTTTTACAAAGAGTTTTAATTGATATAAACATTGTCGTATCAATTAAAACACATCTGGAAAATAATGAAGAACATTTTAACAGATTAAAAGAAGTTTTAACAGATTAAAACAAGACTTTTAACAGATTAAAACAATACTTTTAACAGATTAAAAGATTATTTTAACAGATTAAATAAACCAAGCAGCTTTGAAAATCTTCTATATAAACAGAGTTGCTTGAACTTTTTAAAACACATCTCGTTAGCAATCAATCAAGCAATCATAAGTGCTACTTTCAAGAGAGAATCGCACTAGTTTTGTGAAGTTCACGAAGTTCTTTCTTGAGGAAAAATTGCATTCTTTTGGAGAAGAAACACATACTCGCAGAGCTCCATAAATCTGGTTTGAGTGTTCTAGTTTCTTCTATTTGTTTCTTTACTTTCTTTATCAGTATTGTGGGTGCCTGGAATTGTGGGCACTCGGTTTTTGTAGCTAGAATTTGGTCATGAGGTTGGTCAAGAACTGGAATTTGGTTCTTGGTGAAGGTTTAGGTGCAGGAACTGAATTTTGGTTCTTGTGGTAGATTGAGTGTGAGATTAAAGTTGTAATCTGTAAAACGTTCAATCTAGTGGAACCCAGCTGGAATTTGGCTGGAAACTGGACATAGCCCTGGGATTGGGTGAACCAGTATAAATCTTGGTTGTATCTTTCTAAACCTTTCTCTTTTAATTCTGTCACTGATTTTATTTTGATTGCTTGCTGTGTGTGATTCAAGAACTGGTCAGAAATCTTAATCTTTGAAATAGATAATATGTAAATTGCAAAAATCTTTCAAAGATCAATTCACCCCCCCTCTTGATCTCAACCTACTTTTCTAACACAGTGGAGTCACCATTTGTCGTCGCCGTCAAAAGAGGCGGTCGGAGTGATGCAATGGTTTTGATTGACTCATTTTTTTTAAAGAAGTGGTTCAGCGCCTTTAGGATGTCCAATAACTGGGCTAGACCTAAAGGGGAGGTTTTCAAAAAGGTTCGAGGAGTCACCATCAGTGTTTTAACCTTAAACACTGAAAAAGGTAAAAAAAGAAGAAGGCAGTGGTTTTAGAAAAAACCAACTTTGGCCATTACAACCAGAGTCGGGTAAGGGAGTTAGTTACATGTGGGGAAGGTGTTAGCACCCCACAATGCCTCTTTCGGGTTCCCTATGATGGACTAGTTTAGAAAATAAAAACTTAAAGAAATTATTCTTTTACTGTATTATTCTATCTACTTGCAGAATTTAAATGTCTACATGACCCTATTATCTAATGCACACAAAGAAAGCAGTAAAAGAGAGAGAATAGGGAAGGAACCTCCGAAGCAAGCTTTATATTAACCCTTCGAAACTTGAGGACGCTTTTTGGCAGTCCCCGCACTCTACAAGCACGCTCCTCCCGCAAAAGAAAGAAAAGTCACTCTACCGAGGGTCGGACGTCTCAATAGGAGACTTCCTTAACCGATTTCAACTTTAAACGGAAATCGGAAAGCTCACTCGAACTCCGAAATAATGCTCAGAGTCACTCTAAAGTTCCAAAAAGCTTCCTAAAGAGTGGTAGGAGTGAAAAGGTGTGAAATTTTGAGGAATGAGGGCTCCCATTTATAGGGAACTGGACCAGGAAAAAGTGGACGGCCGTCTGCACTTAGTGGACGGTCGTCCATGGCAAAACGTGGCCATAGACGGTCGTCAATTTAGTGTGGACGGTCTTTCATGGCCAAAAGTTGCCATGGATGGCCGTCCAAGCTAAGTGGACGACCATCCATAGCCATAAAGTTGCCATGGACGGCCGTCCAAGCTAAGTGGACGATCATCTGCTCTCTCCGGTAAATTTTCCGATTTTTATTGCCTCTAAAAACCTTCCCTATCTTAAATGGAGCCTAGAAAAAACTACTAGGGACTTAATAAAGTCTTGACCATCTTCGAAACGGGCAATCTCTGGCTTTATTGGAGAGTCGGCAAGATTTGGGGTCTACAGCGACCAAGGCTTGTAAGTCGTCGAGTCTCTCAATGACTCGATCTCTCTCTTGCAGAACCTGGTTGTACTGAGCTAACCCGTCTCTTTCTTTGCACGTAGCTCAGTAAGGCTTCTGTTGAGTCTCTGGGAGGTCTCCCTCCCTTGACATATTTCAGACCGAGCCTTTGCGAGATCTTGTAGCATCCCCTTGATCGTTTGTGCCTGCTTTGCGTATTCAACCTCAAGGTGTACTAATTTGGTAGTTATCTCTTGGAGTTGATTATCCAAGTTTATTCTGGAAACTTTGGATGCTCAGATAACATCCTCATTGGAGTCAACACATTGGTCCTTGAGACGCTCTATTTCTTGGTCCTTCTTCTTACACTGCCTTTGCAGACCCTCAATGGTAAGGATATAATCTTTTTCTTTCTCCTCAAGGGCCCTCATCTGGGCTCCCATGATTTCTATCCTTTGGGTCAAGGCATCAACTTGAGCTTGGAGCTGTCCATTTGTTAATGGTGCAGTAGGTGGGGTGGATGGCTATCACATCCCTCTACTTCTCCTCCATTCCTCATAACCACTGGAAACAACCACTCGAGTTTTGCCTAGCTCTCTATCTCCCATAAAGACTGGTTTTTTCCATGCTCTTCGTACGGCGAGAGAGTTTGCAACATTGCATGGGTCTCCGAAGAAACACAATCCTCTGAGCTCTTCTTGTGATAGCGCGGTTTGGGTTCTCATGAGTTGCCTCATAGCCACCTTTGGGGAGTAAGCTATGCAACCCTAGAGACCCACTAATGGTATGCTCGGATAATCTCCGCATCTGATGAGAATAGGGTCGTGTCAGAACCAATGATATGGCTAGGATAGGTGGTTGATATTCCATTATTCCAACTCGACCTTCCACTCCATGGTTAGACGTCGACGGAGAGGGATTTTTGGGAAGCTTTTCAAAGGATCGGGGAACATCCCCATGTGGCTAAAGGCATAGAAGTGCGTGATACCCCACACGAATAATAGCAAAGAGCAACATCTAAGTGTTCTTCCTTGCTTTTGGTGACAAAACTCAACCGAAAGCAAGGTGTCGGCAAGAAGCGCAGGCAAGGGACTCTTCGAGTGCACGTACCAGGTGAAAAAGGCGTCCATAATGGCTTGATCTATTGTGTCGAGGTGAAAGGGAAAAAGTATTGTCCCAAACACAATCAGAGCCAAGGTTTTGTTAAAGGAAAACTAATCTGCCTTATCAGCCAAAGAGGACAGATGGTCTTCTAACATTGCAACTTTCCACCCCTAGATATTCCCTCTTACTATCAGGGCAGCCTGATGAAGTGGAAATTGGATGATGGCGGCGACTTTGGCTGTGGAAATATATGCTTCATGACGAATATGGACCCCGGCTGATTTGGGTCATCTCAACATTATTTCATATTCCTCCAAAGTTGGTACCAAATCAAATTGCGAAAATTCGAAGCAGTGCAGACTGGAATTCCAGAAATGGATCAAAACCCTGATGATGATGGGATTGACACAGATCTTCAAAAGTTCGAGAATTCGTCCATAAGATTTTTCAAAATCGGAGCGGACCTCGGGTGGCATCAATGCACACAGTTGTTCTATCTTCTCTACACGATACCAGGGAATGTCCACTTTCTTTAATTGTCTACTGGGCTCCTCCATTTTTCTAGAAATAAAAATGTATGATATGAGTATGATGTTGATGTGGGCATGTATGTAAGTGTTTGTCTTTCCTAAACATTATCATGTTTTATTTTCTACATGATGCATGATAGTGTTTGGGTTTTCATTTTTTCAAAAGAAAGAGAAACTACCTATATGAATGTTCATGAGTTCGATGCTTATGAACAGGGTCCGATTTTTGCTTATTATGATTATTTGATTTATTTCATTTTTATAAACTTTTATCTCTTCTGTCGGACTGTGTGGCTACTTAACTTGCATAGAACCTGAAATCAGGCTAGCTAAAATGCAGATTGTCAGAGATAAAAGTGGTTTATTACAAAAGAATGGTTTTAGAATCCCTTATCTCTTCTGTCGATCCACGTGGCTACTTAGCTTACAAAGAACCTGAAACCAGGCTAGCTAAAATGTGAACTATCTGAGGTAAGGGTGTTTATTATGAAAAGGTTTTTGAGATTTTGATTTATTTATTTTGTTGTTGTATGATTATGCTATGCAGCAAAAAAATGAAACAAACAAATGCACAAACAATTCACTCATCCGCGAACAGTGAGATGACGCTTTTATGACAAGGTAGGGGTATCCTGCAGAAAGGTGCATATTCAAGGTAGTTCTAAATATCCTCACCAAGGTCAGGCCCCCAAGGTTCCCCCATTATAGGGTCCCCACTCTCCCAGCCTTCAGACCATGCATGACACTAGGGCCTTGTCAGTCTTTAGGCCAAAAGAGGAAGGTTATATTACCTTGAGTGGTGGTTTCCAACCATATCGGTGGGCTCATTGCCCTCACTACGGCAAATCGTACAATGCCACCCACTCCCTAAGGTTATCCCACCTGCCCCCGGGTATAGGGGGAACTATTGTGTGCAAGGGTTTGTGTACAATTGTTATTTTAAAAAATTGCATAAGGTAAGCATACAATAGTTATTAAAGTCAAGCAATAAATCATGTTATAAAAGCAAGGAAGGGTAAAAGCGTAATTTCAAGTTTTTATTAATTAAACTAGTCCATCACTAAATGGGATCAACTCTCTAGCTTCCCAAGTGAAGTCGCCATCTGCGGCGCTGTAAAAAGAGGCGGTCGAAGCGACGCAATGGTCTTTTGATTCGACTCGCGTTTTTAAAATGTGTGGTCATCACCCTTAGGATGTCCGATAACCGAACTATTCTAAAGGTGAGGTTTTCATAAGTGGGTTCTGAAGTCGCCACCAATATTTTTACCAAAAACATTGGAAAAGGAAAAGAAGGCGATGGTTTTAAGAAAAATCAACTATGGTCATTACAACCAGAGTTAGGTAAGGGAGTTAGTTACGTGTGGGGAAGGTATTAGCTTCCCCACGATGCCCCTTTCGGGTTCCTTATGATGGACTGTTATTTTTTAAAAATAAGAACATTAAAATTACGCTTTTACCCTTATTTATTCATTGCAAATTTTAAATTATTGACTACATAGCCCTAATAACTAATGCATAGAAATGGTAACTAATAAAAACGATAATAATAGAATAAGGGATATAGAGGGACCTTCGAAGCAAGCTTTTATAAAGGTTCTTGTAAAGGGCGCTTTTTGGCAAACCCCACGCTCTACAATGTCGCTCACTCTTCTCCCGAAGGACTCTAGAATGTCTGAAAAGAACCCTAAGACTCTGGAAATGCTTTAGAGGAATTCTAGAAGAGTATATGAGGGTATATTCAGTTGGAGAAGTTGTGAAAAATGAGGAGAGAACCCCCCTCCCCTTTTATAGAAATTCGTGCCCGTCAGACTAGGACCACTGTCTCGCCTGACAAGGTTGGGACCGCCATCTCGACATTTGGGACCGTCATCTCGCCTTGGCAAATGGTGAGACGGCGGTCTCGCTTTTGACAAATGACGAGACGGAGATCTCGGTCTTCTGGGTAGAATTTTCCTATTTTTGTGTACAAAAAAAGCCTTCCTATTCTAATATGGAGCCTATTGAACAATCCTAGGGACCTTTAAGGCCTTGTCCATCTTCGAACGGAAGTCTTCTTCTCTTTATTTTGAGGCCGGGCAAGATTTGGGGTCTACAAGATCCATTTTGGAAATCAACCAGGTCGTATGTCTAATCATATACTACCTGAGACGTTGAGTTGCCCACACCAATGCACAACATGTTTTTTCGAGTGGTGTATAACAGGTCTCATAGTCCAGGAATTTTTTGCTGAGGTAGTATATGGTTTGTTCTTTCTTTCGTGCATCGTCTTGCTAACCGAGCACACATCCCATAGACTCATCGAGTACAGACAGGTAGAGGATGAGAAGTTTTCCTTCAGTGGGTGGTACCAATACTGGTGGATTGGTCAAGCACAACTTAATTTTCTCAAAAGCTGGTTGGCAATCCTCATTCCAAACTATTGGTTGGTTTTTGCACAACAGTTTGAAGATGGATGCACACTTGTCTATGAGTTGTGCAATGAATCTTGATATGTAGTTAATCCAGCTTAGAAATCCTCTGATATCCTTTCCAGTTTCTAGTGGGGGCATTGAAGCACTTGTTGTATTTGATGAAGACATATAGAGTTTATAGAGTTTATTTTATGGGTGTCTAGGTAGATAAGTTATATAGGTTTAGAATTTAATCTCTTGATAGTTTCAGTAGATCTTGTGATAAGCGCCTATAGATGTTGCATTTCATAGAACTTATTTTACTGCATGAAAAACCAATCTTTAAGCATTAAAAGAACAAACTGAGTTTTTCAATCTGTTAAAAAGAAATTTAAATCTGTTAAAATCACTTAAAATAGGATATATATATATATATATATATATATATACAGTCAAAATTTTAATTGATTGAATCGCAGAATCAACAGGTTAAAATGTTCTTGATGGTTTTCCATATTAAAGGTTTCGCAATTTTAATCTGTTGAAATCAAGTTCAATCTATTGAAACAGAGAGATCATTTTTTCATTCTAAGGTATCACAGAATTTCAATATGTTGAAATAAGTTTTAATCTGTTGAAACAGAGAGATCATTTTTCATTCTAAGGTATCACAGAATTTCAATCTGTTGAAATATATTTTAATCTGTTGAAACAGAGAGCTACCATTTTTCTTCTAACTATTTCAATCCATTGAAAACTCGAATTAACTGATTGAATGAGTTTTAAATGAAATCAATCGATTGAAATGTCATTTTAAATCGATTGAATCTATTAGTCTCTCTCTTTTACTCTATAAATACAGTTTTGATTTCTCTTTTGAATATACAATTTGGAAAACGATTGAAAGCAATCTTAGAGCTCTCATATTCGTGCCTTTCTCTGAGCATTCATAAACTTTTCATATCATAAGGCGTTTTGATCAAGATTGTTGAAAGATCATCAAGAGAGAAAGTTCTGAGTTAGGAAAATTGCTTCTGGACTTCTATATTGTTAAAGCTGCAGTCCAGGTTTATTATTTTCATATACTTGTACAAAGTCTAATTGTGTAGATTGGGTTTGAATCTACACTGGTTACAGTAACTGGGTTTGGTTACTGGGTGGTTATTCAAGAGTCTATCTTGTGGTGTTGTAAGGTAGTTCTTGGGGTAGATTGGTGTATATCTACTGGTTTGTATTTTCACTTGGAATTAGTGGAACTTGGCAGATTTGTCAAGAACTAGATGTAGCTCTTGGAAAGAGTGAACCAGTATAAACTCTTGTGTTGAATTTCTGCTTTCATTTCTTTTCATTTCTTGTTTATATTCTTGCTTTGTTTAAAACCAAATCTGCCTAATAAAAGATTGGATAAAGATTAATCATTCTTCCACAAGAAAGGGTGTTTTTCGAAAAAGATTTCTAAAGTTCAATTCACCCCCCCCCCTCTTGAACTCAACCATTAATTCTTACAATTGGCATCAGAGCTGGTTCTTGTAAGTTACTCAAGAATTTGGTCCAAGAAAGTTTAAATGGCTGAGGGAAAGATGAATTTTTCTGAAGGAGCCTCCATCAATAGGCCTCCTCTATTTGCTGGTGTGAATTATTCTTTCTGGAAGGTTAGAATGAAAATCTTTATTGAATCTCTTGATAGGGGTATTTGGGATACAATTGTTAATGGTCCTTTCAAACCAACTCATACAGTGGATGGTAAAATTGTTGAAAAAGATTGGGCTGACTTAACTGATGCAGAAAATAGGAAAGTTCAATATGATTATACTGCTAAAAACATTATTACCTCTGCTTTAAATCTTGATGAGTTTTTCAAGGTTTCTCAATGTGCCACTGCCAAAGAAATGTGGGAGATTCTCGAGGTCACACATGAGGGTACCTCTGATGTGAAAAGGGCAAGGAAGCATGAATTAATTAGAGATTATGAATTGTTCAAAATACAGCAAGGTGAAACCATTGCAGATGTGCAGAAAAGATTCACACATATAGTCAACCATCTAATTGGATTAGCCAAGACGTTTGACAAGTAAGAGTTAAACATCAAAATCCTAAAATGTTTGGACAGAACTTGGCAACCAAAGGTGACAGCTATATCAGAATCAAGAGACTTAACTGAGATGACTACTGCATCATTGTTTGGTAAGCTAAGGGAACACGAGTTGGAGATCAATCAGTTTAAAGAACAAGAAAATGCAGAGAAGAAAAGCAGAAACATTGTTCTCAAGACGATTGAAGAAAGTAGTGACTCTAAAGAAGATGAATCTGAGAATCTGAATCTGTTGGTTAAGAAGTTTGGGAAATTTCTTAAGAAGAAGAACAGAACTGGCTAGGTTAAAAGGTACACTGATAAAAGAACTGATTCTATTCAAAATACTTATACTTGTTATTCTTGTGGTAAGTAGGGACACATAAGAATTGAATGTCCAGAAAAATCCAAGAATCAAAACAAGAAAGATATGAAGTACAAAGGGAAAAAGGCCTATATAGCTTGGCAAGACAATGATTCATCCTCGAGTTCTGTATCTGAAGGTGAAGAAGTGAATCTATGCTTAATGGTCTGGCTGTGAATCCTCTTCATCCCATGTAAGTTCAACCCCCACAGAAAATGAAATGAATTACAACACATTACTAACTACTTTCAATGAAATGCATGATGAAGCTAGGAATTTATCCTATACAAATAATCAGTTAAAAGAACTAAATAACTGGTTAGAGAATAGGGTTAAAGTTCTGGAAGAAGAATTATTAGAAAGCAAAATAGATATGGAACATCTTGAAATAATCTACAATAATTCATCTTCTGATAATGCTACTGCTAACAACAATTGTGAAAAGTGTATTTCTCTGCAGAATAAAGTTGAGTATTTGATTAAAACCTTATCTAAGTTTACTCAAGGTAAAGAAAATATAGATACACTTCTTGGGTCCCAAAACTGTGTTTTTGATCATACTGGAATTGGGTACAAACCTAAGTTTGGGGTTAAAACTAAAAGGTAGTTGAACTTCTTTTCCTTTAGAAAATCAACAGCATCTCCTTTCTCATCTTGTCATTATTGTATGAAAAAAGGACATACTGTAAAATTTTGTCATATTAGAAAACACTTTGTGTCATAGGGTAAAATGAGATGGGTTCCAATATATGTTAAACAGAAAATTTGACCACTAAGGACCTAAAGTATTTAAGGGTACCAAGTACTTGATGCTTGATTTTTCAGGAACAGCAGCAAGAATCACTTTGGTACTTGGACAGTGGATGCTCAAGGCATATGACAGGTGATATTTCCAAATTCCAAAAACTGAGATTGAAGAATGGAGGACACGTGACATATGGTGATAACAACAAGGGAAGAATCTTAGGTTCTGGAGATATAGGAGATGGTGGAACCGTGAGCATTCACAATGTTCTTCTTGTTGAAGGTCTCAAGAACAACTTAATTAGTATAAGTCAATTATGTGATCTTGGTCACAAGGTTATCTTCAAACCAGAAATCTGCCTAATCTGTGAGCCAAAATTTGATACGGTAATGTTGGTTGGTAAGAGATTAAACAACATTTACATGCTAGATATCAAGCATTCTATCTCATCTCAAAGTTGTCTTCTTACTAAAGAAGAAGAATCTTGGTTATGGCATAGAAGGCTTGCACATATTCATCTTAATCATCTTAACAAACTGATTACTAAAGATTTAGTTTTTGGACTACCTAAGCTTCAAATTCTGAAAGACAAAATCTGTGAAGCTTGTTTAAAAGGTAAACAAACTAGAAAATCCTTTTCAAACAAAAACATTGTCTCTACTTGTAGACCTTTGGAACTGCTTCACATGGATTTGGTTGGTCCTTCAAGAAATAAAAGCCTAGGTGGTAATCTCTATATCATGGTAATTGTTGATGATTTTTCCAGATTTACTTGGACTATTTTTCTGAAAGCCAAATCAGATTCTTTCAAATCTTTTAAAAATCTTTCCAAGGTTTTACATAATGAGAAAGGTTATTTCATTACTTCTATTCAAAGTGATAATGGTGGAGAATTTGTAAATGAAAAGTTTGAATTATTCTGTGAAAAGTATGGCATAAAGCACAACTTTTCTGCTCCAAGAACTCCTCAACAGATTGGTGTTGTGGAAAGAATTCTTAAGAAAACCCCATATGAACTTTACAAAGGAAGAAAACCCAACATAAACTATTTCAGGGTTTTTGGATGTACATGTTTTGTTTTAAACAATGGGAAAGAAAATATTGGCAAGTTTGATGAAAAATCTGATAAAGGGATCTTTCTTGGCTATTCTTCTAACAGTCATGCACTTAGAGTCTATAATTTAAGACTAAAATCTGTTGAAGAATCAGTACATGTTGTTTTTAATGAGTTTCCTCGAGTGTTGCAGAGTAAAACAACAGGTACTGCAGATGATGATGAATTAACTGATAATTCTTATCAGTTAAAACATCCCAGTGGTTCAGATCAGTATACTGTCGAAGAAGGTGATCAATCAATTGATCCTACAAAAGCTGATCCACCAGAAATAATTGGTGAAGAACAGGAAGAAGATACCTTGGATGAGCTTCCTAAAGAATGGATTATCCCAAGAGATCTTTCTCTAGACAATGTTATTGGGCAAATCAATAAGGGAGTATCCACTAGACATTCTCTTAATCAATTCTGCAATCATATGGCATTCATTTCACAAATTGAACCTAAAATTGTTAAGGATGCATTAAATGATGAATATTGGGTTAGTGTTATGCATGATGAGCTTAATCAGTTTGAAAGAAATAATGTGTGGGAATTAGTTCCTAAATCCAAAGATATCATTGTAATTGGTACTAAGAGGGTATTTAAAAACAAATTAGATGAACACGACATTATTACTAGAAATAAAGCTAGGTTGGTAGCCAAAGGATATAATCAACAGGAAGGAACTAATTTTGATGAAACCTTTGCACTCGTAGCTAGACTTGAAGTTGTTAGACTGTTATTAGCTTATGCTTGTATTAGTGGTTTCAGATTACTTCAGATGAATGTCAAGAGTGCCTTTCTAAATGGACTCATCAATGAAGAAGTCTATGTTTCTCAGCCTCCTGGTTTTGAAAACCATAAACATCCTGACCATGTCTACAAGCTGAAAAAGGCTCTTTATGGATTAAAGTAGGCTCCTAGACAATGGTATGAGAGGCTAAGTAATTTCTTAATTGATCAAGGATACAAAGGAGGTGAAGTTGACAAAACCTTATTCATTAAGAAATCTGGATCTGACATTATTCTGGTGTAGGTTTATGTGGATGATATCATTTTTGGTTCTACTAATAATGCCTTGTGCAGTGAGGATCTTGACCATTGATTTTGGGGGGCCAAATAATATATTATTAATAAATAATAAATAAATATAAAAGGAAGAAAGAAGATGAAAGGCTAAAAGGATAAAATTGTAAATATATACTTAAATATATTAAATGATCATTAAGTTAGAGAAAGACAAAATCATAAATTATACGAGAGTTACAAAACCGAGGAGGGGCTGAGAGGATAAAATTGTAAATATACAAGTAAATATATTAAATGTTAATTAAGTTTGGGGGGGGCAAAATCATAAATTACATGGGAGTTACAAAACTTTGAGGGGGCCACGCCCCCTTAGCTCCCAAGAAGATCCGCCATTGGCCTTGTGTAATAAATTTGTTAAGGAAATGCAAAGTGAATTTGAGATGTCTATGATGGGAGAACTGAATTTCTTCCTTGGTCTCCAGGTTAAGCAATTAAGGAATGGTATTTTCCTAAATCAATCTAAATACTGTAATGAGTTGTTGAAGAAATTTGATATGCATAATTGCAAAGAATCCTCCACACCCATGTCTACTAATTGCTGTCTAGATTTAGATGAAAAAGGGAAATCTGTTGATCAAACTAAATATAGAGGTTTGATTGGATCTCTTCTATACTCGATCGCTAGTAGGCCTCGACATTATGTTCAAGTGTTTGCCTTTGTGCTAGATTTCGTGCAAATCCAAAGGAATCTCACCTTACTCGCCGCTAAAAGGATTTTCAAGTATCTTAAAGGAACCATTAATGTTGGACTATGGTATCCCGAAGGTGCCTCTCTTAAACTTGTTGGATTTTCTCGATTCGACTTTGCAGGATGTAGATTGGATAGGAAAAGTACCTCTGGTACATGCCATTTACCGGGAAGCAGCCTCATATCATGGCATAGCAAAAAAAAGCATGTGTAGCTCTTTCAACTGCAGAAGTCTGAATACATTGCAGTACTGGAGTTATTGTGCTCGAGTATCTACCTCAAACAACAATTGAAAGATTATGAGGTGTTTCTCAACACTGTACCTCCGGTTTGTGATAATACTAGTGCAATTAATCTAACTAAGAATCCTATTCAACACTCTAGAACTAAGCATATTGAAATTAGACATCACTTTATTAGAGAACATGTATCTAGGGGTGATTGTGAAATTTTATTCATTGATACTGAGAAACAATTAGCTGACTTGTTCACCAAACCACTACCTAGAGATAGACTTAATATGCTTAGAACTGAATTAGGAATTTTGGATCTATCTAGTATTGTGTAATTGATCCTTTATTATGGTTATGTGCTTTTTAACAGGTTGATAATATGTTCAATCGATTAAATTGTCTAAAAATTTTGAAATACTTGTCAAAATATGTGTTTTAACCGATTGAAATTGCGAAATAATTTATTGATTTCCTGATTCTCAATCTCTGTTCATGATTTATTACCAATTTAATCGATTAAATAAGTTTTTAATCGATTTATATCAATAAATCTATAGCTTTGCATGTTTTTCTTTTCCGAATCGATCGATTAAATCTTCGATTCAATCGATTTATTTTACTTTTGATGATCTGCATCTATATCATTAATTGAAAATCAATTGATTTTATGGAGAATCAATTGGTTAATTTTTCCTAGGGTTAG